>JAINEB010000025.1:18715000-19965000 GCA_022840565.1 Eubasilissa regina
TATTCGAAGTATTGTAGTCTTGTTATTATTTCTCACCTTTTACATTTTAATTAATAACTTGTTGATCACATTTATTTAATATATATATTTTTTGCTATAATTTAACCTGACAAACTCATCAGGTAATTCAAAATTGTTGTAATAAGTGAAAATCTTCACATTCAATGAATCAAAGTGTTGTATCTCACTATTACATTTAAATAATAATATGTTGATTTTGATGTTCACACGGTAGTAAGAAATTCCATAATTGTATTAAGGCAAAATTGTTAATTAATCTTTGCTTGTTCAAATGACAAGTTTCTTATTACATTTTACTTTACTATCCATGTGTGATACGTATCTGATAAATTATTAAATTTTGTTATTATAAAAACTTTAACTAATCTTATTATTTTCCCTGAGAATATTAGCTAATGTGAGTGGCAGGGGATATGGTGAATTCTGTGAATCAGAACAACGCATTTTATGAGAATGTTAGCTAATGTGAGTGGCAGGGGATATGGTGAATTCTGTGAATCAGAACAACGCATTTTATGCTATACCCTGAGCGAGTCGGTGGACGTGTACTATTTTATGTAACGGGAAGAAACTGCTGCATTTGTATTCTGTAGTATCAGAATCTAACACCAGAAACAACTAAAGTAATATTATCTATAAATAAAAAAACCGCGATACATGTCTCAGGCATAGTATACGTTTTTTTGGTTCGAAAATAACATTTATTAGTACGGTTTAAAAAAAATTAACATCTCCCTGGCAGTGAACCGAATCCCAGCCACCCGCGTGACAAGCAGGGATAATTATCACTATACTACCGAGGAATTCAAACAAGGTTAAAACATCCCTTAACAAATATACTAGCTTGTTAGAAAGTTCGATAGGGGTATTATTTTAAAAAAATATATATATTTATAATAAAAATTGATAAAGAATGCATTATTAACACATCAAATCAGAAATATTAATTAATGTTTTAAATTGTAATACAACAAACTAGCATAAGAAACTTATATGAATATTTGACAGTCTAATGTGACCCGCAAAAATACATTGGTGGGATATAACAAATATGGTGTTTAAAATCCGCCCTACGATGGGCGCAAACATGTATACAGGATGATTTCAGTGAGAAAAATGTAATAATTTAAATAATTATCTTATTTATTATTAAATTATAACAATTAGAGTATAAATAATCGTAGTATTAAAAATATCACAGAACTATGTTCTGAATAATTACAACTTCACAATAAGAATGTGTTCTCCTTAATAATATACAAGTTGTATCAACGTGTCCAAAATTTAATAAAAAATGAATTATTAATTCTGGATCAGATTACTCAAAGGTAATTGAGATCCCGTAAAAATAAAGACAATGGCTTTCAAATAATGGAACGATAATACATATAGGTTCAAAAATTTGTCGTCAATGCACTGTGTTGCCGTAGCATAATCGGTTAATGCACGTTCCCTGGATTGGAAGAGATCCAGGTTTGAATCCCGGTAGCAACAACAATATTTTTTGATAAAATTGATTTTATGTATACATCTTTCTAATTAATACATTTAATTTGTATTAAAAATATCACAGACCTATGTCCTGAATAATTATAACTACACAATAAAAATGTATCACAGAGACGAAGTACGGAAGTCTTGGGTATTACAGGGCTTACGACCTATCTTTGGCATGGCTTAAGTGCCATGCTGCCACGTCTATCAGTTTTTTGGAAATTGTGTATATGATATCATGTTGGAATATTTCAATTACTTACCAACTATGCTGTCGCCATCTATGGATTTTTTTACAAAATTGATATTCATTCTCATGTATCAGTATAGATGTCGCTGAAGCTGGGACTAATTTTTTTTCTGAAGTTTGACATACTTAAAATATTGTAGAATAAATGTGTTTCGCGAATGTACCCCTCATACTTAAAATATTGTAGAATAAATGTGTTTCAATATTTTAAGTTTGACATACTTAAAATATTGTAGAATAAATGTGTTTCGCGAATGTATGTAAAAAAGGTATTGTATGAATATTTATATAATATAAGGAATTGGTTAACATGTAAAAAATATTATGTATCCATATATTAAAGATTTGAACCATCCTGTGCGTTGAATGCGGGAGAAGTTTCGGGTGTGAACGAACTCCAGACAGTTGCCCTAGCGCTAGCATGTGCACGGGCTGAGCTCGGGCCATCTGGTCGGCATTCGGTCGGGACTATTTCTAGAAAAACGGATCATTTATACACTCTTGCAGTCAAACTCTGAATTCCTGCAGGCCGCACCCGCAAGTCATGAAATAATCATGCTGAAACCTCAACAGGCGGTGGAAGACGTATAGCTATTAGCAATTAGCAGTGGCGTGCTCTAGGCATGGACTTAGGTTATGCTGCTAATTTAAGTGTTGTAAAAACGATGGACAATCAATTAGAGGGTGTATTCATCATACACTCTTTCCGAAGTACGTTTTTATGAAAATATACCTGTACGAGTTTATTTCCGTTCTTGTAAAATTCTTCAACTTGTTAATATTAAAAATATTTTTAGCATAAAAAAAAATCACGTTTAAAGTGTATTCAAACGCATACATTCAAGTCCGTTTCAAATACAGAATTGCTGTGTTTTGCAATACGTCTGTTCAAACGAAGACGTGCATTTAGTACATCGCGCGGCGCATTTGGGGCAAATTTTGCGAAAAAACACACGCACAGCTTTATTAGTCAATTCTAAATTCTTCCGCTAGCTACATGATTCTAGTGAAGATATTAACATGAGAACTTTGAATTATTTGAGCGTAGATCTACATACTTAATACATAATATATCATAATTTTAAATTGTTAACTTTGTTTTATTAACCACTTAATGAATTAAAATACATCTACCGGTTTCGACAAATATCATTCTCTTCTTCAGGATGTCAATAACTAATCAAAAACCGGTAGATGTATTTTAATTCATTAATTGGTTAATAAAACAAAATTAGCAATTTAAAATAATGGATTTTAATCACAAAGTTGATTTTGCCAACCTTAAAAGTACATAATACATTAAATAAATATTTAATTTAGATTGATAATTTAGATTTATAGTTATGCACAGCTTTTATGATCGTACAGAGTGCACGCCCCTGGTAATTAGTACTATTCGTGGGAAAAGGTAAAAATATTATGCATATCTGACATAAATACAATGTATGTAAACTAATCTCAAAAAATTCGCATTCCCGTGGTATTCAATACCTATATATTATAAAGTTGATGCATAATTATCCGCCGTTTTTTTCGCGACGTTTTGTTTTTGGATTTTTGATGTTTAATTGATATTTGTCATAATATGAATATTTAATAGGGTTAGGAATCTAAAATCATAAAGCATACACATATACGCCACATTTTCTAAGCTGCTGAGTCATTTCGCGATCTCAACGATCTTTTCGGAGTAGAGAGTGGTTTGTTTACAACAAAGCTGGTGACACCAGCTTAGATAACAAGTCAGGAAAAGGTCGATCTTCGGATTTTGATGACCAGGCCCCACTGGCGGCTGTAAAGAGGACGAAAGTTGCACCACCAGGACACTGGCTGAGAACTTCAACGTCAGTCAGTCCACGATTACGGTGACTATGCCCCCGTACGATGAATGTACATTATATGTTTTGAGTTTGTTTTCGTTTTTGTTATATTACAATATAATTTACAATATAATAATATTAGAACACATTCTTATTGTGAGGTTTGTAATTATTCAGAACATAGGTCTGTGATGTTTTTAATACAAATGAAGTATATTACACAGAAACATACATATAAAATCTATTTTATCGAAAAATTTGTTGCTACCGAGATTCGATTTCTGGATCTCTTCCAATACGGGGAACGTGCATTAACCGAAAATAAAGAAAATTGGCTTCAAATAATGGAATTTGAAAAGTGTAACATATTGGTTCGAAAATTTGACGTTAGTACACTGTGGTGCTATAGCATAATCGCATAATGCACGTTCTCCGGATTGGAAGAGATTCAGGTTCGAATTCCTGTAGCAACAATAATATTTTTCGTTAAAACTGATTTTACATGCATATCTTTTCAATTAATACATTTAATTTGTATTAATAATATAATTTATGTTACAATATAATTTTTAAAAACCCCGGATAATTATGCATCAACCTAATATTTATATTAAGTACACATTATGAAGGAAACCTCAAAAGGTCCCGCTTATTTCGGAATCGTTATGAGAGTTGTGCACTCACGTATCTATTCCACTCAACAAAGCAACGCGTGCAATAATTAACAAAATCATCATATGTTTTTAGAATGTATTATAAAGTTAAGTTCGATTATTTTTCGGTATGTCCAAATCTTTGTAGGAACTAATTACTGGGTTTTATCCCCTGAGGGAATCTCATCAAGATATAGATGTCTCACAGAGATGAAGATGAAGAAGAGACGTATAAATTTGATAGATGTGGTAGCATGAGTAAAGTGATCACTTAAGCCAGCCGATGACAGGTCGTAAGCTGTGTAATGCCGAAGACTTCCATACTTCTCATGTAAAACAATAATAGCTTCGTCTCTGTGAGACATCTTATATATCTTAAGTCAGATTAGTTATGTGGCTTTTCTTCATAGTTAACTTTTTTCTACTTTATTATTATATGTAGCACACACATCTTTATTACATTTGGTTATTTACTGACATAGGTTGGCTCCGGTATTATCGTACCAAAGCCATACCTGTACAATGTTCATTCGTGCGGTATCAATTTTACGTTAGACTCGTTTTCATATTGATTTCAGAAGGCAGTCAGAGAGGAGCTATGGAAGTCATGCACCCCAAAAGGGAGGGTAAACGTCACGTTTATGTGTTGAAATCGCAGAGCTCAGAATCCACAGAAATTAACTATAGCAGTAAAAATATGATTAAAAAGTTAAATTTGAGCAGTGAAAAAAAATGAGTATTCATCTCAATAATATTTTTTTAAAGAGAAGAGAGAGGATAAAGAGAATGGACATGAACAAGCCCAAACAACGACCTTATTAAGATTTACGTTGAAGCTTTCATTTATAAGAATAAATATCTTCCACAGAAGAGCATAAAAAAATGATTGATTTATTTTCAACCATCATTCAACGCATTTATACACTCGAGCATGCAAATGAAATTCAAATTATATATGAGACTATAAAATGCACCGTTGACTCAAATTGACACAACAACATTAATCAAAGTAGGAAAATCATTTTACTACACTATCGCATTATCAATGCAATACGTGCACAAAAGCACCATAATTTATTGCCGTAGAAATGTATCGCTCTATTATCAACCATAAATCTAATATTTTTTTTATCATACTCGTATGTGTATGAAGGATTTATAAGTAGGCATCTTCTACTGTTACTGTGATGTTTGATCGCTGTTTGGATCTGATCTGAAATCCGGTTGCATTCGCTTGATGCAAAATGAAGGAAGATATTTCATGTTCAGTCACAAAGTAATAATGAAATGAAATGGTTCTCCTTGGAAAACTTTATTTCTTGTTTCATAAAAATTATCAATAAAGCGTCAGATGTCGCCTTGTATAAAATAATTAAACAGTTTGGACGACATTCGTTAGATGTCGCCCTAACAGCAACGTACACATTTTTTAACGCAGTATACATGTAGGCGACGTCCAGAATAAAAAAGAAGATATGTTCACTTCACTTGTTTTCGAGTAACATGCAAAAAATATTATACCACAACTGTTACAATTGGGATCATATTGAACATGACCAGTAACCACAGGTCACATGACTAAATTATGTCGTCTTATTGGCTGAAAACATATTTGTCTGAGTTTAAATTAATTGTCTATTGGACATGTCTGCGATTGAAGTAACAAGCAAATTTTAAAAGCGTTTTTATACGAAATTCAGCAATATTTGTCCAATTTCGATGGGATAGACTTGTAGACATTAATTTTCTTTATATTTGTATATACTTAATTCAAAAACCATAAAAACTGGATGTGTGATTTTGATTCTATACGTTACAGTGAATGTTTATTACCAGTGAAATAATATTTTCCACCAGTGAATGTTTATTACCAGTGAAATAATATTTTCACAAGTACAAATATAATCTTACTAACTCAGCCAGTTAAAATGTATTAAACAATAAATTTATAATTTCAGTGGAATACCGTGAAACTGTATTTGTTCACAAACGGTCGATCTGGTATAATTAGTTACGTTATTTTAAAAAGAACACATTATTATTTGTGAAGTTGTAATTTTTCAGAACATAGTTCTGTGATATTATATACAAATTAAATGAATAAATTAAAAAGATATACATACAGATAAACTCAATTTACCGAAAAATATTTTTACTAATTAATGCAGCTAAAATATTTTTTCGGTAAATTGAGTTAATATGTATGTATATCTTTCTAATTGATGCATTAAATTTGTATTAGTTATGTTATTATATAATTATGATAGGTTACGTTGTTAATGTTAGTTTTAGAACCTTCATTTTAAAACATATTCTGTAGAATTGTATTGTCTATGTAGGTATTTTAAGTGAAAACAATAAGACAAATGGATGTTTCGAGCAGCCTATACCTACCCTTAATTTAATTAGCGCCTATGAGTTAAATTATATTATCGCTAGTAGAAATATGTATCTTAAATGAAACCACGAAATTTATTATACGTCAACCACTTTCGTTTATCTCAAGTTTCATCAGGACGTATTTAAAAGTGATCATAAACACAAAAAGAGTGCAAAGAGAGACAGAATATAAAATTACATGTGAAAGAGAGAGTCAGAATACATATATAGTTAAATAGAACATAAGGGGAGACAGAATATAAAATTATATGCAAAGAGAGAGACAGAATACATATACAGATAGACGGAACATTAAGGAAGGAGAAAATACAGTGGTGATGGAATTAAATTAATTTTAAAGGAATTATTTATATATTTATAAGTGCACTCTTTTTGTATTTATGATCACTTTTAAATACGTCCTGATGAAACTCGAGATAAGCGAAATCGGTTGATGTACAATAAATTTTATTTAATATAATATGTCAAACCACAAAGTTATTGTTTTCTATGAAAAGATATATATATATATATTTTCCGGTGAAAATGTATTCGGATATTATTTCATTAAAATGTCAGTGAAAATATAACTTCACTGGTAATACATATTCACTGTAACATATATAAGGATACTGCAGAAAGCGACTGAGGACGCCAAGGTTCGAATGTAGACTGATTATCTATCGCATACCGATACTACACGAATGAAATTTTATTAACAGACCCCAAACATCAAAAATAAAAGTAAGATACTACTGCCGGATGTGGGGATCTAACTATCGAATTTTGGATCAGTAAGCATCACAATTAACCTCGACCTATAGATATTTTGACAGCACGCGAATTAGAAATAAGATCTTTTTAAGGACAACACATTCTTATTGTGAATTTGCAATTTTTCAGAACATAAGTCTGTGATGTTTTTAATACAAATTAAATATATTAATTAGAAAGATAGACATAAAATTAATTTATCGAAAAAATATTGTTGTCGCTACCGGGATTCGAACCTGGATCTTTTCCTAACCGGGGAAATGTATTAACCGATTATGCTACACCAACATAGTGAGTTGACGACAAATTTTCTAACTAATATGATGCACTTTCGAATTGATACATCTGTCGTTCTATTATTTGAAAGCCATCTTCTTTATATTTACGATTTATTATTTGAGATCGTTGCACCAAAAGAATCTGTTATTTTTTTAAATTTTGAGGGTTGACAATTTATTGGAGAACACCATTCAACTGTGATTCGTAAATCGGCGATCATCGGTATATTAAAAACTAAACCTTTAACTTACAATTATTATTACAATCGAACACATCACACGACCGCAGTCATAATCGCAGTTCATCTGATCACTATTGCAAATCGTAATATTATAAATTGATAATATTATACATTTTACGACGCAGGTAGGTAGGTAGCTACTATTGGTAATCCGCGCTAATTGTATTTGTAACAATAAGATTACTGATGCACCGGTCGCGTCTGCCCCGTGGTCAATGCACCCTGCCAGCGTGTCCGTGCACATGTGCGTGTGAGTGCACTTCTGGTGTGTTCGCGGGCAGCAGAATCGATGTGACCGATCGTTATCTTTTATTGAAACACTATCGAGGTGTATCACCGCCGGCGGTGCCAAATAGTTGATAGGCAGATCGGACTTTTAAATGCATTTATAAAATTTTAAGGTTCAATTTACTATTGAGTTCTAAAATTATTTTATGTGTTATCGTAATTAGCACTCTTACCAGTGCTGGTTGTCTTAAGGCTAATGTCATTATCAAAAAAAGCAGCCTGGTTGTTGATCTAGTGAAGTGGTCGCAACAGCTAAGGGTTAACAGTGATACAGTGAGAATGATATCGAAAGGAGGTTGACTGCAGGCGCTTTGAATGGAATTATATCTAACGGGAATTTGTCAACCGAGGCAAGACTAGCGGTGCACAATGGAATCCTGGTACCGACACTGATGTATGGAAGTGAGGCCTGGAGCTGGCAGAAAAGGAACGAAAGTAGATTGAATGCAGTGGAAATGAGATCACTTAGACGTATTTGTGGCGAATCTATTTATGACAGAGTAAAGAATGAAGAAACAAGGAAAGAATGTAAAGCTGATGTTAGTATAGTGAGTAAGATTAAAAAAGGATCACTTAGGTGGTTCGGTCATATGGAACGGATGAATGAGGAGAGAATGGTAAGAAAGATATATGATGCAAGTGTTGATGGCACCAGAAATAGAGGACAAGGTCCGCGGAAGACTTGGCACTATCAGGTAAACCAGATAATGGAGGATGGTTCTGTTAGAAGCCTCAACAATCGGCGAGCTTGTATGAGAAGATGTATGAATGTGGATGAGGCGAGAGCGAGGCGAAGAGTGTGGCGCTCTATCCTCTTTGCCTACCCCCACGGGGAAACGGCGTGATGGTAAGTAAGCAGTGGGCGCCGCCCTGCCACATTTGTAACACGGAACACACTTTTAAAATAATATTTTGATACGAAACTTTCTGCAGAGAATATTGTAGATCAAATATCGTGCAGTGAACGTATATTACGAGAATTCAAAAAAAAAGAATAGGACCGGAGCATTTTCAAAACGTGAAAATCACAATGAAATTTATGGGTATTTTTGATGAGAATTGGATCATCCAGGCATGTGGCGATATCCCATTCTTTCAATCATTGACCACATGCACTTGGAGACAGATGAAATATGTGAACTCAACTTACATACACCCCCAAATTTATATGTCCCTATCCCTAAATCCTAAATCCCTAAATTTATATGTCATAGTTCGATAAATTTTTTGACATAAATTGGTATTTTTAGCGTTTACAAAAGCTATTTTACTGCTGGCTAAAATCATTTCTTTTTAACCTCAAACATATTCAATTTAAAATTTACGTGGGAATATTATATGTTTAATACAAATTAAATGTATTAATTAGAAAGATATACATATAAAATCAATTTATTGAAAAATATTTTATTTGTATTAAAATATCACAGATCTATGTTGGGTAAAAATTTTAACTTCACAATAAGAATGTTTTATCCTTAAAAATATTATATGCGCTATTAAAATACAACTTTGTTTCATGTTGTCTTCTAAACTATCTAGAAAATTTTATTGTATTGTTTGT
Source organism: Eubasilissa regina (assembly GCA_022840565.1). Taxonomy (NCBI): domain Eukaryota; kingdom Metazoa; phylum Arthropoda; class Insecta; order Trichoptera; family Phryganeidae; genus Eubasilissa; species Eubasilissa regina. The sequence goes on from JAINEB010000025.1 coordinate 18,724,764, forward strand.
AACGCAGATTCAAAAATAAAATTATTGTCAGAATTTTAATACAAATAAGTATCTATTTGAAAACTAGAGGTCACGATGTCACTCCCTGTGTTCCAAAATTTTTTTGATTCTTGGATTGTATCGATTAAAATCGATAAGCTCATTACCATTGCTTTTTAGCAGTGGCAATGATGCCCTTCCCCTTGATAACACTCTAACCCAAGTATCTATTTTGAGTGATTTTCAATTTTTTTTTCATGCTGAATACTATTCCAGATATAAATATAATATATTAAGATCTAGTTCACAATATTTATGGGTGGATACCTGACCAAATTACGAGTCAAAAATGTTTAAGAAATATGCGCATTCTATAATTGTTTAAAATTTTTACAAAATCATGCTAAGCCTTAAGTCTACGTACTTCGAAATAAATATTTGCGAAATTTATCCATCCATCTATATTTTTGCTTTAGACCCTAAATCATGTAACAAAAAATAGTCTAGCAGCTCGTAATTCGATGACCTTTTATTTTTGTATTAAATGCATAATTTGGAATTAATCAAATATTTTAATTAATCAAAATTACGATTTTTTTTAATACTTGTATCTCTGACGTGGCATATATTTCTTAAACACATTTGACTCGTACTTTAGTCAGGTATCCACCCATAGAGTATTGTGGAATAGGTCTGGTACACCATGTGTATGCGAACAAGCACGGTTGTACGGTAGCTTTTGGAGATAACGTCTTAACAATTGTACATTTTACCGTGCCGACACGTTGGCCGAGGTTTCTGTAAGGAAACCATCTACAAAAAATGTGATCTAACCTAGAAGAGACACCAGTTAATAACAATAATAATGGACAATTTTTATAGCGCCGTTTTCGTAAAAAAATCACTTCAAGAACGCTAAATTCCATGTATGTATGCAATAATTAAAATGAAATATAATTTTTTTATATAATTTTATAAAATAAACATGTACAGAGTGAATATTATGTTCCGGGCCGATTTTGTTTGACTGCCATTTTAGTTTGGCAGATATTTGTAAGTTGGAATTTAATTGTCGTAGAGAGAAGTTAATTACAACTTATTATGGAGCATCTAATGCCTCAACAACGTGTTGAAGTCATTAAAAGATATAAATTAAATATATTAATTAGAAAGATATACATATAAAATCAATTTTATCGTTGTTGCGCCACCGGGATTCGAACCTGGATCACTTTCCAAACCGAGGAAGGTGCATTATCCAACTATCCTACAGCGACGATATTTTTAACGACAAATTTTCGAACTTATATGTTATATTTTTTATATTAATACATTTAATCGTTCCATTATTTGAAAGAGCCATCTACCTTATTAAATGCCGATAAAATTGATTTTATGTGAATATCTTTCTAATTAATATATTTAATTCATATTTAAAAAATATCACAGACCTATGTTCAGGTTAATTATATAAAACATATAATCTAAATAATAATGGAAATGCTTTAACGATCATTGTGTTCGCTATCATCACATGTTGGAAAACTCTTGGTAACCTAATTGGGTCCATTGGGTTTGCAACGCATGTGGTTTCAAGAGGACGGAGCTATTTCACACACACCTCGAGCTACGTTTGAAATTTTGCGAGAAATTTTTCCCGGCCGTATGATGTCAAAAAGTGATGATATCGACTGGCTTCTTCGATCATCTGATTTGACGGTTTCCGACTATTTTCTGTGAGAGTACTTGAAAGTAAGAGTCTATGCCAATAAATCAACAACAATTCTGATGCTACAAGGCAATATTCGAAATGAAATTGCCGAAATAACATGCGAAGTGTGAGAGAATGTTATGAAAAATATGGTTAAAAGAGCACGCATTTGTAACGCCGCCGGAGACGGCCACTTGGCCGATGTCATATTCCACACATAATTGTAATAAATTAAATAATTTATAAACAAAAACTAAATAAAAAATTGTGATTCATTTTTTAGTTATTCAAAAACAACATCGACCTGGAACATAATATTCACCCTGTAGTAGTATTTTTTTCTTTTAGATAAAAATTTAGACGAAAAATGTACTAAGCGATGATTTATGTATTTTCGTTATTGTTTACGATTGTTCCGAGATATTTTAAAACAGGATGTGTCTGTAGTCTGCATGAGAGCGGTTATTCTGGAAGGTTTGTACGATTCACTCTTGCATCTTCCACATCCTCGTGCGCGCGGCCAAGCAGGTTCGTCAAGTACTCGCGCTCATGTACCGCGTAGGTGCTTCAGCCCAGTACGTTGATTCTGGTCCCCGTCGGCATCGTGAACAATCCTATAGCAAAAAAGATATCCATACTTTCACAAAAAGACCGCCATGGTAGGAAGACAAGACCTTCGCCCAAGTCAGTGATGGCGAACATTTTAGACTCGGCGTGTCAAAAATTCAGAAAATCTAACATAACTTTGCTAACGCGTCACCCCTAAAAAAAACCCTTTTTTTTTTTACATATATTTTAAATTTAAATATGGAACCCATAGTATTTGATATGATGTCAATTAATTGATTGCTTAATTCAATTAAAAAAATTTTTCACAAAGTGAGAAGCAAAAGAGACTAATGTAATATATACGTAGTTATAAATTCGAACGTTGTTGTCGTGTAGACGTCTGGTGGCGGGAAACGTGTTCTTTGGTAACTCTGATATTAGTGAACGCTGGCGCGTCGCCTGTGGTGTGTCATCCAGTCCCATTCGTAATCTAAGGTTGAGATCATGACTACAGAACATCTTTTTCATGCGGATAAAGGTTGCACGTGTTTACTCAGTGCGGCGTTTGATTTTAACAATTAATAATTACTTTTATTTATTTTATTAAGAAAACATACAGTTTATCTATAAAAAACAAAAATCATAATGCAAATGAAACAATGACTTAACCAATTATATACTTAATGTTTACTTTAAACAGTGATGACAATTTAAAAAAGACTTATTAAATACATATATAACTTGTTAACACTATAATGTACTTTCTTCTCTAATGCTGAAAAAAATAAGAGATAATGTTGAAAATACGAATATAAAAATATAAACATAAGAGATATAAAAGTTATAAAGAAGAAAATATTCCAAATAAATTGCAACCCAGATATATATATATAACACTTCCAAAATAAGCTGGATGGACAGAGTAACGAATGGAGATGTTACGGTTTGGATGAATAAAGAAAAATAAGTATTTAAAACAATAAAAATCTGTAAACTTAAATATCGCGGACGTGTGATGAGACATCCGGAGAAGTACGAGATCTTGCACCTCATGCAAGGAAAGATTGCTGAAAGTCGAGGCCCTGGAAGAGGGAGAACATCACGACTGAAGAATCTGAGGCAATGGTTTGTTTGGCCAGCCTACTGTTAACAAAGTTTGTTGAACGGATAGGGCATAAGAAAAATAAGAAGTTTCACATGGAAGAAACGCACGACGAAACTGCTTATTTTGGACTCAATAATTCCTATAACAGACGGATCGAGGACACTCACGATATTCCTGTTATTCATGTTTAACAAATAATTACCGGTATCCTTATGCACTAGTATGCCAGCTCTAAACTTTGAGAAGGAAATAAGGGAGTGGCTTATATTAAATAATATGGCTTACCTGTAAATCATACATTTAAAGTTTAATTAAGACACTGACTAACTTTTCGTTCTGTTCATTTATTAACTCTATTTTTATTTTTTATTTATTTAATGCACGTTCAGTGAAACTATGAACTTGTAGACCAGCAAGACGCCTTGTGGGTCTAGTTTATTTAGATTGTATTAAAAAATTGTAACAATAAATGCATTTAAGAAAAACAGTTTTGGAGGATCTGGAAACATCTCGCAAGGAGCCTCACATCCGAAATGATCTTAAATTACACAAATCTAATCTTAATACATTTTCACCCCCACATCGTTTATTTTAAGAAACTATAATAAATTAATGTAAGAAATAAAAGGAATAGCTTGTGGATTATTTTGGGGTGGATACGCACGATTAGTTCAATTTTATTCGGGTGATATATTATGTAACAGATGATTTTGTTTCAGTTTTTCAATTAATGTATTCATCTTTCCTTATATTAGAAATGTCAAAAAATATATACGTATATACTAATAATTGGTGACATTTAATATTAATAAACTCTTATTGAAATGAAACAATTATTGAATTTTATTAAGTTGCTGAAATTTTTAATAATACTAATAAATAATAATAATAGAATTTTCTTTCTCAATAAAGAAAAAAGATGTGATTAAATATTTATATTTTTTCATCACTATTTTTTGTGCCTCGATTAACGATTGCGTTCCTAAGGGATGTGTGATTCACCCCAAGATTTTGATGTCTCTTAAAATAAATACATTTAATGTAAGTTAGTATCTAAATTGAAAGTCTAATAATAATAATATACGCATTAAATTATTTTAATATAATGAAGTAAATTATGTAGTAAAGCTATGATTTCTTTATAAATTCGTAGGGTGCCATGTCAACCACCCGTGATACTTATTTTTCATTATTTTTCGCATTTTAGTGCACCGAAGATTAAAAATTATATTTTCATTGTTTCGAAGGTAAGTTTGTAGAACTCCATAATCACGCATTTGAAAATAAAAATGCTTGTTTTTTAGTTTCAATCGTTTAATTTCCGTGTGACGCGTTTAGACTTATGAAGGCATTATCATACTCATAAGGCGAAACGCGTCTCATGGAAATTAAACGAGTAAAACTAAAAAAGAAGTGATTTTATTTTCAAATGTGTGAATAATATTATCGATAGATAAACAATTCGACAAATAAAGATGTATAGAAAGAAACAAAACTGACACTTTTAAATACTTATAGAGAAAATATGAATTTTAAAATCTTCACACTGGCTGTAAAATCAGTTACAAATAAGTTTATCTCAATTTTGTCAATTGGATAGTGGCTTTGTTTTTGTGATACTCATGTGATCATAACAAACCATTAAAATCTATATATATTCTATTAATTGGATCCACAATTTGAGAGGTTTCAATAATTATTGATTATATTATCGATTAAGCCACATTATTAAGTTTACGTTACACGTGTTATAACTGACACGGGGAGCCCACGGTTTGTTTTGTTCACTACTTTGCATTTAAACTACAACTCATAGACTTTTCGAATAAAAGGAGTTAATGTTCGCTGCTGAGCTTTCAGTGCGCATTCTCCAAAGAAATAGCAGAAAGAGTTTACTTGATTTTTACATCTTCGAGACATGATGAAACAGCTCTATAATTGTGTATTTTATGATATTATATTTTTTTTTAAATAAAACATCATCTTTTAAACCATGACAAAAGTATGAAAGTAGATAGATATTTGTGGGGAACGTAATTGAAACATTAAATAACTTACCACATATTGCAAAAAGTGCCAACAAATATGAATATCAGCGTCACAAATGGGTGCTATTTCAACCATATTTTTCATAACATTCTCGCGTGTTATTTCACCAATTTCATTTCAAATATCGTCCTGTAGCTTCAGAATTATTGTTGACTTATTGGAGAAGACCTTTCCTTTCAAGTACTCTAACAGAAAATAGTCGGGAGCCGTCAAATCAGGTGATCGAGGATGCCAGTCGATATCACCACTTTCTGACATTATACGGCCGGGAAAAATATCTCGCCAAATTTCAAGCGTAGCTCGAGCTGTGTGTGAGATGGCACCGTCCTGTTGAAACCCATGTTTGGACCCAATTAGGCCACCGAGAAGTTTTACAACATGTGACGATAGCGATCACCGTTAATGGTTACAGCATTGCCATTATTATTTAGATTATATATTTTAATGACTTTTACACATTGTTGAGGCGTTAGATTATCCATAATAAGTTGTAATTAACTATTCTCTGCGACAACTAAATGCCAACTGACAAATGTCTGCTAAACCAAAATGGCTTATCACATATTACAAAAAGTTAAAGAAAATATGAATATTAAATTTTCAAATATCTTTTTTTCCTGACCTAATAAATAAAAAAAGAAGCACAGATTCGGAATCGGCTCATAAAGATCTATTAGAAACAGCTCTCAGATTTCAAGAAGCAAAAACCTTGTTGAACAGTGTAATTAAACTTAATATTTTTATTCATTATATTTACTTCAAGCTTAAGTCCTTTGAAAATTAAAAAAAAAATAAAGCATAGTGGCTTATATTTAAGGAAAAAAACGTAAAAGACGAACCACCTTTAGATATGAAGACGAGCCCGGTAATAGTTATGCAATGTTGTGAATTTATTTTACGTAAATTCCGAAGCAATTTCTGAAGACATCTTCGGCTAAGACATTCTGCATCCAGAGATGCACCTATAAATAGGGTGACCTCACGCGCCGGCCGCCAGACTGGGGAGTCAACGCTCCCCGCGCCCGAGTTCACAGACCCGCACCTGCAGCGGCGTGGGGGCACCGCATTCTGGGGATGGGCAGATCGATACCTGTGTCTGGGACTTTCGGCTAAATGAGGTCAAGGCACCGGCGGATGGATGCGATCAAATAAGGGTTGCATTGTACGAGACGATTGATTGCTTGGAAAATAAAGATATTATACGGAATAAAGGGAATTACGGAATAAATGTTCATATTTAAGAATTTTCTTTTTCACTTTGCAGTCACGAGTTCACGACCTGCCGGGAAACTAAAATAATTAAATTGTGTCTTATTTATGAAAACGTGCGGTCGGGATATTTCTGTCTAAATGTAACGTGGGGGAATAAAATTAAAAAGATGTTACAAAGAAGCGGAGACACATTTCAACCCAATAAGCGTTATCAACCTTACAATTTTTGATGCGTTATTAAAGATAAATGTCGAAAAAAGTGTTATTTAAAGCAAGTATTCTATTAACAAATAGATACAGCATTATGAAAATTATAAAAATAAAATAAATTAAAATGAATCTATTTATCGATAAACAGATTTTTTCTGTATTTCTTCCTAGTTGATTCATTTTAATTAGTATTAAAAATAAGATAAAATTATGTTCTGAAGTTGCAACTTCACAACAAAAACGTGTTCTCCTTAAATAAAACTATAAAAATAATTACTTTATAATATTTTATTATATTAATAATGGATATTAAAACGCATAGGTTAAAACCAAAAAAATAATTACCGTGTTTAAAAATAGGTCATTTGTTTTACAATATTATACGAAAAAAAAAGGTTTAAATCTCCCCACCAGTAATAAATAATATTAAAGGTATTATTTTTAAGTTACTATTTAAATATTATTATTAAAAATAATTTTTGAATTTAATCACAATTTTAGTATTTTTCTAATGTATTATAATGATATATCACACACAACATACAAAACAATTACAATTAAATGTGTTCGAAACACCGTTTTTATTAGTCTCACGGGATAACAATCGAGGCTTTGGTACATTTGATTGAAATAGAGATTTATCTCGTGTTCCCACGCGTGTAATGCATCGCTTTATATTATTTCATCAATTCTACTCTATTGAAATAATTAACCAGACTTTACTCTCATTTCTTAATTAAACATTATAAATCTCTTTTCACCCTTACCTCGAGTTATGAGAGAACAAAACCATAGCCCTGCAAGAACAACCCTCGGTTAGATAAATACCTTTATGGAATCCAAGCTATCAAAATATAAAACAAAGGTTTTCAAAACGATATCAAAATAATGAATGTAGCTGTTCCTTATATGACATACCATTTCCTTTGACTTATATTTAAATAAACTATAGACGTTTCAAATTACATTAACATTACATATTTTTCGTAAAAATTTTAAGTTGTATCAAAGTTAAATAATTGTCTCCTAGGTATATTTTTCAAATGTATTCGAGTTCTGTCGCAGTATAAAGTTGATTGCTTTTTAAAAATGAAATAACAGATGTATCAATTTGAGCTATAGAATATAATTTCTCATAAAAATATTCTGTTGATATGGCAAAACTGTATAACGCGTTTCCTCAGATAGGAAAAGGTCCAAGTTCGAATCCTTGTAGCAACTAAAATATTTTTACGATAAATAGATTTTTCTGTATATCTATCAAGATGATCAACTTAATTTGTATTAACTTTATATAATACAAACAGAATGAATCAGTTAGAAAGACACATTTACAGAAAAAATCTATGTTTCGAAAATATATTTGATTGCTACCGGGAAAAAAAAATGATATAAATTATCCTACAGCATTACAGTAAGTCATAAATGTCATATTAATTTAATATCAAAAAATATATATTATAGGTAGAATGTACATATTTATACTTCTGTGACATGTAAGTAAGATCATCAATATAGCCAACCTCATCATATATAATATAATATTATTATTAGCAACAGGAATTTCCGGACGGGAATTGTTAAATAATCATCTCAACGAATTGATCATAATTATTGTCTGAATACCGGAAGACATTTATTAAGAGTTTTTGCTTCAAGAATAGCCGTGATTTAATAAGTGATACGAGATTGGAAAACACGCCGGCATACTTATATCTTCGACCCTACCTACATCATGGTCACGTTTACTTCCTAGATTATTTTTATAAAGCCGAATTATAAGTTAGTATACGGGTGTTTGTACAATAAACACCTTTTACTGGATTTACTGAGAGATTCGCAATACTATGCCGCGTAACTAAATGTTATCATCTCCAATTGGTATTAAAAAAAAACAATATGTGTAGCGCCTAACTTCAAAACTCACTAAAACGGATTTCGAATAATTTGAGTTAAATATGCAGTTTTATATATTTTTTGTCAGATACATGTAGAACACATGCAAAATCCACTTAAATCCATTGATACTGCATGTTCAAAATCAAGGTTTGTTCCAAAATACCCCAAATGAAATCAGCCAATCACAACGCTTGTTGATGTTGAAATCCAGTATGGCTGCCAGAATGATGTATACAGAAAAAAATTACATCACAAAATTGTCTCCACAAAAAATACTGAAGTAAAAACAAACATTTTGCACATTTGCTTTCAAATATACGTTTCCATCCATAACTCAAAAACACATCGTTTTAGGGGGTTTTGGAATTAGGCGCCACATGTATTTATTAAATTATTTTTCGTTTTATTTCAAACGTTGGATTTTAAACATCATATCTCAGTGGTGATAAAAACTCTGATGAAGGTCAATACAATTTGTTTTATTTGAGGTGACCTATAACCTCTTCCGCACGCTCCAGATGTTTGAGTCAAGAACACCGTGAATAAAATAAATAATCCAACAAAAACTGAGTTTGCTTAGCAATGAACTTGAATATAAAATATGGACAAAATAACTCGCCTGAATTACGTCGCAATCTAGACAATTGCGTCTAAATACATATTAGTGGCGCCGTCAATTAAAATAAATCGTTTTCTGTTTTTTAATTCCGTGTATCTACCCACATGCGCGTAGATTCAGATACGACGTGATAGCTATACCGCATATATGAATCTGTTGCACAATATTGGCGGGATTAAGCCCAGCATTCCAGTCCCGATATACGCACATGGCAAACGGCGGTTCTCATGAAGTTGCGAGAATCTGTTCACGTTCCAAGAGGCAGGCAATACGGTGAGATACCGAACCAAGGTGATCTAGCTAACCTTGCTATTCCACTACTGCTTGGTATTGTGTAAGTAGACAGCAGACGGCCGATGTTATCTCTAAGATTGCAATCGTTTGGATGCTGGAGGCGTTGTCATCACGTAGAATAAGCCACGCGGTTTTCCCACAAAACTTTATGGGCGATTTCGTCTAGTGTTAAAGTAGCTCGTTCGCACGCTTGATTTTCTAGAATACCTGATGCAGATTGATTGAAAATCTGATTATGCCTGTGTCACATTATGTACGTACAAACGTGCTGATATTAATAAATAAAATAAAAAGAATTAAGTTGAAATCTAAATAGGGTAGAATTTATCCAAACAGGCCTTTTCTTGCATAGGATAGTGAAAGTGCGTAAAATACTAGTTTGTTTAATTATTGTACTTAATGTTAACTAAATAAAACTAAACTAAAACATGAGAGATAAACACATGATAATATTTAAACATACAAATAACAGTGTCCTTTACTCGATAATACGTCACATATTATTGTTGTACATATGTTATACTTTTTCAAATTGATATATTCATCGTCCATTATTTGTAAGTCATCTACTTTATTCTTACGGTATCTTAAAGACGCCAGCATTAACAATGAATTTTTATTAAATTTTGGGCACATTGATACAACTTATATATTATTAAGGAGAACGCATTCTTATTGTGAAGTTGTAATTATTCAGAACATAGGTTTACGATATTTTAAATACAATTTAAATGTATTAATTAGAAAGATATACATGTAGAATTAATTTTATCGAAAAATATTGTTGTTGCGCTACCAGAATTCGAACCCTAATGCACGTATCCCGGATTGGAAGAATTCCAGGTACGATAAAATTCATTTTACATGCATATCTTTCTAATTAATACATTTAATTTACGTTTAAAAGATTCAAGGTTTATTTCTGAGAGTAATTTGGGGTCGATGTTATTGTATCTAGTCATCTACTGTGCAAGTCAGTTAGTCTAGAGTTGAAAAAACGCTCGGAATATTATTGTTGTATAATACTTACAATCGCGTCGTTTTAACAATTAAATCATGCAAAAATAGAAAAATATTGTAATATGTACATGATTTTTTAAACTAGCGAGTAAAAATGAAAGAATTAGTAATAAAAATCTTATTATATAGATTTATCTCATAAATGTACGATTTCAATACTGTTTTTGTACTAAACATTGATCATTTCGTTTATACTCGCAAATATAAAAAATCCGTTCAAAGTATGCACGACTGATTAATTATTATGGATATTTTTCAAAATATTTATGTAAGTACACTACTATAATGCAGATTTCAAATTGATATCGTATAACTACTACACATTCTTTATAAACATTTAGTCATGATATCTATTATTCTTTCCTAATAACATACAACTAAAGGCCTCTATTATATGCAGTTTTTCTCTACTGTCTTAGCAACCACAATTTCTACTAATTCAATTAGATTTAATGTTCAACATTTTTTAATCGAATTGGGTCGACTGACTAACAAATGCGAAAAAATTATTCCTAATACGAGGAAGATAACAAATTAATAAATTACCAATAAAAAAGATTCACGGATATCAAAATGATGTCGTTCTTAAATAACAAAATTTGAATACACTAAAATGTTAATCAAATCAAAGTGAGTGAAGATAGAGATTTATGTATATTTTGATATACAAAAAGCGAAAACTTGCACCTAGTTGTATTCTAAATAAATTATTTTTTATTACCTATCTGTCATTTTGAATTATTTTTCTCTCAAAGTTAGCACGAAAAGGCGATAAAAATTAGTAATATGATCATGGTTTTATATTATATATACGAAATGGTTCTTAATCATTTATATAGTAACACTAATAACAAGGGTAACGAGGCGATCAGAGTATACTACGTTTTATGTCAAAACGCGTTTTATCCGTATAAAACTAGTTTATGTATATATTTATTTTAATTTTTTTTATTTAAATGACATTTTAACAATTTTTTTATAACGTGAATTAAGTATTTTATATTATTAAAATTACATGGTTTTTTTTCGCTTACCTCTCCAAAAAAGAGACAAGCTCGCTTGGAGAGGGAGAGGGAGTTACACTATAATAATATTATATATTTTATTTATTGTCTATTTGTGTGTTTCTGAAGTGTTCGTTTAATTTCTTTCTAAACTCTTTTATAACTCTTATCCCTAAGTATATAAAATTTTGTTGGTAGTGTTTATAAATAAATATATTTTTTCTTTTACACATTTTACTATCTTAACACTTAGGTATCAACTTGCTGAAAGCAGTTTGACTTACATTCTAATTTATATTACTATATTATCTGTCTTTTAATATATAAAATTAAAGAAGCTATCATTCTACTTTATTAAGCTATTACAATATTTTTGATAAATATGTTTATTTTAATCAATATGTTTGTGCGAAGACATATTCATAATTAATATAAATAGCTTACAATATTATAATAAACCACTTGAGTTAATTATAATAAATCAACCGGTTTTAGAAAGAACTGTTCCGTCATCAAGATTAACTAAAATAACCAAATATATGCGTAAAATGTTTTTTGTTTAAATTGATTATTTAAAAATTCTAATATGAAAAAAATTATATAAAAAAATATTTCAGTATTTGACAGTATTATTTATTTAATTATACAAAATGATATAATTCGTTATGGTGTAAAAATAGTGTGGTGTAATATATCTAATTGGTTTACCACAACGTATGCAGAAAATATGCTAAAAACTTTATGCTGAGAATACTTAACAGAGGCATCACCCATACATATTATTATAATACTTGGGACAGAATTCACTTTTTTTTTAAAATGCTTTTATATTTTGTATTGATAAATTTTCTAGTTCATAATATATTAATTCTAGTTCGCATACAATAATGCGAATGCACTTAACCTGGAAAGCATTATGCGACATTTCATAAAAATCATTTAATTTATATATGTATTTATTTTTGCTACAAGAATTCTGTAATTGATTGAAGTTAGAACAACATAAATTTGTAAAAACAGTCATCTTCTTGATACATTGAATTTAATAATAAAAAGAGAGACATCGTGTTGAGTTGAAAATCAAGTAAAATTTTCTGTTGATTTATTTTTAAATTGCGTACCTACTCGTATTGCGTGAGATTAAATATATTTAGACAAAACTTCAACGACGGAGGGGAGTGGTCAGCCTATGATACTCTGCCTGTAGCAAAATGCCTCAAACGCCTACAGTAACGTACTCTCATCAATATCAAACGAAACGAATCAAAAAAAATATATATTACACCACACTTCAATCACCCGGTGTCCCAACTCAGCCGACGGTGAGTTCTTTCGCAAGATTTTGTTACAACATTTTCATATAGGGCTTATTTTTCGTAGACCTTTTAAAATATTTGTTAAAATATCTGACATCGGAAATTAGAAAATGTATTCCATACGATTTCTAGCAATAAATGTGTGTTTGAAATGCAATAATGTAATAGTAAATTATAGAAATATTTTTTTTTTACTTAATACATCGCTTAGAACAGACCAGCGTTTTCAATATTTGTAGTAAAGCGGCCGTACTCCCAAGGTACACCGAGCATCAACATAATACCTATAATAAGACGATCTCTGTGAACAAAATGTGACTTATAAACTTTGTCAATGCTGTATGACTGACCAAGTTTTCACACAGGTTCGGATAAAAACACAGTTCGCGGCAATTCGGCGGTAGAATAGAATATACAATTAAATGGTTAATTAATTAAATTGGCCAAATCTTTGTCACAGATGTAAATTGTTAAAAGGTTTGATATTATGTCATTGTTATTTTGCTCTTTAGAGGTAAAACTTAAGAAAATTTAGCTGCACACCACAAGGACACTAAAGGTACACCGTTTGAAAAATATAAGTACGTACAAAATAGATAATTTAAAACAAGACTGATTTTTACATTTATTATACTCTTTCATAAATATCGTATAGAGAGAAAAATAAAAATATGATATGACATTTAAACTAGCATCTACATAGATAAAATGTTTTTATCACATTTGGCCAACGACGTTGACCTAACGCGACATAGTTTTAGAACGCAAAGGTGACAGCTTTTTTAACAGTCTATAAATCAAATATATTATGTCAGCATTAAAAAAAAGTCGAAATTAACTGTGTAAAATAATATTAGGATTTACATTAAAGAAAAAACTAAAGATTTGTTCCCTTTGAGAAGTCACCTCTATATTCTGACAGGTTGATTTTCAGTCCAATCTTATTCTCGAACGATAACGACGAACGATGTTTTCGATGTCGAATTAAAGATTTGCTTCCGTACACTAACAGCGTACATACTTAGCAAATCAATTAAATGAGTGTATAATTATCTCGGGTCTCTGATCACTGACGATGGTAGATGTGAAACAAAAAATAAATGACGCATGTGTATGGCAAAGATATGGAAAGATCGCAGTATATATAAAACAACCAAGAGCAAGCTTGTGAAATCTCTATGATGCGGAATCGTGAACTCTATATACAAGGGAAAGAAAGCGGATTAATTAATGCCTTTGCTATGTGGTGTTGGAGGCAGATGCTGCGCGAACTGTGAACAGCAAGACGCACAAGTCTCCATTTGCCTGAGGCGAATTCTCATATTTTTTGAACATCTTGGAAGAAGGAAGAAGTATGCTTTGCTGGGCCACACCGAAGTTCCTAGAGGAGAAGGATCTCCCACTCGTTAGACTGATCAAGAGAAAAATAAATAAGTCTACGAGATGCTGAGAAAATGATTGAGTGCAGTCAAGAGAGTGTAGAAGATCACGACTTTCAACCGTGTAATATCAATAATAATCAATGAGGTAGGTTTGCTAAATTTTTTTTGCATCTATTCATTTCTCTACCCTTAAAGGCGCGTTTTCAAAAATAACTCATATTTTCGCATTTTTTTACGAAAATGTTGGTTTTTATTAATAATTTATGTCAGAAGTTATAGACTAGAAATGATTTTTATTAAAGCTATTACTTAGATAGGACCTTTACATTAACGTAAAACTAATATACTGAATGTTATTTTCCATAATTTAAAAAATACAAGCACTATAAGAAAGACCGAGACCATTTTCGAAGGCAATTTTGTGGCACGCTGAAAATAAGTTTAATGGTCGCTGTTTTTATTATAATGGTTGTATTTTCTTAATTATGGCAAATAACATTCAGTTCATTAATTTTTCATTATTGTAAAGATTCTATTTAACTAATAGATTTAAAAAAAGTCAATTCTAGTATATAGCTTCTGATATAAACGAATAATAAAAACCTACATTTTCGTAAAAAACGTGGAAATATTAATTATTTTTGAAAGGGAAGCCTTAATCCTTCGTCCACAAATCAAATGCAATATTTATTCGCTACACATTTTTCAGTATCTATGTTTATAAAGTAATCTAATACGTTCATGAACAATATAATTACAGTAATGTTACGAAAATCAAAATATACAGTAAAATAAATATATTTATATCAAAATTCTATTAAGATTGATTTATTGTATGAAACTACTTAATTGAGAAACATTTTTAGTTATTATTGTTCCTGACTATGTTGTTAATTGCTTTTATCGCCATCAGAAAGATTTCAAAGAACGACACACGTTATAACTTGAGCGAGAATTTTGAAGAATTAACAAAACTAAATAACTTTTCTCACCCGTGAAACATGATATCACTGTTGATTTAATTTAATAATTTTAACAAAAAACGATTTGGCGTGAAGTTACCAACTTAACAACCAGTTCGCGCGAATAAGCGGATGGTTTATACACAATACGCATATCGCTTACATATGTACATGTCACATGTATATACACGCATGCAATCAACTGACATGAAATAATTGCATTACTCTAGAGACTAATATAAAAATTAATATAAAATAAACAAAACCTCCACAACGAACGATAAATAAAATTTGAAAATTGTTAAGTTTTGCACTATTGAATATTTTGGGTATGTACAAATAACAAACATGACAAACTATAAAGCAGACGGTAGTTCGGTAGAAAGAAATTGTCTGGTTGCGAAACATCGGAAGTGGACCGGTCTCTGAGTCGAGGAGCTGTTCCAAGATGCCATGAAGAAACATCAATTTTAGAAATGGTGGATACTGTTTGTGGCTACTGTAATTAACACGCCTAATACGATAACACGAAAAAAGTTAATAAACTATTAATTATTATTAAATTAATAATTAAAAACATAATATGTATTATAATTATTTTGAGTGAACTCCTCCATTATAAATATAGGTACAAATAAAAGTAATAATTTAAAAAAATAACCAATTTCGTGTAAAACAATTTATTAATTTAACGGAGACCGGTTTCGTTTTACTGTACCTTCGTCAGGATGAACGCGTACTAACTGATCAATAAAATAAAATAAATCAATTAGGCGGGGGCGTGGCCTTAGTAGTTGTGGGAATGGGGGGAGGAGATTAACAAGGTTTATTTATTTCAAATATTAAATTATAATATAAGAGATTATTCGTTAAATTTAGTTGGTTATTAATTATATTAAATTTAATATTAAGAGATTTTTTAGTTTCTAACATTTCTAAATTATATAACCTAAGGCTTCTATTGTTTATCTCAACACCATTTTATTCTACATAAGTGTGTAAGAGAAGTAAGATTTATACATATAAATCATGTGTGGGAGGGAATAAGCATTACATATTTTAATTAATCACTTCATCACCTACGCATGTGTGACTATTTATTATAATAATTCATTTGAAAAGGTTGTTTTTAAGATAAGTTAACAATAAAATCGGAAAGGTAAATCACATATTTAAATCATTTAAAGAACATGTCCGATTGGGTATTTCTTACTACCTCCATAACCCACATATTATACAATTAAAATAAGCGGAGCATGCTTGTAGCCCGGTATTCGCACTTGTAAGGAATCCTTAACGGAACAACAGCACAATCGTGTCTACGATGCGGATACAAAAAATATAGAGGAACACGTTTTGCGCGTAGTCGTAGCATGAACCAATTAATTAAATAATTCAGCTGATTTAGCAGTATAAATTAGAATAAAAAACTGAAATCATACTGTTTTATGCGAAAACCTTCTATCGTACAGCTGTAAAAAAAGTTGTACTACTGTAATGTAACTAGACTGTAAGATTTTCTTTGAACCCATTTTTCACATTCAATATTTTATTTTTATTTTTTTAAATTTATTTAATTAGACATATTATACAACATTTGTACAGCTACAAAAAAAAAACGAAGTTTGTTACATATATTTTACACACATTTTAAAATGCATTGCCCAACTAGGCAAATTTGTTGTAGGGCATGTTGGTAAACAAATTACATTTCACAAAACCAAAACTCATTGAAGGCAAAACACGATGAAATAGAATACGTAACATACAAGGCAAGTAAACGTGAAAATATTAAAAAAATAAATATATATATATATATGAATATAAAAAAAGAGAAAAAAAATAGCAATGTGAAATACAATATGTAGAATCTAAGCACATATGAGGTAAAGGAAAATATGCAAGATCAAAACACACAAAATGTAGTTATAAAAATTATTAAATTATATAAAACAGTTTAGTCTCAGTATCTGCTCTTCCTAATTTCAACAACCACTTTAAAACATCAATTTTAAAAGCCTTAAAGTCACTTAAAGTTCTAATTTTATTTCCAATTTGATTGTATACTCTGAGAGCTTGAAAGGTGAATAATCTTTGACCAAAATTAGTTTTCATTCTTGGAATTATTTTAAGCTTATTTGCTCTTGTGGGATAATATTCTTCAGTCCTCACAGACGGAGCGCTTATTTTCCTACGAAAGCTAGTTAGTATATTCAGCGCATATAATTGTCTAATATCCAAAACCTGAAATTCTCTAAAAAGTGACCATGAAGGATGTGAAAAGTCACGGCGGTTATGTATTATTTTTGACGTTCTCACATTGTAAGCATACCAAAAAAATAATTTTTTTTGGCTTATGTGCTTAGGTCCGCCGGGCCTAGAATTTGAAACTGATGATATTCAGTAAATCTAAATACGCATTTATATCGAGGGAGGGGGTAGTGAGGCCGAGGGGGATGACCATATTTTTCTTCGGGATCAGATAGGCCAAGAGAAGAGTGCCTATGTTTTTTGCAAGGTCCAAAAGAGTAATTATGCAAAATATGGTTCAGATCGGTTGAAGAATTTAGATTCGTATAGGTTCAAATCGGTTCAGATCGGTTCAGATCGGTTGAATCGGTTATGGTTCAGATCGGTTGAAGAATTTAGGCTCGTATACACATACAAGAACATTCAATTTTAAGTACGTGTTAATAAATTTAGGTAATGATCATTTAGGTGTATATGAGGCAAATCTATTTATGACAGAGTAAAGAATGAAGAAATAAGGAAAGAATGTAAAACTGATGTTAGTATAGTGAGTAAGATTAAGAAAGGATAACTAAGGTGGTTTGGTCGTATGGAACGGATGAATGAGGAGATAATGGTAAGAAAGATATATGACGCAAGTGTTGATGGCACCAGAAATAGAGAACGTCTGCGAAAGACTTGGCACGACCAGGTAAACCAGTTAATGGAGGATGGTTCTGTTAGAAGCCTCAACAATCGGCGAGCTTGTATGAGAAGATGTATGAATATGGATGAGGCGAGAATTGTGTGTCAGGACAGAAGAGTGTGGCGCTCTATCCTCTCTGCCTACCCCCGCGGGGAAACGGCGTGATTAAGTGAGTAAGATTTAAAAAAAAAAAATTCTATATTACATTAAACATAATATATAAAAACAAATTACAAACAATTAATTACAAACGTATCAAATACACGGGAAATACGACAACTACTAAAACTGAGGTATTTTTTAGTTATGATATACACGTATTACCTAGGAATCGATACTACCAAATACTCTTGTATACTTATCCATAACTTTTTTATGCTAATACCTAATATAGTTTTTAAATCGGATAACATAATTATTACATCTACGTCGTGAGTGTGGGTTAAAAGAAAAATAGCTCGCAGCCTCAAAAATTACCAACCCTTGTAAACTAACTTATTACATAAACAGTAAAAAATTGAAATGTGTTCGCCCACAATTGTTTTTTTCACAATTCTTCACATCGAAAAATGATCGCCGAATGTATTGTAAAAAAGAACTATTTTTAAGAAATATTAATGATTTAATTTATAATTACATTTTTGATATTTTTGGCTGTTTTAATTTAGAACGGATCATTTTACATTTGTCTATAGTGATGGCTGAACATTTTTTCTTCTTATTTTTTAATGGTTAATTAATTTGAATTTGTTTAAATAATACGTGTTTTATTTTATGTCATGCTACCCCTTTTAATTATGTATATGTATATAACAGATATATAAGTAATAATAATATTTGAAACACATTTATCTAAAACTAAATCGTTTTACCAATATTTGCGGCGAACAATTTTCTATGCGTAGAATGTGGGGTAACATTTGTGGCCGTGGAGAATTGTGGCCGCGAACAATTGTGGCCGCGAACAATTGTTTCCGGGAAGAATTGTAAGGGAAAAATTTTCCTAGTCTCCTTTTACAGTGTATGCCGCGCCGCTGGGTGCGTTGACCGCACTGCATTTCGCTTCCGCATATTAGTGGCAGTGGGATTTCGCGATGTCCCGTTGGACGCGCATCTCTCCTCGAAATTGAGTTACAATTACGGAGTTCACAGCAATCTGTATAAAAAGTGCATTATTATCTGGGGTTTTGTTCCGCGGTGCGGCGGAGCCACTTTCGCTTTCTCGCCGCGGCCGGCCATGAACCGTTACTGGGAGCGGCCCCAGTCGACATGTGAACACTTCTCAACGTTTGAAGTGAAACTTCTTTAGCTACGTTGCAGTAAATTCAATCGGTCTTCAAGGTCACCGTCACACGGATTCGAAATAAAAAAACTAACATTCAGTAATATACATCTTAAAATGTTTTACTGAAAGATTGCTTTTGTTTAAAAAAAATCACGTCGCTTACATCAATATTTCAAACTTGTGCTCGTGCTTGCAAAAGATATGGCACAGGTCACATGCACTCACATTTTGGCGCTCGCGATGAGCGAGATTGCATTAACGATTGCTTTTGTTTTTTTAAATTTTTTAATTTTTTAATTGGACATTCAGTCAGTGTTCAATAATAATATCTTTACTAAAAATAAGAATTATTTCGAAATCAAATTTAGAGTAACTAAAGGTATTTATATTGCGAGTGAAAACGCAAAAATATCTAAGTTAAATAAAACAAAAAATAAGCAATGTTGTAGAAAATGGACAAACAATCCTCATGTTTACCATTTACACCTACCTAACAGATTACTAAAATTATTGAATTTATTCGCGATTTGCATATGTAGTATTTGCAAGATATTTAGATAGGTTACAATGACATTAGATAACATCTACCAACACTATATTACATACACTATATTTATATATATACATATATTATATAATGTTGCACTCAGGTTTTTATTACTTTTCAGCCACGATTAACTAGATTTATCTAGGCGTACCATACGCCACACGTATACTACAGTATGGTTTTATTGAATACGTCTTGAATTTTATAATTTATAGAAACTGCGTTGATTATTGGCCAAAAAAAATATCGTGTCATGTACAAAAAACGAACATTTTTGACATATCTTTTGGTTTGAGTTTAATTGAAGAGTTTAAGCATTAAATAAGCGGCTATTAGAGAGCTCAGTTGGGAGGTTATTCCATATCCGTCCTATTCTCCCGATCTTGCTTCAAGAGATTTTCATATTTTCCACTCTCCATCCGACTGCTCTTCAAAATTGGCTTGACGACTTCTTTACCTCCAAAGGCGTGATATCAAAAAAAGTACCCGGAGAATATATTATATTATTGTTAGTTTATGTATTTTATTTATTTAAAAAAAAATAAAGTACTGCGAAATTATGCATCAACCCAATATGTTAATCAAATTCAACTTGGGTTAACATTATTCTTAAAGTTTATCGAATGTCAACTGGGCAGCGAGACGGCATCCCGCCACCAGCTCCGCGCTGCACCTTGCGCAATGGCGGCCAGGGTGCTCGCTCGTGATCTCCTCCGGTCGGGAACTCCGCCATCTTGGACAATACTCCGGGACATCTCCCGCGATTTCAAGCATGGGAAAATATGGAGATACGCATGTTGCCCAGATAAGGATTTATAGTTTCGTGTATGTAGGTACCTGCCCAGTGACGTAAATGAAAAAAAATTGGTCTCCAATGCAACACAGAAAAAAGAGCCCCCTATCTGTATTATATAATATAAGTAGGGTAAGGTGGGGATAATGTGAGTTATCCTATTCACTTATATGTATATTTATTTATAAATGTAGAGTGCACTTTTAGCCATATAGATCGTCTTTGTTTAATAATTTTGATATTTCGGTATGGGGTTAAAAGTGATGCGGTAGCATTTTCTACCCCACTCCCGGTACTATTTGTTCAAAATGTGTAAACTCACATTTGTTTCTTCTTATTTGCAGAATAAGAACGTATAAGAGAAAAACTGAGCGGGGAAGACTTCCGTCAGCGTTATGAAACAAGCTGCTGATTTGGTGATGAGGGAAAATAAATCTTTGCGTACTGTTTCTAAACAATTCGATATTTGTAGAATATTACTGAAGAGATTCATAAATCGTTTATCATGATATCTTATGATAGCAGCACATGGGTTTTTCAGGATAGCAAATAAAAGATTTTGGTACTGGTGGTTCTTTTTACCCCCATACCTGGAACTTTTAGCCCCACGAGTGAAGTTAAAAGTTACATCTGATTGAGTTTTAAATAAAAAGAAAACTCAATGTAATTTAATTGTTTTTGGCATTGTCATATTAGTATTTAATCCCTCAAGTTGTAATTTTGACAACTCGCCATATTTTACAAGGTAAACACTGAAAGAGAGATAAGTAGGTCGGTACTGCCGTGCGCGGCGGCGCGGCTCATAGCGCCACTCGAGTTCGCGGAGAGGTGCGGAGCGACACGGTGTTCGTCCGCCGGTTTCAGTTGTACACGATCAGAGAGAGGGTAAATATAATATCTTTTGAATGCTAGTGCACGTCTGTATAATATTGTAGTATCTAATTGCATTGTACTCTCTTCCAATGCAAAAATAACTATTTCCTTTCCTGGCTACGGGGTAGAGACACGCGGTAAACTGGAGATTGGCGTCATAGGGCAGCCGAAATGTGCGATGGCATTTTATTACCATTTGGGGATAGAGTAATGGGATGTTCTCTGTCTATCGATCATCGGGCACATGTAGCGTGACGGCTACGATCCTGCATTTTAGAGGATCGGAAATAGGAATCAGTTACTGCGCATGGGATTTTAAGGTTATGTGACCATTATTATTTATTAGTCAGTATCAAAGGGAATGACTCATCATCGCCATGGAGGTAAAATTAACTTTATAGTCAAGATTTGGATGCTTTCTAAATTCCACTTCGTAGGATCGCCAAGATTGGTGTATATTTTGTTTATTTCGGATTCGAGAGGCTTGTCGCAGTGAATCTATTAACTGTGATTTAGTGTGATTCTTGTTTTCATTGTTTATATTGGTGGCACGCCAATACCCAAATGGAGATGATACTTGTAATCAGATCATGCTATTTTGTATTAAACAAATCTGTCATTCATTATATATCATTGATTCCCAGTCCGCATTACACAACACTATAAATTTACCACAGGTGAGAGAAAGGTCGTCGGCCGAAGGTAAGTACCTAGGATTCTATTTCCAGCCGGCGTCCTATCCGCAGGAGCCAGACCGCACCGTAACAGTATATTAAATGAGTCTCAGATATATCTTCTTCAACATATATTAAGTATTGTATAACATAAGAGCTTTATAATCGCGTCATCCTGTCATTTGTAAAAAGTGGCACGTTCATCCCCACCCTACCCTACTATGAGGTATAAACCATTAAATAATATGACCCAAATTGGTCTCTTGTTTGTTACAATATTTTGTTGAATAAAATCACAAGTGTATTTATAGGCATTTATATGCACTGGTAATAAGGTACTGGATCATGTCATAAGTGAGCCTTTGTAGTATGTCAAAAAAATAATTAAAAAATCATTATTACCACACATATAGATTTTTTTCAAAATGTGCAATACTTTCGGAGATATTGGCGTTCAAAGTTGGGCTTGTTGAAAAACGCTCGGAATATCATATCCATCGTGTGACATCACGTTTCTCGTACGTACCGGCCCAGTACTAACAATATTAGTACGAAATATCGAGTACCGACTTGTCGACTCGGAAGATCTGACGTCACACGAAACGCAACTATGAACATCTGTAACTCTACCATATTTTAAGGTATCTAAAAAATTAAGGAGAACACATTCTTATTATGAAATTGTAATTATTCAGAACACAGGTCTGTGATATTTTAAATACTAAATGTATTTATTTAGAAATGTATACATATGAAATCAATTTTATCGAAAAATGTTCTTATTGCGCTACGGAATCGAACATGGATTCCTTTCCAAACCGGGGAAGGTGCATTCATTTGGGATAGATGTATTAATTTGAATAAATGTAACATATAGGTTCGAAAATTTGTCATCAAAAATACTGTCGCTGTAGCATAGTTGGATAATGCACCTTCCACGGATTGGAAAGAGATTCAGGTTCGAATCCCGGCAGCGCAACAACAATATTTTTCGATAAAAGTCATTTTATATGTATATCTTTCTAATTAATACATTTAATTAGTATCTCTCAGTTTTTTTAGGCTCTTGTCTAACGTGGTTATAGTATAGTTACGTCATTGTATATATCAGTGATGTACTCTAGTAAAAAATATTAACTGGTTATTTAAGAGGAAGGGCGCGAATAGAACGGTCTTTCGAAAATATATCTACCTAAATAATTTTAAAAATTACCTACCTCAGCATCGTTACAGTGTTCCAATTTTAAAATATCTGACCACTGCAATGAAGTTGTTTGGATTATATTTGAAAAATATACTTTCAGATTAAAAGTATTATATTTCGTATATGTATTTGAAAGAAAATTGACACTTCACTTCAATGTAATGAAACAGTTTCCTTTCGAAATTTTCTACGCATGGAACACAGAAGGGCATTGGGATATTGTTTATATGAAACCCGAAATAATGTCAGAAAAAAATGATATTTTAAAATCATAGTTATATGTAGAATAGTTGGTAGGCACCGATGTCGAATAAAATTATTATTTAACATATAGAAAGCAGCTACCAACCTACCTAGGTTGGATATATAATGCTCAGTATATACATTTGAAAGAATTGAACGTTCATAGAGCAATATTTTTTCATATTCAGTCAAGTGATACAGTGGAATACAATTATATAATTATTTGTATCGAAGTATGCAAGCGTATGGCTTATACACAGGGGGCATTTTTAAACGAGTGACCGACGTACTAACGGCGAGAATTATTTTAACGCTGATCAATTTTAATCTCAACCTTGTTGGAGATATAGGCATTTAAAAATAACATATTTTAGCCATTATTTCGATTAAATTAAATATTTCATTGATTCTAAATTATATACTGAATATAAAATAATAAATAAAAGGTCATCGAACTTTAAGCGGCCAGACTATTTTTTCGTAAATTATTTAGGGTTTGAAGTAAAAATACAGAATAATAATGGGTCAATTACGCAAATATTTATTAATACAAAACTCATACAATAAGATTTCCCTTAATGATACAGAATTTGTATATACATACTCCTTGAACACTTTCGACTCGTAATTTAGTGAGGTATCTACTAATAAAATATTATGGACAAGGTCTATTACACCCTGTACATAATATTTTTACCAAAGCCAAGATGAAATTAGACCCGCCAGGAGTCAATGATGATAGCACTTTATGTTCACTTTAACCTTAAACTTTCACATCTTGATTTACAATCATTTGTCAGGTTTGACGCCAACAAAACACATTAAAGTATTACACGTTGTAATGTATTCAAGAAATTTAAAAAAACATATGTGCTGTAACAGTTTTTTGACCGAGCGCGAATACCGCGCGCTATGAATCGCTCGACATGCTCAGTTCCGTTGCAGACACGGAAGGTGGGCTACGACGGACGTATTGTGACACTTAAAAGTGCATACCTATTTTGTAGTATATTTATATTATTTATATCGAAATTGTGAAACAGTTTAAAGAGGTGAACACATTCATTTAAAAGTTTCGATTAAATTATCCAGACAGAAAATGGTCGCTATGAACGTTGGATCCGCCCTAGAACTGGAGCATGCAAATTTACCGGCGTCACCGGTAAATCGGTAAAACTCTGAATTTAATTCCAGTTTAACGGTAATTTATCGGTAATTATGATGGTACTAAAAAGTTTATATTATGGCATTATATAAAACAACAAATTAAAAAAAAAAAACAATTGAATATAAACAAATTGTTACATGTTGATATTCATTTCACACAAAAATTACACACACGTTATATATTACACATATGATTATTATATATTATGATGATCTATTTAATATAAAATAGTCATAATAAATAAATAAAAATTGTTATGAATCAATACAAACTATTTACTCCTTTTAAAATAACAGTTTAAAATATACAGTGATAAAATATAGAAATTATTTAAAAATCACTCATCCCACAGATTAGAATATCACTATTTTAATAATTGATGAAATTGCTGTGACAAAATGTTGAAAGAGACAATGTATAGTGCAACTTGACTTCATGAAACTGCAGATCACACTAAAAAGTATTTATCGGAAGACAGAATTGCCGCCAAGCGATAAATCAGAAAAGTACCGCAAGCTTGACTAGTGATTTTTGCGATGGTTAGTCTAGGATTTCCATCGCACGCGCTCGCATTGTATTTCCCCGGAGAAAATTCCACGAAATTTCGGGTGAACGAACCATACAGCAAAACACTCAATGATCTTGCTTTCTGTAAATATCGTCATATATTATCGTTGTTTAAAAATATTATCATATAATACATTAAAAAGTGAAAAATAATTTACCGTAATTATCGACACTTGGAAATTAATTTACTGGTAATTCTGTAATGGAATTTAGCCACATTTATCGGTAAATCGGTTTACCGAAAATCGATAATGCATGCCCTACCTAGGACAGAGAGCTCGTGCGAAACTAATGGAATATATGTAAGCGTCGATGTAGAAACAAGTGATAGTGGGCGCATATTAAAAAAAAACCCTTCTGACATTGGTCGCAAAAATCTGGTAGATATCATCTGTGCGTGGTGTGGTTTTACATATTTCTCTAAGTCCAATATTAACGAACTTAAGAATATTTAAAGTTTTTCAACTGCCGTCATTTTTAAACAAAATGTTTTTTTAATTTTTTTTATTTAGACATATATAACATATAAATAAGCATTGTACAGCTACAAAAAAATAAAACAGTTTGTAACATATATTTTAAAATGCATTGCCCAAATAGGCAAGTCTGTTTTAGGGCAAAGAGATAACAAAATATTTTTTTCAGAAAAGTTTGATGGAAATCAGATAAGAATTACGGAAGTTATCGTATCCACCAAATCCGTTGTCCCATAATATGTTATATAATATACTCGTATATATAGTTAAGAAAGTGTTTCCGGTAGCCGCCATGTTACGCCATGAGACCCTCTGAAATAAGTAATATTTCTATCGAAATCTACCTATTTACGAAACCTTGTCATGATACTACTGAGAAACACGACGCTAGATTAAGATTCGTGTTTAAAAAAATCAGCGTGTATAGTAGGTATACACCAACTGTGTACGCACGAAAAATGTTTTGTTTTATTTAAAAACATCCTTGACTCGCACGAGGTTAAAAGGTTTCAGAGACATGTTTAACATTTTAAAGCATTTTTAACAAATCCTCTGCGATGGTGGGTGAGATTTGACCCGCATATTTGTAAAAATATTACGCTACAAATATTCGTTTAATGCTGTTCTTCTTTTAGCTAATCTTTTATTAAATATTTCCAAATAATTTGAGATACAAATAAATGTTGGACGAGATTCAAACGAGTTATTGATAAAAATGTGAAAAAATGCTAAAAAATCAGTCGCTTTTACGGGATTGAATCTCAGCGCTTACATCGAAATACATATTGTCAACATTTAAGCGGGTAGACAAAGGATACCAGGTATGCGTCCATGTATTTGTTTTGACTTATTTTCATCTGGCGGCCCCTAGACAATACAAGTAAAATAACTATTTAAGGGACGTTGCGCCTACCTGTAAGTTTTATGACACTACCTGTTCGGGTTCCGAAGAGAAGATTACAAGCTCAGTGGATGTTTGTATTTTGGCTGTGTAGGGCGTCTGTTAATGCCTGAGAATATGTACATTATTCGTTATATTTTTTAATTTTTAACTTTAATTTTTTAGCAGAAACATTACGGTACATCATGCCATTTCATTAAATCATATTTAAAATGAAATATCTATAAAAAATCTCCCACAAAACAGTTGAAAAACTGAAAACTTGAGGTGGGTCTAAAATGACCTACCACCGCCGGATGTGTTTTGTTTTGACCCACCGGGCAGTAAGTGTTAAACTCGTTCTTTGGTAGACAGGATTTTTTGTTGTCGTATTTTTGTTCTTTGCTGAGCTGATCTTCGAATTAAATTAGGTATTTTCACAATTCGAGTGTAGGCGACGAAATAAAATCAAATTGTGTTTTAAATCGAAAACTAGAACCAAAGTTGCAAACGACATAATGATGTGTGTTAGACTTCTACCAAAGGAACGCTAGCGACTGTCAGCTCAAAAGCCAGTAAAACTAGTTATTCTTCCGTCCAAAATGTAGATGACGCCAAAGTATTTTCACATTAATAACTTATTAGCAGTTTGATTATATTATAATTATAATTTATAAATTAGGTGGGTGCCATATATTATAACATAATTTAAAATACATAAACGAAAAATAGTTTAGAAACCTTATCTGGCGAAAATCGACAACGAAATATATAAAGTTTACAAAGGATTTATCAAATGTATAATATAAAAATGTCTAGACACATTTTGAAGGTCGAAGGTGAAACTGTTTTCTAGATGATAAATGATGTATGTATGTATGTATATATGTACCTAAATAAAATAAAAACGCATTACTTGCCTCAGAATGCATATATGTAAAATGTGACTATATATTAAAATTATTTTTAAATATAATAATAGAACAAATATTAGTGTTGCACGTATATTGCCGATAAATGAGAAAGAAGAATATGGAATAGTGCCAAACTAAACGCTGAAAAGTAACTGTTCACATTTTTCATTACATCTGAACATTGAGCAACGGTTCAGAATCTTCGACGCCTAGTTTTATCAGCCATGTTGTGATGATTTCTGATCAAATTCAACCAGTAAAAGGAATTAAGTACATTTTCGAACTTGATGATTGAATTTCCTGAATTATGTTATTAATGGTATTTAATGATTAGAAAAATTCAATACGGAAAAATTAAAAAGTCAAGATACCAAGCGTCGGGTGGACTGCATTAAATTACACGGAGAGACCTTAGCACACATGCTTCAAATAGGGTTACCATATGATATTCCAAAAGAGGACATGTCCTCATATATCAAATTGAATTAACGAGTAGTATCTTTTGACTTTAAAATGTCTTCTTATTTTTGTTTATACTGAGAAATAAACGTTTTATTTTGCAACCTGATTACATTCCTTCAATCTGATAAACAGCATTATGCTATGAGATTATTAACATAGAATATGTTATATCGGAGGCTCCCCTAGTATGTTAAAAATGTTCTTACGTTAGAAAACTTTGTAACATTAAAATGTCAATGTAAAATGTTGTCTTATAAATAGAAGGTTCACGGGTGAACTGTAATATATAAGAATATTGTTATGGATACGTCAACGAGGCAGACGTATGTAGGAAATAACATATTCTATCCAGGGGCGGTATAATATGTACAAATATCAAACACATATTCCACGTTTTTTATGTTGACCTTAATGTTGTCTAATTAATAATCTTAATATTTTTTTTAAATGTCCTCATAGTTAATAACATAGTAGATTGTCTTACTTTTTCATATTTGCACCTGGTAAGAGAAAAGTTGCAGAGCCCATTTTAATAAGGGAACGTCATACCGACAGGTCTAAGAAATTCATATACGACCACAGACATAAACTAACGCGAATTTCTTTTTTAAACATTTTCAATTTGGTGTCAATCACGTGATCATTTTGGTACCCCAATCAAATAGTACTGCGATTTTTTTTAAATATATGACTCGACTGGAAAGAAAATTTAAACACTGTCAATAAAATATGCATTAATATAAAAAATTCGTCATAGATTTAATTTTTAAGGAGTAAATACTTTTACTGTTGCATAAATGTGTCAAAGTATCGGATTTATGTTCCACAAATAATGTGTGTAGAATGCCCCTCGTTGGAAATATTTTGTACTTCTTTACTCAGAAGCATGATTCTTGGCATGAAATGATTTCGATGGCGCAATCCGCCAAGTGTGGTTCAGTGCGGTCACATCGAAGAGGGCAGGAAATGGAATACATTGTGCATAGTACTTGACTGAACGTGATTTGAGAGTGCACCGGGATGATCGATTGTGAAATAAGATTCATAGGTATATTACGTACCTACTAGATGAAAGTCTGTCAATAATAACAGGGAAAAAATAATTGCTAGACGGCGCCACCGATCGTTGGTCTTATGAATGTATTTTATTCATGTAATGAAGTTTAAAAAATGTAACTAAGAGCTTATTTCGAAATATTAATAAAATAAGTATGTTCTATTTCCATTCAAAATTTCGTCTTATCATTTGTTGTGTTCTACAACAATATTTTTAAGTACGTTCTTCAAATATCAAAAAACTTAAAACCAGATTTATTATAAATTACAATAAAATTTTAAATTTACATCCTAATTAATTAAAAATTATTTTTCTGTGTCCAGTTTTCTGAGCTAATCTGACCTTACTGTCGTTTCGGATCGGCTGACGATTTTTGATTATAAATAACTATTACATTTTCAATTTATATGCTGACTGATTATAAATTAGACATTATTACATTTTCAATTTACATGCTGACTGATTATAAATTAGACATTATTACATTTTCAATTTACATGCTGACTGATTATAAATTAGACATTATTACATTTTCAATTTACATGCTGACTGATTATAAATTAGACATTATTACATTTTCAATTTACATGCTGACTGATTATAAATTAGACATTATTACATTTTCAATTTACATGCTGACTGATTATAAATTAGACATTATTACATTTTCAATTTACATGCTGACTGATTATAAATTAGACATTATTACTTTTTCAATCTATCTGACATTAAAGCTCGATAAGATTTTGAATGTCTGAGAGCGTAATATTTTTTCATGTCAAAGTGTAATCGTAGACGCGTAATAATATAATATTTTACTCGAAATATGCGTGCAAACATTCCAATTCAGATACAGGAAATTATATTGTCCTAATTAGTCTTTCTGATTGATAATTCTACCGCCCGAATTCATCTATAATACTAGACTGAATCTATTCGGCAGCACAAATCTTACCTCGATCCACTGTCCTTGAATTGAATTCGACATTTTCTCTCCAGATACTCTCCCGCTCATTTTCATTATCATGCTCTAATCTACAATCCCGTCTAAATCAAAAAACCGCGTTGTCAGCTCAATCTTTCTGTCGTCATCAAATCTATTTATCCTTGTATAACTAAATAAAAGATCAATATGTCATAATTCTTTATTGCTTTTATCTAACTGGAGATTTCTCGAAGCGACATTTTGTTTCCAATTCCCGTGCTTATTGGTTTGACCTAATGTTTGTTTGGCAATAATGTTCTTTAGTAAATAAAAGGGTTTCCGCTTTTTAAACAAACGCCGAATAATTCACGTCACTCAAAATGGCTGAACAAATAAAAGAAGTGCGCTGTCAGCGAAAAAATTATTAAAAATATATATGACAATGTTCGTAAATAGTGAATGAAATAAGGAATGTTTCAATTTGACTTACGTAACGGAGTGGTTAGGAGGCCCGCATGTTTTCGTGTATTATATTTTTATGCGTACTTCTTCATTTATTTTGTAAGGTCCGTATCAAGATGGATAGCATTGACATTGAATATTTTTCAGAGCCTTCCGGGTAAAATGTGTCATAAAACTACGTTAAAAAATCACAATAGGAAAGTGCATACATTTTTTTTTATAATTCTTAATCTTATAATCTTAACATAGTGCATACATAAGCACTTCTATATATATGCTCTAATATAAACAAGATTAAAGTATTTTCTTTTATTAAAACTTATCTTTTACATATTTGGTCAGTTTCATTTTAAATCTATACAATTTCTCCTCCTTTCTTATGTTTTATGGCATTTCATTAAAAAATTTCATCGCACTATACATCATCGATTTCTGAGATTTGGCCTTCTTCCTGAATGGTAGTCCCAGTCTATCCCTTCCTTTTATACAATGATCGTGTTCATGTTGATTTGCATCAATTTTTCGTGTAAATTCCGCTGTTATTTTCTTATTGAGAATTTTGTAAATAAATACCATTATATTCAAATTTATTTTCTGCTTAAAGGTCATCATATTCAGATCTTTCAGCATTGCACTGATCCGAGTATATCTATTTTTTCTGAGTATTATTCTCTTAGCTTTATTTTTCAACACTGACAATTGTTTCATTTCTTCCTCGTTAGCCAAAAACAAAATGCCGCTGCAGTAGTTGATGTGAGGAATAATAACAGAGTTGTATACTATTTTACAAGACTCAGTACTAATAAATCTTCTGATCCTTCGCAGAAGTGAGATTTTTTAGCAATCTTTTACGTCACGATAAATTTGATTGGCTATACAAATATTTTATTTCAGTCATTTCCTTCAGACTTTCACCACCTATGATAATTTTTGGTGTAATTGGTATTCTTTTATTTCCAATGATCATGATAATTTTATAAAACCATTATGCAATATTTCATCATCCACGTTGGTCCCTTCACGTGATCTCCATGAACTCCCGCCCTCTTGACTATGTTCCTCCACTTTTCTCGGTATTTTGCAGATCTTAGGGCTGTCACCAGCGAAGTGTCTGTTGACTTGATCGGTCCTTCGACGTGGCCTAACACAACAAACTTCTCTAAGCCATCTTCCCTTCTCACATGCTCAAAAAATTTAAGAATTCGTCTCAGGCGAACGGTACTATACGATATTTAAATATCTCAAAACAAAAGAACACCATCAGAACTTGAAATAAAATACAGACGAAGTTTTAAGAGACCAAAACAAAATACAATGACGTGTATACGAGATGAGGTAGGGTGAACTAAAATAACATTATAAGCAGAGATGGTAAGATAAACGTGATAAACGACAGATCTGCGACGCGTTATTTTCTAGCATGAATATTAAGTATGTACTAATTATGAAATATTATAGTCGATCTGAAACTATTACGTATTTTCTTATATTAAGTAAAGGGCTTAATACGAAAAACCTAATAAAAATATACATAATATATCTATTAGTTAAGGGGTAATCCGAATGCACTACCAAATAACGATTTTCAACCACTATCACAGCCAGGGCTGGCGTGATAACCCACTGAAATGTAGTTTACAATGGGTTATCTATTAGTCTCGTCAAAAACGCCAGTTTCGATAAAAACTGTCTCGCGGCAGAACAATCCAGAAATAATTCAATCATCAAACAAATAAATACCACTGCGTTTTCAACCCAACCAATGGAGTTGTATTTAGTATTATTGTCACAATTATTTGTGCTAAATGTTCGCGCTCTAGTATAAAAAAATACAAAATTCAGTTTATCATCAAGGTCACAAATATAATTTTATTAATTTAAAATATAATTTCGACCAGTCCCAAAATGCGAGCAAATTTTCATAAACTATTCTAGATTCTTGGACTCGACCAAATATTCACAAGCAATTTTTAGTGAATAGAATCTATTTCTCGTCAATTTACTCGAGACAATAATAAATTTCAATTCGTACTAAAATTAATCAGGGCGAATTTTATTTTAAGCGACCAGATTAACTGTACTCAGGACAACAGCACGCAGTAACAAGTGCACACATAGTCAACTGCACACATATGAATAGAATATTAGGCAGATTAATATAAGTTACCTTACGATAGCTCACATTCCTTTAAGATACGTTACATTCAGTTAGGTTAGATCTGGGGCGTAACTACGCCAATGCAGCCAATGCGACGCATCGGGGCCCACGTTGGATAGGGGCGCAAAAGGCCCGCGCCTAACAAAAATACATTTGGTATGGATACTTTTCCCAGCGCTGATGTAGACTAACATTTTTATAAATCCACCACGCAAAGAAATTAAAATTACGGTAAATTAAAAAATATTGTCGATATACAGCGAAGCAAGGAATTTTTTTTCATAAATGTGTTAAGACAAGAAACCAACATTACTATTTTATTTACGAAACTATGCTTACGAACCAGTACTTAATATTCTTATTTGTGCATACACGGAATACACTTAAAAGGTACCATTATATTTTGCATTGGGGCTCAATTTTTATAGTCACAACACTGGGTTAGGTTAGGTTAATAAGCTAACTATAATAGGCAGTGTATTAAGCTAACTAAGTGCACTTGTCACTGTGTGCATCTGCCTTGTGTGCAATTGTCACGGAATCCAGTCATGCAGTGTCTTATCAAAATTTTAATTTTTAACATAATGGTAATTACCTAACATGAGTGATATGGATTCACCACATCGTGTGTAATAAAGGGTGTCGAGCGGAAAAATTTCAAGATTAAATTGTAATTGCTCGTAAACCATCAGGGTGAGGTAAGTGGAAGGGGTATTGTTCGACGCGCGTGATTTACTGATTTGCCAGTCACTGGTCGGGAGCGCACCGCGCGTTCGCGGTTGAGCAATATTTAAAGTGCGGTGATTCATTGGTTCGTGCACGTCGCGCTTTTTGTACTCACTCTTCACGAGCACCCAACTTATCTGGTGTTGGGTTCAAAAATTCAGACAAGAAGGGACAATGGTTAACCAAACTCTTCCGGGACCATTAACGTCAGCAGTGACGCCAGAACATGTGGCTCAAGTTCGACGTGAAATTATGCGCAATCTGTGAAAATCGAAAAGGAAAATTGCAGCCTGTACTGGAATAAAAAAATTAACAGTGCACGTTATTTTGAAAATGAAACTACAGTTTTACCCATACAAACCGCAAATCGTGCAGTTTCTCAACAAAAATGACTATTCTTTGCGTGAAACCTTAGCGAGAACAATATTAGAACGTTTTGGAACAGCACGAACGTTTGAACACATTTTATTTACTGACGAAGCACATTTTCATATCGATGGCTATGTCAATAAACAGAACATGAGATACTGGTGCGCCGACAACTCAAGAGAACGCCATCAAAAACGTTTGCGTTGTCCAAAAACGACAGTATGGTGTACAATTGGTGATAATTTGCTCTTATTTATTAATCAGCGAGAGACAGTCACTGCTGACGTGTATTGCCGAATGATCGACAAGTTTTTGGTACCGCAACTGCAGCTATTTTCCGGGTTCAACAACAGAACACAATTTCAGCAAGACGGGGCCACTCCACATAGTTTCAACTACAGTTTCAATGGAGAAGCTGAGGGGAATTTTTCTCAATAAATTAATCGGCAAGTACGGAGACATACCCTGGGCACCTCCGGACCATACACCGTGCGACTTTTATTGTGGGGATACCTTAAGTCAAGAGTTTACAGCAACAATCCTCAAAAAATTCATGCCCTACAAGAAAACAAAACCAACGTTTTGCTCTCGCGTGTTCGCAAATTTAAGAGTCCGATTGCAAGAGGCATTTAGACGATATTTTTTATAAAAAGTAAAGTCCGCATCGTTAAATTCAATTTTGTATAAATAAAATATGAGAATAACATTGTAGTTTTTTTTTAAATTTAATATTAAACACGAAAATTTTCCGCTGGACATCCTATATTAATAAGTAATTAAAAAAGATATTTAATAGTATGTATGTACAAATGTGTATCTTTACCACCAAATCTATTAAACACGTTCCTGCCATTTCATGATGGTAGTTTTATGGTTTTTACACATTTTATTTTATCTTGTCACGTCAAGATAATTTGCGAAAAAAAGGGAGGTAAAGACGTAGCAATGTAAAATCCACTTACATAAACAAGATAATAATTTAAACGTTTTAAAGTTTTAAGTGTGAATAGCGGACAAAAATCCCAGAGAACAGAAGAATCCAATAACTGCAATGACCTTCATAACTGAATGCATCACGAGATGCATAGTAAAAATCTTATCAAGTATGTCAAGTTTGCTGCATTTGCTGACCGAACAAAAACGTTTAAATACGGTCAAATGTTGTATTATGTGTATTTTATACAAACTACGGTTACATATAATATTTATGTATTTAAAAATAAATATTCTATTTAATTTTCAAGTTTAAGTGACGTAAGTAATATAATATGATCATATTTTGTATTATAAATATCATATTTTTTATTTATTATCTTAGTTTTATTAACCACAATTGAGTTTAAAAACATCTACCGGTTTCGGAAAATACCTTTTCCTTCTTCAGGATGTCATAACTAACTAAAACTAAGATAATAAATAAAAAATATGAATTTTAACCACCAAGTTAATATTGCTAATTTTAAAAGTATTATAAATATCACACTAACAATAAACATTGGTTTACGTAATAATAAGTAATTATATTAATAAAATGCAGTACGAAAAGCTTTTGTTTAAAACCGGTACTCCCATATCAATTTTATCATAAAATAGAAAAAGTTCATTATTTGTAAAATATTTCAAAATCTAAATGAAGTTTTTAAGTTTTACTTTGTAGACATTTTCGATGATTATCTTCATTTTATCCATACATTCTACATATCTAATTTATTATCACTTTTTCTATGTACTTACTTCCAATTTAACTACATGAAATATTATTGTGAAAAAAAAGGAACATAAATATTACTTTCAATAATCCAATATATACAATTGATGTATAAAAAGTATATTTTTAAATTACCTAAACACATACACAAATGTGTTAAAGTTAACACCAAATAAACAATTTTAGGTCCATTTCGCTCTGCTGTGAAATTTCTTAAGATGTGAAAATCTGCACCAGTTTAAATAATACAATTGCTCAAACACAGTTATTCAATTCTTATCAATTTCAATTGCTCAATTGGGCTTTTCTCGGAGATGACCACCTACAAGCTCACACCGGTTCACGCGAACCGGTTGATAAAATTGGAAGTCTCACGAATTCGCCGAACCGTTCGTCACTGAATATTTATAATAAAAGCTAGTATTGAGATTCCGGATATGTTTTATAATAACGAAATTTACGCTATTTTAGTACGTCTAGCAACATGTGACTAAATCAAATCATAACATATTTCTTCTGATATTGATATGATTTGGTGCCAATAACGAAAAATGCATTTAGCATATGCAGGGGGAGGCGGAATATCAGTGATTACCAAAATTAATTCAGCGAACCGGTTGATAATTTTTTTCCGGGAACACCACTGACTTTTTTACTGCCATTAGAAGATTATTATTATTAGGAGTTTGGTACAATTCGAATAATTATTGTAGCATTTTATTTTTGTAGTTAGGTTGTTGAATATTTGCACCAATTCTGTATATTCAAGGTCTTTAAAAAATAAATACAATTGACATGGATATTACATCGTCTTAGTTTTTAAACCCAGATTTTAGTTGCTTAGGAAGCTGCTGATAAATTCTGACATTCTTCTTTCTATTTGTAATAAAATTTTACAATTTGTTCATCGTTCATATAAAAAAAACACGTGTATTGTTAAGTACGTTTCATATATTCATTTAAAAAATATATCTACATTAATTGTGTAGTCGAGTGGTCGTGCTGCCCGATTTGACAATAAAGGCCCGGGGGTCGAATCTATCGAGCGGTAAACAAATTAGTTATAGTTTTGAAATTTAAAAACTTTGAAAATAAAGTTAATATTGATGTGATATGTATTGACACCCAATTTTCGAAACTAGGTTTAAATAATATAATGAAAAATGTATATGGGTATAAATAAATATGAGGAATACAAGGATTTGGATATATGTATGCACAACATACTTAAACACATTTTAGACACCGAATAAAAGTAGTGAAAACAGTAGAGATAAAACGCTGAAATATTATCTTCCTGAAAAAAAAATGCAAGTAATCATAAATCCACTCGATCATCAGAAACAAATTATACTATATTAAACATACTGATAATATCTCAATATAGATTAATTGTGTATGATAACAAATCGACAATATCAAAAGAAACCATTTTGGAATGTGACCTTACAATTTGTTACAATATTTCGTTAAGTAGATGAATGACAACATCGTTTAACCGCCAAAAGTTTAAAAACCTACGTTCGAAATAATCATCACGCGATTAGACGAATTGCTTGTAACAATAAATATTTACAAAATGTTTTTTATAATTATATAACTTTGATACAATTAATAATCAACATAAAACGATAAAAATTTATCGAAACGCTTTATTGTGCGTATCATAGTTGAAAAGAATAATAAAAATACAAGCTTTTTGGGTCTTTATCGAAAATGATACTAACACACAAACAATCATAACATTCAAGTAAAAATATTATAAAATATAATGATAAAAAATAAATTAAACAAAGGGAAAATCAATTGTATTTAAGTTTTGCGCTCGTGTCGAGAAAACAATGATGGAAACACGCGCAAAATTTAAATTGAATAGCTTTAAAAGCGTTAAGCAATATTATATTTTGTAACACGGTAGAAACCATTTGAAGGGAACTTTCTGTCATTATTAAAGTGCAAACTGGAAAATGCACATATCTGGAGTTTTTCTTGCGCCCACGCCCAAGTAATCTAAGGCATCCCATTGGTTCATTTCTCCCGAGAAAGGTGGCAACCCAGACGAAGGGTGAAATTTGAAAAACAATAAAATAACATTTTCATCATATCGACTCGAGCGCTGATTTTTCCCTAAATGAATACATGATAGAAAAAATACCTGTAATTCTTTATTTTTGTTATCTTTGTGGCTCGCAGCTCTGATAACACCAGCTTTCCACCCCCATTCCGATATTTTTGAAACATTTAACTTTGAAACTCCACTCACTGACAGAAATCTTTTACCAACTAATTCCTCTCTATATTTATAAGCCATTTCCATTCACAGATCACATATTTCACAATAAACTTCACGGTAAGAAAAACTTTAATGCACCTGCGATTTACGCACGACACTTGTCTCGTAGTACAAAGTGAAACTAGTAGGAATTCGTACAAAATCCCTACGAGAGAAGGCAATCGACTGAGCGGTTCCGATTTCTCTCACCTGGCAGCGCCACATTACGGTAGAAAGAAATGTCACGATAGCTCTCGAGCTTTGCGCACGCGCCGCTAGGCTATCGATCATTGAAGGAACAAAGCTGGTCACATGATCACAACATTGACTTCATTTTACAATATGGCGAACAGTTCTTACTGCTGATTTGTCGTGTTTGGTGTGTTTGGAGATATATGCCTATTAAGTGAATTCTGTGTGTTTAATATGATATCTTCTATTATATCTCGGATTGTAATGTAAGTTATTAATTTTTTACGGTATATTTATGACATTTTACATAATTTTTCCATGTTACAGCACCTATGACGGAGCATATGACCGTTGCCAGCGTTGTTATTCTGTTATTTAAATTTCTATTGAACGTTATTTTAAAACAAAAGCGTCAATTTTACATTTAATCTAGTTATTTCTTTTTATTATGTTATTTTAATTGATTTTTATTGAAATTGTGTTAATTTTTTAAGTGAAATAATTAACCTCGACACCGTATACATTTTCTTTGTGCTTTTCTGATTGTGTTTAACTCGATCATCATCATAATTTATGTATTTTCAACTCGGTAACGCTCAATTCAACCTATTCAATGTTACAACAAATAATGTGATGTGGGTAGATGCCGAAGCTTGCATTGGAAATTTGCTGAAATGTCACTTGAAGCGTAAAAATTCTCAGGAATGCAAACGGGCGATTTTTCAAACGAAAATATACCTTTACCAGCGCCTTTGACTTCTCAATAGTTTTTTTGTCATGAACCAGGTCTCTATAAAAAAAATTGTCTTGATACGTATTGAATTTATAATTTTATTTGATTTTTCTAAATTTCAATTTCATACTTCAATTTCGTCAATTTAGAATTCGAGAAACTCATATTTGAAAGTTTATCATTGATTCTTTTTTCTGTTTATAGGTAGATTTAGGTAGATTTTTGCAATCTTCGTGTAAATTCTGCGTTCTGTTTCCAATTACATAATATGGGCATTGCCTTCTTTCCGTAATAATAAAGTATTCAATTAATTCCGCAATTAGCGATCGTCTCCAAGTTACCATTCTACCAGTATATTTTTAAAATAATGGATTAATTAATGCACACAACGTATGCTAAAATATGTGCACATTTATATTTTTATACAAAGACCTTGTAACTAATAGCCTCTGAAATCTTCGAAAGCGTGAATCATAATTTTGTATGATAAATGGATATACTTTTATAAATTAACAGACAGTTGAGTATTGTAAATGTGGTATATTAAATACAACTTAGAAGTTATTGACCAGTTCATTAACTCAGATAATTAAGTTTGATAAATTAATTACTCTTTTTCATTTTTTCTAATATGTATTGAAACATGAAATTGTATTGTAAATGGGGTTTTACTGAGAAAATATTTATTAATAGAATAAACCGCCTTTGTTTACAACGTTAACAAATTTGAACTGAAATATTTGTTTTGTCAAAATGGTGATTCTGCAGAAATATATACGACTACCAATTACCCATATCAAATGTCAAAAGGGTAACAAATAATTATCCGCATTTTTGTATACAGAGCTTTAATCATAGGTATCAAAATAATAGTACAGTAGATAATTATGTAGGTACATCGGTGATTATTTTTTTTATCTGTAAAGTTTAAACGAGTGCAATGTTTTTAATATATATATATATATATATATATATATATATATATATATATATATATATATATATATTGTTATCGGAGGTTGCTCCAGAACGTTAAAAATAGTACGTTAGAAATGGCGCGTTTAAAGCAGTGTTGTAATATTTTGTAACTTTTTATAGGACGTTTGCGGGTGAAAAGTAAAATATATGAACCTTGTTGTGGGTAAAATACGTTACGTAGGTAAAAACTCTGTGTAGGATAAATATTTATATATAGGGGTGATATGATACATGTCTCTCAGACATGTAAGGCGGATATTTTTTTTAAATATATTTACCAGTGATGGGACGATTCCAAAATTTTTACCGCTTCCAATATAATTCCAAATACTTTTTTAAACTTCCAATTCCTACTGAAAAACTGATTAGTTTTGTCAGGTAAATTGTTCCTCAAGCGCTGTTAAGGTTACGTCATGACTTTTATTCCATTTTTAAACTACTTTTAAAATGTACCTTCTGTATATCAAAATTATTTTTGGAATTAATAATATTTCCGACGCTTTTCGGGAATAATTATGATTATATTCAGTAAATTACCTTTTGTAATTATTTCCTATGATAATTCCAAGTTTCCGCACTGAAAACTTTCTCCCGTTCCTTCCTCAACCCGAGTTAACCTGAATTAGTATCAGAAATGGAAATGGAAGATTGGTTACCAAGCGGTTATCTTTCCTTTGCACACAATTTGAACCGTGCGTACATAATTGCGTTCTCATTAACGAGTGTAGACCGAATAATAACATCGACCCGCAGACCATGCGCGCCGCCGATCCACACAGGACACCGCCGACCGCGCTCGCCGCCGATCTTTTTTCGCGCTAGCATCAATTTAACTGTCAAAATAATTTGTGAGCAGCTAACGCGAAAGTACTAAAAAAAAATCCAAAGAATCGTTTTCGAAATCTGAAATTAGGTTAAAAATTCTCCGATTCCGATACCCAAAAATGTTCCGATAATTCCGATTCTGATCAATCGTCCCATCACTAGTATTTACCCTTTCTAATATTAAGCAGACATTAGTCGGGATAGGTCTCACGAGCTACATAACTATATACATATTTGTATTTATAACAGAGTCCATTGATTCATTGTATTACTGTTCACGATAAAAATATTACGTCACCCGTCACAACATGGTTAAAATGTGTTCTTTGTTTCTTTTTTAATTTTTTCTATTAAAAATCAGTTGAAATATTCGATTTGTAATTTAGTCATTCCATTCATGTAGTTTCTAATTAATCTTATACATATAACATTGTTTACAACCACTGAGGTTTTATTATTTGATGCCGACCGGTTTTAAAGCTACATACCCGATTCTGAACCTAGCTAGACATCAGAACAAAATATCCCCACTTTCTCTTCAAAATTCCTATAATGTACATTTTGTTCTTCCACGAAAATTTACAACCGGTACAACCATAAAAAATTCTGTTCGCTGTGTCCCGTCACTCGAGTTTTGAACGTTTCTGGTTTTGTGATTTTATTCATATTTATTACCGATATGGATGTTTCAGTCAAGTCACTATGTTATTATTATTTTATAAAAATTGTATTTGTCCATTTTACACAAACACGTCTCTGTGACACATTATTATTTTTCTCAAAATATTAGCATTCCTATCAAAGTTAATTGTTGTACAATCGCAACAATAATATTTTGTATTCTTGCGTTTCTATAATATATATATATATATATTAAATTTTAATATTAGAAGATATAATACATTTTGAAAGTATTCAGTAAGATATATATATTTAACATTTATTTCTTCTCTATGAGAGTAAGACTCGTGTATAGAGAAGGAGTATATGTAAGAATGTATAATTTATGTTTCAGTTAGTCTGTGTACATATTTTTTGGCTTCAGATACAAATTTATAGTAGTCTGTAATTTTTCTAATTGTGATGGGGAGATTGTTAAAAAATTTGATGCCTTGATAAATATAGTGATTTAGGGTAAATAAACGAGCATTTCTATTTTTGATAAACATTATAAAAAGATTTTATAAAAAATATGAGAAAACGACACAAAAAGAGAACACCAGTAATTATTGTGTTAAATTATTTGATGTTTGATTTATTCCCTGGTAATTTGTTGATAAATGTTATAATTTTTTTACGTTTTTTTTATAATTATTATGAATGGAAATAAACTTCTTCAAATTCTAATTTCGAATTTTAACATTTTAGGTACATAACTCAATAACTGATGAACTGTTTCTTTTTCTGGTTTAGATTGAGATTTATTGTTTCACATTTGTAATGTTAATTGTTAGATGTAACAGGTGAAACTGACTCCTTTAGCACAGACTTCCGGTCTACGGAAACAGTGAAGATCTCTTATATTATGTACATATTACTGTTTCAGAAATAGAGACTGATAAAGTAGACTGAATGCAATGCAGTGTAAATGAGATCACTTAGGCGTATATGTGGCAGATCCATTTATGACAGAGTAAAGAATGAAGAGATAAGGAAATAATGTAAAGATGATCTTAGTATAGTGAGTAAGATTAAGAAAGGATCGCTTATGTGGTTTGGTCATGTGGAATGGATAAATGAGGAGAGAATGGCAAGAAAGATATGTGACGCAAGTATTGATGGCACCAGAAGTAGAGGACGTCCGCGGAAGACTTGGCACAACCAGGTAAATCAGATAATGGAGGATGGTCCAATAATCGTCGAGCTTGTATGAGAAGATGTGTGAATGTGGATGAGGAGAGAATTGTGTGTCAGGACAGAAGAGTGAAAGAGGAACGGCGTAAGTAAGTAAGTAAGAAATAATATAAAATATTTTATATGAACGTAATTTAAATATTTTTAACTTTGTTAATTATTACATCTAATTTTTAAAATATTATAATTTTGTTTAGAGAAATTTGTAAGGTTTTGTAACAGGCTAGAAGAGTTTTTGTATTTGGGAAGTATGTTTGACAGTGGCGGAAAGTTTGATAAAGATATCGAAAGGAGACTCCTTTCCTACAGGAAATAAAATGAATGCTACTTTGAGTGCAGCAATTGCTAACGGAAACTTGCCAAATGAGCTTGGACGAGATGTATGGATCTGGATGAAGTGAGTGTTGTGTGTCAGCATCGAATAATGTAGCGTTCTACCTCACTGCCTACCCTCGTGCCGGAACGGCGCGATGGTAATTTGGTTAATGTAATTTACCGTTATTTTGCCAAGTGCCTTAACAAGTCACCTTACAGAATACGGGGAGCTGTCTGGTCCGTTGGGCACATAAACCATCTCAATAGCCAATTGAGAATTACTCAGGCCAATCTTGAGATTGCGTCCTTGGGGCTATTTATAAATCTATAATCTCATTGTCCTCTGCTTTAGCTTCATCAATATTTTCTAAGAATTAAAAATAATTCACGATAAAACGTTAATTTTAAATCCAATGTTTGATTTAAAATGTAACTATGTGGTGCTAATAAAATATAGTTTTAATTCCACCTTAAATATAGTTTCATTTTCAAAAATATTATTATACCTGCCATATTTTTAACCATTTTTGATATGTGATATATCTTACAGCTCGTACGTCTCCCCCCCCCACACAAAAATTTCATATCAGACTAATCTCAGCAAAATATATGACGTAAAGTGACCAAACAAATACGTCATACACGCTACCACTGTGACTACAAATCTTATTCAGGGCCC
This sequence comes from Eubasilissa regina, assembly GCA_022840565.1. Lineage (NCBI taxonomy): Eukaryota > Metazoa > Arthropoda > Insecta > Trichoptera > Phryganeidae > Eubasilissa > Eubasilissa regina. The sequence continues at coordinate 18,768,349 of JAINEB010000025.1, forward strand.
ATAATCGTTAAACTTAAGTTTCAACACCTTTTAGAAATACGCATGTTCGAAAAGCCACAACGGTTCACATGTTCGAAAAATTAACGCGTCCCGGTAGGTAGGTAAAGAACCTCTTTGTTAATTCAGTATCCTCATGGTACCTACCCAAAAATTTGAATAAAATAATAATACCTAGTACCTACCTACACAAAGTACAATACTGAGCAACTGCGCGCAATATTTACACATAAACATTAGAATGCTAATTGTACTCGTCGATTTATTTAATATATATATATATATATATATATATATATATACCTGTGCTTTATACATAAAGGTCATGTAACGTGAATATTCTATGATAAAATGACAACTAGGAATCTTCCTGGACGGCTCTCTAACTCCCGATATCTTACCTTCAGATCAAACGAGCACGTTTAATTACTATGCTACTTGTGTAACTTTATTAATCAATTGTGCTTTTTCTTAACTAAGTATAAAAAAGTATTCCGCTCTGAAAGAACATGACGTGGACAACAATTTGCTAGAAAAAGGCCCAATTCTGTCCTAGTTCGGATATAGATATTTATGATTTTGAAAAAATGGCCGAATGTTAAATAAGATTTTTAGATTTTACAGAATTTAAAACTATTGTTTATTAAAAGTTTTTCTCTCCGAGAATTACGTAAGTTGATAGTAATTATTAGCTTTACTAAAAATCGAGTAAAAGTGTTAGATGTGCTCACTTTTTCGATCAAATATATTTGCTTTTAAAGTTCCGTCTATTGTTGTAGAAAAAATAAAATTTCTTAAAAATATATAAATTCTTTTGCATACATGCTGTAGTTGACAGAATTGAATTATTTTTACCACGTTTTCTCATATTATTTTAATTACATTGTTGCCGTGTGCTCAAATGTTCATCTTGAAATTAAATACTAATAAAAAAACTATTTAAATTCTCCTTCATTATCGAAAAGGCACGTATTCATGCGAACATTTATGAAATTATTATAATTTCTATAAATTTACACATTATAAACACGAGTTCGATTTTTTCCTTTTGGAATGTTTGTAAAACTTTAAATCTATTTGACAAGACTACACCAGTTTTCGGTATGACAAAAACGTGATAAAAAAAAAAAAAAAAATTCAGTTTGTTTTTTACATTTCAAATGCAATACTTGTTCAATGAGCCCTTTTCAGGTATTTATAAAGAAGGGATTTATTATTTCTTATAATATATGTAGTATGTGATTTTCAAGCGTTCCATTTTAAAACAGTCTTCAAACACTAATAAAGACATTCTCGCAACATAGTGTTAGTCCGCGTTTGTTTGCTGCGCTCTCGCTTACCTTTACTTTTTTTGAAATGTAGATGCCAACACGGAATCGTCACATATCTTGTTAAATACCTCCTTTAAAAGCGCTCAAACACGTCTTTCCAGAGCAAGTCCCACGTGCTTGATAGAATTCGCGTTGACCAATCCAAGCCGAGACATGACACATTATCGTATATAGGTGCAAATAGTCCGTGAGTCACGTAGTCCGTTTGCCGTGCGTGCTTTTTGCAAAATATCCATCTTAGAGATTTCGCTTGGAAGCTGAACCGTTCCGAAATAACGCTATCGTTTTTCAGGCCTTTAGGAGGATCTTCGCAGAATTTTCATTCGTCAGTCTGGAGAATACAGCTCCACTATTGTTAGTCCAACACTCATATCGGCATCTTTATCGTCATCTCTTTCAGCTTGATCTTCTCAAATTGGTCGCTTTTATTTAGCGCCACGCGTTCTGTTCTTACAACCAAATAATGGCTCATCTAATGTGCACCAGCACTGCTAAGAATAATATTTTTTTTACTTAATTAAAAAAATAAAGTTGAAATTAATGAATTAGAAAAGACAAACTTGATGGTCTGGTGGACGAGGCTCGAACCTGCGACGAATTACCGCTAAATCAAACAAGCACTTTTTAACATAAATCATCCGTCTATTATAGACATGCTTAATTTGACAAATAATTTTGTCTTATTAATCATATGTTTATTTGTATAAAATATTTTTATTGCCTGTACTACGCGAAAGCTAATTTTGATAGTCATGCTAAATTGTGTTTTAGAATTATTGGTAGTGTGAAAAATCTTAAATTGATGGATTTTAATAGACTGGTTGGAAATGTCTAAATATGAAATATTGCAGATACTAAATAAGATTTGGCGATTTTAATGTGAAGATTTGATAAAGGAGAAATATGTGACTAATAGCTTGTTTTTTTGATATTTAGGTTATTTCATTGTTATAAAATTGTATAGTTATGAATAAAATATAAACGACTTCAATGGTTTTGCACTTAGTTCGCATCTTGACTTATAATATATTCAACCAATAAAATGCAATAAAGCTTATTGCGTGGCTTATTATTTTACGAGCATTGTATTATATTATTGATTAATATTAGATTTATTATATATGTATATATCATCTCGTGACAAATTATAATTCAATGCTGCTTATTTATTGTAGTGCTGATTGTTTTTGTGTTAAATGTCATAGAAATTCTTTAATTGCTTATTTTTCCCTTATCAACCATTCATATTATAACCGTCATAAAACTTCTCTTGGTTTTCGCAACTTAATGTTTAATATTTTATTAAGGAGAACATATTCTTATTGTGAAGTTGTAATTATTCAGAACAGACGGTCTGTTATATTTTTGAATACAGATTAAATGTATTAATTAGAAAGATATACATGTAAAATCAATGTTATCGAAAACTTGCTTGTTTGTTTGTATTGTTGTTGCTACCGGGATTCAAACCTGGATCTCTTCCAATCCGAGGAACGTGCATTAACCGATTATGCTATACCAACGTGGTGCTTTGACGTCAATAATTAGTCATTTCCAACCAGTATTTACATAAAAACATACATTTTAGATTTTGGATAGACCCAGTCTTAAATTAATTAATCAAAGATTGTAGAAATAATTTTACAGGTACGCGATGATATTGTTTATCGCATTTTTCATGAATTATTCAATAGACTGTCTTGTCGCCGAGTTGATTTTATTCGACCTGTAATACAAAAACTGGCGGGGCTTATTTAGAATTTTGCTGGGCGTGGTTGCCACGCTTGGCCGTGCATTAAATTGATAATACAACACACTCTGAAGATGCCATCGATTATTTTTAGGAAAGAAAATCAGCTGTGTACTTGTGCAGATTCGATATAAAATGAATAATCTGTTATTTGAACAACCAATTTTTTTTTTTGTTGATCTGACTGCTTTACGAAAATGTACGAATTCTATCTGGTCTGCACAATGGATGGATCCAAACAATCACAAGGGTAATCGGCTTAAAATAATCCAAAGATCTATTCCCCGCACCCCTTGGTTCTCCAACAGTCTTTTAAAGAACAATATCAAATATCTCTAGAATGAGAATTGGGCATTGCCAGATAGCCTCACATTTATTCAGATTGAACATAATAGACTCCCCAATATGTGAGTGTGGTGCCGAGGAGGAAACCCTTGACCGTGTCTTTTTTGCCTGTCCGTTGCGGATCACAGGTTTTTTTTACAATAATTTTGTCAATGGTAATTTTCGACTCCCGTTTAACTTGTGTCATCTTCTTTCCCTTCACTCGCCACATTTAATCTATATAATAGCACGTTTCTTGAACGACAATGGTATTAACTTGTAACGTAATATTCCCTATTCTATAATAATATTGTTGTACTGCTTTCTATGAAATAATGTTTTAACTTGATTGATGGCACAGATCACTCTTGAAGGGTGGATTGCCTGTTTAAAAGAAGAAGAAGAAGAAGACTGCTTTATGAACATTATTTCATAGTGTTGTGTTATTATAATAATTTGAGACTTGTGTTGTTTCATAGCTGGTAACTGCATCATCCATCATTATTTATTGCAGTGCATTGTCTTCCACTTGGAGTTGCTAAAGAATGTGATGCAGCAATTAATTTTTATTTGGAGTATAAATTCGTTTACATTTTATGGTTAAATTAAAACTTCATTTTGTTGGTACGCTTCGCTGCTTTGAGTATTTGTTAATCACGCGGACTCGTGCTAAGCGTATTCGTGAACTATTTTTAATACAAATTACATATATATCTGCTAGAATACAGAAGAAAAAAATTATCGAAAAAATATTTTAGTCGCTTCCAGGATTTGAACCTGGATCTTTTACTATCTGGGGAAATGCGTTACCAGTTACACCACGCCAACCGAGTAAATTGATGACAAATTTTCTAACTTATATGCTGCAGCTCTTTCAAATTGATACATCTGTTATTCCATCTTTAAAAAACTACATTGCAACAAATCTCAAATACCTTTGAGTAATATACGCTAGGAGACGCCAGAAATTAAATCAATTCATTATTGTTAAATTTTGATAAACTTTGATACAACTTATATATTTAAAAACGGAATAACAGATGTGTCAATTTGATAGAGCTGCAGCAAATAAGTTTGAACATTTGTCGTCAACTTACTCGGTTGGTGTGGTGTAATTGGTAACGCATTTCCCCGGATAGAAAAAGATCCAGGTTCGAATCCCGGTAGCAACTAAAATATTTTTTCGATAAATAGATTTTCCTGCATATCTTTCTAGTTGGTACATTTAATTTGTATTGAAATACCACATAACTGTATTCTGAAAAAACTGCAACTACATAATAATAATGAGTTCTCCCTAAAAATATTTTTATTTTATTACAAATATATTTTTACTTCGCTTACTTCAATATGAGGCCCAGCGTAGCGGTATAAAAATCGATATCATTTGACACTCACATTTTCACGTTAACATTTTGTATATTTACTAGTTTTAAATTGTACGTAAATTAATGCGAACAAGATTAAACATTTATTTGTAAAGTGGCCAGCGTAATTATTATAGTCAAGACAATTTTTATTGGCATCCTCATTAGCGGCTTTCGCTCTCGTCTGGCACCACATCAAGTCGGGCTCTTCGCGCTCGTCGTGTCCGGCGCTGCTGATGCCGGCCAGCAGAACGCCCCGCGCGCTGGGTTCTAATTTTACCCGCATACCTCCAGACGTCAGCCCCAGGACCGACCGCGCCCGATCATTTCTTTCGTCCGACAGTCTGCCAGTGCGTCTTTTCACATTGGACGCGTAATCTTGACCGAAAAATAAAATATCCGCCTTCGTCACTTTCGCGAATCTCGAAAATGCTTCCTCCTCTCCATTTGATACAGTAGACCATCTGCAGATGTAATTGGTACAACGCCATTGAGACAAACGACGGATTTGATTTGACTGACGTTTTGTTTTTGGCCTCGTTTATCCACAAAGTGACGATCTATTCCCGCGGGATTACTCCCTGTGAACAGTACATTAATCAGCGATAACAATATGGTTATTTCTACTGACGCAGCTTGAGAAGTTACCGGAACAGAATCGTCTCCCGAGCACGAGTGCATTTACTCCAGGAGTTAGTTCAGTAACCCCCGCTGGTTCTCGGCGAATCATCGTGCAGAAGGAGCGCGCCTTGTGCCGTCTGTTATTTATAGCCTGCATCTACTGCACTTCTGGCTGGCTGTGATCTTCAGTACCGGCCGCGTGCGTCTTTATCTCTGTCATCCGCGGCGCTCGGAACATTTTTGACAGCTTCTTTGAAACATTGTCGACTGTGAACCTGTTTTTCTCTGAATTTTCTAGTGTATGTTTGCTCGCACACGCGACGTTAAGTATCTTCTAATCTTACATCTTGTCCGATCGAGCGTGTGACCAGTTTCTCGCTACGGTATGGTATTGACAGGTGGTAGAGCAATCTCTTCGTCATTTTTCACGGCCTGCGTCGCCGCCCGCCTTGACACGGATTGCTTCCAAATAAGGAAACTCGAGTGTTCTGTGTGAAGGGTACTCATTTGGAACTTTCGATTTTAATCCCGGAGTGTAAAAGTAACCGTTGTAGATTTATATTTTAGTTTTTACGTCAAATTATTATAATGTCTTACCGAGATAAACAGGAAATACGTATAACCATTTATTATGGAGATTCCACTGTTGTAATTTATATATGAGAAAATAAAGATTATTATAGACATGTGTTAATTTTATTTGGTTGAACGCAATTACAGTTAAATAATAAATATTTAGCAATGTACATTATTGCTTTTGATTTTTTTTTTTTTGCATTAGCTAACGTATCGTGTCTAGAAATACAGCCTTGGGAGTAAGTGAATGTATCTTTTGACAAAGAAAGACGTCTTTAAAATGAATTATATTTTTGCGGGTACGCAGAAAATAAATTTTCCAAATCTTGAAGTGTCAGGGGAAAATAATTTTGCGAACAATTTTATGATCAATCTTAATGTTTTATATGAATTAAATCAAATTTATATATCACTGAAAAGGTTTATAAATTAATTTTGTTTTTAGAATCAATATTTCTCAAGAAAGATATTCTAAGTAACATTATTTATGAATTTAAAAGTAAGGCAATTATTTATTTAAACAATATATCACTTATTTTCTTACTTTATTAATCTCATTATTTAATTGTATATATCAATTATTTTCTCATTAGTGAATACTCGAATGATTTTATCTAGTGTGATATTTGTTCTATTTCCTCGTTTACGTAACACTTAATAGCAATGTTATAAAACAAATTCTTGGTAGGATTTGCTTTCTCTTAATTGCTGTGAATATACAAACGAAATGAAATATTTGCGTGGACGATTTCTTAAAAACGCATCATGTTGTAGAATAACATTTTTTTCCTTTGTTGTTTTCTTATCAATTTGGTGCAAATTTAAAAAGCCTACAAAGATATTTGTATTTAAAATTCTAAGGAATTAATTAGTTGCAATTATTGTATTTATGTTACTCTGTTCGTACCTTCGGGGTGAATTATTGCTAAATTATATTTATATAATGAAAAGTGTCCACGTGGAAAATTATGTTTATGGCTGGCTAACGACGTGTTTTTATGAATTGGAATTTCTGTAACAAATTTTGCTTTTACCTTGAAAATAAAAATCAAATACGACCGAATTATTTGAGCGAATATCCCTTAGAGTGTGCAGTAAAGTTCGAGTGTGAAATGAAATAAAGTTTTGGATTAGATTGTCGTGATCGTAATTTGCCTTACAGGCTGGGTCCGATTTGGCACAGAGCCATCAGCTGCGCTACCCGCTACACACAATGTGTTTTGCAGAAGTGAAGCATTCTTCGCGTTTCAATCTTGCCAAAATAAAACAAACACAGATACACGAGAACGTCAAGAATAATTTACAAACGACTCTGAATCGGCTTCGTCTACATAACGCGAAAGCCCATTCGTTTTACAAAATTCATCAAATTAAGCTGAACATAATTATTGCGTGGTCCGCCACAATACGACTTAATTTAGCCAAAATTCTTAAAATTATTTAGGTACGCAATGTACCGTTCCGGCGGTGATATGTCCGCCACGAAATCTGGCGAAAAATAGTGGAAAATTTGATTCATTTTGAGATGTTGTGACCTTGGTGTTTTAGTCCCGTGATTATTTTCATTGTAATTTCGGACGTTACCATTTTTGCCGACGGTGTCCGACGGCGTCCCGGCTGTACGGGTATTGTTCAGGCTCGCATACATTATTCGCAATTTAATAATAACAAAAGGCCACGCTCGTCCGAGCGAAGTTCCGCTATCTGGAATCCACTGTACAGTGTGCAGCCAACGTGTACGGCTGTACATATAACGTGGTTTTCAGACCCTCGTCTATTTATCCGACTACGTCTGGAGATAGCTGTTTGGACGGCCGTCACTAATTCCAGCGGTCCTAATGATAGGCCATAATAACTTAGTTCTCGGTTAGAATGATAGTTTCTAACATATTCACGAATAATATATTATCTAAGCAAGACGCATCAAGTTTTATGCTTGTCGATTGTGGTGAACCGTTAAATTTTGTCGCTCAGTTGAGCCAGCTAACTATTTGTCACAAATATTATATTTTTTTAAATTTGTGAGTGTTGCGTTGCCGAATATTGTCGTTTTGTTACGTAAACCGCGTTACTAATTTGACTGCAGTTATAATTAGTTGTGACGCTTCTTTCACTAAATATTTCAAAAATATATCTCTTGAAAATTAATATTGTGTAACGATTTTTTAAAAATAGAGAATACATGTCTCGTTAATATTCTTAATATTTTCAAACTAAGATAAGCGCTATGGGAGTAACTTGGTGACGTGGGATGAGGGTCGAACCCCTGATCACCAGTGTTTTACCGCTAGACCAATTAGACAATTTTGTTTTATTTTTAATATATAGATTATCAACAGGTCGTTAATGACCCTGATAGTTAGTCCTAGTATGACATTAAGGTATAATGTAAAAACATTTAAAAACAATTAGGAAAATATAAATTATCTTGCAAATTGATAATTAAGGAGAGTAAATGGGATATTAAAAATTACTGCATTAGTAAGTAAAGAAGTGCGTGTGTTCCAAGGTTAACGAAGTCTACTCATATGATACGCGACATTTCTTAGCGTTCCAAAGTGCGAATTTAGCTTACGGCAAGCTTGTATTACACGTTCGATCGAGTATTAATCATGTTTAACACAATTTCGCTTTTAATCCTGAGGCTCGTATCATACATTTTAAAATTAATTATGATATGTTACATTGCGCGTTCATTTCATATTGATTATGAAAATGGTTTTTCGTGTCATTCTTGCTTGGTTTAGAATATTTTTTTATAAACTTCAGAAAATCTAAATATGATAAATATTCCTTTGAAGTTACTACTCATTTTTTCATTTAAAAAATATTATTTTGTGGTACATTTTGTGGTTGGTTAACGCAACGGAGCGATACGTTAATTTTTCTATCGATCACAATTGGGATTGGATGATTTGTTGTGCAATTTTCGTCGTATAATTTTATTTCTTATATGATCTTATATACGGCATATAATAATACGTCCATCAAACTGTAAGGCGAGGATTATTATTGCCGATGGTCTCGCGGACAAACTCCTACTGCAACACTTACAGGTGTAATGGTCGCTGTCTTCCTCCCAGGATAACACGCTTATCGTGAGTAACGGATATATTTTATATATGGCTAATGAAACCCCATTACATGGGGCCGGAAACCGCCTTTACTTCACCGTTAGAGGAGGAAGGGAGCGAAGACTCAGGCCGGCAATTACACTGTAAATATTCGACAACTTTACACGCACATACTTGCACGACACGTTTTCAACTGAGTGAGGTCAAGATTTGTAAACAATTCGATTAATTAATTTTTTTCTATCGTTTCTCTAGCACGTCTCTCTCACTACTCTGACATAATAATTAAATAAATTTTATTACGTAAATATAATAAAATTACAAACGTACGATTATACTGTATTATTTGAATAATGCTCTTCCGAGCGTTATTCAATAATTAATAATATAATGCGTACATTTGCTTATCTTGCTTTCAATAAATGTCATAGATATTTGCGCGGGTCACTGAACATTATAATATTGATCGTCCTTAATCTTATTTTGAACACAGTTTAATCATTAATTATTATTTAAAATAAATCATCTATTGGTATTTTAAATTTTAAAATTAAAAAAAATTATTTTGTAGTCGCAATTTTTGTCACTTTATAACATGGCATAAAAATGATGTGTACAAGATAAAAATCAGTGTATTATATTTTTGAATTATGACGTAATCAGTCATAATTTTTTGATGGAAACATATTTGTGTTCGTTTTAAAATACCTTTATTATATTTTTTTTATAAAAAATAAAGTAGTCGCTATTTACCTTTAGCTAAGCTGAATTTAACAATTCCCAAAATCACCAATAAGTATGGATCGAGGACAATAGAATTTGTTGTTCCTACAATAAAAAATAAACTCCCTGTGTTTTTACAAAAGAGCGCGCTTTCTCCCAATTTAGAAGAAATGATAAAAAAATGGCTTATCGACAATAACCTGTCTTACCCGTAAGAATGAAATGAATTGTTTAAACTGTGACTGATTAATTTTTATGTTTTGATTTTATTAAATGTACCAAAATGGATATAAATGTACCTGCAGACAAACGCCTATCAAGACGTTTTGTGGGTCTAGTTTATTTTCTGGATATTTTTTGTGCTTGTTGGTCTGGTAGTTAAAACGCTCTCCTAATAATCAAGTGATCAGGGCGGTCGACGAGCATATTGATGTGACACATCTTTTTAAAAAACATATATTCCATTTAAACACAATACCCTTGTAGAATATCCATCGGGCATATCTAATTTGCATCTTTCTTTTCGTGGCAACTCGGCTCTCGGTCCCTTGTATGGTCTGCAGACTACGTCGGCGTAAGGATGGAAAAGCGTGAGCGGTCCCAAGGAGTGCACCATGTACCGCCGCGTCTGTATACTGCACACTTTGAGAAGAACTTACCTTCCCCTCTGAGGTCATTCGTATCCTTGGACGAAGCCACAAGTTATTGACTGGAAATAATACAAGTTTCGTGCTGTTGCAATGGAAGATTATAATATTTGATATTCGTTTCGCGACCACCTAAAAATATTATAAGAATTAGATATAAATTATTCTTGATTTTCATTTTGTCGGTAGCTGGACTTGGATGAATATAATTTAAAACAAATGTTTTTAATTATTCTGATTCCTAATATTGTATTATGTATTTTTTCATTAATAATTTGAATATCAAAATTATATTAAATCTCAAGAAACGGAAACTCTGCGTCATTCTTTAACGCGCTTTATCAATAGAGTTTTTCACACAAAAAAAAGTTGTCTAATCAAAATTTGTATACATATTACAAGTGTGCGATAATTACGTTAAACATAATTAAATTTTTCTTTTAAAGACTATTAAAATGAAGTTTTTAGTCGTTTTAAGAGTTATTTTTAGTGGATTTCTTTCTCGTTTATTAATTTCTCTGTCGCCCGATCAACAGTTACATTGTCCAACGTAGCGCGTTATGTAATGGACCGATTGTTTTGGGCAAAATCATTCGAAGTTGTAATCTTTGCTTACAGCGTTTTATCGAATACAAAATAATGTATTCGGATATGACATGTGTTATTCAGTGCCTCGATCGAATCATTAAAATTCGGTTATAGAGAGTTTCGAAATTGTGCCTATGGTTCATATTTTTTCACCATGCTGGTTGGCTTCTTACGAGAACGAGGTACCGCACAAGGACACCGCTTTCCATCATTTATTAACAGCCGTCACCGTGTTAGTAGATCGAAACGTTTGCATAATCTACCAACAGTTATTTGGATGTTTTTACGGCGCACTATGTTTATAATACATACTTAGGATGGCTCGTGGGTGTTGCAGGCGCAAAAATTATACACGCTTAGGCGGGTGTCGGTGTCATTCGCGCTCTTTCAAGATCGACGCTAATTTTTCTCCATCACGGCTCGTTCCCTCCGATTGGAGCAGTTGTCTGTCGTCACGTGTGGATGTAAGTCGATACTCGAGTCCTCCATATGGCATTGCATCCTGAATCGGCCGGTCTGTTCGCTATTATCGTCCGGGTACGAGATGCCCGCGCGCGCGTGACGCCCGATCTGATTGGATAATGAATCGCAGCAGTGTTCTTGATTTGCTGGGTTATATTGGTTGATTGGCTCCCACTGCAACTTGTGCACTTGATTGTGTAGTTTTAATTGATTTCTTCTCAAGTTGCGCGATCTCTTGTTGTCTTATCGAAGTATTCATTGTTTTTTTTTATTGTTGATATATTTTTAATTAAGTCGGCTTCGTACAGCCGTATGTACTTGTAAATTTCCTAGTAGTGTTCAAAGAAGAATATTTATTTCATTGGCTTAGTATCATATTGTGCCTTCGCGGTATTTCCCGTGTACGGTGTTGGGTGTTATGTTATGCGAGACGTGTGCGATTGAATTACCTTAGATTTATTTCCACGGTATTCAATTACCTTAGATCTATATCCACGTGTTCCAAAGTTTTTATTGATGTTCTCATGGACTGTATTACGTTCGCATTTAAACGGTAACATTCCTCGTTTTCTTTATCAGCTGTATGTGTTTATAATAAATTGCTCATCGCTGTGTTTCATAAGCTCTACAAAGTTTTTCTGAAGTACTGATAGGTTTTTATTTTTTTACTATTTCTTTAGGATACAAATCTTTAGGAATTATTTTAGTGATTTTTTAGTTTTGCTGAAAATTTAGATTATTCATACTAATTGGAACAGTAGTGACTCTATTGAGTGATGAATTTCTCGACATAGGTCAAATCGGTCTATTGTGTCTTCGACTCACGTGTGCGTTTAGCGTCTAGTGCCGAGACTGCCGAGTACCGATTTAAACTCGCGTTCCGTGCACGCTCCGATGGTCCGGCGAAACAGTGTATGGCGGTAGCGGTACTGTTCCGCTCTGGAGGTACTCCGTGACGCCGCGGTCAGCCGGGGCTCCCGTGTCCGGCGCCCCCACCGCGTCCCGCCGCGGGCCCATGTGCACCCAGAGTGCGCACACTTCGAGGCCTGCGCCGCTGCGCATGTCCGACGTTGCCCGTATCCGCTACATCGTGAGCCAGTACGAGACCAAAGGCGAACGCGCGCCAAACGGTATTTTGCGCGAAATCAAGAACAATGAAACGAAACCGGTCGCTCCGCTGAAGACAATCGAAGAAATTAAAAACGACCTCAACGACAAATTACGAAATATAAACGATTGTAAAAATACAGCCGTCGTCGATGGTGCCGATGAATACCGGCCAACTAACAATAGTGTCAATATCCGTGAGTTGAGTGAAAGTGATACAGATTCTGATACAGACAGTGACTACGAGGAAGAAGTCAGCGCTTTACCAGAAAGATGGAATTCCGCACCTGGAAAATGGAGATTATTTGGTCCTCGATGTGAGCTGGTGTCACAAGTAGTCTTTCGTCTCATCGGAGATTACTCGAGGGCTGCGGGGCGACATTTGCTTCGTAGAGTCCCTTCTGTGACCCCGGAAAACTTGGCAGCTGTCGCAGTCATCACTTCAGCTTCCGTTCCGAGGATGGTCACTAATCTCGTTATCTATCCCTCTTGCAGACTCGTCTTTGGCACACTGTACCCAGCATATGCATCTTATAAGGCTGTACGGACAAAGAACGTCAAGGAATATGTAAGTTTATATAACTTTTCTCAAAAAAAGTAATATAAGATTAAGGAGAACACATTATTATTGTGAAGTTGCAGTTTTTCAGAACATAGTACTGTAATATTTTTATACAAATGTTTTCAAAATTTTATAAAAATGAATTAATTAATTTAATTCTGGCATCTTCTATTGGATTTTACTCAAAGGAGTTTGAAATTATCCGTAGATATAAAGTAGATTGCTTTCAAATAATGGAATAACAGAAATATCAATTTGAAAGTACAACATATAAGTTTGAAAATTTATTACTAACTTACTATGTTTTAACGTGGTGTAATAGGTCAACGCACTTCCCCGGATAGGAAGGGTTCCTGGTTCGAGTCCGGGTGGCAACAAAAGTATTTTTTCGATAAATTGATTTTATCTGTATATCTTTCTTATTGATTGATACCTTTAATTTTTATTAAAATACAATATTAGTTAGTATGGAATTGATTCGATCGAGTTGTTGAACCTTCGCTGATGAAACACATATTGTAAACTATTATCGTAATTCTTTCAACATCAAACAACACATGTGTGTTTAAACTGGAATTTACCTCTGAGTTAGCTAAAGAGATACATGATTCATATTTAATTCTGACTTGAACCGAAGTAAAAATATTTCAAACGAGAAATATAATACTGTTATGGAAATAAAATATGACAATTCCTTAATTTTTGAAATTGTATTGCAATAATCTGAATAAATGCTAAAAATCTTTTTCTGAAACATGTTTCATGAAATAGTTATTTAATCTTTGTTTAAAAAAATTGTGAGTTTATAAATACAAATATTTCATATATATTATATATTTATTATATTAATAATTTCAGTTGTATGTTTGATTTTCTCTATATGTGAGAGATTATTATTAAAGTTTGCATCATAATAAGTCTTTATAGCTTTCATCTATGATTGAATCTTATTTACAAGGACAGTCTGTTTTGAGACAATTTGAATGTATTTCTAGTCTTTTGACGGATCGCAAAATGGACCACAACAAATAATTGGCATTGTTTTATAAGGTGAATAAATGATATGACCACATAATGAATTCTGTTACACCAGAAGATAAACTCTTTTTTTTTTATTTCTTACAAATAGTATTCACAATGTTATTTATTATAATCATCGGATTTCGTTTGTCTTGTATTTTTTGTTTATTCAAACAGTTAAAATATTTTTCATAATAATCTTTTTACATTTTAGTTTTCTAAAGTTTAAAATGAAAGTTAAAATTCATTTCAAGGTCAGGACATTTAGTAGGCAATAGTATTTTATAAGTAATCAAATTATGATATCATCAGTTGTTTTTTTTTTTTTTTAATCCATCTGTCATATTTGTAAAGTCAGTCATAGTTGAGTGGGCGGATGCATAATTTGAATCCAAAGGTTGATGATTTGGTTAATACACTTAACATGTTTTTGTGAGAGAAAAAAATGGAGCAATATCCTGTAGGGATTTAATTTTTATTCAAAGATATTCAAAATTTATCTGTCTCTTTCCACAATACCCCTGGGTTTATCGAGAAATCTTTTTCTGTTTGTATATGTACGTCATATAACACATTGTTTATCAATATTTCAGGTGAAATGGATGATGTACTGGATAGTATTTGCACTATTCACGTGCGCAGAAACCTTCACAGATGTCTTCTTTAGTTGGTTTCCATTCTATTATGAGGTGAAAATATTGCTGGTGCTATGGCTTCTTTCTCCGGCAACAAAGGGATCGTCTATCCTCTACAGGAAATTTGTCCATCCCGCCCTCTGCAGGCGAGAGCAGGTAGTTATTATTTATTGTATTCGCAAAATCATAGCATTTCAAATTTTATATTCCATCTACTACAATATACTAATGATTAATGTATTTTTTTGATGAGCAGTGATGATAAAATAAGTACAAAATATTTTGGTAAAAATCGCCAAGTCTATGTCAGTCTGAATCTCTATATTGATTTGTGAGCATCATAGCTGGTGTACTAAGACTAGATAACCACTGCAGTCCATATTTTATTTGTAATATATATCATGAATAATAAACCTGTGCCGACGATTAATCGGCATCATTTGTAATCGAGCTGTTTGTTGATTCAACCGGCAACAATCCTACTTGTGTTCACAATCCGTACCAACAAGATTTTTTGTCTTTTTTAAATTCACCTACTTTAAAAATGTTGATGAAATATTTGAACATTTATTAGTATTTTATGACTTTACTCATCATTACATGGATTATAAATTCGCTCCGATTTTAGATATCACTTCATCCTTATTTAAATTTTAATTAAATAAATATACACACAGTGAAACCTCTATATTCGTTATTAATCCGTTCCTGAGGACCTGACAAATATAGAAACAGTTTTTTCCATTACAAATAACTGAAATTCAATTAATTTGTTCCCGGTCCCCAAAAATAGTACACAAATGATTAAATTTTATGTCAAAACTTTACCTTTATTGTACTGAGGAGACATGATGGTAGAAGCGGAAGAGGACAATTAAAACATCAAGTAACTTTAATTCTGGTGATGGTTTTCATTTGCCAATGATTCAGTAACACTCGATTTAAAAGAACTTGCCCAATGTTGCCTGTTTCTGTCTGTTTTTTAAAACCTTCCTGAAATAGACAATCACATTACTATTGAATCCATTTGTTTTGGTTGACTATGGCAACATTTGGGTGCCACTTTTCGACCATATTCTGCGTTTTGGCCCAGTTAAACAGCATTGCCAGGCGGTGGAAGTGACAAATATAAAAAATATTAATAAATATGGAAACATTTGTTTGTTTCAAAATGTGACGAATATCGAACTAGGTGAATATTCGGGCTGACAAATATAGATGTTCCACTGTATATGTATATATTATCTTTGTGATTGATTTTTCACGATATTCATGTATATTATTAGTTTTTCCCATGTTCATTAAAATATTAAGGAAAAATTATTTTCAATGTTATTTTTTAAATAATTAAAAAATATATTTTTTAAAGCATATATATAATTGTTTGTGACGCACTAGTGTTTTTTCCATAATATTAGAAACAGTCTGACAATTTAAAATAACCGGTGCGGCTTTGAGTGGAAGTCACGTAAAAATATTCACTAATCTGTTTTTAAATGATTTTATTTTGGTTTCTCTTTAACTGTTAAGTTTTACGAGGCGTGTCCGTAAAATAAGTTCCACGAATTTTTTTCTCATAAAAAAACTGGTTTAATTTTAAAGAAAAGTATATTTTTGGAAAGTTCAGTCCTTCTTTTATTTTTCTACATAATCGCCGTTGCGTTCTATGCACTTCTGCATTCGAGGCACCCACTTCTTTAAACCAGAGTCATAGAACTCTGCCGCCTGTCCGCGTAGAAAACTAACAACCGCATTTTGTACCTCTTCATCTGTCTTGAATTGGGTTCCGCCAAGGTTTTTCTTCAACTCGGGGAAGAGATGGAAGTCACTTGGTGCTAAGTCTGGACTGTAGGGTGGGTGAGACACCATTTTCCATCCAAATTTTTCGATGAGGGCTGTGGTTCGATAGGCGGTGTGCGGTCGGGCGTTGTCATGGTGAAAACGCACTCCTTTGGTCAGCATTCCTCTTCGCTTGTTCTGAATTGCACGTCTAAGATTTTTCAAGGTCTCACAGTACCGTTCAGCATTGATTGTTGTCCCGCGAGGCATAAACTCGCACAACAATACGCCCTTTCGATCCCAAAAAACGCTAGCCATGATTTTTCCGGCAGACAGGATTTCTTTGAACTTCTTTGCTCTTGGCGAAGAAGGGTGCTTCCACTGCTTCGATTGCTCCTTTGTTTCCGGTGTGGTGTAGTGTATCCAGATCTCGTCGCCAGTAACAATAGAGTCCAGAAATTCCTCTTCGGTTGTTCCGTGAAAAGCGAGAAATTCTTGGGCCGCTTCAACCCGCTGCCGCTGGTGATCTGCAGTGAGCATTTTTGGTACCCATCTTGCGCAGACCTTTGAATAGCCTAAATGTTCAGTCAAAATCTTGTCGATTGTGGTTTTGCTGGCCTCCGGAATCTGTTCGCACAGCTCCCTAACTGTAATCCGTCGATCTTCGAGCATTGCCGCTTCGACTCTGGCAATTGTTTCGTCGGAAACCGATGGCCGCCCTGCACGGGCTTCGTCGTGGACGTCTGTTCGGCCATTTTTAAATTCCCTGACCCATCTGCGCACCATCCCGGAGCTCATACACTCTTCTCCATACACTTCACAAAGTTCTTCGTGAATTTCCTTCGCCGATTTCTTCTTAGCGGCCAGGAAACGAATAACAGACCGCAACTCGCAGCTGGCGGGAGACGCAAGAGGAAGCTCCATCGTTGACGGCTGCTGGGCCTAGACTAAACGTCGCAGCGACGCTGGCTTGGTGAGGAATTATAGTGGAGGAACCAAATAACCTGCCTCTGCTGTCTGGTCGCGCATAGAAACGATCCTAGCGCCAGCGGCAGTCCGTGGAACTTATTTTACGGACAAGCCTCGTACATTGAAGGGCGTGCAAATGTTTTCATAATGTATAGTGGAACTTCCATATTGCTACAAAAATATGTGGAAATTTCTTGTATATGTACAAACATTTTACAATAGGTACTCACATATGCACGTGTATTGTGAATTTATCAGATCCGAGTGGATTCACAGATTTTTTTGTTTTTAATTCATATTTTTTTAATTGTAATAACCATTTGTCAGAATTCTGGCGATGACTGTAACACTTGAACATTTCAGCAATACTTCTTCAATATATTTACCATACAATTTTACACTTTTACATCCTTTATTCCAATTTTTTGCTTGATACTGATTACCTTCCATTGACAAGCTAGCATCTGTTTTGCCATCAGCCAGGTCTCATAGGCCCTTCTTCCATATTCTCCTTTGATATGGTTCGTCATCACGTGAAATAAGACAATGACACTCTTGGACAAGAAGTGTTATATTGACTTAAATACATTGCAGATTACTTACATTCTCTCTGTTGTTATAGCCAATCATTGCCGTCCAGAAAATTGCACCAAGTTTATTGAAGTGACAATGTCAAAAAGAATTGAATGCTTCAATTTACCAACAACTTCTTGGTACTTATTGACTGATTTATTTTTGATGTGGTTTCATTTCAGGAGATAGATGAATACATTTCCAAAGCGAAAGATCAGGGCTACCACACAGTTCTGAATCTTGGAACGAAGGGAGTTAACTATGCCACCGCGGTTATTATGCAAACTGCCATAAAGGTAAGTGTTTTGTTTTTGATGTTGACCTTGCAAATCACTTGATGTGCTTTCGTCAATTTTTTTAGAATTCTGTTAAGCTTGTGCATTTTGTTGGTGGTTGTTAAGCTGAGGGTTTATGACCACAGAGGCCTATCTGCAAAATATATATGTTACTAGCTGTATGGAGTGGTGTTAACCATGCCATGGATGTGAATACTTTTATATCATTTTTTATTTCAATATCTTTAAATTCTTTATTAGAAAATCATATCCTCAAAACTCTATACTTGTAGATTATCCATGTGACCCTAAACCCTCTAAGGTTAGTTGAATTTTAATGCAACAATAAGTATATTACAAAGCAAAAAATATGGAAAAATTTGAGATAATTTTTTTTATCATGTATCACTGTGACTTAGCAGTGTTATATTATTTAATATTTAAATTATCATTAATTTCATTAATATTTTTTTAATATTCCTAGGTTTAGGAGTTTTATCAGTTAATCCTTTTTTATATCTTAATTTACATACTATTTAATTGTCCTTAATGATGAGCTAATCTGTGATTGGTGCTCGATTTTAACGCTAACTGTAATTATTTGTAATTCAGCGAGCAATCACTGGTATATTAGAAACTAAATCTCCAATTGTTAAATCACAGTTACCAATCATTGTTACAATCAGTCACAATCACAGTTTTTCTCATCACTAATTGCCGAGCTTCGTATAAGGGATCAAAATAAAATATGTCCATAAATATTGATAGAAAGTGTGAGATATTTTTTAATATTCATAGAAAACATAGACATATTTTTTGCTCTTGCAATATATTGAATGAATGTCCAATCAACATTCAGTTATCAAATTTGCATGAAGTATGTACCACCAAGCACTGGTAATATAATATAAGTGTGTTTTTAAGAGACCTTATAGAAGAGTGTAAGTATATTCAATGAAATCACCCTCAAAACATTTCACACAGTAACAAATTAGAATGAATACATTTCACAGCTGAGATCTGAATTAGTGTTGCGGATGACCAAATAAATGTTAATGCAGTTCTGATTATCATTAAGTTGGTAATCATTCTGCACCTAAAGTTATTAACTAGAGTTATTTTATTTGATACATTTGCAATATCTAGAGCTAACTGCAATCACAATTCTGTTCATAGTGTTGCTCTAAACATACACATACAAGTTGACCAAAACTTTATATTGTTTCCACAATCGTTACTGAATTAATTAAAAAGAGATTATTGTTCAGTTATTGTAAATAACTTGTGATGGTAGCATAAAATACATTTTGAATAGCAAAGAGTATTGTTTAAATTTCATTTCATTATCAACAATTTGAATGAATAATTCTTGTAAATAACTGAATATCATTAATTTGCCATCTGTAGGATCTGATCCAAGTAACCTTTTTTAAATTTCTGCCATTTATTTTTTAATCTTTTTTTTTACCTTTATGTTTATTAACATGCTTTTTTAATTTTTCTCCCGCAATCTCACATGTTACCCATTCCTGATGATCTTCAAAATTGGGGTCCAGAACTTTGGTACACAAAGCAGACCTTCTTATACGCTTCCGTCCCCGCGACAACCGCTGTCATCAGTGACAAACAGAAGAGAACCAACTCCTGATGTATTTGTCAATCCATTTCACTACTTGTCAGACCAGGTTGATGGGCCCATAGAGATATCTTCGGAAGAGGGAGACTTTCCCATAATTCCCAAAGTTGAAAGAGATGCCATCGCCACTCTGGTCTACACACAAGAAGAGGTCGGGGAGATTGAAGAAATATCCACCAGGAGTGGCAGGGCTAAGGTCACTAAAAAAAAGACAGCAGGAGTTACCAAAAGACCGAGAAGTACCAGCAGGAAAACTAGAAAGCAAACATCAAAGCAAACCAAAAATACCAGAGATATTTCGGTTGAATAATTTTATGATGGTACCATTTCATGGTTTAAAAGTGCTTTTTTTAACATATATGTTAATCTGACCTACATAGTTCATAGTCAGCATGTAAGAACAGGAATTACCTGCGCATTGACCTAGTCTAATTTGGGTGACAGGTCTGCGGTGCTCCGTTGGAGAAGCTCAGTCAACTATCATATCTAATTATCAAACGCATTGTTAGGTGCTGATGTAACGCAAGTGTCTTCCAGACCGATTGGTGGTGATTTTATCTTCAGATAAAATTTTGCTGTGCTGCTTATAAATACATGTTTGGTTGTGACTTTTTTCATATGAATAATATTTTATACCCGTGGAACTGTCTGGCACAATTCTTGTACAATATATATAGTACTTTATAAATTTTCATTCTGCACGCTTTTCATCAACAATAATTTTTGGAATGTTTATCAGTCAATTTATACAAGGTATAGCGGATTAAGTCTGCAATATTCTACGGGTTGTCTGAATTCTGAATTAAAAATGTTCAAGTTGTGTGTGAAAACTTCTTACTGTTGGGACACTAGAACTAGAGTTGTCTATAAACTCAAATTCATTTATGACACATTAAAAATCCAAATTTGACTGCTTAACACCCCTCCCCCTGTCATTTTTTGTATTCAATCAGTTGCGATTCTGCACATACTACTTGAACATTTGAAAAGGAATGTACCCTTAACCCAGATATGCCCAAGAGATTTTATTAATCTATAATATAATTTCAAAGAAATAATTTAGGTCATATGCATTTAGAATGAACAAAAAATATTTAAAAAAATAAATTATCATTAGTTTTCTGGAAAAGTGGTGTCCTATATATAGGTCAATGTAAAGTGCAGGATATTATTTCCATATAAAAAAATATATATTGAAAATAATGATGCTTTATTAGATCACAAAACATACATATAATTAGGTAAAAAAACTTGACAAAAATAAAAAAAATAGTGGTGTTTTATGTATTGTCGGTATGATAGAGAACAAAGCACTTGGTGTGCAAACCTAAATCACATTTTTACATCTTGTTGTGCACTTTCTGTCCTAGTATATTATTTACTAGTCTTCTACGGAATTCTAGATGGTCAAGGTAACCATTATTTATTCTGAATAACTGCTATGCATTTTGCTCGGCTATATCGATGAGGTGAATAATGTTGGAAAAATACATTTTTTCCCCATAATGGAAATATTATATAGACTGTATATTTGGATCTGAACGATCGATACGACCTGTAAACTTATAGAAATGGTGGAAAGGGTTTGGTTGTTTAATCATTACAAATCTCTTCTCTTTTTGAGAATATCAACGAATCAAATGTTTAAGTTCAGCCTTCAAATTATTACTTGCTATTGTGACTGCACTATTATCATTCCAGCTTATGGCATTCATTGTTTTATCGGAAGTACACATAGACTCTAGCAGATTTCATAATTAAATTTTTTTTAAAACAAGAGTTTGGAATCCTGTTTTCTCTAATGGTGCCTGTGGGTCTTAAACCACTTTTGTGTCCCTTTCAAACGATGAATCAATAATCTTATCCTTTTTTCAATTGATGTTTTTCTTCTGGAGGAATGATATTGATTTGCAATGAATGACAGGGGAATATCACTGTCAGAATCATGTTTCCCGCTTCTAATTATAAATTCTGCTTCAGATAATAACATATTATCAGGTAAATTATTCACATCACTATTCATTCCATTTTCATTCCCATCTTCATCCGTAATAACGTCTCCACTGGCAACAGAAGGAAAAATGTTGATCTGAATTTCTTCATTATACTCGTTCTCCAAATATTCCAATACTTTGTGCAATTTCACTACCCTAAATTATTTAAAAAAAACACATAAAATACGGCAGCTTCCCGTTGCCCTATATATAGTACACCAATGTTTGAGAATAATTTACACCAAAGTAACAAATATAATTGAACGTAATAATTTCTAAATAAATCTATTACACTAATGTTGCCTTAGAAACATATTATTTTTATAATTATTTGAATAAATAACTTACTTTGAATCACTCATGGTGAATATTTCGGGGACCAAAAATTGCACCATCTTTACAGATTGAAGAATGTCAACTAATTAATCATGTCTGTTTTTACCTACGATTATTAGATGATGCAATAATACCATCGATTACGCAAAACAAAAAATATATTAGAACATCGCAAATTCCTGTAATTTATGAAAATATGAACCTTATTCAACCGCCGTACATGTAGGGCGATGGGCATATCTGGGTTAAAATATTGCGTACTAAGTCTTTTACATTTTGTGTATGTTTTAAAGTAGGTATAGTTTTGGATTATTTTCGAATTTAGTCATGATTTTTACTATTTTATAATGGTGATGTAGAAGGCGAAAGAAAAATGTTTGAGAAGAAATTGCTCAGTTTACATTTTAGTACATACCATAACATACATAAGTGTTTTAATTTTAATAGAGTTTGGTGAAAAATGTTATGAATGCTTGATGAATAAATGCAAAGAATGTTCCGGATGAATTGACATTTTTATTTTGTGCGCTGTGTCCAATAAATGCAAGACATCTTGGAAATTGCTTCTGCTGTATCGCATCGGCTGTAAAATGAAAGACTGAAAAAATCGCATTTAATTTTGGTGTTGTTCCATACAGATCAGGCACATCTCCGCTTTTCGGTATTTTTTAAAAGAAAATACTGTCAACTGTAACATAATAATTGATGACTTTTTGACTGAAAAAATTAGTCCATTCCTAGGTGGGAACACTATTGATAAATGACACAGCGGCAGTGGCCAATCTGCAAAGTGATCAAATGGAGATACAAGGGATCAAAAAGATGACAAAACTTCATATTTTTATTTATTTAAAAAAAAAGTATTAACATCATTACAATTATATAATATTTATATATATCCCTGCACACTAAATTAAGCCAATACAAAACAATTAATGTTGATCATATTAGTGTGTGTAACTGAAAATATGAAATTTTTCCCTCGGGTCACTCTGCCGCTGTGTGACTCAAATATTCTTTTGATGTAAACAAAATTGTCCTTTGAGAAAATCATTTGCTATTCTCACAAATAGAATACAAACTTTCAGTAGTAATAAAAATGTGAATTTTGAAATTGTACAAAAGAGAGTGTATTTATTATTTTGCAAGTAATTTTTTTTCTTAAAAACCAACTTTTTATTATTTCATTTGACTCTTGCAATAATAAATTATTATTTCCATCTTTTTTTTTTCTTCCATCTATGATTATGTCAAATGGTCTATATGAATTGAAAAAAAGTTTTTATTTTTTAGAGTGTGTCGAGTGAATCAAGTGAATTGTGTTACGATGAGGATGCCTGTATCTAGTTTGCTGCCTTACAACCCGCACACAATGTAACATTTCTTCTTAATTGTGAAATATTACATGTTTTGGGTTTGCTTGGAGACAAGTTTTTTTACAAGTTTATTTAACACTAATTAATATTGAACATTATTATATAAATGCTTGTTATTTTCAAGTTGAATAATTGATATGCCAATGGAAGGAATAAATGACGGAACAATTATAATAACAAAAGTGACATGTAATTTTAGATATTTTTTGACCATGTGTGTTTTATACTATCTATCATTTTCTGAGAATTCATGTGTGATATATATAAATAGTTTCAATTTATCATAAATAAAAACAAAAATGGTATTTAAATGTTTTTTATTTTATATTTCATATCAATTCTTAAATTTTTTATACACATATTATTTCAGTTTTTAAAATAAATATTAATAAAAAACAAATGAATCTTGAATTGGAACAAAAACAATAATACATTTTCTTGCTAGGTGTCAAACAGGGCTGTGTCATGTCACTATGGCTATTCAATTTAATGGACAAATATATAAAAGAACTGAAGGGATTGGAAGCAGAAGTGAGAATGGGTGAGCTGATTATATGCAATGTATGATGACTAGGATGTCTGAAGAATGCACGTAGAGCATAGACCAGTAAATGAATAGACATGAAATAAAGTGTAAAAGAGAGGGGTTTGGAACATTAGTTATGGGACAAGGGGCTAGTCATATTTTTTTTTTAAAGTTGAGGAGCTATTTGATTGCTTAAGTGGTACCAAAGTAATCATGTGGGTGACACCAAAATTTACATTAGTTCATGTCTATATATTTTGTGGTCTGTGATGTGATGTAATGTGAGTGAACTTCTGATGAATGTTAACAAATCAAAAGTGATTGTGTTTGATAGGGATAAAATTGACTAAATCATTACTGTAATGGTAAATAATGAATGCTTGTGTTTAATGTTAATGCTTAGAAGTGAACAAGTTGGTGTATTTGGGAAGTATATTTACTAGGGGCAAGTGGGTTTGAAAAGAGGGTAGCTGCAGTTAATAAAGTTAATGGTGCTCTGAAAACAGTTATCACCGATAGGAATTTGTCATCTGAAACAAGACTAGTTGCACACAATAGATTTTTGGTGCCAACAGTGGAGCTCGGTAGTAACAAAAAAATAATGAAAGTAGATTGAATGCATTGGAAATGTGGTCACTCAGGAGCGTGTGCGTAAAATCTGTGTACAATAGAAAGAACAAATTAAAAGTTAATGCAGATTTGTTGTTGCATAGTCAAAATGGTTTAGACATGGAATATATGAAAAAGGAGACGATGGTAAAGAAAATATATATGGTGAGTGTTGAAGGCAACAGGAACAAAGGACGCTTGCAAAAGATCTAACAAAATCAGTTAATCAAGTTATTGGAGGACAACCCTTATGCAAAAGCTTATACAAAAAAGATAAGCATGTATGCAAATATATATAAAAGCGAATGAGGCAGAAGTGGTATACCTGGACACGAGTGCGGCGTGATGATGTAATAGTTAGTTAATATTTTTCAGATTTCTTTCATCATTTTAAGATATTTCTTGCAATTTTTTATAAAATGATAATGAATTCACAAAAATTCCTTGTCGGTGGATCAATTATTTATTAAATATTTTTATTGCGGTTTGTTTGATTTGGTAATAAGAAAAATATCCTTTCATAGTTTAGACCCACACTGCATGGGGAGGTTCCTTAGATACCACGAAGCCCTTCCATTGCAATAATTTGTTTATATAACTTTGAAAGAATTTCATATGAATATTTTTAAAAATTATATATCAGGTACCCTTAATAAAAGTGTTTTAACTTCACGCTTAATTTAATAATTCCACCACTAATAAACTAGAAATTGGTTCAATTCCTTTCACTATCACATTTTAAGTCACCCGCTTGATACTGTGCAGATTTGAAGCAAGGTAAGTTTGCTTGGTTTTATTATTTTTTCACATTTATAGCACATTTGTTTCAAAATTTTTTTGTTACCTGTCAGTTTACTTATTGAGATCATTGCCCATTTATAGATTTAACATTGTTAAGTTGTGCAAGAGATACAAGTATTATACTCACTTTTTAAAATAAAATGTTGTATTTCAAAATTCATCCAAGTGATTACGTGCATGTATACTGTTGCACGGGAAAGAGTTAATCTTATTTTTTATTTTAAAATTTTCACTTTGGTGAGATATTTATCATTTATATGATAAGAAATATGCGTATTTTAAAGTAAAATTATTGCAAATTGAAGTGGTCTCACATAAACTTAGCCAAGCGTTCTGTCAGGGAATTATTTGTGAAATATCTACTGAGGAGCATACTCCAAAACTGTGACATGAATTGCTAAAGCAACAAATTTTCTTCAATTTCTTACCCATATAAACCTCATAACAATATTTTATCATTGTACATAAATAACTTTTCAAGTAGGTACTTATTTGTCATTATCTTGCACATTAGCAAAATTTTTCCATTAAATTGTCTTATTCTCCAAATGAATCACTTATTTATATTCCTGTATTTATATATTTGTTTTATTGATATGATTTATATTTCTACATTAATATGTATTGGTTTTATAAATATCTTTCCATCTATATTATATTATATATTTATATCCTCCTTCTAACTAGTGGTGACCATCTCAGTTCTTATTAGTGGTTGATGCAAAATGGCTAAACGTTTTTGCATATGTAATAATTTTACTTAAATTTTTTTTAAACTGTTGCATTATGTTCTTCAGTTAATGTAATTCAAAATGATTTTATAAATGGAAATGCCAATTCAAAGAAGTATACCAATTGAATGATCAAGGATATAACTATATGTTCTGATAAATTATATTTCCTGAGTCAGCTATTAATTAATGTGCACTGTATAATGTTTTAAAAGATTTTCAATATTTTCTCTTATACACCCACCCTAGTTTGTGCCCTGGAAAAAATTAAGAAAGTTAAAAAATAATAGTTGAAGATCGCCATTTTTTATTATAAGTATATATATATTTTAAGTTTGTATTACGAGTTATGTGACAGTGATTGTGTATTAAATAAGCTTTTGTGCTTTATTGATTTATGACACAGTTTTGTCATCTAATTATCATAAGCTTTCAGACTAAAACTGATTTCTCTTTTCTATAAATAGTTGAAAAGAGTGAAAAGTTTATTTAATTTAAAAGTTTTAATTTTGCAAATGAATTTCCAGGGCGGAGGAGGCTTGGTACAGCAAATTCGCCGAAGTTATAGCCTCTCAGACTTGTCGGTGACCGATGACAACTCTGATTGTCGGAGCCAACAGGAGTTAGATGAGGTTGATGACGTGGTTCTCACGGATCCTCGCCTTGTGAGGAGGAACACAGGTAGAGGCCGGAGCCCTCGCACACAGAGCTCTCCTAGAGTAGATATGATCTTTCCTGAAATGGACGTATTGGGGCATAATCGATCTGTGAGAGATAGTAAATTAAGGTAAATTTTTTTAATGTTTTTATTTATTTTTGGATTTTCAAAAGAGCATTTGCTTTGTTTTTCTTATATCTATAATTTTTTTTAGCACTCTCAAATGATTTTAAAAAAATCTTATTTTCCTACGAGCTAAGCTAAAATTTGAAAAAATAGAAATAAAAATAAATTGACAGTGATGATAGGATCATAAGTAATGTTGTGATTTGATAAATATAGTTATCAATACTTTAAACAATTATAAAACAACATCTCTAAAAATGACAATCAAAACAACACCATAATAACAAGGTCGGCAAAAAGTGACGCAAATCAATACATTTTTACACTACATTATTTGAAAATTTAAAAAAATCACATAATTAAAAAAAATACAAAATTTATTACAAAGATCTTCGCATTCCTTTTATAGACAAGGTGTACAGCTGTAAATGTTATTGCCTGTGCGATTCTATTACATATTTTGGCTTTTATTTCTGAACTTTGTATATGAATGTATAGTAGACTTTTGAACATTTTTATACATGGCCATTTTGTGATACATATCCTGTTCAGAAGTGCCAACATAAAATTAAGAAAATAATGAAAAATAAGATAATGGAGGATGGTTCTGTTAGAAGTCTCAACAATCGGCGAGCTTGTATGACAAGATGTATGAATGTGGATGAGGCGAGAATTGTGTCAGGACAGAAGAGTGTGGCACTCTATCCTCTCTGCCTACCCCCACGGGGAAACGGCGTGATGGTAAGTAAGTAAGTAAAAATAAGATGAAGAATAATATAAATTGCAGTTTGACTTTCTATCGTTGAAATTATAGAAAATTATGTCATAAATTATAATGTAAAGTAATCTGAAATGAGACTAGTAAATTTTGAAGTCTATTGCGGAATAATGTTAAATCTGGATTTCACTCTATTTATTCAGCCTATCATCCAATTATTAGATTTTTTTAAAGAAAATTCAATATTTGGAAGTAAATCAAATCAGTATCTTAATAATTTATTATTTGAGGATACTATTCACATTCTTTATTTTCAATAATCAATATATTTTTTATTATATATTGTATACTTTTTAAATATATGCTCTGTGTTCAATATATGTAGGTTATAAAATTTGGTCAAAATAATAAAAATTTGAATATCACACGCAGTCCACTTATAGTTTTGGCCAAGTTTGAAACTTCTCACAAATTTATCAGTCAGTCCACGGCAGTAATGTATAGATTTGCGCATAATGTGAACTAGATGGTTTTAATTATATTTTCATCACAAAACCATTTAGTTAAAATTGGGCAAACCACCAAATAAATAGGCACGAACTATTGCAAATTCCTTGTCCCAAAATTTAAATTTTTGTAGTACCCATGTGTTCACTTTGGTGCCACTCATGTAATCAAAGAGCTGTGCGACTTTAAAAAAAAATATGACTCAATTGGAACAAAAATTTAAATGCTGACAATATAATATGCATTAATGTAAAAAATGCGTCTTGTTTACACAAAGATTTAATGTTCAAAGAATGAAACTGTTGTAAAAATGTGTCATAATCTATCGAATTTATGTTTCGAATATTTGTTGAATATATGTGTGTAAAATGCCCCTCGCCCCGCAAATACTGTTCCAAACCCCTCATTTATGTATACACTTCATATCATGTCTATTCATTTACTAGTCTGTGGATAAACCAATTGTTTTTCTTTGAATTTCTTTTAATGTTTAGCATCTCAAGTTTTATAAGAGTTTATTAATTTTTGAATTGCATTAAAATTTGCTGTATTATTTTCAGTCAAATTAGATCTTCGGAAGACATAAGTTCTGCCTACGTTCCGGAGAACTCCAGCAGTCAAGATCTCTTGAGGACTGCTTCTGTTGGTGGTTCAAGCAGAACCAGAAGCAAGGTTACCAGAAGCACTTTCACTTCTATCAAGAGACCGGGAGCTGCTGAGGTAAGATGAAGGTATCTTGTATTGTTTTCAGCGGTGGACTTGTAGTTAGCTCACAAGTACATGAAGCTGCAATTGTATATGTATTTTATTTTTATATACATATTTAGGAATGCTTACCTATAAATTATTTTATATATACAGTAAAACTATGTTAATTCGTAACTCATGGGACCGAAACTAAAAAAAAAATTCTAATTATAAATAATGAGAACAATTTTTTTGAAGGCAACATTGGAAAGAAATTTAAAAAAAAACACGCCAGTTTACGTGTCTGCATATTTGCGCACGCCGCCACTGTCAACATTATGATTAGCGATTTACCAGTGCAACAAAATTATGGATATTTTTATTTGATTAGCGATCGAACTTGCCTTTTCCATCAAAATTAGGCAAGAAATTGGAATATTAAAAGGGCGGTGAGGAATAATGTAAAACTTTTAAATCTTCTTGCTTCGTTGAAGCTTATTATTTTTGAACTCGGAGAGGAATTCGGGATTCAAATTTTCCCACTTATTTTATCTTTGACATCAGTTTTTGTTGGTTTTTAAAATAAGCTCAATTTTTTCAGTTCATCAAGGATTTACACCAATTACAAGATGTTTGTGCCATTTTAGAGAACGAAACATGAATAAAAATTAAGTGTAAAATATGTATGCATTTAAATACAAAGTTTTCAGTTTCTTTATTACATCAAACAAATCGCAGCATTTCATAAACAAAAAGCAGGATATAAAATCAATAGATCAATGAAACTGTTGCATGCAATTAATTTATAAATTACGAGATTCAATGAAAATTGTTCAAATTATTTTAATAAAGAGTTCCAAGGTTGAGTAGAAATACATAATTTGCAACGCGCCTACAATCACTGTCGAAATAACAAATCTTGTAAAATGCACTCCGGTATTTGGTATAGGTGCATATGGTATGGTATCACTCAGTTCGGCTGTGGTCCTACGAACTATAGGTGCGCGTTATTACGATAAGGAATTAGTCATGGGGTGGCGCTAGCTGCAGATGTACATAAAGGGATAATGAATGCGTAGTCACGTGAGTTTGAATTTAAAATCACGTGAACATCCAAATTACGTGAACAAATAATTTACTTCGGGTATAAAAAATGAATGCATACGAATTATGAATAATTAGGTTAAATGTTATTTTCGGGGCCAAATTTTTTTTTAAATAGTGCGAATTATGTAAAAATGTGAAATATGGATATACGAAATAACGGAGTTTTACTGTATATATATTATTTCAATGTCATAATATCATATCGGGAGCTTAGGGTGACAAGAGTGAAACTACAAAATAATGGTTTTGAGAAAAATGAAAAAACTGTATATTTAATGAAAAAATATAGTTTAGAGTGTATATTTATCCCTTTCTAATGATGTTATTTCGAAAATATTGTACCAATAAATAAAATAAATTGTAAAGTAGTATAGACTTTCATCTCCTAAATCCCTAAATATTTTTTATGAGTAGAGCATTCATATCATTTTTATTATAAATTTTACATTATCAGAATTTTACATTTCTATTATTAAAACATACATTATCAGAATTTTACATTTTTATTATTAAAAATCAGAAACATGTTCATGTTTCTGATTTTTTTTCACCATCTTTATGATTCTTTTCCCCCTTGAAATAATTGTTTTCACTCAATAAAATCATTAATTAGACGCAAGGTTCAAACAAAGTGACAGACGAAAAATGACTAAACTATCATAGACCAAAAATAGTTTCAGAGACAATGATGAAACTACACTTTTGTCAATGTTACCCTTACACCGCTTTACAATGAAGGAAGATTGAAAAACATTTTAGTTAATTTGTATTCACATCCAAGTTTATATTAGAAATTAAGTAAGTTTCATCTTTATGTATCTAATATAATTGTTTTTTCATATGCCAGTTTGATATTTAACTCAAAACTGTGATTTTTGTAGTTTCGCCTTTATCTCCCCAAGCCCCCGACATGTACTAGGATCATTTCTACACAGTAGTGCAAAATATTCTTTCATAAACTCATACTTGTTTCGTTGTACATCATAAATACAAAAACCGAGTCACAAAATTATTGATCACTTTTTCCTTAACCGATGATCTCTCAGTCAAATTATACATTATTACATTTTAATATATTTATGATTTAAGGATGACATAAATTTGCATCATGTTACTTCCAAGCTCTGTGTCATTGGCTTAATGTCATGATTTGGCATACATTCAATGTTTGCCCTCACCATCACAATTTGAATAGATTTTTTATATCAACTCCCAGTTGGCAACAGTCGTGAAGTATCATTTTTCTAGTAGTACAGCTCTAAAATTTTAATTGTAAAATAAAAATGTTACTATACAACAAAATAATATTATACAATTTCACAAGACCAGAGAACATTGAGTCTATTTTTATGTGATCAATAACCTTTAAAGGTAGCATTGAACTAAAAGGATAAAATAACCCTTTTTTGAAAACATGATTTATAAATTTCTCTCGATTTTTTTAAAACTTATTCATTTACATACATATCGATTGTGGAAGATAAAAGGGTACAAAACTCAGAATTATTTTTTTTTACATAAGAATTACGCATTAATATTATGAAAGTAATCTATTATTTTGGTGTTAACAAAAATGCTTTATTAGTTGTTAAAAATATTTACATTTTAATCTAAAATGTAACCTCAGTTGTTGTTTATGACAGTTTCTCATCTATAAACTAATTTTTCAAATACACTTTTAAAAAACTTTCACGTTTTGTATTTCAGTTGAATTTTGAAATGTTTTATTACAAATAGTATGTTCCAGTGACCTGAAAAGGTGTTAGTCAGTATGTGCTAGGTCAAGTGAATAAGTAGGGTGATTAAAAACTTCCCAGTTTAACTCACAAATATTTTCACAAGTGATCATTGTTCATGGTCGCGCATTATCGTGATGAAGGATAATTTGCTTTTGATTGATCAAAGCTGGTTGTTTTTCTTAAAGTTTCTCTTTCAATTGTTAACAATAAATATTTGCTGCAATAGTTTCACCACGTTTGAATAACTCAAAAGTGAATTACACCGGACATATCCCACCAAAAGCACAATAAAATCTTTTTTAAAGTCAATCCTGGTTTGGAAGTTGGAAGTGGGGTTTGTTTTGGAGAAACCCACTGTTTTATTTGTTTTGTGTTATTGTAAATAACCTATTACTTGTCTCCAGGTACAATTCAGTGCAAAAATGATTCATTTCTGTATCTATTCAGCAGAGTTGCAAATTGTTATTCTTTCCTTATTATCCACTGACAATGCATGTGGAGTCCAAATTCCCATTCTGTTTTCTTTACCAATGAGTTTAAATGCTCTTGCACTGTCAACCATGGAGAATAGTTTCTGCAACATTTCCTCAATGGTTAATCTTGGATCACTTCAACTAGTGACCCCAACTTGGGTATAAAAATAATGGATTTCTTTCCCTCTGATATAAATGTTTTACTTAATTTTACGATTTTATTAATTGGGAGTAATTAAAAAAATATTTATAATCAAAGTATGCATATACGTACATAAGAGTTAAACCCTTTTATCTCATCACATTGATAATATACAGGTTGTGACAGACTTAATCCATAATATCTTATACCTCACTAAATTATGAGTCAAAAATGTTAAAATTCTGAACAATTATGGAAAATATTATTGTTTGAAATTTTTATAAAATCATGTTAAGCTTTAAAACTAGGCGCATACATTTAATTTTTAATCGCTTAACTATTTAGTTGTATGTCGAAAGGCTATTGGATTATACGAGAGTGCGCATATTATTGACACGATAGTTGCTCGATAATAAAATTATAAAACTTCATCAATTGTCTTTTGACAAAACAGTTGAACAACTATCGGTCGACAGCTTATGTACATCGTCTTGTATTGGTGTGGGCATACACTCGACTAAACAGTCGATCCATGACTGTTCAGTTGTATGGAGCTCGCACACAAATGTTGGGAGATCTCATTGGCAACTGATTGACTATGTGCACCCCCAACAACTAAACAGTTTAGTCAGGTAGAAATCGAGGGATTCATAAATTTCGGCTCAATAATTTAGTCACGGCAATAATCAAACGTATGCCTAAGTCTACATATTCTTTGGTTCAGACCCTTAATCACCTAACAAAAATTAGTTTGGTCCCTTGAAATTCAATGATCTCTAAT
Organism: Eubasilissa regina; assembly: GCA_022840565.1. Classification (NCBI taxonomy): domain Eukaryota; kingdom Metazoa; phylum Arthropoda; class Insecta; order Trichoptera; family Phryganeidae; genus Eubasilissa; species Eubasilissa regina. The sequence continues at coordinate 18,801,676 of JAINEB010000025.1, forward strand.
ATTTTGTATTTCATATATAATTTGGTATCAATAAAATATTTAAATTAATTGAAATGATCACAAAATTACAATTTTTTTGAAATGCTTATACCTCTGACATGGTTGAAATTAGGCATATGCACCTTGATTAGTCAGGTATCCATCCATAAAGTATTGTGAACTTGGTCTGTTACACCTTGTAATATATATAAATTTATTTGAATTAACACTTTTTATTTTTCCTGCTAAATGCTATCGATAAATTGTTTTTTTTTATTTGTTAATAAAATGTGATAAATGTTTGAATGATTGAAGAATGATGAAGAGGTTGAGAATGAAAGTTTTTTTTTCTTTGAAGGACAGTGATGTGGTCATAGAAGAAATGGAAGATGATGGTGTTCCTAATCCACTTTTACAAAATATTTCATTCCTCCCGCAAGCTGATGCAACTGCCTGTTTGCCATATTCAAAAGATATCATATCACAGTATTTAAGATATATTGTGAATAATGAAATTCAAGAAAGATTGAATAATAATAACAATGTGGATAAAGAATATCAACAGTATTTGAAGCTTAAAGAAGTTTACGATTCTGAATGTTCAAAAGTTTCTGAGAAAACAAATGGAATTGAATCTTCTAGTACAGCTAATCTGGAATCTGAATGTTCAAAAGTTACTGAGAAATCAAGTGTAATTGAATCTTCTAAAATACCCAAATTTGACTCAGAAACTGTCGTATTAGAATCTGAAAACAAACTATTGTTGCAAGAAGTGTTAGCTCAAGAAAAAACATCTGATCATTCTCAATCAATTTTCTTAGCACCACATGTTGAAAGTGAAAATCATATTAAAAAAAAAGATTATGAATTACCAAAAATTCCCGATATTTCTATTTTAGAAAGTAAAGTTATACAAGATGTTTCAGATTTGATCGTTGAAGAGATTCCTATTAAATCAGCTGACAGCCTAAACCCACTCACTTGTACTGATAAAAGGGATAGTATTTGCAGTGAATCAAGAAGTATTGGCGCTTCATCATCTAATTTAAGTTCAGATGATGATATGGATGAAGGGGAGTTTACAACTCCTAATAGTTCGCCAGTAATGAAAAATAAAATTAACAAGGGAGCTAAACATAAGAAAAGGCATGCACCTCCCCCACCGTTGAGTCATTCATCGAATTCTATCAAAAATGAAATAGAAAATATTGATAAACAATCAGAAAGTTCTATGGAAAGTGACCCAAATCCTAATCAAATTTTACCACTTGAAGAACCTGGAATTATAAAAGATAAAGACGTAATTAGTATTTCTGGAAAAGAATCGTTATCACATTCTCCAGATAAGCGGAAGGAAACAGCTAAAAATAAAAGTGGTTCGAAAAACGAATCCCCGTTTTCTAAATTAATTAACTTACCTTCCAAACTTGCATTTTGGAATACTGGAGAAGGTTCCGATAAATTGTCAGCTTCCGATAATAATGAGGAAGAATCGAATGATAGCATTCATGAGAAAAGTTCCCTCAGTGATTACGGTTCAACGACTAACTTGGAAACTTGGAGAGAATGTCGAGCCGATGTTAAACTGAGCACAAACTCGGGTATTGAGATACCTTTTATTAATAAAGATAAGTCGGGTCATGAGGAACTGTTTAAGGCTGTCACAATTGAGGCGTCCAAAAACATTGCCGAGGAAAATGATCCAAAAATAAAAAAAGATGACAAGAATCAGGCAGATAATGTGAAATCTGAGCAAAACTTTGATAATTTTTCACATATACCACTTAAGGTTGAAGCATTGATGCTTCATACTGAAAGTAAAAGCACTGATGTCTAAACTCAATATGAAAAAAAAGTTATTTATTTTTAAGATTTAAAACATTTAAGCGATAACGACCAATGGATACACAATTGATTTGACTTTGATGATTTTAAATATTTTTATCAATATCAGCTATGTATGATTTATTTTATCTTTTGTTTGTTTTATTTTATTTTATCCTTTGTTTGTTTCATTTTTTGTAGTATACTATTAATAACAGCAAAATTGAGTGTGTTTGCCTGAAGAATTCTCGTTTGTTGGTGCAACTCCACAATTTGACTATTCAACGAGTTTTATGTATATTTTTCATTTATTAACAACTTGATGGTGATTTTTTTTAAATGATTGATTTTAATTCTTATACTTTTGTTTATTCAGAAGCAATGCATTATTTTTATTTTCCTCCACTGACTATACTATATGATGCATAACATGTACATTTAAAGGAGTTTTATGTTATTTCATTTAGTAAGTAGCTTCCCATAAATCTGTTCATCTATTATACTGTATATGAAACACTCACTATTTTATCTATTGAAACTTCTTTTCTTTTTGTTTTTTTTTTCATACGGTAGACTTTTTCTAAACCTGCTCGCCTGTCTACTGAATCACTTGCTCTCTGCTAAGATACTATTTATGCATTTGCATTTCGTTGTTTTAAATTTTTGCATAGAATACCATGTTTCTTTTTTATTTACAGCTTAATTCTTTTATAAAATTAAAAAATAAAGACAAATTATAGATATTTCATAGAGATGAAGCTATTTATATTATATTATATGGGAAGTATGGAAGTATGGGTATTACAAAGTTTACGACCTGTCTTCCACTGGCCTAAGTCATCACTTTACACAATGAAACATTCACCAATTCTAGCCACAATAAACTTCCACATCTATCAAATTTTTATAATTTATATATAATTTTTACCATGTAGAAAACATTCAAGTATTTAACTATAACTTCGCTGTCGCCATCTATGGTTTGAAATTTGATGTTCATTCTCCTGAAACAACATAGATATCACTAATGACAATCTTATTTTATTTGGTCGTAAGCCCTGTAATACCCATGCTTCCCATATAATATAATATAAATAGCTTTGTTTCTACGAGATATCTATAATTTGTCTTAACAATGCCTTTAGAGGTAAAAATCCAGTAATTATGTGTTCTTGGACATACTCAAATATTGTTAATAAAAAATAAAGATAATAAACTTGAACATGACATCAATATTTACTGCATTTTCAAACTAAGATTTGTTTGTGTTCATTGTTTTTTCCCCCAATTATTTCAACATATTACACAAATTATGTATTTTCTTATACATACCTCACTTTTATAAATTTCTTGCCCTTTTGCTTTTTTTAAATTAGTGCACTTAATAATCCAATCGTTGTCTAATCATGTAAATTATACCATTCATGCTCACAAATTTACACGTTTTCTTTTCATATAGATAGTGAAAGTTATTTGATACATCATATTGAATAATTTTTCTGTTCTTTCTTAATTGCCTTTTGATATTAATAAATTAAGATAGAAGTATTAATCAGATTGGCGAGCATGCATAGTATTTTTTTATTTATTGTTTAGAGTTTTCTGGTTTGCTTTGCAATGCATTTTATTTTAGAATTAAGACAATACTTACACACAAGGTCGTACCATTTTTTTTTTAACCACAGGGATTCTATTTGTATTTTAATATATTTATCCGATGAATCAATTTACCTGAATCAGCTAAGAAGACAAGATCAATATAAAATTTGAGTTCCAAACAGACTACTTTTTATATTACGGATATTGATTACACATTGAAAATTATAATATGTGTCGGGTCTGTGTTAGGCTTAATAATAATGAATTTCTGTTTTACTGTACAAAGGGACCCAGACAGTGAGACGCGTGTATGACCAGTTTGACTACACACTCACAGGTACAGGTTTCAATGCAGTTTTGAAAAAAGAAAAATGGCCATTCAGTATATATTTTTTGCAAATTCGGAGCAGTCTATTTGGATTTGTGGGTTAGCAAATAGATATGGGAGTAACACGCTAATCGTGGCTGTCATGTAATAGCTTATTTTTAAAAGATGTACGTCATCGGCCCAGTGGACCTGGGAATAATCATGGGCTAGTTTAATTTTCTTTTAAAATTAAATCAATACATTACGCCAATTGTTAATCTTGTTTTTTCTGGCAGTTTATTATGAATGAATTTGATGGTACAGATTTATCTATGAGAATCTAGTCAGGAGATACAATACAATAATGTTCAAAATTAATGAAAAACTATATATTTATGTAACTTTGTTGGAAAATAAAATTAGTCAGAGTATAATATATTTATAGAAAACGAAATATTCATTTGACAATAAATCACATTATATTAGGGTTGGATTGATAGTGTAATTTATTTTTTAATTGTAAAACAAAATGCATGAACAGCAATAGTGTATTGACCTGTACATATATTATAATACATATTTTGATTTTTATTATTTCAGGTAATCCTTTCTAATTCCGCAACGCTTCCAAGAAGTAGAAAGCCAAGCAAACGGAAGACGACATAAAATACTGATCGAAAAAGATAATTTCCTATTTACTTCTTACGCTTACACGTCCCGACCAAGGCTTATGGTGCAGCCATCGATGGTTGCTAGTCATTGAGCTTAGAAAGAAGTGACTGTGGTATGATGAAATCGAATGAATTTATAAAATGTTATTGACTGTTTCATTATGAGACTTTTAATCAGTTGTGATATTTGCCTAAAGGAACGCATCAGAATATGCTTTCAATAAAGCACGATTCCTAATTAAGTAATGAAATGTATTCCCCTTTAGACCTATTGTAAAATCTAGTTTATTATGTATAAGATTTTGTTATACTGTTTGCGATACATCAAGATTTATTATTATTAAAAACACATTTCGATTAATTTTTTTCTGTTGCTAATTTCATTCTTAAAAATAAAATTGAACACATTATTTTAATCAAAAATGATATAAAATGTAGTATTTTATTTTCTTTTTCAAGTTTTTTTTTTTAAATGTAAGCCCTTTTTAAAAAAAACATTTTCAAACTTTCAAATTTTTATTTTTCGTCTAATAGTTAGTATACCTATGACTGTCTGTCATATATAACAGTTCTGTCGTAATTGCAAGGGGCTATGAAAGTATATGTCGGTGACAACTGTATATCTCCTTAGCCCTCGCCATTATGACAAAACTGTCATATGACAGAAAGTCATAAGTGTGCACTAGATTTATATTATTTAGAGTGCTCTAAATTATTTTAATTTTTAGAATACAAATTAAATATTTTTGTGTTGTGCGATTTTTGATGTCATTTTCTGAACCTAGAAATATATAACAAGTCTCAATTAGCGTAATAACCGCTCTTTTTCCTTACATTCTTTTAAACAGTAAAATGATATCCCAAGTAATATTCAGTGGATATTCATGAGATGACCTTAAACAATGCTGTTAGAAAATACATAGCCCAAATTAGACCTAAATTAAGATATATAATTTTGTTTTTATTTATTTACAAACAACACCCGACTACAATATTATAATTCTCATATTATAAAGTATTGTAACTGACAAATGAGCCATTTTTAGTTGTTCTAATATTTCACATGTATTTGATACATTTTTAAGTAGCACTGAATGTTTTTTTACATCTTGTGTTCAATAAAATATAATATATATAAAAAATTACTTCCACTTTAAACATGTATGGAATACATATATGCCCATTTTATGAAAGTGGTCTAAGTCATGTTTCTTTCGTTTCGAGATATTTAAAGGTTTGCGTTTGAATTGATAAAAGAATATTTTTATATTGCACAACACAATGTTTTAAAATTTATTTAGTCCACTAGATTTATAATTTATTTCAACATATAAATGTTGCATGTAGCTTATAAGGAAATAAAAAATTTAAGGTTGAAATGACTTACTCTATTATCAAAATAAATACTAGCAGAATACTGTTGAACGTCGTAACAATACACTGAATATAATACTTCTAACTTTTCACAATTGTTACAATTTTCATCATATTATATTATATTCATTTAAAACAATATGACATTAAATAATTGATATACTCATTTTTTTCAATTTCTTGACTTAGACCACTTTCATAATACAATAGAAGCGTGTTAATTCGAACCTCTTTTATTTGAAATTCTAAATTTTTAAACACTTCCAAGACACAAATTGTCAGATTCATACTTAACCAACCTCTTTAACACGAAAATCCTGTTAACTTGTAGTACAAAATGAATTTCAGGCCCTCATGTCATAAACCAATACATTTTTACGTAACATAATCCAAAAATTGTTAATAAGTTATAAAAAATTACAAAGCGCGCGGCTCTTGACTGCATGCACTCGTGTGAAGCGTTCTTTATGTATTTCGTGATACCTGCCGACACAATGGGCGCCTGAGCCTATTTTGTGTGCACTCTCCTCTATATTATGTTGCAATAAAATTGAGGAATTCCGGGTATGCTTTCTTCAGTTGGGTGCTTTGATTTGCGTGGATAGTTTGCGGAAGTGTCAAAAAATGAGACAAGGAAAAATAGATGATTATTAGTATTTTGAAATAAGTAAAATAATTTTTTTTTTTCGTCCCTTTAATTTTGAATTAACGTGGTTCTACTGTAATGGGCACATATATGTGAAATATTATAATAACTATAAATTATCTATTTTTTAGTTATACATAATACTATATATATGCAGAAGGAATCACAATATTTATAGATATGTATTTTGTTTCATCTGTATTACAATATTTAATACATTGATTGCATTCTACTTTTGATATTTTTACATAGACATTTTAGACATTATTGTAGTGAGATATTTTTGAACTGACAAAGAAATACATTTTTTTTTTTCATAGCCAATTTCAGTGAACGAATGACATTTAGAATTGCCAACTATATTTTATTTCTCGATATTTTCGCATTGCAGATAATGAATTAAAAAATAAATTGTATTACATACCAAAAATCTGGATCCTGGACCAATTCTATATCAAGGACATGACACATTTAAAATATATATACAGATCTTTTTGTTTTAAAATTAGATACCTATTAGTTTTTTAATGAATCTTAAATTGAATCTAAATGGACATTCTTGTGCCAAACTAGATTTTTTTACAACACTTTATCATACCACACAGCAATTAATGACATATAAAACTAAGCTGATGCAAAAGTATGATTTTACAAAAATATATGATTTTTCAAGGCTTAGGATATTTTGAAAAAGTTACTGTAATGCAAACATAATATTACGAAGAACAGTAATTATAATTCATATTAAATAAAATAATAATCTATAAATTTATTATTATATATTAATTTTTAAATACCTACCATTTTCTTTATGTATTATTTGTTTCAAACAGTATTTTGATTAAAATGATAACTTTGCCCGACTCAGTTTTTCTAACAGCAAATATGTATGTTTTTTGTTGTAACAATGTTAAATAAAATAATTAAAATAACTGTTTTTTTATTTCATACGTATTATTGTGGGTTAGGTAAAAAAAAAATTATAAGTTTGTCATTATTTGCACTGAAAAAGCCTACGACATGAGATTATTTTTGTGAATTTAGTTTTTCGTGTTCAATTCAGTATTTCTTTACGAATACATATTTAAATTTACTTTTTCGGTTATAGAAACCTTTGTAATATTTGCCATATCAATATTTTTACTATTCAAACTAAGTTAAGCGCGGTGTGCCACCATAAATATGACTAACTTGGTGATCTTGCAGTTGGATGTCTTAAGACTCGAACCTTTAAGCAACTTGGTCACTTGATAAGTATTTCACCATTAGACTAAACAATTTAATAACCTTAATTTTTTTAAATTGAGAAATAATTATGCTTTGACAAGAAACTGAAGTTATTATACATATATCAAAGATTTAAAAAATATTACTAGCCTGCCCGCACGGCTGCCGCCCGGCAGCAGACGTATCAGAGACGCAGTACTCTGTTGTCAATTTGCAGAAAAAAAAAATCTTCAATACACTTAATAAAACTATAAAAAGCGTTTTGATAGGAAAATAAGAAAAAGAGGAAGAAATCTTTCATGTTTTCAAATACATAACATATTCACCTATTGATAGAATTTTTCAAAATTAAAATCGCACTCAAACTAACCAATATAATCAAGTGTTGTTGGCACCAGAAATAGAGGACGTCCGTGGAAGACTTGGCACGATCAGGTAAACCAGTTAACGGAGGATGGTTCTATTAGAAGCCTCAACAATCGGCGAGCTTGTATAAGAAGATGTATGAATGTGAGTGAGGCGAGAATTGTGTGTCAGGACAGAAGAGTATGGCACTCTATCCTCTCTGCCTACCCTTGCGGAGAAACAGCGTGATGGTAAGTAAGTAAGTAAGTAGTTGATACTGATGAATTAATCGAGTGTTGATGGCACCTGAAATAGAGGACGTCCGTGGAAGACTTGGCACGATCAGGTAAACCAGTTAACGGAGGATGATTCTGTTAGAAGCCTCAATAATCGGCGAGCTTGTATGAGACGATGTATGAATGTGAATGAGGCGAGAATTGTGTGTCAAGACAAGAGTATGGCGCTCTATCCTCTCTGCCAACCCCCGCGAGTAAACGGCGTGATGGTAAGTAATAATAAGATAATTAAGTATTAAACGTCTAAAAACAATATTCATATTATTTTGAAATTAAAAATAATAGACATACTGGATGGACATATTGAATAAAATTTATGAGGCAGCATTCCATTTATCTGCACTGTGCGGCGTACTATCCTTTACGAAATATCATTTAATATTTAAATATCAAAAATAAATATATTCATTGAAAGGGCATGTATGGTGTTACGTAACCAAACCAACACAATTTAATATATTATTTAATTAACATGAGGTACCCTTATCAGGTCGTTCGGCTGTACCGAAATGGATCCGATTCATTGCATCGATCATTCAATCAAGGGGGAAGAAGGAATTTTCAATGAAAATTAATATTGGGATTTTTCTATAATCATTTATTCTAACTTAACTAGATAAAAAATAAAGTAAAATTAGAGGTTACATGCAAGGTAGTATCCTCACCAGTTTATAATTTTAAAGACATTCACAATTTTAAAGGCATTCACAATTTTAAATCTAAACTAAAAAGTCTTACAACTATATTACAACATTAATTAAAATAAGTGGGGACTTTTTGAGCGGGAGGGAAGGACTTGTGCCAAGGCGCGCTCCGTAAATAAATGTAGGTAGTGTGAGTTAGAAGTTTGGGGGTTATGTCGGTGGTTAAATGAAATATAAATGATTTGGCGTGTTGAAGTTTTATTACATTATGACAGTATGATGAAAACAGATAGAAATACAGAATGCAATGAACGAATGTGAAATGAAATGATGTGAAGCAATCTGGCTGTCTCGCCCGGCGCTCCCGGGCCGGCGAGATCGCCGCTGTAGAACGCTGAAACTAGAGAGCTTGCCTAGCGGTGAATTCTGAGCCAGGCTTGTGGCAGCAATAGGCAGCGCTGTCGCTAGCGTCGATGCCGACTGAGATGGCGGTGGATTTGAATTCCGGTCGCTACAGAAGTACCTTTCTTTATTCTGCTGTGGTGGGTGGCGATGGTCTACTCAAGCTTTTTGGCGTGGCCTCAAACAAGGCCTGATGGTGGAGTTTCGTCCGACGTGGCTCCAAAAACAGGTGTTTATCGCGTATTACATATATATAATAATATGATGATTATTGTAGCACCAAGGTTTCCGTGGCTTTCAGATGTAACCATTTGTTTCACTTGATTTTACTTAACACAAGTTATTTTAATATTAGCTAGGTAACACTCCAAATCCCAAGACTTGCAGTCATTAAAATGGCGGTGGTTTAAATATATGTTATTTAACTGATCAATCTTAATGTTATTGGATTATAGATAGGTCAACCCGAGAGTGAAAGCCGAAATGCGCGTGCTATATTTCGAGTTACTCCGAACTTTTGAAGAACCTCTTTGTTGCCCCGGTGCTAGATCTGAACCAGCCCTCGCAGATGAGCACGCGATTGATTTTGTACCGTGTCAAAAAGATATCTTTGAGATAGAAATTCGCGCTCCTTCACTTACGCATACTGATGTTGGAAAGAGAAAGTCTATAATTAGCACCTTGTCGGACACTATATTTCTTACCGGAAGGAAGTGTTCCTGCACGCGTATCTGCAGATTGCGTGCAGAACTTTCTCAAGTAGGTGTAAGTCAATTTCGCGTCCTTTCATCCAAAGTGATCAGCGCTCAGACCAAAATGACGCGCGAGAGTTAGAACCTTTCTATCCAGCGCCTGGTTTCCTTATTATGCGCCATCCAGCCCGGATTGTCCTTGACACATGCCGACTCTCCTCGACTCGAACGGAGTTACTTTATATAAAATTATAATTACGAAATGTTTTTACGTAACAATAGAGACATATATGTTTCAAAATGATTATCAAAAAAATACGTAATACACGGTGGCAAATACTATACTTTATACTATTTAAAAATCTACTATCCTCTACGTCTTTTGTGAAAATCATAGAAGACGGTGGCGATTTAAACGATGATGTTGATGATTTTTATCGTGTAAACTATAATAAAAATCTTATCGATAATAGTTAAAAAAACAAATTTCTACAGCCGGCCGGCCATGAAAAAACTTTGCGGAAAATTTATTCACTGAAACGGCATGTATAGTGACATCTATATTTCATTTTTTTGTTAAAAAAATATAAATACATCGCGGATAATTAATTTTAATTTTTTGATTATAACACGTATTACACATCTGAGATCGCTATAAGACGGTTTGAATATATAAATAGTAGTTTCCGTGAATAAAATAAATTCATTTCTACCAAAATATCGTATTACTCTGCTATTTAAAGGTTGCCAAAAAAATTCCTAGAGAAAAATGTACATGTCGAAAAATGTCAATATACATATTGAAATAAAAATACTCTTTTTAATTCGGATTTGTCACATATTTCGCTTTATGGTGGTCGAATGAAGCGTTACCTATATTATTACTTTTTTTTTTAATCCGCTTAATATCGCATAGAGTGTAGAGATTATTTTCAAATGTAAAATTGTTTCATTTCTCATGTGAAAATGGACATTTTTGATTAAAATGAAATAATATTAAAACATAATTAAATAAAAATACTATTTACAATTCGTATTAGGTAAATATTATTCTTCAAGGAGCATAAAAGATATCTACATTAATACATTATTTTTTATATACCGCTTCATATCACATAGAGTATGGAGATTCTTTACAATTCTAAAAAAATGTAATTTCTCATGTGAAATCGACATTTTTCATAAATCGCAAAGTTTGACACCATTTCGCGTGTCATATGTGCAAAAAAACGCATTGCATTTGTTTCCTCGCGCGGTCGTGAGATTTCACTTAACGGGGTCGGTTGATTCAGTTTTGTCGCATTTTCGGCGCATCTAGGTAGGTTCGTACGTTTTTCAAAAAAAAAATACGCGTTTTTTACAATTTAAAGATGAAATTGAAATGGGAGTTTATAACCTCCAGAATAAATTCCGCGCTATCACTTTGTATATGTTGAATAATAAAAAAAAAATTTGGTCGTAATGTCGCAGAGGAAAACTCAAAAACACGAAATTCACTTAATCAGGATTTGTGAAGAAATTAGAAGAAGAATAATTTTTGAAAGTACACGCGACAATATCGTCCACCGTCGGCCGACGCGGAAATATTTAAAAATAATTTTCGCTTTTAAACTCGGAGAGTTGTGAGCGAAAATGTTAAAGTTAGGCTAAATTAAAAACATAATAGCAATAAATTCACTAAACTTAAACGGTCGTAACAAATAGAGGAGAAGAGGAAGAAAAAAGTGTCAAGGGGAAAAAGTTTGTGTCATTCTTCAGCTATCTAGCAAAATTCAAAAATACCCAAATGGCTCGCAGGCTCACAAGATACAACACTTCCGGGTGTAACGGATATTGTTAAAACGCGACATATATACAACATGGAATATAGCTTACGACTTTAATAATAGGTAGATTTAAAACATAATTCATCCAACAGCGGACAAAATATCACTAATAATTGCCGGAAGACTGTTATGCAGTTTGGCAAATTATCAAAATATATGTATGTGACAAAATATTAAATTGTAGGATACAGTGGATACAGAATTTCCTTAATTACTAATTAAATTTATTAATCAGAAATATATACATATAAACTCGGATAATCGAAAAATATTGTTGTTTCGCTACCGGGATTCGCACCTGGATCTCATTTCCAATCCAATTCCCGGGGAAGGTGCATTACTAACACAGCGACAGTGCATCGATACATGTATATCTTTATAAATAATACATTTAATTAGTATTTAAAATATAACAATCCTACGTTCTAAATAGTTACAACTTCACAATAAGAATTTGTTGTCATTAATAAACTTTTACTTATTTAAATGGTCATAGGAAACCTAACCAGCAAGACCTACAAAGACTCTAAAATGTGCACTTAGCATCCTGCGCACAGGCAACATGCGCACTGGCTACTGCGCTCTTGGCAACTGCGCACCGGCTACTGCGCGCTTGGCACCTGCACAGAGGCAACGTGCGCACTGGCTACTGCGCACTCGACATCCTGCGCAGTGGCAACATGCGCACTGGCTACTGCGCACTCGGCGTCCTGCGCAGTGGCAACACGCGCACTGGCTACTGCGCACTTGGCACCTGCGCACTGGCTACTGCACACTCGGCATCCTGCGCAGTGGCAACATGCGCAATGGCTACTGCGCACTCGACATCCTGCGCAGAGGCAACATGCGCACTGGCTACTGCGCACTTGGCACCTGCGCAGAGGCAACATGCGCACTGGCTACTCAGTCAGGGCAGTCTCTGTCGGCAGTTGGATGATCCGCTTCTTGAAGCGAGTACATGTGGCACATCTCGGGGCTGCTTCCTTTTCTGTGCACGCGTCCTCCGTGTGACCTTCCTTGGCGCAGTGCTTACAGGTGGCAATCTTATGAGAGCAGGCGCGTGTTATGTGCCCATACATATGGCAATTGTAGCAGCGAACAGCTCCAACATAGTCACGAACTCTGCATGCGGACCAGCCAAGGAAACAAAATCCAGAATCTACAAGTGTTCTTCTGACTTCTGGAAGGACCATATATATACAGTTAACAGTCGCCCCTTCTCGTCTACCAAACATTGAGACACGCCTCGTGTTTTTAACAAAATCTTCAAGCGATGTGATGCAATTGTCCTTCAGGTTTGCGTTATAGATTTGCTCAAGAAGCACGTTTTCCTCTGTTCCCCTGGGTACATCATATATGACTATTCTGGGAAGTTTCCCCAAAGGTTCAACAACCTTCAGCCCTTTTGCCTGGAGTTTGGACTCAGTCTGTTTTAGCGCTTCAATGCCGTTCCTGGTGGCAGTTTCAATTACTATCCCGGACCCTCTAATTTTTCTTACTTTAACAGGTTGAAATCCATCGTCAAGCGGATTTAAAGTTGCTTGAACAATCGATTTGGTCTTATCAGATGTCGCCCCTTCAGATACCTCAGGGTATATCAGTATCGCCGGTTTTGTCGAGCCGACCATCCTCTGTTCTCCGTTAATCTTTATGCTACTGGCTGGGGTTTGTTTGCCTGTTGCTGCAATGGCGGCATATGATGTTACTGGAACGCTCTCTTTAAGAGTTTTGTTGCCTCATTATTACTCGACTTCATCGAGTTTACTGACTCAGTCAACTCTTTGATTGCTCCTCGTAATTCCTCTATTTCGTCCTTGGTAGTATAAGATCCATGCGAACTCGATTTTTTGCTACCTTCTGCGATCACCCCTCGTAATGTTCTGATTTCCGCGTTTAGCTCTATTACCAGCTCTAGGATCTCAGTTGTGCACTTAGTGATCTTACCCACCGTTTCCTTACTCAACCTCGACTTATCTGTTTTTTCAATCATGGTAATAAGCGTCCTCACTCTTTTCAACTCTTCGCCCTCCGGCACTTTCGGTGGGACAATCTCACCTTCCTCTTCCTCAGAATTGTCTGACCTCTCCTCCCTCTGTCGCTTGGCGCGTTTGCCCTTCGGCTTCGCCGGCGCGATGTTAAATTGCGCGATCGACATGGGCTCGGTATCGGCCTCTGGATTCACTCGAGGTGGCGAAATATCTGGACACGATGCAGATCTTTCACCATATTGTGGCGAAAGAACCAGCGATTTCGGCCTCTGACTCATTGGAGTTTTTGTTTTATGGGCACCTGCCCTAAGGCGGGCAGGTGTGTCGCTCATGTTGACGTTCCTATATTCTCAGTCCTAACCTAATAGATATGACTAAATACCTAATAAAACTAAATTAGACTAACAATAATGAAATACCTACCTTGTTATTAAAACATTAACAGTAACTATTAGTATACCTATTAAGTAAAGAACCTACAGATAGCAATATATTAATAATCTAATATAAGTTTTAAATGTATTTACTAACCCGAAAAAATAAACCAAAATTAATTAAATTAAATTTAAATTAAAAATAATATAATTAATTAAATAAAGAAATAATAACAAAAATACGTAATGATAAAAGTACCTAATACCCTACAATCTAATATATCCTAATTTACTAATAACTAATTCAGAAAAATTAATTAAATAGAAAAATTAATTAAATTAAGAAAATAATTTAATTAATTAATTTAAAAATAAAAATAATATACCTAAAATAACAACAGTATGATAATGTAATATAAGATATACTATTCTAATTTAATACCTAAAATACTTAATAATCTAAAATAAACTATATTATTATATTTAATACCTAATCCGAGTAGCTGAAAGAAAAATTAATTAAATTAAAATTAATCCCAAGAAATAAACTGAAAATTAACCAAACTAAAATAATTCTATTAATTAATTAATAATAAATATCCAAAAATAATTGTCCAAACCGAACGCTCTGCGCGCAGAAAGCGCAGTATTCGCAGTCTTTGAATTTCGAAACAGAGCAAGCGTATACAACGTGAACGGCGGCCCAACAGGCTGGCGCTAGGTACCTACGCGCGGAAGCGCGAGGCCGTTCTGGAATGTTCCACGCAGCTCAGAACTGTTGACGTAAGCGCCACGGAAATAATGATACAAAAATGTTTTTGTTAATCACTCCTTCAGTTTTTAACGTAGAAATTTTTTGAGGATATCACTGGATAGGAAATTTTCCGGACCATATTATTAAATATGTAATGTTTTACTAGATATCAATTTAGATTTGCTACAAATTAAATAGTTTTCAAAATCCGCCGTTTGCCGTCGGACACACGGCCGTGATTTTGACAGCGCGGAACTGTTATTGTTTATTTACTCTCTTATAATTGCATTAAATCATTTTTATAGATGTTTTTTATATGTCTAAATAGAGTAAATTAGCGCGCACACACCAGTGAAAGAATTATATTTTTATCATGAGTAGTTTATTCACAAATTTAATTTAAAGTTCAATAAAAATTGTTTAACACAAGATGTCACACAGATCAGTTTTTTCAAAAGTAAAAAGTTCAACCCCGGTTTTAATACCGGGGTTAGAAAAACGGCACTACCACCACTAGACGCGGATTGTAACGCGGAACACGATGATATAAAAAAACTTTTAGATTGGTTGAGAATTGACCAAGATACAAATTTATCTGTGCAGAGCGCAGAGAAACGTCACCTTTCCGTGCGAACACTGAACCGTAACTGAAACTGGACCGTAACTCCCGTTTTCGGAAAGGTGCTTGAGACGTTGATGCGTAACAGGCTTGAGGTTACCCTCACGCCTCCTTGTGACAGGCAGTTTGGGTTTACCCGCGGTCTGTCCACGGTGCATGCCATTTCGTATGCGAATGAGTGGGTTAAGAACGGAAGAACGAAGTATGTTGTGGGCATTTTTCTGGATATAGCAGGTGCCTTCGATAACGCCTGGTGGGAGATGATTCTCACCATGCTTAAGCACAGGCAGTGCCCGGGGTATCTTTTCGATTTAATCGTTAGCTACTTCGGGGACAGGACTGTAACCTTATGTTATGGTGGGATATCTTTCACCAGGCTAACTAATATCGGATGTCCTCAAGGCTCAGTCATGGGGCCTTTCTTTTGGAATATTCTTTTCGATGGTCTACTTCGGCTACTCTTATCGGAGGGCTGTATATATGTTGCTTATGCGGATGATCTGCTGCTCTTGGTGTCTGGCGAGAGTAGGCTAGAAATAGAGAGAAAAGCCGAAAAGTCGATAGAGCAAATTACAGAATGGTGCGGTCGCAATAAGCTTACTCTTGCTCCTCAGAAAACGGTCGCAATGATGTTTAAAGGACGACTGGACAGAAGTAGGAACCCGACGATCAGAATGAACGGGAAGACAATTAAGTTTGAGCAAAAGGTCAAATATCTTGGAGTGACTCTAGACTCGTCGGGTTCGTACCTCACGCATGTCAAGATGATTTCAGACAGAGCGAAGGATTACTTCGCCTCGCTTAAGCGGATGTCCACAGCAGACTGGGGACTAAAGACGGTCGCTGTGCGTAGGATTTATGACGCAACTTACGTGGCGCAGGTCACCTACGCTGCGGAAATCTGGGCGCACCGACTGTCAGTGTTTACGGTCTCGTCCGCAATCAACAGGGGGCAGAGAGTGCCGCTGCTAGCGCTTACAGGGGCATATCGGACCGTGTCCACTGTGGCCCTGCCTGTGCTGGCGGGCGTGGTCCCAGCTGACCTGTTGGTATTAGAGGCGAGTGCCCGAAGTGCTCTGAGGAGGGGCCTTGAGGTGTGCCATTTAGGTCACACCCTGAGGCCCACAGACGCTGAGTACGGGGTTCTGTGCTCGTGCATTAGGGATATTAGTATAAATGTTTGGCAAGAAAGATGGGATAACGCCCCCCTAGGGAGGTGGACTTATTCCTTCCTCCCAACGGTGGGTGTAAGAGAGACTGGCCGGAGGGGTCCTCCGGTGTTGGACCACTACGCGATGCAGCTGGTATGAGGCCACGGTGAGTTTAAGAGTAAATTGCATGATCTAGGACTGGCTCCTCACCCATAGTGCAGCTGCACTCGTGTGAGGCAAACGCCGGAGCACATTCTCTGGCATTGTGAAATTTTGAGGGATGCTAGAGAAGAGATGCTAGAAGGACTAGAACGTGCGGAGATAGTGAATGGCTCAGCGGGTCCTGCTTCTCCCGGGAACCAGGATCTGCTGATGAGTGGAAGGAATCTGGAGCTGTTCAGAGCCTTTACAAGAGTGTGGGTCTCCAGATGGGAGATCCTTAGGCGACCTTGACTTTGGTTTGGTTTTTGATATTAACTCGCATTAAATTTTTCTGTTTCAGCCTCACTGCTTGTACTCTTTCTTCTCTTGCATGTTACTGTCGCAACTAATAGTTAACTTTTGCTTTTTACAACTAGTCTTTCTTTCACTTTTCATTGCATGTTACTGCACTCTCTAAATTTCATTTAAATAATTTTTGCAAATCAAATTCGAACTTATTGGTGTCTGCCTCTGTGATTCTGCTTTGTCACATTATTTAATTAGTCATTTCATTTTTGTTTTACCAACTCTTATCGTATAATTTATCAAGTACATTTAAATAAACTCAATAATAAATCATCTAACATACTATGTTGCATTTATTTGAGCATGAAATTGTAACTGTGCCTGCATACTCAACATTGAATTATCTCTATAAAGTAATCTTCTAGGTATTGGTGTCTATTCATGCTTCCTCCATGTATCTTCATATTTGATTATATCTTACTGCTTTTCCTAGTTTCTTTCAACTTTTGTAATCTTTCTTGAATTGTACACTATGTATTGTATTAACTTTTGTAATATATTTGTAATCTTTCTTGAATTGTACAGTAATTGTCCTGGTGTCTGAACCGTAACTCCTTCTTCTTTTGTAATTATTTGTGTGATGTCTTTTACTCCGTAAGGAGATGTTGCATGTTATTGCTCCATTGTTTTTCCTCTTCCTATCACTCCCTTGCTTTTCCCTGTCTTTCGTTTTGTTGTTGAATTTATTATTATTATTAAACTGAAAATAAATTGATTACGTTTGGAAGGGGGACAATGAGAGCGTTTTTGTAATGCCTGCCGTGCATGCACGGCAGTAGCATTTCTTAGCAAAAAATTGCCAACCAGGCGGCGTATGAGTGAGATCGACACAAAGGCAACCGCTTTTAAAACGATCTCGGGAATGTGGTGGGTCCGCTCTCATTGGCTACTGCGCACTCGGCATCCTGCGCAGTGACAACTTGCGCAATGGCTACTGCGCACTCGACATCCTGCGCAGTGGCAACATGCGCATTAGCTACTGCGCGCTTGGAATTCTGCGCAGTGGCAACATGCGAAATGGCTACTGCGCACTCGACATCCTGCGCAGAGGCAACATGCGCATTAGCTACTGCGCACTTGGAATCCTGCGCAGTGGCAACATGCGCAATGGCTACTGCGCGCTTGGAATTCTGCGCAGTGGCAACATGCGAAATGGCTACTGCGCACTCGACATCCTGCGCAGAGGCAACATGCGCATTAGCTACTGCGCACTTGGAATCCTGCGCAGTGGCAACATGCGCAATGGCTACTGCGCACTCAACATCCTGCGCAGAGGCAACATGCGCACTGGCTACTGCGCACTCGACATCCTGCGCAGTGGCAACATGCGCACTGGCTACTGCGCACTCGGCGTCCTGCGCAGTGGCAACATGCGCACTGGCTACTGCGCACTTGGCACCTGCGCACTGGATACTGCGCACTTGGCACCTGCGCACTGGCTACTGCGCACTTGGCACCTGCGCAAAAGCTACTGCGCACTTGGCACCTGCGCAGATGCAACATGCGCACTGGCTACTGCGCACTTGGCATCCTGCGCAGTGGCAACATGCGCATTGGCTACTGCGCACTTGGCTTCCTGCGCAGTGGCAACATGCGCAGTGGCAACATGCGCATTAGCTACTGCGCACTTGGCACCTGCGCACTGGCTACTGCGCACATGGCATCCTGCGCAGTGGCAACATGCGCACTGGCTACTGCGCATTCGGCATCCTGCGCAGTGGAAACATTCGCATTACCTACTGCGCACTTGGAATCCTGCGCAGTGCCAAGTGCGCAGTAGCCAGTGCGCAAGTTGCCACTGCGCAGGATGCGCATTAGCTACTGCGCACTTGGCACCTGCGCACTGGCTACTGCGCACTTGGCACCTGCGCACTGGCTACTGCGCACTTGGCATCCTGCGCAGTGGCAACATGCGCACTGGCTACTGCGCACTTGACAACTGCGCAGAGGCAACATGCGCACTGGCTACTGCGCACTTGGCATCCTGCGCAGTGGCAACATGCGCATTAGCTACTGTGCACTTGGCACCTGCGCACTGGCTACTGCGCACTTGGCACCTGCGCAAAAGCTACTGCGCACTTGGCACCTGCGCAGATGCAACATGCGCACTGGCTACTGCGCACTTGGCATCCTGCGCAGTGGCAACATGCGCACTGGCTACTGCGCACTTGGCATCCTGCGCAGTGGCAACATGCGCACTAGCTACTGCGCATTCGGCATCCTGCGCAGTGGCAACATGCGCATTACCTACTGCGCACTTGGAATCCTGCGCAGTGGCAACATGCGCACTAGCTACTGCGCATTCGGCATCCTGCGCAGTGGCATCATGCGCATTACCTACTGCGCACTTGGAATCCTGCGCAGTGCCAAGTGCGCAGTAGCCAGTGCGCAAGTTGCCACTGCGCACTTGGCACCTGCGCACTGGCTACTGCGCACTTGGCACCTGCGCACTGGCTACTGCGCACTTGGCACCTGCGCACTGGCTACTGCGCACTTGGCACCTGCGCACTTGCTACTGCGCACTTGGCATCCTGCGCAGTGGCAACATGCGCACTGGCTACTGCGCACTTGACAACTGCGCAGAGGCAACATGCGCACTGGCTACTGCGCACTTGGCATCCTGCGCAGTGGCTACATGCGCATTAGCTACTGCGCACTTGGCACCTGCGCACTGGCTACTGCGCACTTGGCACCTGCGCAAAAGCTACTGCGCACTTGGCACCTGCGCAGATGCAACATGCGCACTGGCTACTGCGCACTTGGCATCCTGCGCAGTGGCAACATGCGCACTGGCTACTGCGCACTTGGCATCCTGCGCAGTGGCAACATGCGCACTGGCTACTGCGCACTTGGCATCCTGCGCAGTGGCAACATGCGCACTAGCTACTGCGCACTTGGCATCCTGCGCAGTGGCAACATGCGCACTAGCTACTGCGCACTTGGCATCCTGCGCAGTGGCAACATGCGCAGTGGCAACATGCGCACTGGCTACTGCGCACTTGGCACCTGCGCACTGACTACTGCGCACTTGGCACCTGCGCAGAGGCAACATGCGCATTACCTACTGCGCACTTGGAATCCTGCGCAGTGGCAACATGCGCATTACCTACTGCGCACTTGGAATCCTGCGCAGTACCAAGTGCGCAGTAGCCAGTGCGCAAGTTGCCACTGCGCAGGATGCGCATTAGCTACTGCGCACTTGGAATCCTGCGCAGTGGCAACATGCGCATTAGCTACTGCGCACTTGGAATCCTGCGCAGTGGCAACATGCGCATTAGCTACTGCGCACTTGGCATCCTGCGCAGTGGCAACATGCGCACTGGCTACTGCGCACTTGGCACCTGCGCACTGGCTACTGCGCACTTGGCACCTGCGCAGAGGCAACATGCGCACTAGCTACTGCGCATTCGGCATCCTGGGCAGTGGTAACATGCGTTCTGGCTACTGCGCACTTGGCACCTGCGCAGAGGCAACATGCGCACTGGCTACTGCGCACTGCGCAGAAGCAGAAGGTGGCAGGCCCAAAAGCGTGGAACCTTTCTCCCTGCGTCATAAGAAACAGTGCATCAGAGGTTTTATTTAAGAAGAAACTGAAAAGCGCACTGTTTCAAAAAATCATTCGCATAAGTATGAACAAAAAATTTTTTTTTTTTTAAAAAAAAAAAGGTAATATAACTATATACAGTTTACGTGTAATGCGCCCTTGAGGTAAAAGTTTTTACAAAAATGTCGCTATTCAAATTATCCAATATTATTATTGACACACTCCACCTTATCAGTGCAATGTTGAATCACGAAAAAAGGGTCTGGTCGCAAGAGGACGTTGTACGTTGCACTTTTTTTTTTTAAATCAAGGACGGTGGCGCCCAAAAAAGTTTAGCCCGAGGGCGCTACAGAGGCCATGGCTGCACTGCACTGCACAGAGGTAGGAAATATATTTAAAATAATATATATGTATTAATTATTTATATCTTGTATGAGGCATATCGAAGGAACTTCATAAAACAAACTGCATTTAGATGTTTGAATATGACTTAAAAGGGATCTTCCAATGTATGTAAAGCAAAAAATAGACTCACGACAAAAGAAAGATCTTAAAAGTACCACAAAGACGAATCTATTTAATGCAAAGTATAATTTATATCATTATATTAATAATTATAGTGATAGATACCGCTTAACTATTAACGCAAGTCATTGAGATAACAGAAATTTTATAATTTTTTTTTTATAAGAATTATTAATTTTGAACAGTCTAAAAGAGGAGTTTAGTTAAAAATCTATTAATTAAAAACGGTATTGTGAAATACCTAAATATTATTTTGAATTATGGGAAGGAATTATCAACAGCATTTAAAAAAATTAAAATCGCACTTAGACTAACTAATATAATCAAAAACCCATATTATCTATATTTTTAAACCACGTGTACGATTTTTACACGTTTCCCAAGAATCATTTCGACATCTTACTGCCCTCTATCGAATTCATTTCATGGCTCAAAAAAAACATGGCCGACCAGAAACGTCAAAGTCAAAGTTTAAGGTTAAATTGAATGACATAAAACAGATGTTTATTCAGCGACCATTTAGTGAAAATTTAAAACGTCAAAAAAAATGCGCTAAAATTATGGCACAGGTAACAGCTGATCATTCACAGTTTTCAGGCGGCCATTTTTTAAACCAACGAATCAGAGCTCCTCCGATAAGAGTCCTCGGTTATCGCTTGAAAATATAGACGGTTGCGTTTGATTAATAAGTCTGCAAAAAATCAAGCTTTTGTTTTTGTTGTTTTTTAAATTTAAAAATAGATTCTGGTGGAGAAACAATGCTATATTTTTAGTTAGTTATGACATCCTGAAGAAGGAAAAGGTGTTTTCCGAAACCGGTAGATGTTTTTTAAACTCAATTGTGGTTAATAAAACTAAGATAATAAATAAAAAATATTAACATTTTCATACCAAGTGTGTTTTTAGGCATTTGAACTCTGGAACTCACACACTCACGAATGAAAATAATAATTCGTTTTGACAGATTTATGATTCTGGTCTCTATTGGTAGTGGTAAACCATTATTTGATTGTGAAGATGATTGGTAATTGAGATTTAACAATGATTGGTAGCTAAGATTAAACAATGATTGGTAGCTAAGATTAAACTGTTGGAGGTTTCCTTTCTAGTTTACCAGTTATAGCAAGAAGAATTACAAATAATCAATTACCGATCATCGTACACAATCACAATAACGGCTTAAATAATTATTTAACCATCACTAGTCCTTATCCCGACAGTTTAGCTGAGTACTATTATATAATATAAATACATCAATAATTCTTTCACGTGTTTTTGTAATACATGTGAGAAATATATATTTTTTAAATTTTATGATTTTATTTCCTGTTTTGGTAGATTTTACGTATTAACTAATGAGGTTACAATACTCGCAAGTATTGATACCAAATGTATTGTAGGGCGCGGACCGTTTGAGTCACCGCATTGGCTTAGTTACACCACTAATAACAATATGAAAACGGGCAATAAATTTAATTTACTTCACGTTTCATCCGCTACTAATCAGACGTTTTGATTGTTAATTTTTTTAAATGATCGCGGCTCCATTAATTAATTCCAAGAGGTAGGTACGCTTCAACGCACATGTGCTTTTAATATGACAAAACATAAACTCGTTTAAAGAAGTTGTCTATGAAAGATTTGTGTTCGCGGCGTGCGCGCCGTGTTCGTTCTTGACGGTTTCTGCTGTCAAATTTCACCGTTTTTAGGTTATTTCCTAACATATTTGAAAACCTGGGCGCTAATTAATATAAATTAAATTTTCTCTAAATATGGGAAGAGGTATCGCTTCCCGCCATCAGCGGTTCGTGAAAGCTGAAAAAACAAAAGTGAAGTTGAAGGGAAAGAAAGACCTTCCAAAGGGAACGAATGTCACGAAAACCGCTTTCAAAGTGAAGAAAATTGTTATAAGGGAACAAGTGAAAAATTTGTTGAACGACGGCCAACCTCTCAGCAAGACTAAACTGAACATTAAGGAACTTTTATCTCGTCTGGAGCATTTCAATACCACAGCCAGATGTGATGCCCTCAACGGATTAAAAGATTTAATAACAGCTCATGGAAATGTGACATTGACCAATAATCTTGGCCAGCTTTTGAAGGGTGTAGCGCCGCTAGTCTTGGATAAAGAAAAAAATGTAAGACGATTTGTAATACATGTACACTTGATTAATATAAATTTTAATTATCTTTTCAAAAAAGGAATGTTTAATGTATGATTATTCAGTTTTGATTCCTTTGTATTTACAATGCAGGTTATTCTTTAATCACATTCTATCTTTTTACAATTATGGAAACTTATCAAAATAATTTTTCAGGTCAGAAGGGAAGCTTATAAAGTACTTCACATGATATTGTCTCCGTTATCGATGGATAAAATAGCTCCATTTTTCGATGCATTGTGCTCATACTTACGTTGTGCTATGACTCACATAGACACCCGTATCCACGAAGATTCTCTTTTGTATTTTGATATATTATTGCTGTGTGCCCCTGATTTGGTTGGTATTAATGTTCATAAAATATTACCCAGCTTTCTTGACATGATTTCAAAGCTGAGAGTAGATTCCAAGCCTGGTCGTACACTTACGGTGAATTTGGGGAGTAAAATGACAAGCATTAAATGGAGAATAAAGGTTTTGTCCAGATTGCACCAACTTTTACAAACTTTATCAAATATCCGAAGCAATAATAAGGATCAGTTAAAACATAACGATATTTCAGTATGTAAAATCAAAAATTCTAATGATTATTCTCGCATTTATGACACAAGCAAATTGCAAAATTTTCCTCTTTACAAGGGAATAACCCCAAGTAAACTTCTTTGTTTTTCAAAAGATAAAAATATGTATTCTAGTAATGAAAATGAGGGTGAGAAATTGCGATCATATATTGAAGTTTTAATTCCATTATTGTTTGAAACATGGCTAGAAGTCAGACCGGCAACTAATTCGGACGCCAAGAAAGTAGAATCTGTGGTTTCTGAGGAAGGTATACTCATTCTGAGATACATTTTACAGATTTTTTATCTTCTTTGGTGTCTTGCGAAGTTAGTTGAAGCGGAGCAACGCAATATACAGCTGACAAGTTGGTTTATAAATAAGTATCATAAAGATTTTACACAGTACATATCAAACTCATTTCCTTATATTCAAAGCGCAACACAAAAAAAGAAGAAAAAAGGTCTGTCTCTGAATATCGCTGAAAACAATACGGATGAGAAATGTTTAGAGGAAAACTTAATAGTTTGTCATATATATGTTATAATGAATTGCAATTTGAATTTCAAAATATACCAAACTGAAAGCGATAAAGTTTTTAATTATCTAGAATGGACGGTAGGGCATATTTCAAAACGAAATACCGTATGCCAGTCAAAACTAATAGAAATATTGCAATGTATTTTGAAAACTGATGATTGGACTAAATCAAAGAATATGATTTCACTCTTAAATACACTTATTTCATTGTATTGGACAGATGAGGTCCAGCCAACATTTAAGCAAAGCCTTTTTACATTACTTTGCAGTATTCTTTTGAGCGATAATTTACTGAATTTACAAAGGACCGATAGCTTTCAATCTTGGCTATCCGAGTTACCGAATGTTATATGTGGCTCAGAAAAAATATCATTAGAATCTTTTAATATCATAAACAGACTAGCGATACAGAACAACAAACTTTTCAATGAAAGTGTAAAGGATAAATTGGTACAACTAATAAAGAATTTGCCTATTATCAAGATTATTGAGGTTCCTGATGAGAAAATTTCAAGAAGAAAGCTGATAGGATTACTTTACTGGATTAAATCTTGGGATACTGAGTCCTTAAATGTATTACAAGATCAGCTAGCTTCACAAAGTTACGACAGTGAGGCTAAAGACTTTTTAATTGATATATTAAGGACCAAAACAGAAGGAATATTTGTGTAATGTATCTTTAAAAATACATATTAATAAATTGTTTTATTTTCTATCTGTTAATTATTTTATTTCTCTGTGATTAGGTATGAATTTTTTATCAAGTATGAGTATTGTAAATCCCTGAAGTCTGTCTAATTTTGTGTTGGGTCTATACCACTTTATTTTTACAAACATGGGTTTAAGCCATTCAGAAGTCAAAACTAATCAACTATACTTTTAATAAATAAAATGTAATAGTTTAAAATTAGTGATGATTTTTCAGCAACTACAGTCAAGAAATTTAATAAAAGTGGAGTTACTCAATTTAGCTTCTGAGAGTCAATCGTGACACCATTCAAATGAATATTAAATTAATGTCAAAAAGCCTTTATTACTACTTAAAAAATGGTATCTTGTAATTTCTAATTGAAGTGTCTAATAAATGATCATAATTATTTGCACTTGTAAATATTAATAGCGTCACCTATGAATCTTGGCAATACGTATTGTATTTTATAATTTATGCTCCAGTGTAGGTAATAGATGTATGCACTTCCGCTATGTAATAAAGAATTTCACTGTTATGTTATACTTAGACTCACCATAATTACGAAGATCTGAACCGGGACAATTATCACATCGCATTAAGTTCTTGCAGTACCAAATTTTGGTTCAAAGAAGAGATCAGTTTGGACGTACAGTCAGAAGTTTTGAAGCTCATATCATGCATTGCTGTGTGAAAGGCAAATGTGGCCTCTTTGACCGCAATAATTAAATCTTCTTGAATGGAATTGTGGCGGTTTGCGCGCATCGTCCAGATGTTCCTCGTTCTGTCATTTCTCGGTATTGCGCCATCCCACGCGAACAAAGCGAGATCGTTTGAGGTAGGTCGGGCTGCACCGCCCGGCGGGCATAAAACACATGCACCACAGATGTGCACCAACACGGGCACCAGAGGAGGCGGTCTGCGAAACAATCTGCGACCAGTACCTGAACCGATCGGACCGCATCGGATACACATCCCGACTCTCACCTTTCACCAACCATGCATCGTTTTTCCAGTGTCTTTGATGTATTCTGTATGGTTTCTTGCTCTCGGGGACATCTCCCCGATGAAAATAAACAAGTTTGGATAAGAATGGTTTTTACTTGAACCCAACCAACCTTCCCACAGAATCATTGTTTTTATAAAATGTTTTAACAGATAAGGAGCTTACGACAGCCTTTACACGATCTTTAATGTTTGCTTGCCTACTATTATAAACATTATAAATATATAGTTTTTTTGCAGTTCATTCGTAAATTTGCAATTTCTTTTCGGCATTTTAAACACAATTTTAAAATGGTTAGGTTTAAACCTGAACTAAATTACGCATTGTTGTGTCACCTTATTAAAACATAATTACACTGTATGTGATCCATGATCAGCATAAAATGTCACCTGCGAAAACACAGCCGCGCGGTGCACCCCACGGCCGGACCAATGTGTGAAACCGGGATACTCTCGGTCAAATCAGGACGTATGGTAAACCTAGTTATACTACTTCATATAATATATACTTTGACATAACCAGCTTTCACAAACAGATGCCCTTCTAGTTCTTAAAATTGTCAAGGACTTCATTTAACTCAGGTCCATAATAAAGGCAGCGGTATATCCAAATCAGCCAAGATCAGGCTTGTATAGTCTCTAGTGCATTCTATATTTCCACATGGTGGGCAATAATGGACCCTGGAAGCAAGAGTGAAAACAGATTGATGCCTTTGAGATGTGGTACTGGAGACACATGTTGCGTATACGGTGGATGGCAATACGCACAAATATTTCCAATCTACAGGAGCTGAACTTCAAGGAAAGACTCAACAATTTGGCTTCAATTTTTGGGCATCTTGTGAGAAGATAAGTTAGCTTGATGTGATGGGCCATGTTGGAGGACAGAGATCTCGATCCATTGCATCAACTAAAGTGGAAAAGGAAGATTCCTCATTCGTTGGACCGGGAAAAGCAACCGGTACTTCTCTGGTGACAGCCCTAAGATATGTAAGATCGAGAAAAGTGGAAGAGCATAGTCAAGAGGGCGGGAGTTCATGGAGATCACGATCCTGTCACGAGGGACTGACGTGGGTGATGATTTTATATAAGCCAATTTCAGGAACTATAACTGCTGAGATTTATAATTAAGTTACTTTCAAAAATACCTATCCATACAGAATAAAGAAACACAATGCAGATATAGTTTTGTTTTATTTGTATAAAAAAGATAAGAAACCGTAAAATAAAAGTCATCAGTCCACCTGCTCCATGTCGGAAATCATAATGCTATATTTGGTTACTTAATTGACTTGCCCAAAGGTCAATGATTCAATCTATGGTAATTTGATAAGTTAATCTCATTTTTACAGCACAAGATGCATAATCTAGTTTGAAAATAGTAAGAAAAGTTGGTGTATTGGTAAGATTATTGTTTTTAAAACAAACTTTTCAAAGATGATCAAATGATGATGATATATTTAGGTATAGAATGCTAAAATAATTTAAAGTATAAAAAGTGAGTTGAAAGTTACTTTTGAAGGCAATAAAATGAATGATCTTTATTTTTAAATATTTTTTTCTTTTGTATTGTAAATTCAATCACAGATATTTTTTTTGTTAAGTATGTAGCTCTTATTTATGAGACTTGAAATTTCTACTTTGAAAGACCTGCACATGATTTATATAAAAATGAGTGCATACAGCAGGCTGTGGCAACGGGAGTGGTATTCAACCTATTAAAACTCATGAAACCTACATTATTACACAATAATGAACAGATATGATAAAATCAAACAAAACATGCAAGTTATTAAAAATATATTTCAGAGAATTCTGTACACTGTGCAGTAAAATGACAGAAAGATCATTTTAATTTAAAAAATATTAGTAATAACTTAGTGCAATCTTTTACAATCCTGGTGTGCGCACACAATGCACGATGACACAAATCCTAGAAAAAGTAACACTTTTACTATATTTTCAAGGCATATAGTGTAGCTTCATAATTAATCTGTTGGTAAATTATCTTTTTTTTTTTTGAGAATGTATAGTTTGACCAACATGACATAATTATCTGCAAAATAGGGAATCAAACTACGTATTCCATTGATTAATTTCACCATTAGTATTTGGCTTTTGGCATTGAAATGAATATTTAAAAAATAATTTTTGTCAAATATTTAGTAGAACACCTGAATTTCAAACCATTGGTTTGTACGTGAATAGATTGGTTAGTGTGTAAAAAAAATGCTGTTCATATTATGTAAATTGCATGCGATTATTGGACTGAGTTTGAAAATACTCAGGAATCTCATTATTCCGAGTAGTTTTTATTGATTTACTCAAAATAAAGGATACTCATTTGGTGGTTTTGAAACTAAATGATTCATATAATAAAACATGCCAAAATACTAAAAGGTGATGATCAAAAAATGTTTTGACAGAATTATCAGTTGATAGTTGTAAACAACTAGCGAGAGTTATGTTAGCCGGAACATAAATAATAAAAGGTAGTTTTAATATGATTTTTTAAATTTGACCAAATTGAAAAATTAGCTTGGATTACAATCTCCAAATCCATCCTTTGTGGCTTTAATATTTTTTAATTCTAATAACCATGCCTTTTCCAATTCCAATAATTCTTTTGGTTTTTTGTACTGAAAAAAGAAAAAAAAAATTAATGATATAATTTAAAAGTTTTGCAATACAAAATGTAATTGCAACTAACATTTATTTAGATACAAATCGATTTTTTTTACTGTAATTTTTAAATGTAAAATCTATAAATATAATACTTACTGTAATAATTAGTGTATTAAATTTATGGGTGTATTCAATATTTGCTTGAACAGGTGTGAGGCCAATTCTATCTAATTCTGGAATATTAAACCTCTTAAAATATTTCTTGTTAGTTGTTCTAACAATAATACATTTTTCTTCAGCGTTTGCTGCCACTGAATAGGTTTCTATTGGAAATGGAAGATTCCTTATTCTCCATTCAAGATTTATTCTAGTATTTCTTCTCATCGCAATTGGCTGAAAATGTTAAAAATATACAAAATTACTACATTTTTAATAGATTATTCTGAATTGAAAATGACATGATAACATAAAATCATTGATATTCAATGATAGATGAATGACTTATATGAGACATTATTCAGCCATGGTTCGGTTTTTGTCATAGCCAACATTCTTTATGTTCAAAATTCCATATCTATGAGTATGTTTGACTTGCAAGTATTTAACATTTGTACCTACAAAAATGTATCTGAAGTACAAAAAAATAGGTAATTTCTTCAGGGGTAGGCTGCCAATACATTAACAAGGGGTTCGCATCGTCTCGGAACTAAGTGGCGTTAAGAGGTTAATTTTGTTTTACTTTCTCAACATCTAGAATATCAAACATTGGGCCCTTTTAAGCATTGGTATGTTATCCTTTAAACAATTGGTTGGGACTCTTTTATATACGCCTCCTCAATAAATTATGTATTTAACTAGGAATTACAAAAAGGCAAAGACTAATGTTTTTTTTTAATACAGTCTAATGACCCATTTAAAACGCCGAAAGAAAAAATGGTTCTGGTTAGAATTGCGAATATTAAATTTTTCTTAATTTAATAAGGGTCTTGGTAACCTAAGTTTAACAAGAGGGTATTGGAAGTCCTCGGGCCCAATCCTGCCTATTATACCTTTGAGCAGGACAGTTATGATATCAATGATTACTGTTGTGAGCACAAATTCTGCACTACGCGATCGATAACTGAAACAACAACCATTAAAAATTAAGATAAAATAACTCAACACTAACCTGATCATTGCTCTCGCGAATGATTTCATTGTCCAAAGGATTTAAAGCCTCTGGTTCAGGATCTCCTATTTCAATATCCCATTTTACATCTCCTCCAAGTTTTCCTGGTCTTTTCCATGCACGCCGCAGGACGACTGAAGTATCAATGTTGTATTCTTCCACCATTTCCGTGTTGTCATTAAATTTGTAATGTACCTTCTGAATTTTATTCTGTATCATGGATGATTTTTCAGCATTTTGTAAGCGGGTTAACCATTCTTTAGGTGAAGGCATTTTAGCTCTTTTATGTTGTGCTTTTCCTTCTTCAGAATCTTCTGTAGTATCGATTAGTTCGATTAAACAATGTTTTTTTCTTTTCATTGTTTATATTTCACCAAGGTAACCGGATAACCTAACTTTAATATTTTGATGTTTTTCAGCTGTCAACCATACTTCAAATGTTATTTTTAAATATTTTAGGTGGATACCATTCGTGGTGCTTAAACATTGAACATAAATAGGGGCAACTTTAAAATCTTTTGAAAATTGGAGGGATACTTATAGACTTTACCTAAAACATAATTGCATATAAATAAAATAATTACACCTAAAGCTTTCTGTGTGTAGGCAGATTTGAAATAAAACTACTTCATTATATCGGAGCGAAGTGTCAATTCCATTTAAAATTTAAATTAGGTGGATATGTGACCTTTTGGTTTTGATGGGACATTTTTCAAATTGAAATCGAACGACTTTATTTAATACATTTTTTTCGGAATTTGTTTCAGTATTTTATTGCTTCATGTGATTTTTTTAAATATCATCTATTTTGAACTGAAATGTGTACATATATTTTTTAAAGTTGAAAAATGTGATTTTTTTTAGAAATTCTTTCTTCTTATAGAGAATTTTTGCAAAATATTGCGCAACAAATCTCTTCAACATATTCATTGTGTCTTGGATCAAAAATGCACGATCATTTTCATGTGCTGTGATTAGATTTCGTATGCATCTTCCAAAACAGCAAAGAGTGACTTTCGAGCTTGGAAATTAAGAATAAGCTGAAATAAGCTTGAATAAGCAAGGACGGAGCTCAATAGAACCACTGAAGATGCGTTAAAAGAAAATAGCAAAAATATAGTCTTCAAGATTTAAAGTCAGTATGAAGAAAGATATTACTTTGGACTTCTACTTTATGTTTTTGTGCTTTGACGATATAAAAATATTTAATGGTGTTATTCGTGAATTTTTCCCAGCAGCAGTCATTAAATGAAATCTTTTAGATTCAGATGAAGAATGCGATCTTACAAATCAATTAGAATCTAAAATACAAATTAAATTAATCAACTAGAAAGATATACATAAAAATATCTATTTATCGATAAAACATTAGATGCTACCAAAATTCGAACCTGGACGGACCTCTTCCTATCCGGGAAAGCGCATTACCATTTTCGCTACAGCAATCGAATACGTATTCGACAAATTTTCAACTTATATTCTGTAATATTTCCAATTAATATGTGGCGGCTCGCACACATTGTCCAGATGTTCCTCATTTTGTATTTCTTGGTATTGTACCATCCCACATGTACAAAGCAAAAACATTCGAAGAAGCGGGTATGACACACGTGCACCACAGATGTGCATCAATACCCGCAGCGAAGGAGGCGGTCGGCGAGAGACGCGGCGCCCAGTACCCGAACCGACCGGACTGCAGATGCACATCCCGACTCTCACCTTTCACTAACCGTGCATCGTATTTTTACATAACCTTTACGTCTTCTGTGTTGTTTCCTGCTCTCGGTGGTTTCTCCCCGATGAGAATAAACATGTTCGGATAAAAATGGTTTTCACGAGAACACCAACCAACCTTTCTAAAGTGGTGACGCGCATCCCCTGTCGTATCGCAGAAGTGCCAAAGACGTTCACTGCGACAGGGGTATAGATGGACAAAACATTTTACATCTCGCGTGTGTGAGTTCGCGTTTCAAACAAACGACGCAACACGCGTCGCGACCGCATGTGTCACGGGTACACGTGCATCATAACGGGAATCCCAAACAACGCAACACGCGTTGCGAGCGCAGGTGACAACAACGCGTGCATTACAGTATATCTCTTATCTATGTGCATTACGTGAGTCGTAAAACAACGCGACACGCGTCGCGAGCGCACGTGGCCGTCGGGTACGCATTTTTTTTTTCTACTGATACATAAGTGCAAAACGACGCAACACGTGTTGCTAGCACACGTTCGACGGTACAAAAAGTCAAATATCAATTCCCGAAATGACTCAACCGCCCGAAGACACCCTGATGTCTCAAGAAATTAACCGCGTGGCGGTGCGCATCCCGACGTTCTGCCCCAGCGACCCCGAGATGTGGTTTGCGATGGTGGAGCGAAGCTTCGCCGTGGCCGGGATTACGACAGACGCGACGAAGTTTGGATATGTCCTGGGGGCCCTGGATTCCTCTTACGCATTGGAAGTCAGAGACATAATTCTGAAACCCCCAGAGACCGGAGCTTTCGCACTTCTCAAGAGCGAACTGACGCGGCGGCTCAGTTCCACCCAGGAGCAGAAGACGAGGAGGTTCTTAGAGCATGAGGAGCGTGGGGACCGCAAGCCGTCCCAGTTCCTCAGGCACCTTCGCACGCTCGCCGGGAGTGCAGTGCCTGACGAGATGCTAAGGACGCTGTGGATGGGCCGCCTACCGCGAAGCATGCAGGTGGTCCTCGCCACCCAGCAAGATATCAGCCTGGATAAGGTGGCCAATCTCGCCGACGCCATCGACGATTACTCAGGCAGACCCTCTGTCAGCGAGCTGAAAACTTCCACCACGGAGCAAGCCTTGTCTGAAAAGATGCAGCAGATGACGCTGTCGCTGCGCCAAGAGCTGGCCACGATGCGGCAGGAGATCTTGGCGCTCCACGCCCAGTATTGGCAGTCCGGAAATACCATTTCACGCTCCCGGGGCAACAGCCCCAGCAGACCGCGCTCCCGTAGCCAGTCCAGGAATCGGCAGCAGCATGACCACTGTTGGTACCATTGGCGCTTCGGGATCAATGCTAAAAAGTGTAAGGAGCCCTGTACCTTCAACCAGGGAAACGCTCCGGGCTCACACTGATGGCGACCAGCACCTCCAGCCCCAAGCATGTAAGTCGCCTTTTTGTCACCGACCGGGTAACTCGCACTCAGTTCCTGGTGGACACGGGCGCCGACCTGTGTGTCTACCCGCGGAAGCTGGTCCAGGGACGCCCTACAAAACAAATGTATGAGCTGTCTGCAGCAAATGGAAGCACCATCGCCACCTACGGCAGCCTGACACTCAGCCTCGACTTGGGCCTTCGGCGCGACTTCACCTGGAGCTTCGTAATTGCCGATGTCTCCAGGCCTATTATCGGTATGGATTTTCTGGCGAGATATGAGCTATTGGTCGACGTCCGGAATGGACGGCTACTAGACCAGGTGACGAACCTGACAGCAGCTGGCAGACGAAGTACAGACGAAATTGCCTCCATCAAAACGGTTGCCGGTACGTCTCCATATCATATCCTCCTACAGAAGTTTCCGGATCTCACTCGCCCAGATGGCACATTGAAGGAGACCCGCCATACCACCACCCACCACATTAGGACAACTCCTGGTCCCCCAGTCGCTGAACGACCACGACGCCTCGCTCCCGGAAAGTTCAAAGCAGCTAAGAAGGAGTTCGAGACAATGGTCCATCTCGGAATCGCTCGTCCTTCAGAGAGCTGCTGGGCTTCACCGTTACATATGGCGCCCAAAAAGGATAACCAGTGGCGACCGTGCGGCGACTACCGGAGCCTCAACGCCAGAACCATCCCGGACTGTTACCCCGTGCGCCATATCCAGGACTTTGCCCAGACGCTAAGAGGCACCAACATCTTCTCCACCATCGACCTGGTACGGGCGTATAATCAAATCCCAGTGGCACCAGAGGACATCTCGAAGACGGCCATATCGACACCATTCGGGCTATTTGAATTCCCGTTCATGAGTTTTGGCCTTCGAAACGCTGCCCAGACCTTCCAACGCTTCATAGACGAAGTCATCCGAGGACTTGACTTCTGCTACGCGTACATCGATGATATACTAATTGCCTCAGCATCAGAGGAAGAACATATGATCCATCTCGAAATTCTATTTCAGCGCCTGCAGGAATACGGGGTGGTCATAAATGCAGGCAAATGTTACTTCGGTGTACCGGAAGTCAAGTTCCTAGGGTACCTTGTGTCCAGCGAGGGCACTTACCCACTGCCAGAGAAGGTGGAAGCTATAAGAAGTTACGGCAGACCAGAGACCATCAAAGATCTCCGCCGGTTCCTGGGTGCATTAAATTTCTACAGAAGGTTCCTACCCAGGGCTGCAGAAACGCAAGCGCCACTCAACGACTTCCTGAAAGGAAGCCTAAAAGGGAAACAGCCCGTTCTGTGGACACCAAAGACCATCGAAGCCTTTGAGATGTGCAAAGAAGGCCTCGCGCAGGCAACGCTGCTTGCTCATCCAAAGTGTGATGCTCCGTTATCCATCATTACCGATGCTTCTGATACCACAGCCGGTGTTGCACTCCATCAGCTTGTCAATGGAAACTGGGAACCACTGGCTTTCTTCTCAAAGAAATTTAGTGCTGCCGAGCGGAAATACGGTGCTTACGATAGAGAACTCCTGGCCATCTACCTTGCCGTGAAACACTTCAGGCACATGGTGGAAGCCAGGACATTCACTATCTTCACTGACCACAAACCAATTGTCTATGCCTTTCGGCAGAAAGCAGACAAGTGCTCGCCAAGGCAATTCAGACATTTAGATTACATCAGCCAATTCACCACTGACATACGACATGTAGCGGGCAAGGATAATATTGTCGCAGACGCCTTATCCAGGGTCGAGTCCATCGACACTCCCCTGGATTACGCAGCATTGGCGGCTGATCAGATGGACGACCATGAGTTGCAAAGATATCTGCGGGAAGGATCTGTCCTGCAACTAAAGAAGGTACGGATTCCTGGCAACAATGCAGACCTTTTCTGCGACGTCTCCATGACGACAGTCAGGCCCTTTGTCACAAATAGATTCCGACAGGCAGCTTTTAATACGGTCCATCAACTGTCTCACCCTGGCAGCAAGGCGACGGCAAAGCTCATGACGCAACGTTATGTCTGGCCATCCATCAAAGCCGATTCCAGGAAATGGACCCGTAACTGCCTCCAATGCCAACGTAACAAAGTTACCCGCCATGTCTCTGCACCACTTGGAACCTTCCAGCCACCATCAGCAAGGTTTGAGCATGTCCACATAGACATAGTGGTACTTCCTATATCAGAATTGTACAGGTACTGCCTCACATGTGTGGACCGCTTCACAAGATGGCCCGAAGCCTTCCCGATGAAGGATCAAGAGGCCGAAACAGTGGCGCGGACTTTTTACGAAGGGTGGATAACCCGGTTTGGAGCCCCTCTCCGAATCACGACTGACCAAGGTAGGCAATTTGAGTCATACCTGTTCAGGCAACTAAACCGCCTGGCAGGAACGACTCAAATACATACAACGGCCTACCACCCTGCAGCAAATGGTATGGTGGAGCGACTCCACCGACAACTGAAGGCAGCCATCAAATGCCATGAAAACAGTCGTTGGACTGAAGTGCTTCCCACCGTGCTAATGGGAATTAGAACAGCCTGGCGAGACGACCTCGCTACCACTTCAGCTGAGTTGGTCTACGGGGAACCACTTCGCCTACCAGGAGAATTCCTTGCGACACGACCAGCAGTCGACGACGATCATGGGAAATTTTTGAAAGAACTACGGCAGCATTTTCACACCCTACGACCAGTAGATGGCACCCAGCACGGAGAAAAGCGCCAGTTCATCTTCAAGGATCTCCCTACAACCACTCACGTCTTTATAAGGGATGACACCATCAAGAGCCCACTCCAACAACCGTACAGTGGCCCCCATAAAGTCATCCGTCGAGGTGAGAGGACTTACACCGTACACGTGAAGGGGAAAGACGTGACCGTCAGCATCGATCGCCTTAAACCAGCGTTCATGACTGCAGAAGCCACCACAACATTTCAATCGACTATACCGAAGGCCTCCGATCCACCAGATCGGACCAACAACACCACACGTTCGGGGAGACACGTCCGATTCCCTGATCGGTTAGATATATAAATGAAACATCGGGGCACAATAAAAACGACAGGAGGCGAACCAGGCACCACTGCAATATGCAACTCATCCTGGCGGAACTCGGGGGGACCAACATCGCAGCATTCCTCACTTCCATGCCATTCATCAAGGAAGCTGCTGGTGGGGGAGTGATGTGGCGGCTCGCACACATTGTCCAGATGTTCCTCATTTTGTATTTCTTGGTATTGTACCATCCCACATGTACAAAGCAAAAACATTCGAAGAAGCGGGTATGACACACGTGCACCACAGATGTGCATCAATACCCGCAGCGAAGGAGGCGGTCGGCGAGAGACGCGACGCCCAGTACCCGAACCGACCGGACCGCAGATGCACATCCCGACTCTCACCTTTCACTAACCGTGCATCGTATTTTTACATAACCTTTACGTCTTCTGTGTTGTTTCCTGCTCTCGGTGGTTTCTCCCCGATGAGAATAAACATGTTCGGATAAAAATGGTTTTCACGAGAACACCAACCAACCTTCCTAAAAATACATCTATTATTCCATTTTTAAAAGCAATCAAATTTGTAAAAATACTACAGAAAATGTTCTGAAAATGCAACTTCACAACAAAATACAACGTTTTAGGATGGGCCTGCCCCTAGTAAATATAATAAATATTTTTGTAATTTGTGAATACTGATGAATTTATGGTCAGATGATACAAGGCGTGCGTAGATGGTACAAGTATCCAAGAACGACCCGTATAACCATATTCAAAGGATGTTCCCAGTTTAATATATAGATGTTTATTCGAAAATAACTTTCTGCAGTGATCTGGAAGGCTTTTATAAATTTTATAAAATTTTCCATTTGTTAATCTCTCGCTGCATATAGTATGTGCTCAATTCGCATTTCTTGCTTGATCGACAGAACACTGGCAGGTGTGATCTGTACGAAATCCGTTTTCAGATTGATAACAAATTACTGTTGTAGAAGTATGCGCGAGTATTACGACTAAACTGTTGTACAAGTGTCGTACACCCAGCCCTACAACGATCAAACTGTCGTACAACTGATTAAAAATAGATGCGTCGCTTCACGGCGATGGTCTGGTCTCAAACACGACATATTAACGAAGCACTACTCTATATACATGGATAATGTTTTCACATTCTTTCGTAATACACGCGAAAAACAATATTTTAAATTATATAATTTCATTTCTTGCTGTGGATTACTATTAGGTGAGCGGAGGTTATTACCGCACGGAGACTAATACCGTATTTAGCTTTTTCATCGAAACAAACGATATACAGATACTTGCTTCACTCTAACACAGGTTAGGTCGGTAGTTAAATGAAAGAGTGATGATTAGTGTGTTGATGTTTATTGTAACAGTATAATAAAACAAATAATACAGATATTACGAATAGAATGAATAAATGCAGAAGGTGCGCATGAATGATGAAATGAAGCGAGTAGCGGAGCGATGAAACAGGAGAGAGATCGTCGGTGAGGAATCGGACCAGACCTGTAGCGGCAGCCGGCAGAGCTATGTCGCTAGCATCGATGCCGGTTGAGATGACGGTGACTTTGAAATCTGATCCCTACACATGTATTATGGCATGTCAAAAAAGTGCATGGAGTGCATGTTTTTTTGGGCTCGCGCGAGGCCCTCCGTGTGTCCTCCAGCCCACCGCTGGTTGTATTAGTGTTGTATACTATTTAACAATTAAATTTTGTGACTAAAGCCCATTGAACATAATAAATAATCTTATTGAACAAATATAAACAAAATTTGGCAAAATCTATCACGTTATAAAAAATGCTCACAATATCACATTTCTATGTTCTGTTTGTGGCCAGGAATATACGTCTATTTAAAATAGAGCATAATCTCGTAAAGGTCGAATAATAATAATTATTAAACCAAACAGTTAAATCTAATCTTTTTATTGAAGCATGTAAATTTCATCATTTCTTACATCATTTCTATATTTAGTATTTGTAAATGAGTATTGATTTAAAAGCTATGCGTCATCCCTGTTTAATCAGGTATTTCATCGATAAGAATTAAATAAAAATGTATTTCGAACTTCGCGTTTGAATCGCTAGTAGTGAAAGACTCCCTTTGCGGAATGTCATGTTTTTCGAGAATATGTAAACAGCAAAAATTATCTGTAAAGAATAAAGTGCAGGTTCCAAAAATGTATCATGCTTTCATAAAAAAATTTCTTGAGTAAAGAAATACTTATCGCAGTGATTGTGAGTGCAGTGAGAGATTTACTCTTGCTAATTCTTACCGTTCTTTTAATAGTTTAAAATACATTATATTACCATTGTTCAGTATCTAACATAATGTTAAAAAACGTTTAATGTATGTGAATAATCAAAATCGGTGTTTACTTTCGAAATTAAACAGAGAGAAATTAAAAAAAGTGTTTGTGAGAACATGATAATAATTGACGGAATTATTGTACGAAAAAAAGCGCTAAGAGATAAATGGTCGAAGTTTCATCTAAGCAGTTTTCAACTTTTGTTAAATCAATTCATAATTCGGACCAAATTGTTTCATTTTCCACCTTTGAAAATTGACAGAAAGCTTGTGGTAACTTTGCTCGCCTGTCGGAATCTCTGCTTGAGAAAAAGGTGAGTCCTTGATAAAACTTCTTTAAATATGGATACGTACGCCGCAGTAGTTTGCTTCGTAAACCAACAGATGCTCCTATACGTCGGCTTATAAGTGTAAGAGATTGCAATAATAATATATACGTGCAGCTTCTAGGTTCCCACTTCCACTTTCTTAACAATGTGGATAATAAATGAGATTTTTTTTCCAAATACATTTTATATTACTATTCAATGGCATGTAGTACGTATAGATTTAGGTTATGCTGTTACCAATGATATTATAATATATGTAATACAATATATATACTTTCGTTTAACCAACATCTTTCGACAAAATAAATCCGTCGTTTATACGACCATATCATATATTTATTTGTAATTTTAGAATACTATTAATAGTGTTTTTAAAGTTTAAGTTTTAACATAAAATAATACCTTCTTACCCATATAAAAATGTATAGACGTTTTTAAGAACACTTTCTATGACTGAACATGTTTAATTTATTGTTTGAAAATCCATCACGTAATAACTAAAGGAAGTAATTATTTCTATTAAAAGTTAACGTATGAAGTATTTCTGCAAATTGCTTTCTATTTTTCCCAAATCAAAAACCAATCCATACACCAAATTTAAAGAACAATCATGAAATCAACAGGTTAAAAACAGTAAGATAGTAAAATTTGCGAATTAGTAAAAGAGGAAGTAGATACTTCAATGATTTGCACGCAATTGTAAACCTTTCTAATGTTGTTCTGTTAAAAAATAGCATAAGTAACGACTCCTTACAAAACAGATCAACCGAAAGGAATTTTTAGGAAGAACAGAGTAATGTTAATAGCTCGATGCGGCGAATACACAAGAGCGCCATGGGTACAGCGGTGAGTTATCGTGGTAGTTTTTAGAACTAAGCAATTAAAGTCTCTGCTGATACATAGATAGCGTTAATTGTAAAATATTGTTTCCGTTTATGTTAATCCAATTATTAAATTTATAATTGTTTTCCAGAATTTTTAGTAATGCACAGCTTTTTTGCTTGTATGCACTGCACACCCCTATTATTACCTATATTAGGTACATTAATGAATCCTCCACTGTATCGCTCAATGTGAAAAAGGTATAAAAAACATTAGTAGTAGTTCTACTACACGACGAACTAACGGTAGGCGTCCAGCGTTACTCGGGATTCAGTTTTAGTTATAATTAGATAGATTTAATTTTAACATATTTGATGAAATATAAATTATTATGGAGAACACGTTCTTATTGTGAAGTTGTAATTATTAAGAACAGAGGGTCTGTGATATTTTAAATACAAATTAAACGTATTAATTAGAAAGATATACATAAAAAATAAATTTTATCAAAAAATATTGTTGTTGCGCTATCGGGATTCGAACCTGAATTCCAAACCGGGGACGGAGCATTATCCAACTATGCTACAGCGACAGTTCTTTCGACGACAAATTTTCGAACCTACATATATGTTACATTTTTCAAATTAATACATCTACTACTGTCAAAATTGAAATATAAATAATTTAACGTTCGTAATTACGTATTCAAGGATGTGCTTATAACTATTTGTGATCGTCATGTGTACAGTGTATGCCCGTATAGTGGCAATGGTGCGGGGACTTGCGATAGCAGTACGTAGACACTAATTAACATTCTTCTAAGCTTAAATTTCCGGTCAGTTGGTCCAGTGGTCCAGTCTGTCCGCTGATTAATTCAAAATGAACCCTTCTTTGGGACTCATTCACACGCGGTCACTTCGCCGGAGGAGTAAGGGGGCACGCTGCAAGGAAGCTTGCCCTTGTATATACCACTAGGATTATTATACTACTTACTCCTTATGCTTTTCGGCCGTTTGACCATTTTTTACTTTCATCCTCATATTTCACTTCTCAACGTATATTTTCTTTTATTCAATACATTATTTAGATTACTTATAAACGTGTGTAAAGAAAAAAATGATCACAAATGACAAATTTGTGTTCATAGATTATATTAATATTATTTGTAATACTAATACCTTAATCCGTTTCTTGTTTATTCTTTTTAAAGAATATTAAAATATACACTAGAGGAAAGTTTACAGAGTTGTTAACAATAAATGGAAGAACATTTTTTTTATCTGCACAAGAATATTTATAAATTTGACAGTGTATTTATTATACTTGACTCATAGTTAATTTCATAGCTATTGTCGTTATTTAATTGGTACAATTGCAATCATACATTCATATTTCATTTAACATTGGATTGAGTCTACATAAATATGTATTTATGTTAAAAATACCGAATTTGTTTATAAAGTTGATAATTTAACGTGACTGAAATATGTATCGAGATTGAAAATCTGTATTGAGATAGGCAAAGTATAAGATTCAGTAAATAATAAAGTAGAGTATATTCTAATGACTTTTGCAGTATAAACATTTTTTCAGTTTAAAGAATTAGTCTTAGATTTATATATCGCACACCTAGATCAGACTAAGACAACTAAAAAATCGTTTTTCAGTAGACAAAAAAATAAAAACATTTTCTTCAATTTTTTGTTACTAAAGTTATGAAACTAAATGACATTTTAGGTCGTAAATGCATCTTAAAATGACACTATTTAAGAACTGGGGCTAAGTTAGTTGCGTATATGACAGAATATCTGAATACAATGATAACTCAACATTCTTATTTTTTAATCTAGGTGTGCGATATGAAAAAAAAATTGAAATCATGTGGTATTATTTATTGTTTCCAATATAGTTAAGGTAGCTTTGTAGAACTCCATAATCACATATTTGAAAATAAAACACTTGTTTTTTTATTCTACTCGTTTAATTTACTTAAGACGCGTTTCGCCTTGCAATGGCATTATCAGTCGAGAGATTAATGAAAATAATGTTCCTATAAGTAGTTCACCAAGATGTACGTACCCATTCATTTATTAAAATGCATAATAAAATGTAATAAATCTCAAATAAATTTTTAGGTTCGGAGGTTTTTTGAACCTGTGGCCAAAAATCGAGAAAATAACCTTTTTGGTTCTAAATCTATTAAAGTTTAAAAAATAAATAAAATATTAAAAAAAATATTACACAGTATGATTTTGATCTAATGTTATCTTTTCCCCTTTGTATTTTAGATTTATTTATAGTTTTGAGGTGCGTATGTATTTATGTATTACATTTGATAAAAATATTTTAATGTTACAGAAATGTTTAAGAATACGCAAAAATGAAGTAATATGTATTGAGTTTAATGTATTACTTCACAAGTTTTCGCTTAGATGTCTCTGACGATTTCGCCACCCATCACGCTGTCACGATGGGACGTCAGATTCCTATCGTCCAATCGTCATATCGATATTGTCAGATTTCACAGCTCACCTCGGCTTGTGGTTTACATTATGCCCGCATGTATAATATTATGCGGCCTTCTTCTGTCAGGTACATACGTTCCACGGAAGAACACATCAACTTATTATAGTGTTTTTAGTTTTATTAACGTGTCAAACAATGAAAAAAAATCAAACCTGGGCCGACAATTAAGCTCGCAGAGTACTTGTGTATTATGTGGCGACACTGCGTTGGCAACATTTGTTTCCAAAGGACATGACGGTAATGCAGTATTCTATCTGGAGGTAATAAAAATAATATTCCAATTTAAATTATTCCAACGTGATCGTTTTTTTTTTAATAATACATATAATAGAATACATTTAAGTTACAAAATAATATTCATTTTATGAAAAGAAAAGCAAAAAATGTAAAAAAAAAGAAAGTTCACATATATATATATATAAACAAAATATAAATATTAATTTTAATTACGGTCATTATTGTATCGGTAGTTATTCTGTAGTCGTTGCAATTCTCTGGTCAGGGAACCAGCTTTCCATGAGAGCGCCGTTTGCACCAGAGAGTTGATGCTGAGCTCCAGCCGCAGCTTTACGCTAGCAAATCAATGTCTCAAAAGCGGAACGAATTCATGTACACGGCCTTTGGCAAACATTGTAGTGAAGCTGTTACGCGAGCCCGAGAACGAAAGCTGAACACAGCACCTGGACAGTGCTCCAACACGCGCAGCCATTGTTGTGAAAGATTTTTTCGACAAAAATCGAAATACCGCCTTGGAGCATCCATCCCAATATCCCGAAGAATCATCATTAGAGGTCACGAGCGAAGGTAGACTGGATTACGACGCGTACTCTAAATAGCCTCACGAAGAATGATTTTTAATACTGTTTCCGGCAATAGAAAAAGCATTGCTTTAGGAGGGGACTATTTTGAAGGGAACCGTGTACCGGATAATGAATAAGTATTACCTATATATTTTGAGATAGTAATACATTTTTTCTTTCAACTTAATTGTCAGTCCTCAAAATCTCACTTATCCACGACAAAAAATGAATTAATAGATATATTTTTAATTAAAATGTTAAGTGAGAGTTATTTTATTTTACTAAAAAGAACCTTAAACATTGTATAAAAGCAGCATCAGATATATATATATATACACATGTTTGGTTTTGCCGTCACCTGCAAAGTTGACATTTTCGACTTGGTGTGTTTTTCCGTGGGGTTATGGTCAATGGATATTTATAGTATTAAGTATATCAATACTGATCGAGTACAGTCAGAACAATGCAGATTGTTACAAGGTATCTACAAAGAATATCAACCGAGCACAGTAGACTGATGTAAAACAAATTACATTCTACAAAAATTTAAAATTCAAAAAGGGCTGCAGACAATGGAGATACGAGTATATATCTATAAACTTCATTTCAGGTGCCGGAGCAAAGTTTATATTTGTGACCTCTCCCTACTACATAATCTACGGAATATAAATTTGTGTGAAAATAAATAAATAATAATAATAATTAATAAAACTGCAATATAATTGCTGCTAATAATGTCAATCAACAATTTGTATATTCTTGTGGGGTTGTCAAATTAAAATTGTTCAATATTAAAAAGACATCAATACCATTAATAAATAAAAAATAAAACAGAGGGCCATGATGCGAATTTTGTGGACCATTCGATTTATTTTTCACTTGACGAAAATCGTTGATTTATAGTATTTAATGTCGGTTGTAGTGCATACACTACAACCGACATTATCTGGCTTAAGTCATAACTTTGTTTAACTGGCTTAAGTCATAACTTAAGCTAGATAAAAAGATCACCATGTATACCTTAAGAGAACAGTTTTGATAATAAGGTGGATTATATATAATAAGCACAAGTTCAAATGCTTTAGATGTTTGGTCCGTTTTGATTATTCGACCAATTTATCAACAAAACTCAATTTTTGTTTATATTGTATTTTTTAATTAAAGTTCATTCATTTTTTACGCAATGAATTTGCTTTTTTCCCTTTTTTGTCATTAC
Source organism: Eubasilissa regina (assembly GCA_022840565.1). Lineage (NCBI taxonomy): Eukaryota > Metazoa > Arthropoda > Insecta > Trichoptera > Phryganeidae > Eubasilissa > Eubasilissa regina. The sequence goes on from JAINEB010000025.1 coordinate 18,845,887, forward strand.
TAAGTAAGACTAGCATGCTAGAACGATTATTTTGAAGGGATTTATTAATTTTGTAAATTAATTAAAATCTGGAGAGATATTATTTTATCACGAAGCAATTTCACGCTTTAAGAGATTTTAGATTGTATTAATTAATGTGGATACATATTTTGAATGTTTTAAACTCGCGCCATTATGTTCTGCTTTAGACAATGTGGCGTACTTTGACCGCAGACTAATGTGATGATGCTGAAGTTGACATAGCGACTGATCCCAAGGTAAACTGCGTGGTTTCTCTGCTATGTAACCCTCGGGATGTTGTAACATGCGACCATCACCAACCCGTAAATATTATTTTTTACATATAAGAAACGATGAGAAATATTACTGATAATTTAAATAATTATCCACCTACAGTACGGCAGCATTACGGTGTTACAATTTTTGACAAATATATTTTTTAGATTATTATTTTGAAAAATATATATTCAGAATAAAAAGGTCACATAAATATATTTTAAAAGAAATTGACACTTCCTCCAATAAAATGTAACGTGTGGCACACATAATGACAGTAAGGTTATGTAATATACGATATCATTGAATTGACATATCATTTTGCACCCTTAAAATATAAACCTTTTAACTGCCGGCAGTTAATGCTAATGCACATAATGCCTGCCATTTTTTTGTGTTCATGGTATGGCGTATTATGCAAAGTTTTATATATATATATATTTTTTATTTTTTTAAATTTTTTTATTTTTTTTTATTTTTTATTTTTTTAAATACTTAATTGTGAATTATTGTAGAATTTTAGAATAAGATAAAATAATGGTATACAATAAAAATTAAAAAAAAAAAAGTCAACAAAAAAAAAATGAATACTTAGGTAAAATCCATCTGATTCCATTTTCCTGTTTCCATTTTCTGACTCACTCCTAAAGAATCCAATATTCACCTAAACGAATTCTTTCTTTAATAATGGAATAACATTTAATAATGGCAAAAAATAGAAATGTAGTGCGTTTTAACGTTAATTTCATTATAATCAAGATCGTATTTTTAAATATTTTTTTAGATTTTAAATAACACAAAACCTTTGTCGATTTTGTGTAGAAAAACAATGATTGAAAATCCAGAATCCAGATATATACATATACAAACACACACATTATAGAATTTGCTACACATGGTATGTATACTTACATATGTTAAAAATATAATGAAAGATAAGATATCTAGCGAAAAAATACGTACAAGATAATAACTTGAAAGGAAAATTTTATGTATCTATTTGAAACATTACACATTTTTATCTATCAAAAATACATGTACGCACTAGTTATTAAAACGAAAAAATGAAAAATATGAATATATTATTTGAAGCACAATTGAAAGATAATTAATTTACAAGGAAGTTGAAAATTACAGTACAAATAACTACAGGTCTAGTAGAGCTAATGTGAAATAATTTACATATAAATACAGAGGTCCTTTAAGTGGTTAACTTTCGACTTTGAGTGCGGGCAGGGCTAGAGAAATGTTTTTATATCGTGCACATGCAGTATCTCAAAAACAGAACGCTCCTCAAGCAATCTAAATCAAATGTGGATTTCGAAACGAATAAGTGTATGTATACAAATGTTAAATGCTTTTCAAGTATAAATGACTGTAAATCTTCAGATAAGTTCATTTAAAATTACTTTATTTTCGATTGCCCAAAAGATTGTGGTGTTACTAAACAAAGTAGAAATTATTGCGAGCATATTATATTATTCATCAGTTAGTGACGGAAATGAGTTCCGTTTCCACATTATAAGAGAAATTAAAGAATGACTTTTTAAAACTCCTAAGTTAAGACAATAATCAACATCACATCACTATTGTCTAAACAACCTCTGTTGGCCTCCTAAAGAGATTTCCTAAATTTATCTCTGTTTTGCGCCGTTTCTCTCCAGTTTCACACTTCCAGACAATCACTTATAGACTATTTATTAACTTTAAAAAATATATATTCACTTAGAGACATTCGTGAAAAATACGTACAAAATATTCATATGTTAATTTGACAGTGCTATCATAGATAATGAAAAAAACAAAAAAGTGCGACGCGATATGACCATAAGACATAGATGAGATGACAGAATGCCTTTCTTATCTATGACAGGATGATAGATCCTCAATATATTTGCCAGCCGTAATATGATAAGCACTTTACAGCCATAATGACACCACTAAAGCCACATCCAGAAAGTCATAGATGTAGATGGGAAAGCGTAATATTATTATGGTCATACGTTAAGTATGCACAATGATTCATATAAAATCGGTAATTCCCTTTAGCCGTGAAACGCGGTGCACGCGTGTCGTGTTACCGCCAGAAGGTTACATTACATATTTTAAATGTGTGATTAGGCCATTGTTTGAATTAACTGGTTAAGTTTGGCTGTACTGTAGTAGATTATCTTTTTTTTTATGGCAAAGTATGTTTTCAATTCTGATAAATTGGTTTTACGGAAATAATAACGGTGGTCTCGCAGCAGTCTCTATTTATTATTAACCAAAATAAACTTAATGAAATATTATACATGATTAAAGATTGTTTTTATTTTCAACATGAACTTATATGAAGGCTGACTAAGGCTAAGTAGCCGAAATGAATGTGCTGATAAACTGGCCAAGAAGACCACTCTTTCCGGAGTTTTCCCCCATCAATTCCATATCCCGATGTATGACAGACTTAATATGGTAAAAAAACGATGGTACGAATTCTATCTGGACTGCACAATGGATGAATTCAAATAATTATAAGGGTAATTGTCGTAAAGTAATTCAAGGATCTACTCCCCGCACTCCCTGGTTCTCAAAAAGGAAAGTCTCCAAAATAACAGCATCAAATATCTCTAGAATAAGAATTGAGCATTGCCAGGTGGTCTCTCATTTGTTCAGATTGAACTTGATAGATTCCCCAATGTCTGAGTGTGGTGCCGAGGAGAAAACCCTTGACAATGTATTTTTTGCCTGTCCATTGCGGATCACAGGTTTTTTTTTAATCGATGTAATTTTCAACTCCCGGTTAACTTGTGTAATCTTATTTCCCTTAACTCGCCACATTTAATCTATATAATAGCAAGTTTTTGAATGACAATTGTAATATAGTATTTCCTATTATACAATATTATTGTACTTTTTTCTATAAAACAAAGTTTTTAACTTGATTAATGGCACAAATCACTCTTGAAAGGTGGATTGTCTATTTAAAAGAAGAAGAAAAAGAAGGCTAAGTAGAAATAAATATATATTATCATACTTACTTAGGTTATATACTAAAGTTATTCTTCAAATAGGTTTCATCTCCGTGTTGATGGAAACTCATATATTTTACGGGAGCTGTTTTGGAGTATCTTTCTTTCATAATCATGTTTTGACAAATATTATAATCAGCTGGTACTAAAAAATAAAGATCCATTAGCTGAGTTGTAATCAGCTGTAGCTAAAACGTTCAAATTATTTAAACGCTTTATCATTAAAGACCAGACTTCGTAGGACATAACGGTTCAAATGTGACATTAAAAATAATAATCAGAATTCAAACTTATTATTTTAAATTTAGTTACTTCATTTTATAATGTGTGCAACTATCAGTAGAAGTGTTGAAAATACATAAAGTTTCATTTTGAAATATTTAGAAATTAATTATAGTAATAAAAAATATTTAATTTTTAATACAAACTAAATGTCCCAATTAGAAAGATATACAGATAAAATTAATTTATCTAAGTATCTTTTTAATTGATACATTTAATTTGTACTTCTAAAATATCACAGAACTGTGATCTGAAAAATTGCAACATCGCATTAATAATGTGTTCTCTTTAAAAATATATTTTTTATTTGAAAAAAGGGGCTAATTGTATAAACGGTATCGAGCCCTAGTCCCAAATATCCACTTCCACCACTGAGTGGCAATACAAATAATATTTAATGAATGGTTGGCGTTGACCGGGATGGTGGTTAAGTGTAAAGTGGGTAATTTTAAGGTAATTCAATTGAATATCATACAGTCGTAATGCGCACATTTCGACACGGGATATGAGCAAACAAAAAACCCAATTCTACGAGTAGGTTATCTATTCAATTAATTTTAGAGACTATTATTACATGCGTGAATTCGGCAAAGTGTGAAGTAATCATATTTTGTTATCTACTTATCAATACGTCGCGTTTTCGTTTACATTTACAAAGTCCGAGCGTATACTTTAATATACATTTTTAACCAGGAACGCACAGAAAATCACACCTCCGTGCGCGTCGTAATTAAAATGTATTGTATTTTAAACAGGTTTATTGTAAACAATTGACATTTTTACGATTTCAAATTAACATGACACACAAATATCTTTCCGATAATAAATAATCAATTTTATTTGCAGAGTTATCAAATAAAACAAACAAAAATAGTATTTGTGGTTTTATATTTGGTTTGTCACGCTGCTTAAATTGTGTATCAGCCTCGTAGTATACACGTATAGTGGTCAGATCAATATGCCAGCCACAAGGCATTTCTTCAGTTTCTTGTAGCATTCATGCTCCCTTACTACGTATAATTTCTTCAAATATCCGGTCCAAATGAATAAATTTTCATAGCCACCAATATACTATTTTGTTGAACAAAGAGCTATCATTATCTTTCTTCAGGCACGAAATAAATCATTAATATTATTCAATCTAAAATATATATAATATTCAAATGTCCTTATGTAGATATGTGAGTGTGTGAAATTTCAATGTGAATGAGTGAAGTGTCAATTTCCTTTAAAATATACTTTGAATTATGTGGATATGTGACCTTTTTCGTAAAGATTATTTTCCTAATAAAAAACGAAGAAGTCTATTTTTATAAAGGAGAACACATTCTTATTGTGAAGTTGTAATTATTCAGAACGTAGGTCTGTGATATTTTAAATTCTAATTAAATGTAATAATTAGAAAGATATACATATAATATCAATTTCATCATACATACAAAATTCGGAAAAAAAAGTAGATGGCTTTCAAATAATGGAACGATAGATGTATCAATTTGAAAAGTGTAACATATAGGTTTGAACATTTGGCACTGTAGCATAATCGGTTAATTCACGTTCCCCGGATTGGAAGAGATCCAGGTTCGAATCACGGTACCAACAACAATATTTTTCGATAAAATTGATTTTATATGTATATCTCTCTAATTAATTAACTAATTAAATTATGTTCTATGAACGTCTCTCGCGCCCGTCCTAGGACGGGGTTTAAATATTAGTTGAAATATATTATAATTCTGGTTAAGGTTCAAGAAAAGTTTACAATTAACTCTGTGCTCTGACCTATGTCTTGCATTATGTGTTATGTGTCCTTTCCTTGGCCTTTCCAGTTTGGTTTGAGCGTACTATGCAGTAATCCGAACAAGCACGTGCTCGTATGAGTAAACAATGCACATAGCGAACTAGAATATTACGAGATCATCTCGATTAGTTTGCGAAACCTAAAAATTAATCAATATTAATGCCAATATAGAGAGAGAAGCGGTGGGATTGTTGTCTTACTAATCTCATTAAACAAAGTAAAATTCTTCTTCATGATTATAACGATTTAGAAATTTAATAAAAAGGGTGTGGATAAAGTATGAATACATCTATTATAAAAACGTGTTTTTTTTAGTTTAGTGGTTGAGATACTCGTCTAGTGATCCACTGGTCGGAGGTTCGAACTTCATTCAAGGAGACCAGTAATTTAGTCCTATTTTCATATCACAAGCGTACAGTTTAGTTAAAGAATATTAATGTGATATGTATTACGTGACACATATCTATTTAAAAAAAGACTAGAGAATATACGTTCAAAATTTGTTGAGAAAGAAATCGGTTGATATGGTGAAATGGTAACCAGTTTTCTCGGATGGGAAAAGTTTCGGGTTTGTATTCAGGTTTCTACCGAAATATTTTTTCGATAAATATAAAGAAAGTATTTTGTATCACAGTTTTTAATGTATTGTTAAGTGTCACAGCGATAAATTCTTTAATCGTTACCATTAAATATTATAAATTGAAAGAATGAAATATTTTTGTACCTGCCTTGTTTCCTTTCCACCGTTTCCATCATAAATGAATATTTTTCTATATAAAAACAATGGGACTAAGCTCTCTGATTCGATTGGTAAAAAGGGGAGGGATAAGGGCTGAACCCTCTTGTCTCCGACATATGAGGTAACAACAATGGCGTAAGATTTTTTTTTGGGGGACCCTACTACGAGGAAACTGGGACTAAGCAAACACGCATTCTACTTCTACTTTATACTCTGTGGTTTTAACGGAGATTTTTTTCGAGAAAGCTTTTCATGACTAGAGATATTGACACTAGGCATCAGTGAAAAATCCGAGCCCTAGGCAATGTTGTCATTTCGGGCCCTACTAGTGAAACAAAACATTAATTCAATAATATTTATTTTCTATTACAATACTAAACACAAATAAAAAATATAAATAAACAATTAGTTATTCAAAATAAAAAGGATTACAAATAATAAATATAGTAATTTTTTTTCCGAAATTTTAATTCTGAAAATTCAATAAATTCCAATGCTCATTTTGTTTACATATTACAGAACGTGTGCAATTTTAATTAAATAGTTTATACCAACGTACAACAGAGGTAGCATAAATCTGCGCTATCGCCGCTTGTAATACACTAGATGGCGCGGCGCGCCAACATTTTTGTGTCAAGCAGAACATTATACATAAATTAAAAATAAAACAATGAAAAAAAAATAATTTACGGGACCCAAAAATTTAAAGACTCTAGGCAGTTAGTTGCATAGTCTGTTTAGACTAAAATCCCCCCTTGACTAAGCTTTACCGAATTTCACTAAAGAGTTCACCCTAATCTAAAAAAATATGTTTTTTAGGATTCTGAAAAACTATACTAAATTATTGTGATTTCTACTAATGTACGTATAATTTAATATTACCCGATGGTCAGAAAACATCAGATAAGTTGCTGGGTAAAATTGGAAACTACGCCCAAGAGACGAAATGGTTGGAGAAAAAACTGTAAAAAAAGAGTTGCCTGTAATTAATATTGAACGCAGATCTGCAGAAGAAGAAGAATAAAAAAGAAAACAAGCACATTAGAATGATTCTTATTGAACAATATAATATTTTTGTAGTTTAAGATTTAAGTGATTTTCATAAAGCTGAATAAATTCGTAATGGTAGCTGCCCTAAGAATTGTACCAATAAATTGTCCTAGTATAGCAAGTTTTAAGTCAATAAAGTATTTGGGAATAGTTATTGATATACACATGAGATGGGATGTTCATTGAGATGGATTAGCTAAAAGATTCCGAAAATTAATTCATATATTTAGAATACTTAGAAATATTCTACTACTCTACCTAGAAGATGAAAACTGTGTACTATGCTTTGTGCCAATCTATCTTGAGCCATGGTATTGATAGTTGGGGGAGTGCATCAGGTGTATATATATATCAAGTAAGCATTGCTCAGAAGGCTATACTCAGAGTAATACACCACCGTGACGAATCCTTCAGAGCCACTTTTTAGGGAATTTCAGGTTTTGGATATGAGACAATTATATGTGCTGAATATACTAATTAGTTTTCATAGGAAAATAAGCACTCTATCTGTGAGGACTAAAAGATATTATCCCACAAGAGCAAATAATCTTGAAATAGTTCCAATAATGAAAACTACTTTTGGTAAAAGATTATTCACCTTTCGAGCTCCCACAATATATAATCAAATTGGAAATAAGAATAGAATTTTAACTGACATGAAGCTTTTAAAAGGTATGTTTAAATTAGTTGTTGAAATTAGGAAGAGCAGATACTGAGACTAAACTGTTTTATATAATGAAATAATTCTTATAACTGCATTTTGTGTTTTGATTTTGCATATTTCCCTTTACCTTATTTGTGCTTACATTCTTTTACATATTATATTGCACATCGGTATTTTTTTCTCTCTTTTTTATATTTTCACGTTTAATTGCCTGGTATGTTACATATTCTATTTGATTGTTTGCCTTTAATGAGTTATTTGATTTTGTGAAATGTAATTTGTTTAGCAATTTTCCCCAAAACAGGCTTGCCTAGTAGGACAATGCATTTTAAAATCTGTGTAAAATGTACGTAACAAACTGTCTTTATTTTTTGTAGACGTACGATGCTTATGTGTTATATGTGTCTAAATAAATAAAATAAAATATTTTTGGCGATCTTTATGAATTGCCGTGCTTTTGACTATACTCTTTACTTTTCCCGGCATCTTGCAGATCTGATGGCTATCACCAAGTACCTGTCGCTTTTTCTACTTGGTCAGCCGACCAGATCTGGGGTCTTGGTCCACCACAACCGGCTTCTCCAAGCTTTTTTTTCTTCTAGCAAGAATTGAAGGATTCGTCTTAGGCTAATGGTTGGGAAATTGTTAATAATGTTAATAATATTAAAAAAATGAAAAAAGAACACATTCTTATTGTGAAGTTGTAATTATTCAGAACATAGGTCTGTGATAATTTACATACAAATTAAATGTATTAATTAGAAAGATATACATATAAAATCAATTTATTGTTGCTACCGGGATTTGAACCTGGAATTTGATTGGAAGAGATCTTGGTTCGAATCCCAATAGCAACAACAATATTTTTCGATAAAATTGATTTTATATGTATATCTTTCTAATTAATACATTTAATTTGTATTTAAAATGAAAGATGTAAAATTCAGAAAAAAAAAGTTGTCTGTAGAAACGGAGTCGTTCATATTTTTGACAAATTTACCTTCAAAACAAAAAAGTCACATTCTACTAATTTGAATTTCATAGGAAATCAACGCTTATCTTCGACAAAGTGTATCAGTTTACTTTCAAATTTGCCTAAAAAAATATAGCATTAGATACTCGTACAAAGCCGGGCTTTTGAGTGCAAAAACACTAAAAAATATATCGTTCGAGATGCGCAATAAAGAAAACAATGTGACCTTTGGTCTTTAAGGTCGTTTTAATATCCGAAGTATTGACGTTTTCCTTAAGACAAGTTCGCACGAGCACGGATCAGTTTTATTGCGCGTCAACATTACACACGAAAGAACAAACAGTCCATCAGCGAGTCAATAAAGAATGCACGTATAATTTTTATCGGTTCGAGTTCCGAGTTTCTGAGTAATGCACTGAAAAGACTAGCATAATCATAATACTTCCTTCGCTTATGAAAAAGCCGTAAACAATTGTCGTAATATCACGATAATCAAACATTAATTGCTGTTATATACTTTAAAGTTTTATAATACTATTAAATGTATTAATTAGAAAGATATACATATAAAATCAATTTTATCGAAAAATATTGTTGTTGCGCCACCGGGATTCGAGCCTGGATTTCTTTCCAAACCGGGGAAGGTGCACTATCCAACTATACTACTGCGATGATATTTTTAGCGATAATTTTCAAACCTATACGTTACCTTTTTGATATTAATACATTTAATCACTCCATTATTTGAAAGAGCCATCTACCTTATTTTTACGGAATCTCAAACACCTTTGAGTAATCTGATAGCAGACTCTGTATCAATGTGTCCAAAATTTAATAAAAATTAATTGATAAGTCTGGCGTCTGCTTCATTCTGATTCATTCTTTCATGATTACAGTTTTTCTGTATTAAATATTATATTCAAAAACATTTAAATAACGAACTACAAAGGAAAATGAAAGCGAGGTAAGTTAGTGCGATGAAAAATAATTGGAGAGCGACGAAATAACTAACAAAAAAATATCAATTAAGACTATAATGTATATTACATTGTCGTGTATTTGACATGTATTTATAATATATCCCATGAATTTGTACCAAATTTCGTATATATTCCGTATACTGATTAATAAAATCATTCCTTGACGATATATCGCAATAGTTGTATGGAAACTACATTTTTTTTTAAATGCTCCGAATTTTGTTTTGAAAAAATAAAGCTGCAAAACAGAAAACATGTTTTATGTTTACCAGATAAATATAAGAAATAAGCACCATAAATATAATATTTTTCATAAATAAATTAGTATATAACCATTAGAGTTTTTAAACCAACCAGAATCTATTTCAGAACTAAGACTGTTCCATTATTAAGGCAGAAAAGTAAATAAACATATAAATATTTATAAACATATTAAAAATAATCATTATTAAAAAAATATATTTATTCCAGCACTTGACCTGATACATGTCAGTACAAAATTTAATTTGTAGTTTAATTGAGGGTTGTGGAAACAATTAACAATTATTCAGTAGATTATTTATAGTGTTATGGATATTTTTAAATACTTTACACATTTCTAACGATTCTAAGATGTTTAATTTAAAACAAAAACAATGTACATGTTCTCAAATTTAAAATATAAAAATGATCATTTTCCAATAAATGATTTGAAAATTCTGAGAAACTTTTGTAAAACTGTCTCAAATCTCTCGATAACATTTTATAAAACTACCCTTAACCTTTCGATCGCGGTAAAACTGTTACAATCATCCTCCAAAGCTTCCTCCACAAACAATACATTCAAAATAATAATAATCATTCAAATCGTGTTCGATCCAAAAAGAAGCAGTCGCAGCCACCACCTCGTTAGCGCTAAACAACAGCGCTGAAAGTGAAACTAAAGACGTACATTTCTGAGGAGAGCGAGAGATTTTCGAAGATGGAGGGTGCAGAAACCATCAATCATTTGGCAATTAACCATCGTCCATCATGGGCCCTGGTGCCGTCACCAGCAGACCAACCATTTGTTCATCCAGTAACATTTTTACAATTGGACGGAGTCATTCCATAATATTATATTTGTGAATGTTGCCACCTTGTTATGTTGTTTATGTCATGTTTTTAGTTTTTCATTTATTTTTTAACTAAACTTGTTTTGCAGCTAGAATTATGTTGCTTCTTCAATATTAGCAAAATAACTTTGTGGCAACATATTTTATAAATAATAAAAAAAACACTTTGTTTATTTTGGAATAACTCAAAGTTTAATTTCAAAAGGTGCAGTCTCTCTCATCATCAGATGATAATTAGTTATTAATTAAACCTGATGATGAGAAAGACTGCAGACCTCGAAGTCATAGAAGTGACAAAATAAGTCAACGTGTGTCAAAGTTTAGTTTAGTGAAACATTAAAATAATCATGTTGCACTCTTAAGTAACTGCCATGACAATTAATAACATCACTAATGTAAATTTAAATTATTTAAAATATATAATTGAGAGTTTTTATTAAAATTGTCATATCAAAAGCCAGCCACTATTTATATGTTTTTTAAAATTTTTAATAAATGATGCCTCATTTTAACACAACCATATCAGATCTAGATCTTGAAATGAATTTAATTGTTCTACATTGATAAATGAAATAAATTTAAATACGCAGTAGCGAGCTTCACGCCTCTTCAGACATTTCACATAATAACGGATTGTACAATAGTAAAAATCCGCAATTTCATTTCATAGAATTTGCCACAAATACATACATAGAGCGATCTTCATTGTGCGCGCAACCTCCAGCCGACTCAAGATGATCGCGCGCGGGAATAGGTAATGGGATGTAGGTCGGATGGAAGAAATTTGAAACAGGAAAGAGAATAGGGAGGTTTAAAGACCAACTAATTACTAGAAAGAATACCCGCTTTATCTGGATTTCTTTTTTTCGCTATGGCCACAGATTTTCTGATTTCGCTGTTTCACACTATAATCTTACACGTATCATACAAAGAATAATACGCACTTAGATCAGTACGCACATGCGAGAAAACCGATCAAACGACAATAGCATCATGCACTTCACAGAAGTCATAGACAACACAAACAAACACACACACATAGAAAGTCGTACTCTGAAGTATTGGGATCAATATATACTAGGACAGATCCAAACACGCGCACGGCGTTCAGCGATCTATGGATCTGTCATAAAGATCAAACATTTATTATTAACGATCTCATATACAGTAATAATTAACATTATATATTAATATTTTCGTAGCACAAGCATTTAGCTTAGTTTGAAAATAGTAAGAATATAGATGTGACATGTATTCCGTGTACGCATCTCTATTTAAAAATAAAATGTACACTTATGTATGTTCTTTAAAAATGGTAAAAAAATAAGTATAATATATTGTTTATCAATTTCATTGCCATTTTTATTATTTGTATTCCCTCAGTTTTTGTTCAATATAAATAAGATAAAATAGGTAAAAGAGTATTTTAACATTGTGTGTGTGAGTACGTGTAAGTGTCGCACCGCCGGCGTGCGTGCACACGAGGCTGTAAAGAGCGGCGCGCGGCAGGGTGCGGCCTCTTTCTCTGCATGTTCATCGGCTTAATCGTTTGACCTATACTAGTGATACACCTTGTACTAAATTGTATCGTATTATAATAACGTATAATTGTTAAAAGGTTTATTTTTTGGACCTTCACATTACGAGGTATACACTGAAGATGTACTTAGAAGACAAATGCGTAACAAACGTATTTAAATTAAATTAGATGCAATTCTTGTAAAAGGTTTTGGAATTACAATATAAATATGTTTTTGTTTAATGGCGCCTTACTGTCGGCCTAAATATACTTATGTATTTTCCGCGTTGAAAATATACCTTTTAATATTTCTGTTCTTTAGTTCGTTAATCTTTAAATAGTGGAGGTGTGGAATTACAGCTTAATTAAAATCAAACCACGAACATCATTAATTATAGAGCGTGTCTTGTACCTCGCCCAGACGGTAAATCAACAGTGGTTTAGAAAATTAATAATTAGTTTTCAAGTGTATTTCTATTGAAATATTAAATTAATAATAAATTCATAACAAATTAAATTAGTCAACTTGAAAGATGCACAGAAAAAAAAACATTTATTGAAAAATTATATAAGTTGCTAACGGTAGTAACAGTTGATAAACTTAATTCATATTAAAATTTAAGTTATTTGAAGTTACAATTGAGACCCCTGTCGATATGTTGATAGATTGGTGGAGCTTCAGCCATTTTGAATGATATACAGTGTTGTTGCAGGTAAGAACACTTAGAGATTGTATGTAATAGTATTTTTACTTATTTTATATGGTTGTTTAGTATACCATTCGATGCCCAAGAAGATATATAATACAATGCATATGCATTCATAACGCAGATCTGCCCAAAAACGATATACAGTGTTATTGCAGGGATGGTTTCAATTTTAGAACTGGGTATGTTCGGAAAGTGTGACTTCACAATTAAAATGTGTTCTCCTTAAAAATATTAAATTTCTATAAAACGACTGTTAAAAAGCAAAATATTTTTAACAGTAAAATATAGAGCAGTGTTTACCAAACGCGTATACCTGATGGTACGTGATAGATTTGAACGGGTACGTGTTTAAATTTTTTTTCGTACAAATATTTGCGTTATAATAGAGGCGAATGGAAAGCTCGGTGGCGTAGTGCGACAAGTTATTAAAGCGTTTTAATTATTTGCAAATAATATTAGATATACTCGTATTTGTGTGAAATTATTGTTTATTTATGTATTTTTGATAATATAAAACACATAAATTTTTTTTAACAAACATTTTAACCAAAAATGTAGTTATATGTGATTATTTTTCTCAAAAGTGGGGAACGCTGGTAAAATATGTCTCTAAAGAGGTACGAGTCGCTGTAATCGTAGCAACAAGATAATATTAGAAATGAAATAACACGCGAAGTGTGCGAGAATATTATGAAAAATATGGTTAAAAGAGCACGCATTTGTGCCGCTGCAAGAGGCGACCATTTAGGCAATGTCATATTATGCCCGTCTCGACACGGAATTTCTCTAGTAAGACGAGCACAGTCCAAATAGATTTCTAACATTGTATTATATAGCTACAAATAAATAAATAAATACATAATTGTAATAAATCATATTTTTTATTTATTATCTTTGTTTTATTAACCACTTGAATTGAGTTTAAATACATCTACCGGTTTCGAAAAATACCATTTTCTTCTTCAGGATGTCATAACTAACCAAAAATATATAGCATTGTTTCTTCATCGGAACCTATTTTTAAAATTTTTAAAAAAATTAAAAAAAAACAATTATTTAAAAAATAAATGTAGTACCTAACTCAAATTGCTGGTCAATACAAATTTAGTCGAATAATCTTTAGGAAAAATTTTTAGAATAGGACTCGTAGTTAAATTTTGTTGGCTGTTTACAATTTTCTGATTAGTTTTACATGCTTTATTTATCTCCAACGATTCCAAATTATTTAATTTGTGAGCAACACCGTTTATATGCAAAATTGACAATCCAATCAAATGAATTTTAACCACAAAGTTAATATTGCTAATTTTAAAAGTGTAATAAATCAAATAATTGATAAATAAAAACCATATTAATAAATTGTGTTCTATTTCTAAGTTATTCAAAAATAATATTGGCCTGGAATATAATATTTACCCTGTAATAGACCGTGACTCCGACCTATTGAGGACATTGATTTAGAAAAATGTCGATTTTGTGATAAAGGTAGAATGAATCAATGATTTTTCTGCTCTGCATATAAAATCCAATAGACAAGGAGCAACAACTCTGTACTGACCACTGCACGCGTGTTTTGACTCCTTAGAAGCTTCAATAATCGAAGAGGTAAGAGTGGTATATTAGAATATAAGAAGGGGGCATCTATCCGCTTACTCCTATCAAAGCGCTCTGATAATAAGTTAGTTAATTATAATTGACCGTGAGGGCCAAAATTTTTTGTTCTGTTTTGGTTGCTGAATGCGATAACATAAACGTGTATTTAATGTCCAGGCTATTAAACTTATTTATTTACCCAAGCTATCGAGATAATTACTTTCCTCCTTGAAATACATTTAAGCACAGGTTACTTATTTTACCATCCATCACTTTTGGCCCCAGTTTCTCCTCTCGAAAAATTGCAGACGTCTTGAATACTCGCATTAAAAATATAATTTATGGCACTGCAACTTCTCGCAAAATTAAATACTAGCAAAGTGAATCAAGTTGCATAGCAATAAATATTCCGCAAACGTCTTTTAAAATGGCTATTTCCATTTAAATGGTACCAAGAATATCGTACATCGCGGCTATCAAGTACAATTATCGTTAATTCAACTCAACATCTTTAACAATCTTGGTGATTTATAAGAAATAACCAATTACATATCATTGCCGTATTTTAACTATGATGTACGATCACTTTACTGTGCAATGCCTAACTTCCTGAATACGAGTTTATCTGTTTTAATCCTTACTAACAAGTTTTACATTCATTTTACTGCAGTAATGTACGTAGTAAATAGTTTTTTCTCAAAATTTTTTACCCTTCTAATTCATATATCAATATTAAACACTTAAAATTTTAATAAAGGGATACGTATCTAGTTTATCTAGAGCTCAAAAAAACTAAAGTGGAAGTTTGAGCGGATTTGATGCCAGAGCGGTGACAAATAAATGTAAATACAAATTAAATGTATTAATTAGAAAAAATCAATTTTATGGAAAAATATTATTGTTGCTACCGAGATTCAAACCTGGATCTCTTCCTATCAGGGGAAATTGCATTACCCGATTATGCTACGGCAACAGTGCATTGTCGACTAATTTTCGAACCTATATGTTACACTTTTCAAATTGATACATCTATGGTTCTATTATATGAAAGTTATATTCTTTATATATTATTATTATTTTTAAGGATTATAATCAACACATTATTCATACATAGAACATAGTTCTGTAATATTTTAATACAAATTAAATTATCAACTAGAAAGATATACAGATATCTACTGAATATCTATAAATACAGAAAAAATCAATTTATCAAAATAATATTTTAATTGCTACTGGTATAGCTATAAATATGGTAGACCCTAAGGATTTTGAATAATTAGATATAAATTCAAATTAAATGCATCAATTAGAAAGATTAACAAGACAGAAGAACTCAATTTATCGAAAAAATATTTTAGTTGCCACCGGAATTTGAACAAAGATCTCTTCCTATCCGGAGAAGTGCGATTTCATCATCATAATCTGTGTATGTCTTTTTAATTAATGCATTTAATTTATATTAAAATATCAAAGAATTATATTCTTAAAAAATCACAAATAATAATATGTTCTCTTTAAAATTAGATAGGACATAAGATTACAAATTTGGACAATATATTTTTCTTTTTCAAAACAAAATATGCGTTTTTCACACTACGCATTTATACCTATCTTCACATATATATTTTTTTTATTTTTTATTTCAACTTGATTACACATAAAATTTTATTTTTTGCCAAACTGCATGATAGTTTTACATGAAACAATATTATTAATCATTCTCTTTTATATCTAGGGCGGACACCCAATAGGGCGGACATGGGGTTATGAAGAAATAAAACATTAAGTTGTAATTATTTGTACAAGGAGAAATAAAAAAAATAATATGTACCTATTATATTCTGCAATATATATATATATATATTGCACCCCCAAAACTAAATTAAAACTTAAATTTACAATTCATATATATGTATGTAATATTTTATGTAAATTGAAGTTTTGATTTAGTTTTGGGGGTGCAGCGCACAAATTTATCTACAATTGAAGAGGGGTGCAACTGCTATAACGACCATCCCTTGTGTATTTTATTCCCATTGAGAAGCTACGTCAGGAGATACGAACTACTTCATCTGTTGAAATATTAGGGGAAAGTGGCGTAAACTGATGTTATTGTATGATTTAAAATGTTGCCATGCCATCAGCGAGCAAAGTCTAGATTCTGAATGGTAGTTGTGTATCATGACAGTACTAAAGATAACGGATTAGTTATATGAGAAAGCACACCCATTAAGATACTATCCAGAAGTAATGTCCAATAGAAAATCTTGCACTCGAGAAAATTGGTCTCTACTGGTTGGTAGCGAAAATCGGCCTTTATCCATCTACTAACAAGGTTTGTGTACGTATAGAAATAGCGGTGGAAATATGAGGAAGAAAGGAAGGCACTTACTTTTTCGTCTACCGGATGCTGGTTCATTGATAGATTCCTCTCTACCATAAATACAAGCGTTTGAGCGGGGCGTATTCTGAACACTCGCATAAAGGATTATTTGTATGTATTAGGGGGATTAGACTTTTATTATTAACTAAAAAGTGGAGTGAAGCGACGGTAGTTTTACTGTATAATGTTCTAAACCTATTGAACTTGCTGCAGTTGGATCAATTTTAATTACTGCGACATTTTCTTTCTTCCTTGTGCTTAAAAATAGGTTAGGAAAGAAAAGGACGGAGATACGTAGGTTAAATTTTGGTAAATGTGTGTGGTTATATGTATGAGTGAGGCAACAAGTCAAACGCCAAAAAACTTAATAAAATTTTATTTATTTTAAACGGCGCTAACAAATAAATTTATTCGCGCGTGATCACACAACAATTCTTATTGTTTATTTACCCTTTGATGAGCATAATCAGACAAGGTTTTTGATCAATTGGTAGTGCAAACTAATCTCATACTGTGACGTAGAATGTCAGCTTCATTATGCTCCAAGACGTCGCTAAATATTGACTCCTAATAAATGCCGCTGAATACTAGTGAGGGGGCTAATTGGAAAACTTTCCACTGCCTAGCTACACAAACAAAATAATTTTATGAACTGTAAAACTATCGTTATTTGATCAGTTTATAACGTGGATAATTTTATGAAACTTTGCATGGAATTACACAACGTTCGTGGTGTAGGGGTCCACTTTCCAAAGTTGACTCACAGTTTATATCATTTTCTGTCATTTATGATACACCAAACTCTATATCGATTTTATCAAACAGTGCATAAACAATCTTTCAATTATTCTCTTGCATAATTTATTATTAGTTATTCAGTTTTGGCTGTACGGCGACGATGTTTAGTGTATGTATTGTAATGTAAGTGTATATTTTGGATCAAAAATAAGTATAATTTT
The DNA here is from genome assembly GCA_022840565.1 of Eubasilissa regina. Classification (NCBI taxonomy): domain Eukaryota; kingdom Metazoa; phylum Arthropoda; class Insecta; order Trichoptera; family Phryganeidae; genus Eubasilissa; species Eubasilissa regina. The sequence continues at coordinate 18,863,924 of JAINEB010000025.1, forward strand.
GCATTTCGAATCTATTATTAGTTATTCAGTTTTGGCTGTACGGCGACGATGTTTAGTGTATGTATTGTAATGTAAGTGTATATTTTGGATCAAAAATAAGTATAATTTTGCATTTTGAATCTATTATTAGTTATTCAGTTTTGGCTGTACGGCGACGATGTTTAGTGTATGTATTGTAATGTAAGTGTATATTTTGGATCAAAAATAAGTATAATTTTGCATTTCGAATCTATTATTAGTTATTCAGTTTTGGCTGTACGGCGACGATGTTTAGTGTATGTATTGTAATGTAAGTGTATATTTTGGATCAAAAATAAGTATAATTTTGCATTTCGAATCTATTACCGAATAATTAAAATAACGCAATTAATATTGTAAGTAACACAATATATTCGTTAGAATAGTTATATTTAATACAAATTAAATGTATTAATTAGAAAGATATACATATAAAATTAATTTATCGAAAAAATATTGTTGTTTCTACTGGGATTTAAACCTGGATCTCTTCCTATCCAGGGAAATGCATTAACCGGTTATGCTACACCAACAGTGAATTGACGACAAATTTTCGAACTCATATGTTACACTTTCAAATTGATAAATCTGTCGTTCCATTATTTGAAAGCCATCTTCTTTTTATTTACGGAATCTCAAACACCTTTGAGTAATCCGATAAGAGACGTCAGAATTAATTGATAAATCATTTTTATTAAATTTTGGAAACATTAATACAACTTATATATTTTTAAGGAAAATACATTCTTATTGTGAAGTTACAATTTGAAGTTGCAATTTTTCAAAATTTGATATTTTAATGTGATATTAGTGATATTTTAATGCATTTCTCCGGATAGGAAAAGATCCAGGTTCGAAGCCCGGTAGCAACAACAATATTTTTTCGCTAAATTAATTTTATATGTATATCTTTCTAATTAATACATTTAATTTGCATTAAAAATATCACAGACCTATGTTCTGAAAAACTGCAACTTTACAATAAAAAATAAATAGGTTCTTCTTAAAAAAGAAATAAATAAGAATAATCATTATTTATTTTAAGCTGATTTATTTGGCGGTTCTTGATATCATTACTTGATGTTGGTGTTATAAATAATATACTTTCTCAAATAACCTACTAGACCAAGACATTACACCGTCAAAAGAAAATATTTTGGTAAAATATTACAGTAATATTATAAAAACAAAAATATAATAACGCAATAATTTAACGTGACAACCAAATACTTTCACGTGAAATAATGAGAAAATAACATCTGTCAATCACAAAATAGAATGAACATTACGCAAACGCATTTTTGGAAATTATTATAACAGTGATTGGCCGGAATAAATATGAAAATTTCAGAAAAACAAAATACATCTGACGATTTCAATAGATAAAATGTTCTTCTAGATTCAAAATAAATAATCAAAATATTATTGTATGGTACTTTATTAGACTTATAAATTATGTAATATAAATAAAAATATCTGATGAATTTAAAGTTGTTTTCAAAATTATTTAGAAACTGCCTTTTATATTAATTCCAAAGTTGTTTTGAATTACGTAATAAAAGTAAAGTATTGAAATGTTACACAAATCGAACATTTGGTATGGAATTTCATTTCGTCCCGATATAAAAAAGTACTTTGAGTTTAACTACAATGGACCACACTGGAATCGACAATAGCAATAAAACGATATTCTTTATAACATACATTTTTAATTCAATTTTATTGCAGCAATTACTCGACCGTATTAAGCGGGTGTCGTGTTTCTTATTAGACATCCACTATGTAGAAGGCTTGGCCATGTATCTAATGTAAATTCAGTGTATCTATGTGTATTATATATGATTTAGTTCCGTATCTTTTCTTTCAGACAATTGACATCGAAGCATATAGAATAAAACATACTTCACTACCGATTCCAAGATCCAGAAATATATATATATTTTTTTGATAATTATGTACAAAACATATTATATACGTGACGAATTCTGAGCTGTTTCATATCTTTGAAACTAAAATCTTGTGGCGTTACTGGGAAATCATGAAAAGCTGAGTAATTATGTCAATGCAGTGTATTGGGTACACGTTAGATAAGGGCCTGAAAGGTGTGAAGGTCTATCGTCTCCACAATCATCATCACCGTCGGCGACTCCTGAACGCACTTTGCAGTGAGTAAATTCCTAACAGCCTCAAAAACACGCCTGGTACCGACCGGATAACATATACCAATAACATGGGTCAGCAGCTACTCCTCGGTGTGGACTTTTCCAAATTGTAACTGTACAATCAAAAATAAACTTCGGTTAATCGTAAGTAGTTTCTTTCCTTTATTTTGCTCTAGCTACACACACACAATACATCTCCACGATCATTATCAAACGAATATGTGAATGATGGGTGGTTATTGGGACACTCATCATTCAACTAACTAACTTACCATCACCACCATTCGTTTCCCTGCGGGGGTAGGGAGAGAGGATAGAGTGCCAGACTCTTCCGTCCTAACACAATTATCGCCTCATCCACATTCATACATCTTCTCATACAAGATCGCCAATTATTGAGGATTCTAACTGCTAGACTAGTCGTGCCAAGTCTTCCGCGGACGTCTTTTACTTCTGATATCAATACTTGTGTCATATATCTTTCTTACCGTTTTCTCCCCATTCATCCATTCCATAAGATCAAACCACCTAAGCGATCCATTCTTAATTTGTTCATTATACTAACATCAGGTTTACATTCTTTCCTTGTTTCTTCATCCTTTACTCTGTAATAAATAAATCTGCCACATATACGCCACATATAGTGATTTCATTTCCACTGCATTCAGTCTACTTTCGTTTCTCTTCTGCAAGCTCCAGGTCTCACTTCTATACATCAGTGTCGGTACTAGGACTCCATTGTGTATCGCTAGTCTTGCGGCGGCAAATCTTTCTGATCCAGCCGCCATACGCTCAATCCTTATAAAACCAAATCTCATAATTTTTAATACAAAATAATAAGTGATTGCCTATTCCGGTCCCGTTTTTCTTTCATTACGTCGCTCATATTCCCCATGAAGATCAACGCCCTATAGAACTTTTGGCATCAATGCTTTTCCCAGCAAAAATATGGACAAATAAGTTTAAAAAAAAAGAATTAATTTTAAAACAGCGAGAAATGGAATAACAAAAAAAAAAAAATAGTTCACGTATATATTACGATAAAACGTGAAATCTTCGATACACCTACGCTAATATGTTGGGTTAGGGATCAGATCATCGGCCCAAAGCGAAAATCACTTTCTTCACTATTTCAGTTCCGTTCAGTTGCGTTAATATTAAAATTCACACCAAAGCCTGTACTCAAAAAGACTCTTGGGACCAATGTTCACCAATTGAAGAAAAATACTGTATCAAGTACCTAGGAATCATAACAGATAACAAGTTCGAATAGAAATACCATATTACTAATCTTACAAACAAAATAAGGAAAACTACCTACATATTTTTGAGACTCGGAAACATCTCATCACTTACGAATCTGAAAATAATATATTACGAGTTTGTTCAGTCACATTTGCAATAGGGTATTATTGGATGGGTAAGAGCATAAAAAAACTTTAATATCACAATTAGAAATCACTCAAAAAATGATAATAAAAATTATTCTAAAAAAAAGACTATCCAAGTATATAACTCTTCACAGATTTTTAAAGTACCAAAAATAATAGACGTAAACAAAAAAAAATTAATTATTCAAATTTTTAAAATCAAAAATAAATTCAACATTAGAAGCGAATTCTGATCTACAAGATTTTGAGACCAAATTGAGATTCCAAAACTAAAATATATCGCCACCTAAAATTATTATATTTATCAAGGCATCAATTTTTTTTAACAATCTCCCTATCACAATTAGAAAAATTACAGACCATTATAAATTTGTATCTAAAGTAAAAAAAATATGTACACAGACTAACTGAAACATAAATTCTCGTGTACACTCCTCTATACACGAGTCTTACTCTCATAGAGAAGAAATAAATGTTAAAAGAAATTAAATGATTATTTTAAAAATGTATTATATTTTCTAATATTAAGATAAAAAAATATAAACGCGTACATATTATAGATACGAGAGTTCTTATTATTTAATAGATAAAATCACTCAGTACTTAATATTCCTATGTCTTATAAAAATGTTTATAGAGGGGGCCCCAGTTCATTTATGTTACACCGCTGTTGATGTATGACAGCAGAGTGGAAAATCTGGCACAATAACGAACTTTACATTCTGTGCATGAATCCCAGACTCTAAATACACATACAAATGTTCCGACTGAGGTGGGCGGAACATTTACAACGGATGCATGATTCACGAATTCCAAAAACGATACTCAATGGAAAATCCGAGGAGAAAAGACTAATTGAAAGATCAAGGCTCCACTGGAGAAACAGGAAGAAGGATGTTAAGGATCTGGTACTTGTGAATAATCGGAAATGTATCACGGAGGCGGAAGATTGAGAAGGCCAAGGCTCGATTTGGGTTGGAACGCTATTAAAGAAGGCATCGAGTCAGATTCACCAGTATTTCGGGTTAATTCGACTACCTACGTATGTTGACAGATTGAGATAGATGTTTATTTTAGTAAATACCTATTTGATTGAGATGTATAATTTACTAACTATTTGTTTGTTAATTGGTTATGGTTAGTTAAACACAATGAATAATGGTAAATAAAAGTATACATATTGGATCACAATGTACCTAGATACCTTAATCATCGATATTGCGGCTGATGTCGTTGCTATTTTCTTCTTGATTTACGGTTGCAGGGAAAGAGAAAGGGAGGTGGAATTTCCGCGTATGTTAGTTTAGGGGAGGGGGATGTGCTTCATGTCTGGAAGGGGAGGGAGACCTACAAATCTATCGAAGAGATTGACAAGGATGGGGAGGAGTTGGGACATTGGTCGGTATAATTAAACTTAAATATATGTTTTTATTTTATTTTTATTAGTAACTGTATAATATTATCTATCTGGCTATTACTATTGAGTGATTTATTAATTTATAATGCTTCTAAATTGTTAATGCATAAATCTCTTCAATTTTTATGTAACACTTATGCACCTGTATTCTTGTAATTATTTTTATTTTTAATAAGAGTGCAGGGGCACAAGAGTGTTACATAAAAATGGAATAGATTTATACCTTAATAATTTAGAAGCATTAGAAATTAATAAATCACACAATAGTAATAGCCAGATACTAAATAACCAAATAAATCTATCCAATACTTCGATATTAAAGTTGTTCCCAAATAATTCCTACCGTTCTCTCCCACCCCTACCTAATACTGTCCCACTCTGATATACTATTGCTCTGTCTTCTAACATCATATTTAAATATCTGTAATTAGGTTAGTCTATATACTATATTGTCCTGAAGAAGGTTGGGTCCATCTGAAACTAGATAGCATTAGTAAATGTGCATAATAAAGTGGTTTAAAACTAACACATTATTTAATTTAATTACAATGTCAAGCCACAAAGTATTTGCTTTCTTTCAAAATTTAAATTAAATTAATCAATTCGAAAGATAAACAGAAAAACCTATTTATTGGAGAAATATTTGTTTGTACAGGGATTCGAACCTGGAGCTTTTCCAATCCAGGGAAACACGTTACCATTTCGCTACATCAAGCGATTCGTTTACGATAAATTTGAAACTTGTATTCTGTAGATTTTTATAATTGATACGTCTATTTTTCGTTTTTTAGAAGCAAACAACTTTATGTTGCGATTAATCCCAAATTACTCTGTTTTTATTTGAATCATTCAATTTTTTGATGGATAAACATAAATTTTATCTCTATAACTGGTTATTATTCGAGATTAATTTATTTAATATATTGTTTAGATATAACGGATGATATTGTTTTCGCAGCACTCTTATCTAGTTAAGGAAACATTAAACATCTTTTACATATGTACTTATATTATTGTATCAAAAAGATTAAAAAATAAATAAACCTGAAATTTTTGTGAATACTGCCAAGGATATGTTCATGTGAGGATATTAAATTCGGTTGTAGATAATAATAATTCTGTAGTAGATAAATGATATAATTAGATAATATGAGAATTAGTAAAAAAATATTAACGGCGAGCGTTGTGGAAAATGTATATTAATTGTTGGTTTAGAAAATGACTGGTGACGCAAAAAGGAAGTAAGTGATTTCGTTGTTTAAATTTTTACCGTTTAAACTAACTTTCTTGATATTTATCGCCTATGGCGTGCGAGAGTTGTCACCGGGAGCAGTAATAACAGTGTTACTGAGGAATCACATATAATACATTATGAAGTCCGCCCATCGCGATTGTGATAAGTGATTCTGATCGCGATAAATCTAGACCAATTTCTGATGACGGGTTGAGCCTCTCCTATAAATGAATATAATGAGTCGTATTTAAAAAGGTTATATATTCTAACAATAAAGTTTTAATTTTTTTTATATAAATTAGCTGGATGGTTGCTAATTATATATGTAGATCAGTTTTTCACCAGGAATGTTTTTTTATATTAGATGTATTTGTCAAATCAATTCTAAAATCCATAGTTATGTCGAAAATGAAACAGCGGGTACAAATAGCAAATAATGATAAATTTAGCAATAATGTAGCAAACAAAAATAGTGTGAAAATTTGTAATTTTTTGTGAATTATTAATTTGAAATATTATACATACATTTTCATATCATAGACACTTATATTTATTTACATTATTCATATTGAAGTACGAGTTGGAAGAACCCAATCACATATTTTAAATGGCGGTGCGTGAATATTTCACATACGTAAATGATGTTGATAATGTTAGTGGATACATTTGCGAGAAGATCCTTGCCCAATTTTAAAACATAACAGTATAAATGAAAAACAAAACAATGATATGCGAATTGGTTTCAGTAGTATCAATGACATAATTTTTTTTAAACGAATCTACTGATGATGCGTGAAGGGACCCCTCGCAATCATCTTCCAGAAGAACTTCACTGGAAGGAGAACTGAAGCTCAGCACCATAAGAACAAGGGGAGCTCGAATGGGGAACAGATTGACTTGTATAAAAAGAGAAAAAAAAGAAAACTATGCCTATTACGAAAGAAAATGTATAGTCATATACAAACCCCCATTCAACAAAATGTTAACGTACGCATGTGTGATTATTATATTATAATTAAGTAATAGTTCGTCAATAACGATAGATTAAAAATTAAATTTACACAGAATAGTCGGTAGGTACCAAATTAAATTATTATGGAATACGTTTAATTCAATACATAAATAAATTAATTCAATTTAAAATATATATTTTAAATTGAATTAATTTATTTATGACATATTACAGATTTACATTTTTTTGTATTTTTATATTTTTTACTTCTCTATGAGAGTCGGAGACTCGTGTATAGATAAGGAGTATAGTAAAGATAAAAAGGTATAAATTTAAAGGGAGAGATTATTGAAGAATTTAATGCCTAGATAAATAAAGCAGTTTTGAGTTGCAGAATATTTAAGTTTTGGAATGTCAATTGTATCTCTAAATCTAATAGATCGAAAATCGTTTCTAACATTTAATATGTTTTTAATTTTAAAAAATTGGATTTATTTTTTTTTTGTATATATTATTTTTGGTGCACTGATTCTGTAAAGAGTTGGGGATTTTTTTTTTAGAATTATTTTTATCATAATTTTCTGAGTGATTTCTAATTTTGATATTGAAGTTTCGTATAGTCCACCCATTCAATAATACCGTATTGCAAATGTGACTGAACAAATGCGTAATATATCATTTTTAGATTTGTAGGTGATAAGATGTTTCTGAGCATCTATATTCAATAATCATAGTATCTAAATTTACTATAATCATATACAGTAAAATGACAAATTGCTATTTATTCAAGATGAGTGTGGCATGTTATGGTTTATGTTATTAAAGGTATGACCGACGTACATATGGCAAAATTTATTACAATATTGATGCTCCGCACTTAATTTCCCAAACATTTCAGCCGACAAGCTGGGAATAAGACTCGCAAATCGTAGGTGGATACGTCTACCAGGCTGGGTGTTAGATGGTGTAACAATTACTTTGTCGCGCAATCTCTACGGATAATCGCACACTGAGTTATTGTCGTCTGGTTGCCGGTGACACCTCTTCGAAAGCGGTATCACTATACACGGAGTTAAAATACCGCGATTTGACAAATAGTGCGAACTTTCACCAAACCACGTGAAATACACGAAATTTTTACATCGTTTAGAACTAAAGAAAAATTTAAAAAAATTAAGCGATCTGACTATATAATTTTAAAAATGTTTACTTAAATTGACGAAACTTTAGTTTTTCAATTTACTTATATGTGGTGATTTGAACCCATTTGTAGATAATTGATTCCAGAATCATCTTAAAGAAGACAAGATTTGTTTTGTTTAAGATTAATTAATGATCTGTATCAATTTACAATTTACAAGGAAATTACTCGTACCTATCGCGCTAAATTTCTTGTTTGTATTTTTTACAAATCCTAGTTGTCGACAGCTAAGTCGGTGATAGTTATTGACAGATGATAGTCGAGTTAGTACAGTGTTAACTATTAATTGAATTATATTTCTATTTTCTTTTAAATATACCTATATATTTTTAAATAGTTTTTTTTGATTAAAAAAAACAACTTTACATTTCTCCATGTCAGACATGGCGTGATTCTTGTTTTACAGCATGTGACTACACGCGAAGCGTAGGTGTTCGTACATGAGAGATATTTTACATTGACCATAAACTGACACGAAACATTTTAAATAAGAATATATTTTATCAAAGGTTCCCTCAGAACGTCAAAAAGAGAATGTTAGAAATAACGCCTTTGAAATAGCATTTTATAGAAAATTCAAGTGTGGTACTGTAATATATAAGAACGTTGTTGCGGGTACCTAGTATCTTTGAAGAAATACGTTGGAATTTTTTTTTTCTAAGGGTGGTATGATATATGCGTCTGAGACATGTAAGGCGTTTTTTTTTATTTATTTACTCCATACCTGCGAGTCTAGGTAATTTGCATGTCTAATTGCCTTCAGTTGTGTCGAAATCGTACGAGAATAAAATCTGGTAGGTGTCTAAGAATTCAACGATTTATTTTTTTATTATTTTATTTAAATACAATGACTTCTGCATATTTTAGCGGGGTTACACACAGCGGCCGTCTCCGAATACAATAGCTTAGACTTCCCACGCGCACAGACAGATTAAACATTTCGGTAGATATTTATGCATTACTATCTATGTCATATTTCACTCGATACATCATGCATAAGTAGACATAGGTATTTAATTTGACTTGACATTTTTAAAATGTAATATTTCGGTGTTAATGTTGTGGATGGCTTACATTACTCATTACACCATACTTTTATTTTAATCTTGTAAATCTCTACTAATTAAAAGTATAAAACGTTACAACATTAACAACTAAGTGTTGTCATTTCAAATACCACACGGCATTTATATTCAAGACGATCGAGTTGCGCAGGAAAATGATTGGATCGGTCATGTTTAAATTCAATTAAAGTGAAAGTTTCCGTCGTGGACGGAACCCCAAGTATATTATTATTACACCAAAAATATATTGCAAAAATCAATCACTACATTTATTTTTTTTATCACAATAAAAAACCACGAAAGTCAATCGACCTCAAAAGAACGGTCTCTATAGGAAAAAAGTATTGTTTAAATAAATAAACATGAACGCCCGTCGATAAATGAATGTAAATGTTACTTACTTACCATCACGCCGTTTCTCCGCGGAGGTAGGCAGAGATGATCGAGCTCTTCTGTCTTGACACACACTTTTCGCCTCGTCCACATTCATACATTTTCTCATACAAGCTCGACGATTATTAAGACTCCTAACAAGACTATCCTCCAGTATCAGTTTCCAGGTAGTAGGTGGGAGGGTGGGACTACCCTCCCACCTACTACCTACTGACTACCCTACCGTGCCAAGTTTCGCGGACGTCCTCTACTTCTGGTGCCATCAACACTTGCGTCATATTTTTTATTATAATTCTCTTCTCATTCATCCGTTCCATATGACCAAACCACCTAAGTGATCCTTTCTTAATCTTACTTACTATACTAAGATCAGTTTACTCTGTCGTAAATGGATCTGCCACATATACGCTCAAGTGATCTCATTTCCAATTAATTCAGTCTTCTTTCGTTCCTCTTTTGCCAACTCCAGACCTCACTTCCGTACATCAGAGTCGGTATGCGGACTCCATTGTGAACCGCTGGTCTTACCTCAGTTGACAAGTTCTCATTAGATCTAATTCCAATCAAAGCGCCGTTCCCTGCAGTCACCGCCCTTTCGATGTCTTTTACTTTCTTTCTCTTTCCATCGAACATACTTACCAAATACACAAAATCATGTACTTATTCCAAACATTCATTACCTAGAAGTATTTGCACATTGTCTTGCTTTCCTCCTTCTCGAATATCATCATTTTCGACTTGTTGACATTTATAATAAGGTCGCTTTCCTTGCATACATCGTACATTCTACTCACTAGCCTCTGTAATTAATAAAGAAAATATTGCCTTTAATAATATGTTATTCTGTTAGTTTTTTTCTAGTCAGTGTTTTACATTATTTGAAAGTAGATGAATTTATAAATACCCTGTTCATTATCCTATTAATTTTCTATACTATCATAGCAGGTAGTACTTTTCAGTGTTGGTAAAGTTCCTATCCGAGTGAAGATAGTTTGGTTACGGTACATACTACACGAGTTACGTAAAAAAAAAAATACAAACATGAAGTATGTTTTAAGAATGGTACACGGAATACATTAAAATAGTGATGCTTTCCAAGGTTCATTAGAAAATATTATTAAAGGGCAAAAAATTATAACTGTTATATAATATTAATTTTTATTAGTTTAACACGCAATACATACTAGAATAACCCGTCAATAATGACTGAAAAAATTATTTTAATTTGATATTATATTTATTTTAAAAAATCAATGAAAACAAAGCAAAATAATGTAGTTAAATTATTAAAGAGAACACATTATTATTGTGAAGTTGCAGTTTTTCAGAACATAGTTCTGTGCTATTTCAATACAAATTAAATGCATCAATTAGAAAATTTGTCAAAAAAATATTTTTGTTGCTATCGGGATTCGAACCTGCATCTTTTCCTAACCGTGGAAGTGCGTTAACCGATTACACTACACTAACATAGTAAGTTGACGACAAATTTTCGAACTCATATTATGTACTTAGTTATTCTAAATTTAAAAGTTATCACCTTTGATTGCGAAAATCTCGAATGACTTTGTATTATAATATTTATTAGGAGACGGCAGAAATTAAATCAATTCTTTTAATTCAGATTCGAATCCCGGTATTAACAAAAATATTTTTTTGATAAATTGAATTTGGCTGAATATTTTTCTAATTGAAAAATTTAATTTGTATTAGAATAAAATACTTTTTTATGGAAAGGAGACAGAACTAACTAAAATACAATGGCAAGGCTTCATTCACGGACACTGACCGCAAGAAAACACAGATATAAAATACAATTAAAAAATGTAGAGGGAGTTTCTTCCTAAGGTATGAAAAAAAAAGTAACCAATGTATATTTTAAAAAGCATGCATGCCTTATTTATTGCACTGGAAATCAATTATATTCAGGAACTGACGGCATGTATTGCGCTTATTATTATCAGCATTCTCGCAGACGATCTTATCTAGCAACATTATAATAAAGGTGAAATATTTCCATAATAAAGTATCCACGGTCAACGGACGAGGTAGTACCGATCACTTTTATTTTCTTCGTCAAGTGTGCCAGCTGTGGTGAGATTAACCGTGATTGTAACGGTGATTGTGTGATTGGTGTTCGACTGCAGCTGGAACTATGATTGGTAACTGTAATTATTAATATATTAAGTATTATTGATTCGACTGGCGATCACTGGTACACCAGAAATTAAATTTCCGTTGTTAAATCAATTACCAAGCAACGTCACAATCGAACAACACTCACAATTACACAATTGCTGTTTATCTTATAACTTATAATACTTACGTTTATCGTATAATCTGACTATTTCTGAAAGAATTATTATGGCCCGCGTCTACGACGATCTCTCAATGAGACTTTAATCTCTGAGAGTTGCTATTTCGAAACAATTCTGTTAAATGTCAAAATTTTATCTTTATGACTGCAAGATTTGTTCCAACGTTAATAAATATGATTGCGTCACAATTGATTAAACGAGAGACGTCATTCGGTGTCAGTAAGATACCGCAAACGGTTGACGATTATATATACGAGAATAGGCATGATTATATTAAATAATTTATAAAGTAGAATCTAAGGATATATGTACAAATTAAATAGTGTAGATCATAAAGTGAAGTCACACTGATTTGATGGCAGTGGTATGACATCTATTTATAAAAGCTCTAACTTTTAAATATTAATTAATTAAACGCAATCAAATTAATATCATAAAAATTTACATAAATAATTAAAATTTATGATTTAATAATAAATTAATAATAAAAGATTAAGTGTTTAATATTTTACAGAATTTTAAAATGGTGATTCATGCACGTACTTGGTGAGTGTGAATTGTTTGATGACTGCTTTTGTATAGTCGTATTTGAAAGTGATTTCTGTGTAAAATAAATACTATGTTTGGTATATACAGTGTTGGAAGGCATGGTCAAAAATAGCGTTATTTTAAGTTGCTCCTTTTTTCATCGATAATTTAATGAATTGCTGTAGGAAGTCATGCTCGAACTGGAAATACTACCAGCTTTATTATTTTTGAAGAAAACAAAAAATAAATTAAATATTAATTCAGTAACGTTTTTTTATTTAATTCAAAATCTTATCAGCGTCTATCGTCAATCTTGGAGATATTATGGATGGCGGTATTCTTAACGCAATACATTTATTCCACAAAGGGGTCGATATTATATTTCTTCTGATGTAGATTGCAGACCGACCATCCAAATTAGGAATATCTCCTTAATCTGCGTTCTTCAGTACGTTATGATCTGGAAAGATTGGTGATTTGTGTGCATCATTGAAGGTAGCAGGGAAGATTGTCAAGCGATTAAACGAAGTATGCGATTCAAAGAATATTATACGAAACCTGGAGGAAGGCGGAAAGCGGAAATACTTCGGGCAGCCGTAGTACACAATATTGCTCAAGAGTGAGGGAATGATTCTTGAATATAAACGATAATAAAGAAAAATATTGCTGTGTTGTGGAACATACGAATGAAAATACTGTCAATTGTACAATAGTGACTACATATGAGATACTATATTTCAGTTTTTACAAATGTTGATAGAGCGTTGGCCTTGGATGATATTCAATGCTCACTTAGAAATTGTATTTAATAGTAATTTTAATATGGTTGTTTAATACACCATTCGATGCCCAAGAAGTTATACAACGTTGTGGCACTCATGACTCAGATCTGTCCAAAAGAGGTGCTCTCATATATGTTGCTCGATATTACAATGAGGCATGCTCATAGATTTTAATGTTTTCTTCTCTTTCTCTCCTTATTTCCGACAATTAGAAGTTATCACTGCTGAGGCAAGGCAGATGGATAAATTATTATGATTGTACGGATTTCTTGATGACGTCAGTGGTTTGTTTATTAAAGGTAATGCAAGTATCTGCGTCTTGTTTGTGACACAATTTTCGCAGAAGAATCTTCATAGTTTAGTTATAAATTATAATAAGAAAACAGTAAAGTTGGCGCAATGACAATTACTTACAATTACTGCCCCATAAAATAGCAATGAAATACTTCTATAAATCGAATATAACATATCCATAAAAAATAAATGGAAAACAAATGACATAATTATGCATAAATTTGCAATCAATGTCATTATTTACCGCCACTTAAGGTGTTTTAAAATATCGCAGTTATTTTCTTACACCGTTATTATCGAATCAATGACAAAATTCAATTGCAGGAATAAAATTAAGAATCTTAATAAAGATAATTGTAATTAAAAAATGAAAGTTAAAATAAAGCTTAAGATATGTTTATTATAAATATAATGTACAATATTTAGTTTACTATTCATTGATCTCCTGAATTAATTAAATATTTTTAAAATTAATCTAATATTAAAGATACATATTTTTGTGATTGGCAGGTAAAACTTCTTATGTCAGTTTTGTTGAAAATGTATATTGTAATTTTCAAAATATTTGTTTTTTTTTTTTTCATTTGCTGAGTTTATTTACATTTCTTCAATTGTATTGTATAGCAGATTTTTAATTGCATTTTAGTTTGCCTACGCTATTTTACCCGATTATAAATTAAACGCGAGTAACATATGTAAAAACGAGCCGCAGCTTTTACATAAGGTGGTATCATTATATCATTTTCATTAAATCATGACATAAGAAATTTAAGCCGCCAACTACAGATTTGTTAACAGATTGATTTTGTTTCATAACAGCAATAATGTACGTTAACAATAATATCATTTTGTATTTTTTCGGTGTAGCAAGTCCATGCAAGCAAATTAATGGGAAAAGATAGTCATATTTAAATGTTGACCACATAAAATTTTTTTTTTTAATAAATTAAAATGATCGAATCTAACGAAAGTCAGTAAAATACTGTTACTCGTATTACATAATTACAATGTATTGAAACATGTAATTATAACATATTAATGTGTATATAATACCTAAATACATAGATATTCCTATTTTAAAGGCTGAAGAGAGGTTGTTATTTAAAAAAATTCAGAAAATCTTGAAAAATAATCACAAAAAAATGTGTATAAATATGTTGAGTATACCTTCTCTATAATGATTTGAAATACGCATATTTGAACCACGCTAGATTGATTTAAATATATATATTTTTTTAAAATCCCTTCAATACTCGAGTCGTATTTATCCAAAATTGGAGTTTTAATGTTAAACGTTAAACAATACTTCAGAAACAGTATATATGTTTTTGATTGTACGTGAAACTACATAGATTAAGCAGATTAAGGAATAGTGTGGAGTTTATTTTTCTCATTTTAATATTTTAAATTATAAATGGAAATGAAGTGTTAACTTTTTAACTTGTTTTAAGTGCTTAAAATAATTTAATCATATTATAATTACACTATTTATAAGATTCAGATACTGGAGGAGATCGAAAAATCTAAAGGTAGAATTCCTGCGCTCTACTTCAGATCTATTCTGGTACCTACTCAATAGAATATGTTTTCCTGACTAGCTGTGAACTAGAATCTACTTCGGTACCTGGTGATGTTTATTTCAGTGCCTTATACTATTTACGTACATCGATCAATACCTCCTGGAAAGCCTCGTTTTGCAATCTAAATTAAGTGTTACTTTTATTAAATCTCTGAATTATTAATTTATTGAATGTGAAGAAAATATCATTATATTCATAAATATTTTTTCGCCAAAATTTATTCTTAAAACGATGCAAATTATTAGGCGATCAATAATCCGTACGTGCAGTGGGCAGATATTTCTTTTGTCTTTATCAGAACCTTTTAGTATCACCGAATCTCGGATGCAGACATTTGGTTACTGTCATCACTCCTCTCGTTTTGGCCATTTTCTTGGTAACGGTCTCAATAAGATATATCCCCATTTATCTCTGGATTCTTGTTGTGAAATTTGTTTTTGTGCAAAATGTACAATTTTAATTACACCCGTTGACATGGCGGGAGATAAGATCTCGGTGTTGGTTCGGGCTCTCTCCATTTATGTATCACGGCGGTTTTCTTTATCCGCAATCAAAGTTTAAAACCAATAAAATTGTCGAAAACATTCCGCTGACATGTTGCCAAGGTGTCCATTGAATATTGCTTTGTTCCAAGTCTTATTTTAATGTTTTTTTTATTATTTGGTTTTTTATTTCTAAAATTAATTATCTATCGTTTCCATACATGCCCTGACATTAAACAATACTTATTTTATTTTACCGCCGTTTGTTGTATTAAAAGCAGCCGCTTAATGTATAATGGTCTGTTATTGGTATGTTATTCACAAGTCATCTGTTCAAAACCTTACTAAACTAATAATTCATAATATTTCTTTTATTTATTTTTCCTAGATAATTATTTCACATTATTCAAAATTCATATTTTTGTGCACATATTTTAGTGGCTGTAAATTTTTTTCACGAGAAAGATAAATCAATGTTAAAAATACAATCATAACTAATTGTATACAATTGATCAATTTTGGAAGATTTCTATTATTACCGATTTAAACTAAAAATTATCACAAAGATTGCCATTAATATTCTTTCATGCTCCAGATAAATAGTCTGAAGAGAAGGCGATAGACTTGAGAAGATAAGGGTCATTGGGAGTCTAGCAAGCAAAATGATGGTGTCCATCAATATGGTCAGACCTGGCACCTATCACTAACAACTAACTAGACATTTTCAAAACTCCAGTTACCTCAATTAAATTTAAATTCAATACATAAACTTTAATGGCCTTCATTTTATTTTTATCACACAGATTTTATTCCCTACTCCGTTTTCTTTTTCCTTTCTTTTCACCCTCCCGTTTCCCTGGAATATATTTTTCTTTATAAATTTTATCTCTCCTCTGTTTATATTTTTATATTCTTATTTTTAACTTTTTCTCTCACTTTTTTCTGCTATAGTCCTTTTTAAATTGTCATCACTGTTTATAGTATACTGGAATTCCAGAGAAAACGTGTAACTGGTTAAATCATTGTTTCGCTTTCATTAGGATTTTTGTTTTTAAAAATATACTGTATGTTTTCCTAATAAAAATAAACACCTAACATGACTAGGGAACGAGGAAGACATATGTTCCATTGAACTAAAATTCGTTCATGGAACTTAACGACCAAAAACTATTGGTTTTCGAATATGTTCTTTATGCCTCTTGTAAATGGATTGTTTTGGCTTCAAGATTGATTGATATACATCACGTTATATAATTTTTTGGTATTTCGTGTTTTAGACATTGTATAAATCTTTCACATTTAAAGGGACATAAAGGTAATTAGCATTATCAGAAATCTAACCGCATACATGAACATTGAATAAATGTGTTCTCAATAATTGGCGTTAATTATATTATAATTAAAAGTTCTTCAACGGCACCACAAATAAATAAATAGTAGATATTAATATTTTTAAAATTATTATAATTAAGAGCTTTTGAAAATAAAAATAATATATTTATGCTTTTTATTTTTAAACACTAATTTGAATAACGTAATTCACTTCTTTAATTTGTAAACATATCATTAAACAAATATGTTTAAATTCGCGACATCATCAAAAATGTAAAATGTTTGCATCAGCACGGGAAATCCCAATGCAGTTAACAGCATTCAAATGCATTTAATTACAATATTGATGTTATATTATATTTGAAAATGATAAAATCATGCGCTGCATTATTTTGCATATATTGTATAAGTAATTATATATCCAATTGTATTTGAAACAGTGCTCAGCTGCGCCAGATTGTATGAGGTTATGAAACCAAAATCCTTAATTACTGTTATTCAGTCACATCTAATTTTACTAACACAATAAAACTAAGAATCCAGGCTTTAGTTATATTTCATTCAAACAATGACAAGCACTTATTTTTAAGTTAGCCTTATAGAATCAGAAAAAGTTTAAAATAAAGATTGTTTTTACTTCATTTTACTAATTTAAGTGGGAATTATTTTTTAATATGTTAAAGAAATAGAGATGCCAGCAAGAAATACATGTCACATTGATATGAAAATAGGATAAACTTGGTAATCTCTCTGGACGTGGCTCAAACCTCGGAACCAGTGTCCTACCATTAGACACATTATGTATATGTAAGGTACCTGGGTATCCTGTTTCCAATAAAAATATAATTATTTATATAATCGAATTATATCTGAAAAATGTGATAAAAAGTATATCTGGTACAAAGCGGAAGTCAAGTGACGGGTGGCCACGATTTGAATATCTTGTTGAACGATACCGGGTGATAGATAAGAGTCGGCTTCCGTTTCTGGATTCCAAGTATTTATTTCCATGTTTACTTATGCAGTTCCCCAGGATGAAAACCTCTAAATATTTGCGTTATGCGGCGGGCCAACATGCAGCCTTCATTGGCGTCGCTTCATCAAAAAAATGCAAAAGATTTCATTGTAATATTAAGGAATTTTCCAAAGTAACGATTATTTAACTTTGCAAGTGAACAATGTGTGTCATGAATAAAATTTATTCAGTACACATATATTTATTTATATATATAAGTATTTGTATTTAAGTATATAAGTATTTGTTATTACACACACCTACACAATAATTTGTCAAAATAATAAAAATTTGTAGATTATTAGATCTCTAATCATCATTTTAAAATCGTACATACAATCACGTAACATTTTAATAGAAAAATACAGGATAGAATGCCAGACATTTGTGTACATAATTTAATTTAATTCATATCGAAACATTTTCTTACACACTTTCATTCATCAACCTAATGTAAATATTAACATGTTATACTGAGCACATGATTTCTAAGTAAGACTTCTTTAAGATGTTTTATTTTATTTTCATTTCTAATTGTATTTTGTTAATGAATGAATGATGCCTTTTTGCGATCGACATTTTAATTTTTTTTTTAAAACAACTTCCTATGATTTAAAAAAAAAATTGTGTCATTAGAACTCGAGATACAGCATTGGAGTTGATATTGCTCTCAGTACAACGACTTGGATAGACTGATACATAAGTGGGAACAAAGCCACCTGCGGATGTTAAAGAATCGAATTTTCATGTACATGAACGAATTTTAATCGTGTGAGAATTTTAGTAGGTGTCGGCAAGGAGATTTCACTTTAAAAAAATATTTATTTTTGTTGTGTAACTTTTTGACGTGTGTTATTCCAACGATTTTCCACACGCCACCTGTGTTCGAACGTTATATTAAATTCTTGGTGTTTATGAAATTCAATGTTCTTACTCCAATCTCTGTCAGCAGAGTCGAACTGACTGAAAATAATTACATCGGATTATCTGGGAATAAATTATGACTTTTCTTTGACCTATCAGATTCCAACAAATATGTATATTATGGAAGTGATATAAAATTGTTGTTTTTTTTTAAAAAAAAATAAATAATTATAAGACCTAATTAATCTTACTTGCACAACTAGGAGGAAGTTGAGAGCTTGGATTAAGATAAGTTAGAAGATTGAGATTCGAATTCTACTAATGGCCATCCAAAATAATCAAGTTTTTGTCAGCACACACGATTTGGTAATCATCAAATTATTCAGAACTATATTAGATAAGTACTTATATTTCTCTGTTAAGTATTTAATAGGTTATGAAGATTTATATAATAATCGTTTACAAAATAATTGATGTTATTGTCAATATCAATACATTAATAAATTAAATAATTATGATTATTATTTAATGATCATTTAATTAAATGATGAATTAATGGTAGAAAAAAATGTAATCAAGCTCTTTCCGACAATCACGAATTAAAGGTCCAGCTGAGGGCAGCATTGCCGGTGCAATGTAGTGTAAGATTACAACCGGATGGAATTTAGAAAGTTAACTAATAATACATTTTTTGTAAATAGGCAGATATCGATTTTTTGAAAAAGGAATTTTGTGTTTCAATATGTCCTGAAGAAGAGAAGATATGTAATAATTATATGGCAATTAATTTATAAATGCGCATAGGCAACAACCCAACCGGGTTTAGGAAATCATTGATGTCTCCATATCGTTAATATAAACCTGTGAACTGTTAAACTGCTTCTTGTGATATTTGTTAAATAAGTCTCATTTATGGAGAAAATATAAAGAAAACAACAAACGAATGAAAGCTATGAACACCGTGAGGGTTTTTAAAACATGTGACATTTTGAAAACGAAATTGAAAGTTATCTAATAAAGTCACTTAGTTCGTTTCTGTTATTATTTCACAGTTCTGGACATTTACGCATCTCTGGATACTTCTTGTATCGAAGTCATTTTTACAATCATAAAGTTTTAATGTTTACATGCTTTTAATTAATTTATATAGCCGTTAGTGTTGTTCCTCGCCTGCATTAACGCAAGAGTTTACCGTCCCTCGCGCAGGAAGGCGCCGAGTTTAATATTTTAATGCCGTTGTCATTTTACGTCCAGATTTTTTCGATTAATTAATTTTTATGTCTTTGTCATCGCTTTGCGGAATGCAGTCCTTTACGAGCAGAGGACATTTAATTATTATTTATATAAATATACGACGCTTGCATCAAAGGCTCGCGGTTTTGTATTGACGTTCGCGTCTGCCGCCGAGGAGCGCGGTAGGACTATTATCACACACATGGATGCCTTGAATAATAATTATTTTTCTATTATTAAGTCGATCTATTCTTGAATAGTGATTTGTGGCACAACAGGATAGATCTATGTTAATAAAAAATAATAGGTTTAGAGAAAATAAGTGATTAATTCAAAGTAAAAAGAATTGGAGCTCCGTGATGGACAAACAATGCAGACACGGCCGAGGATCTTCTCCTCCGTACCATATTCACACATCGGAATATTTCTTAAATTTATCCTGAAAATTGAATAATTCTCTAGATTCCGTTGAATTCAGTTATTTTTTTGTTGCCATGTTAAATACGTTGACTTTAAAACAATTTTAATAACCCGATACATTATAATCACTTTCCTTAAATGAAATTCAACTGTCTAATAATCTATTTTTTAACCACAAATTATTCCGAATAATAAAACGTTTAAGATAAAACAGAAATCTATAAAATTAGGATGGCTTCGATGTTTAGGATTTATAAAGCGTAAAAATAATAAACGAAGAATAAATCAAGAAAAAATAAGATGACGTGATAATGTAGAGGCCTATCCATTATTGCGTCAGCAATTGGCAGGACCAGTGCAGAGACCGGTGGAAAACCGGGTTGTAGAACCAGGCATGATAATGATGAAGATTGAATAAGTAGTCTATATTTATTTACGTGTATTCGTGAAATCGAAGATAAGAGAATAAGTATAAAAAACTAAACAAATCAATACAGGTGTTAAGTAAAAATTAAAAAAAATAGTTGATCCAAGTATTTAAATTTAATTATCAATTAGTTATTTTAAAAATTTATTTCAGCTATGTACTATTTTGATATTAAATTTTTTTAATGTTTTTTATTGTAATGTCGTTGTTTTATTAGTATAGGCCCATATAAGTGAAATTACTTGTTTTTTCAAAGCCCTCAATATAAATGTTACACAAGAATAAAAATCACCAAAACGGTACAGCCGGCCAACAAATATATAACCGAAAGCGTCTAAGATCCTACTTGCTGAATCAGAAAATGACTGTGATCTACAATTTAAAAGCCAGCTTTCACACATGCATCAGAATAATGGGTTCTAAATTTCTTCATTAAATTATCAAGTGTTTTTTAGTCATTGCTAAAGATGGACTCTCCAAGATCCTCCCAGTCCAATGTTGTTAACTACCAGGTATATCTGCATCTTGATGATTTTGTCAACCTTCAACTAAATGACTGTGTTCCCTAAAAATTCATATAATACAGAATGGGGTTACACCAGTAAATGAATGGACGTGAAATAAAGTGTGCACATAGGAGAGGGGTTTGGAACATTAGTTGCAGGACGAGAGGCATTCTACGCATATTCTTGGTGGAAACACAAATCGGATAGTTTACGATACATTCATGCAACAGTAAAAGTATTTACTCTTCGAAAATTAAATCTTTGTGTAAACATGACGGATTTTTTACATTAATGCATATTATATTGTCAACGTTTAAATTTTTGTTACAATCGAGTTATATTCTAAAGAAAAGACGTGGAGCTATTTAAGATACTGCAATTAAATTCTCGATATAATATTAAAGACATTACAATTAAAATCTCGTAGTTTATTGTGTGGGATGGAGTAGACTCCACCTCTGATATATACAGAATTGTCCTGGCTACATTGCTAGACTGAAGTCTGTGTTAAAGTAGCCAGTTTTTTTCGTGCTGTTAAAAAAAAAAGTAGTGTTGTAGAACTAGCGAATTATTAGTGTAGGCACTGTATAATGATTATGTTAGAATGGTGGATAGCGATGCTTCTGATTGATCTCTACCCAATTGAATCATATATTGGGTCCATATTTGTGTAATATTATTGGAAGTGAACGATTTCCAGTTAGCGCCGAGTGTGTTGTACAGTTTCGGAGTTAAGAACATGTAGAATCTTTGAAATGTCGTTGTTGTAAAATGTCGTTGTTTCTCTCGGAACTGGCGTGTAAGTGTTCGTCGTTTGTCTTGTGTTGTTTCCGTGATGATCCTTGGGGTGAGTTGTTGTTAGCATAGAAATATTAGACGAATCTCAACATATAGATTTGTCTTATGTCTAAGGCATTGTACTCTTTAAATATAAATCTGATGAATAGATAAAGGGTCTACCATTTATTGCGTAAGTTCTACCACAGTGATCACGTGGGTGACACCAGAATGAACAAATTGGGACAATTAATTTGCGTTAGTTCATATCTATATATTTGGTGGTGTGTAGGTTACACTAAAAATAAAAACAAATGCTATATTACCTTTGAACTTTCACGTTTAAGATGATATAATTCGAGCAGAATGCATTGTTTATCATTATCCAACATCTTGACGGAGTACTCGGTGGACCTAAAGGCCTCGCCTCATTTATTTTAGAGTCCGACTATGTGCGCACAAATTGTCGTCGAGATTTGTTTTGTTGTGAAATTCTCTCACGTATTTGTGCACGGGTTTCCTCAAGAGCAGGCAGCGTAATGTGAGCCATCAATGTCGGGATTTCCAAACGTTGTTGAGCCTTTGCATACTCACGCCTATTCTCGAATACCGCTGATCGTTTGTAGTATCTTAACAGTCGTGATTTTATTTAACGCTTCATCAATTGGAGCTTACTCAGATATAATAGCGCAGGAATCAAAACTGACTGACGATGTTTGTTGCAAAAAAAACTTATACGGACGTATATCCTCAGTCCATTTTGAGTGTTTGAATCATAAAATTATTGTTATTTTCGGGATAGCTCGCCAGTTTCACGCATTCTTTGGAAAAGACCCAAGAAAATAGTTTATTTTATTTAAGTGACTTTTTATAATAATATAATATCAACTATAAGATATATTAATATAATATTAAAGAACAAGTCAAAAATTTAAAAACTGCTCATTTTATTGTTATTAATTTTTTTTTAAATTTTGACATTTTTGAATATGCTCAGTAACATTCATAAGTAACACATATCCTTATGGATGATTTCAATCAGAAAAAAAAAATTGTTTGAATTCAACCCTAAATTCAACTGTAACTAAAAAATAGGTCATTTTTAATTGTTATAGTATTTCATATACATTTCGTAATTTTTTTAAGTGAAAGTAATTATTTATATATTATATTTTATTATGATTTATTAAACATAAGACATTAAAAAACAACCACTTAAAAATGAATCAAATACATGTGAAAAATTGTAATAACAAAAGATTACCTATTTGTTACAAAAATACTTTACGTAGGAGGGGTCGAATATGACGTTAATATGGCGAAAATAGTGAAATAATTAATTAGGTTTGTTATACAATGCGCAATAAGAGCGTATGGAATTAAACGTTGTTTTTGAATAAA
The DNA here is from genome assembly GCA_022840565.1 of Eubasilissa regina. NCBI lineage: Eukaryota > Metazoa > Arthropoda > Insecta > Trichoptera > Phryganeidae > Eubasilissa > Eubasilissa regina. The sequence continues at coordinate 18,887,715 of JAINEB010000025.1, forward strand.
ACTATTTGTTTTTTTCTACAGTTCCTCATTTATTATAAGAGTACAAATTGTTTTCGCATAGAACTTTAAATGCGGTTCAAAATAAAGTCCACCTCAAGTGACAGTGACAGCAAGATTTATAGTTTAGAAGCAAAAAAGTGTAGTAATTTTTTTTTTATTGATTTTAGGCTTATTGATGAATAAAAGATGAGCGAATCAAAATCAGAGTAATAAAAGTTACATTATTTGACACATGAAACGTATTTCACAATTATTGTGTTAAATTAATATATTTTTTCTAGTTAAAGAAATACATAAAAACCTTTACATTATTGAAATAAAAATGAAGCCTTCAAATTTTGAGTTTAATTACAAATAAATTTGCTCCTGAAGAACATTTAATTGATTTGGGAAATCTTTGTAGGCTGTTCACTTAGAATGAGTTTTTGCACGTGCACTCTTCTTGCTGTCGTGTCTTAAATTATTTTAAAATATGTGTTTTGAAACATACTGTATTCAGAGGCACTAAATGAATTAAACAAAATACCATTAATTGTTTAGCTATGTTTGTATGTATGGATAACTTTTGTTAACTTCTTTTTAAACTGATAAAGCATTACGACACTTCTTTATTAATCACATCATAAATCAACAGATTAGATGTTTTATATTTTGTAATACATTAATTTATGGCACCTGCTTGTTGCAGTTTACGTGCCTAATTTTAGTTTATTATTTGGTGTCAGAAAGGGTAAAATAAATATAAACAGTAATATTATTGCATACAGAAGGGCGAACAATCATCAAAATAAGGTAGATGACAGGTAGGACAGAAATGTATTGGAAAAATAATAAGAAAGGGAAAGTGGCCTCTTATTAGAAACTGTTATCTGCATCAAAGAATAGGAGGAGTACAAAAAGATAATAGAGTAAGAAGAGAGAAAGAGAGGAATGGCACTTAGGAAACTGTCGAATTTTCGAGTTAAATTCTTAATTTATTATTAAGTATTGACTATTCAATTGAAACATTGAACTGCCTTTAATCCTACAAAGCCAGTAGAAACTTCACTTTACTATATAAAATATTTATATTGTATCACCAATAATAGATTAGTACTTTATCATTTATCGTACTGTAGCCACATATTCATAATGATTGGACACTATTTGGATAAAGTAGTTTGAAATTGTAACAATGAACTGTATCATGTCACGTCTCTGATCGCTCCAATTTGAACATTTCCGATAATCGAGTAACAATTTAAGGAAGTTTGTATCATGCACCGTCACCCTGTATCATGTTACTTACATAATGATGTATTTGAAATATTATGAAATGTTCGAGAACAACACACATATAATTTTATTATGTCCGTCTGTCGTATACATACAACATAATACAAATGTACATAGCTGTCCATGTCGCATGGCAAATAAACAAGACCTGCATTTTAGTTGATTTTTTAAATAAAGGTTTGAAAACTTGTTAATTTACCGTCCTTATTATTTTCCTGACTGACATTAAATAATTATGTGCAGTTTATTTCACATAAATCAAAATAAAATAAGTAATTGAAAACAGAATTAAACCTGCTTTGAAAATCTAGACCTTAATCTGTGTTTCATAACGAGAAGTGCGCTTGCATCTTGCATTCTAGTACTTGAAGTTTGTCATACGTAAAATATTTCTATAACGATCGTAGAGTGCGATTTGGTGACATAACTCACCGGCACCAAACTTCTCTCGGAAACCATTTGCATATCTGCACGAAGTGAACTCGAAAATCTTCAATAAACCAGCAAATGAACTGGGAGCTTTTGCCGTCAGTCATAATAATACTAAAATGTTGTTTGTTCTTGGATAAAGGACTCAAAATAAATTGAGTTAGTGTCTATCAAATATACATCGATCGTAATGGATTTATTTAACAAATTAATATTGAAGAATAGATAATGTTTTGAAAAATATATCGTATATAACGTAATGCGTATAGAGAGTGACACTAATATTTATGTAATATATAATTTATGGTTTTAACCATACTCCGATAATCAGATTTTTTAAAGGGTATTTTTAGAATTTTATTTATTAAATATCAAGTTCATTTTTTAGCCTTTTTTATTGTCTTCCTCTTGAAGTGATAACATTTTAGCAGAATGTGTAAAGTACGTATTGTACATGTTTTAATACAAGTTAAATGAATCAACTAGAAAGATATACGGAAAAAATCTATTTATAGAAAAAATATTTAATTGCTACCGGGATCCGAACCTGAACCTCTTCCTAACCTGGGAAGCGCATTCACTATTTCACTACAGCAATCAATTGTGTATGATGATATATCAATTGGAAAGATTACAAAATATAAGTTCAAAATTGATCGAAAATGTATTCGATTTTATTTTAGACTGATTTTTATAATATATTTACTTGTTTCACGCATCTTTGGGTTTCTGGAAATCGTTTATATAAAAAATGTGCAATTTTTTTGAAATACCGTTGATTTTGTATCACCAGATTTGACCTCTAGGGATTTGAACACTTGAGTCTCTTGATTGCCGCCGCGAGCCACGAACCCCGCACTGTCAGGACTAATAGAATCATTAGAGACGCTTGTCTCCATTTAACCCGTCACATCTACAAGGGCGCACACCTATTGTGTTTCGTGGGTAGTAAGACCCCCAACCGATACCAATTAGTTTTTAACAAGTCTGACGTGGCCATTACGAGACTTTCTTAAACGGCGTTTTTCTTGTTTCAATTCTTTTCTTTTATATGCTGATTATTATTTTTATTTACAATTCCTTTGGTAATTTTGGAAAAATAATTTTTTGGTGAATGAATCAATGATGAATTCTATTTTATACTTGTATTAAAATAATGTTCACAGCATAATTTAAATCCAGTGAGATTGAATTCAATCCACTCTTTTGAAATTCACAATACTTTACATAATAAAATGATTTAATAATTAAAAAATGGTATGTAATGCACGAAATATAATTTTATAAATTACAAACTTTTAAAATGAAGTAGTTCTTTTGGATGCTAAATTTAACATTAACAGATGGATAAATAGTCATTATAAATATTCTGGTTGATATTTTAGATAGTGAATCTGGCTGAGTGAACTGCTTTGTGACTGTTTTGGTCCACTGGTATTATCTAATCGAAGTACTCCAGAGTAAAGGAGGCGTATCGTGGACTTTCCCAGTCCATCTGTGTTCCATGACAATTTTTTCTACCTTATTAACTATTCCTGAATCAGAACAGCTGTTTTAAACAGCAGAATAACTCTTTAGTATTTCGAAGTCTTTATGGCCATCATATTCCCATGGAATAATTAAGAATTATTTATCAATTTACATTTTTTATTAAGTAGAAATAATAAGTCAAAACTTATGAATTTACTAGCAAGTTCGTTAACTCTAATGGCTGAGAGGTTAGAAGTTCGATTCTCGTCTCTCTACTACCAGTAATTTTAATGTACATTTTGTAGTAAAGGAGTTTTAAAAAATGGGGAGAATATTGGTATTGAGATATAAATTATCTCCATTTAAAAAAATCCTTTACGAAAACATGTTGAAACTATTTATAGATGACTTAGAGAATTGTATTTTAAATTAGTTTTCTGAAAATAAGATTGTTCTATATTTAAAATATTTTTAATCATTTTAAAATATAACTATTTATCATCACATAAATAATTTCTTAACGTTTATGGTTGTAATTTAAACTCTGTAGCGATCATGCCCCTTTTCTATTATTATACCTGATTCTTTTTAATGATCTGATTTTCATTCTGTAATATGTGATTAATCGATTAGAAAAATATACACAAAAAATCTATTTATCGAGAAAATATTTTGGTTGACACCCAGAATTTTTCCTATCCGTGGCAACCAAAATATTTTTTCGATAAATAGATTTTTTTTGTATACTCGTATCTTTCTAATTGATTAATTTAATTTGTAAAAATATCATAGAACATGAGTTTTCATTAAAATATTACATTATATTTCTCAGATGATTAAACTTCTCTTGCAAAAAAAATTATTTAGAAAAGATCCCTTTTTTAAATAACGAAATAATACTTTCTCCATAAACCAAGTGGAGATAATAAAAGTAATTAAGATATCCCTCGTGAAAGGGCATTTAGGATCAATTATGGAGTCCGAATCTGGATTGATATATCTTTAGATTTATTTCATTACGTATTGACCAGTCATCCGGCCCTCAGGGCCAGTAGACGATACCGACTCGGGGCCATATCGACTAATAGAGCCGTTTTATCTGTTTTTTCCCAGCGTTAATTTTATTGTTAAGTCTTAACAGCTTTACGCTTTAATATGGCTTCAGGCATTTCATCTTTGGCTAGTTTGAAAATATCCACTATTTTGCTCTAAGGCTGAATGCAATTCATGTTAGTTATCAATCTTGTTTGCTTCTCCGTAGTGCGAGTCACAGGCATCAACCATTCGTGAACTGAACATTGCATTCACTTTCTGGAACAAATATTCAACTCAAGTTGGTGGGTGTCAATTAAATGAATTTTATAATAATCATATTATATGATTGCGCTTCGTTGCTATCGCTATTGAATTTGTTATTGGACCTGGATAGGTACATGCTCTGATTTTGGATATGTAAATGTCTTAAGTGTCATTAGTGTAAGAAATAAATCGACATATTTGCCAAAGTAGCGAATATGTCGAACGTGTTTTTAATATCTCTAGGTTAAGATTATTTAAATGTTTTCTCTTTTATGTACATATTCAATAACAGTATGCAAATGTATACTTATTCAATTTGAAATGAAGTGTATATTGTCTTGTGCCATTGTACAAAAAAACATACATTAGCGAAATCGTACGATTTTTTACGACTGGCAAGTATATTGACTATCTGCCATCTCACGTAGTTAATCATCTGTCAAATATATGTTCATAATGTTTACGTTTGTTCACTAATTATTGTAAACATAATCTCAGTTTTTTCAAGAACGTCTGATGATGAATGAAATGGAATGACGAAGAATAATCAATTAGATATATATGTAATTCAAAATTGATACGTAAGAACACCGTTTGTACAATTTTATGGTGAGTAATACAGAATGCAGTGTGAGTCAATGGTGACCGCTGCGCGGCTAGGACTTTCGTAAAATTTATATTTCATCTAAACCAATAAAATAATAGTGCACAATACATTATCGTTAAACCAATATAACAAGGGATTTACGGATTTTGATTCTTTAGATATTAAATATAGATGGAAGCCGTGGGCCTGCAGCAGCCATAACAGCTGCCCGCGGGGCCTAGTAGCAAGCAATCGACGACAGCCGATTGCTTTTCTGCTAGTTTAAGATGAATTAATCTGAATCCATATGTACATTTATCTACAAAGGGGATAAACGGTTTATCTAACAGAAAAACTATACCTATTGAACTTCAAAATGGTACCAATTTATATTAGACTTAAAATCGTTCAAGTATTTTTAAAGATGCCAAAGCGTAAATGATTATTATAATATAAGTGTATAACACTATTTTAATTTATTTTATTTATTTCAAAATCATCCTAAAATAATGACATAATAATAATGTATCTTAGTAGTGATGGTAAACCTTTGTTGTGACGATGATTGGTAACTGATATTAATGATGATTGATTTAACTGTAGGAGGTTCACTTTCTAGCATACCAGTTATTGCTTGAAGAATTACGAATAATCAGTTACCGATCATCGTTGCAGTCGAACACAATAACTGTTATTACGTTATTTCTGTAACTGGATTCACTTAAACGAATAAGATTTAGAAATTGTAACTTTTCTACAATGACGGTGCATATATTAGAATGCGTGTCCACATCGCTCATACCAAGAGTAGGTCAGTATTGCTAATCCCACTATTCCCCTTTGAGGCGTTTATTAAACGTTATCTATTGCATTTTATACGGAAAGAAGATTAAATCAACCGTATCAATTGACACCACGACATCTGGCATGTCTCATCTGACGTGATCCCGCACAAGTTTTTTTCATTGTAAATTTCAGTTGAATTACCAATATTTTACTCTAGGGCAATATAATAATCAAAGAAGTATACAATAAAAAACGTGTTATATAAACGGTGTCTGTTTGAAATGACATTGCTTAGTCGTATATGTATGTGCAAAATCCATCTATGAAAGAGTAAAAAATGAATAAATTATGAGGGAATCTAAAGCTGATCTTAGCATAGTGAACAGGATTAAAAAAAAGACGCTTAAATGATTTGGTCATGTAGAACGATTGAATGAGAAGAGAATAGACAGGAAGATGTAACAGATTAACTAGATACTGGAATATAGTCCCGATAGAAGCTTCAATATGCAAAGAGCTAGGATGAGGAGATGTATGAATGTACACCATCCTCTCTGCCTTAGAAATATATAATTTTTTAGATATAAAATAGTTTAGTTAAAAAGCAACAAAAATTGTTTTAATTGAAACCCAAATTATTATTCGAAAAAAGGCAATTTATTTGATAATATCCTTTTTAATACTTAATTAATTTCTTCCTGCAGACGATGCAGGACCCTTTACAAGTGAGCCATCTCCCGATATTGATGGGCATTCGCCTAAACGGCAATAATAGTTTGACGAGCGAGCTGATGATGTAATAAATCTATCAGGCCTGACATCGCTCCCAGCCGGGCGGGGGAGGGGAGGCGCGGGAAACGGAACCGCGCGCTCATTTTCAAATTTAAAGGGCGGTTTTTAATTGGACGTCGCGGCCCCCGGGCGTGCAGTAGAACAAAAGACCACGAGGAGTGGAGAGATGAAAAAAACAAGAGCGGACCTCTTAAAGTCTTTTTTGAAAATGAAATAGAATAGATAAGGGGCGATTCAAATCATCGTCTCATCTCGGTAATTATAATTGAAAGCATTTAAAAAAGGAATTTCCCCCCCAGTATCTCAGGACCTGATAAACTCGGCCCACCACTCGATTAGTCAGCTACGTACATGGGCACACACAATCACCGAACCGTTAGAAATATTTTATTATTAATATCTTCAAAGAAAATAACAAAAATATTGTTGTATTTCAAGACGTTATTTGGTTGTTTTCGATCATAAAATAAATCCGGGAGTGATTATAACACGCCCATTTTTATTGAATAACAAAACAATTCTAGACAATCTTCGTTGATTATTTTTATCGTATTTCTTTATTTCACGTAATTCTCCGCGTTTTATCTAATCTTATCAAAAATTTTATCCGTAAAACTTTTTGAGACTTGTATTAATTTATTGTGTCGAAATCTATGACATTTTTATTGATTCAAAAAATATGATGATTTCGTAATAGTTTTTAGGTTACTTATTGAACCTAGTCGTCGTATGAAGTTTGGTCTATTTATAACTGAGACATTATATACTACGGTCATTGGTTTTTAGAGTAATTATAGAACTCGATTAACAAGATTAAACGTTAACCTTAAGATCTAAGTAGATGAGATTTGTCTCGAAACTCGCGTAAAGCACAGTACAGAATTGAGCGCAGAGTGATCTGCCTTCATTGTCTATTGTATTTTGTATGCAGAGCAGATTGACCGAATGATACGTACTGACGTTTACCGTAAAATCTTCGAGATGGGATATATTTTATTATATTTTTATTTTTTATTTTTGAGAAACAAACAGAATCTACATTAATAATGACGATATATAAAAATAATACCAGTGAAGTTTCCTCGGGGTTAAACAATGTAGAGTATCATACAAACTAAGAAATAGTACATACAAATAAACTAAAGAATGGTACATAGTAACAATTTGAAAAGTGTAACATATAGGTTCGAAAATTTGTCGTCAATGCACAGTAGTGTAACATAATCCACATAATCCAGATTCGAATCCCGATACCAACAACAATATTTTTCGATAAAATTGATTTTATATGTATATCTTTCTAATTAATACGTTTAATTTGTATTAAAAAGTATTTGCACACTAAAATAAAAATAAACATAATACAATTTTTTTTTATATGGGAGAGTCTCGCCTCTAAGTCAGTTGAGCGCGGAGCGAGCTGCCATTTTGTACGTAAAATAGATTGACAAACTGATGCTTATCAATATGTACCGTCAAAATCTCTGAGATGCGAGAGTCAAGTCTCATCCATATACACGCACCATACAAACAATTTTTTACGATAAATATTTTCTTAATGTATGTAAATTATGATATCTTGACAGCAGACAAATGCTTATTAAATTATTGTGCTTATTAAAGCATTTAATTTAGGCTCACCTTCTTCTAGTTTCCGAGTGATTATGCAAAATTTAAGTAGATCTCATTTATCTCCATTATTATATTAGAAGTGTTCCGATTATGGTCACACCCGACCACCGGGCTGCACCCACGGCCAAGTAGGGCTCTTCTGGAGCTGGCCATTCACTCTACTCCACATATTTTCAACAACCTTTAGTTTTCTGATCGACAGTCCGGCTTCCCGGTTGATAATTGGCCTTTCGGCGAAGCTAAATAACAGGTTCTCTATCTATTTTAAAAGCTAACTCTATTATCGACCGTATTAGTGTCAAAGGTGCCGCAAACACGGGGGGTCGCCTGCTCTGCTTTGGGAGGGGCATCTGATTGGCGGTTTGGATCGTGCTCCACTCATAATGGCCATTGTGCCACACTATCGACTTTAGATGGCTGGACTGTGAGGGCTGACTTAGGGGATGAATAATGATTTAGATTGAATATATGTTTAAATAATAAGAAAAAAAGAATGCGAGAAAAAATGACTATGCTAAATTTTCCAAAAACTTTTGGAAACAAACCATTCTTTTGACATTAATTTTTTACAGTTAGATAAATTAGAAATTTTGGAAATAAGATAAAGTGTCAATGATAAATTTAACATTATAAATAACAAAATTCTTTTTGCAAATAATTACTTTTTAAATTTGTTTTCACAGCAGTTACCCATCGCTTATATTTATAATTTTGTTTTTTGTCTATACTTGTATTTTTAATTTTAGTATACGGTGAGTCCGGGTAAATGCGTCTATAGGGAATGTGCATCTATGTCTCCTAATTAAGTTAGAAATCGAATTCCAGTGCCGCAATCCATCAAGAAATGTTATAAATCAATATTTGAAGAGACAGTCTAGAGATGGTGCAAATCCGAACATTTGTTAGCTTGTAATACCATTTAAAATTATGACGATTGTTTGATGTCACCTTGTGAGTTGTGTATGCTTTTTCAATCTTTCGTACATCGCGATAATCTTTCGTGTCGGAACGCCGATAACTTTACGCTAGTACCTTTATTTTGAGTTGTAGTTTGTGATGTATGTATTAATTTTGTGATTATTTCCGCGGATATCTATTTACAAGACCAGATACACTTACCCTATAATTTTTACACTGAGTAGATGAACTTACTGCACACTTTGTATCTTGAAGAAGGAACCATCTTGAAACTTGTTGATTTATCAATAAAAAGTGGTTTAAACAGTGTTTTTTTTCTTATTATATATATAATATTATATGTTGCCACAAAGTAATTTTTCAAATATTGAAGAAATTATTAAGGAAAACACATTCTTATTGTGAAGTTGTAATTATTCAGAACATAGGTCTGTGATTTTTTAAATACTAAATTAATGTATTAATTATAAATATATACATATAATATCAATTTTGTCGAAAAATATTGTTTTTGCGTCACCGGGGTTCGAACCTGGATCTCTATTTCCAATCCGGGAAAGTGCACTACCATTGTGCTATAACGCCAGTATTTTTCTTAACAAATTTTCGAACCTATATGTTACATTTTGAAAAGCACAAGGCGTTATAGCACAATGGTAGTGCACTTCCCCGGATTGGAAATAGAGATCCAGGTTCGAATCCCGGTGACGCAAAAACAATATTTTTCGACAAAATTGATTTTATATGTATATATTTATAATTAATACATTAATTTAGTATTTATTGAAGAAATATTTATTTGTTAGCTAACACACTAGTGGCAGTGGTCTAAGAAAGAAAACTTTGCACCTATTATAAATATAGAGTAGTTATATTTTAGTCACGATTATAGTATTTATTGATTGAGTTATTGTAACTAAACTATTACAAATAATACAAGAGAAAAACACAGCCCACCTCGATACGGATTCTAATCTAGTGAGGAGGGCTGGGAACAAATTATAAAAAGTATTGTTGAACTTATAAAATAAAATAAATAGAGGTGCAGTTCTTCTCATCAACAGGTGTAAATGAAGTGTTGTTGTGACAATAATATAACTCAGTCGTGAGTGTAGTGCAAAAATTGCTTTATTCAAATACATAAAATAAAATAATCACAAAGCAACTAAATAATTATAATACTTTTGAAAATTAGCAATATTAACTTTGTGGTTAAAATTCATATTTTTCATTTATTATCTTTGTTTTATTAACCACTCAATTGAGTTTAAATACATCTACCGGTTTCGAAAAATACCATTTTCTTCTTCAGGATATCATAACTAACTAAAAACATATATTATTGTTACTTTACCAGAATCTATTTTTTAAATAATTGTTGTTTTTTTAAAAATAGATTCTGATAAAGAAACAATAATATATGTTTTTAGTTAGTTATGACATCCTGGAGAAGAAAATGTTGTTTTTCGAAACCGGTAGATGTATTTAAACTCAATTAAGTGGTTAATAAAACAAAGATAATAAATAAAAAATATAAATAATTATAAACGGTACCATTCTTATGCTCACATTTATATCATAATATCAAATCAGAATTCTTTTCTTTCAGAACATTACTGTTACTCAATTATTTATAAAAGGTTTTTCTTCTTTTTGGATTTCCATTTCTTATCTTAGCTATTTTATTGGCTACTTACTGCTCGAAATAGAAATGTTGTACGCGTATTATACCAATGTGTAAGGTTTTTACATGTAGTGGAGATAATTGCAGACAGGAGGTTGCTCTTCCTACCGAAATTCCACGCATTATAAGTAGCAGAAGGGAATATTTTTCTTCTCTTACGATCTGAGATAAATACTTAAATTTTAAAATCATTATATACTGGAATATTTCTGTGGCATTTCTGAGTCTTTGTAGCACTTGGATGTTTGATACCGATCTATCTTTTAGTTTCTAGACTTCTAGACCGTAAAGCTAAGCTGGAAACCGAAGGGTTAGTATGTGAAGCTATTTCATTTTTACGAAAGTTGGATATGTCGATAAGTGACAACATTAACTTTGCATCGCATCATTCCAGCATTCATCTATGATACTCGTGGATTGGTTTGTTGAGCTTGCCTAGCCGTAATAATATTCTTCAGTATATTAAAACAACACACCTAAATTTCGTCAGACTCCCAGTGTCGAGTGTTTATTGCCGGCGGGACGAATTGTCACTGAATGTCATAATAAAGTGTTGATGTTTGTATTACTTGAAAGGTTTCCCGGTAAGTCAGATGAAAGGAAGTTTCTCAGAACCAGGCGGTGTTAAAGCCTAAACTACTTTATTATAAATACAATCATTGTGCTTCTGACTTGTCCTCGACGCACCGAGAACATTCAACACGATTCGTAGTAAAATTACGAGAGGTCAAACAAACAATCTTTATTTACACAGGAAAACGTCGTTTTGATTTACGTCGATTCATTGTGCACTGAGAGGAAAAAATGTATAACATACCCGTCGCTAACACAACATTGGTAATTCAAGTATAATTTCTTCGAATCAAGGATTGTGTTGATCAAACCTGCAAGGATTTGTACATACATGCAACACTGTAAGAAAGCAACCTATTAAGTATTTTATTAAACGATAATAGCTTATTTTCACAAATTTTTGACAAGTTTTTAGGAATAATGAAATCACGAAGTACAGAATTTAAACATTTTTTCTAGAATTATCATATAATATAGACAAATTGGTTGTACTAAATAAATATAATAATAATAATGGTTTTTTTACAGAATGATAGGGATTTTTTTAAATGAAGACCCGATTCCCCAAAAAGATAATACATTTAAGTAACAAAATATTATTTACGTTATGAAAAGAAAAGCAAAAAAATATAAATAAATAAAAAAGTTCACACCTGTATATAAATATAAATACAGTGGAATCTCGATCGATCGTTTCCCGAATAATTATTTTCCCACATGTGTCGTTTATTTCTTTCAGTCCCGAATTAATTTCATAAAAAACACATCAAAAATAGATTGCGTCAATCGTTCCTCTACGCATCATTTTACTGCATCAATCGTTTAAACTACGCAGCTTATTTTATAATTGCCTGCCTAGCGGCACATTGACATTGATTTTTTTATGCACATTCAATAACTGATGCCGATATTAATGTCATTTGCAACACCGAAAAAATACTGTTTACTTACGGCAATAACGCAATAGCCAAAATACATGATGAAAGATTATGTATGATACAAAGTTTTTTTTTGTTTCTGTGCAGCTTTCTAATTTTATTTGTATTTAAACACATTCATTTACATGATAAATATGTATTGTTTTTAGAATAAGATACACGAATGTAACTTTTTTCCATATTCCCGCATTCATTGTTTTCCCGCATTTTATTTATTTTAGTAGGTCCCTTCAAAAACCATAGATAGAGGTTTCACTGTACTACATTTCAGTCACGGCTATTATTGTATTTGTAGTTATTCTGTAGTCGTTGCCATTCTCTGGTCAGGGAACCAGCTTTTCATGAGAGCGCCGCTTGCACTAGAGAGCTGGTGCTGAGCTTCAGTCGCAGCTTTACACTCACAACTCGATGTCTCAAAAGCGGAACGAATCCATGTATACGGCCTTCGGCAAACATTGTTGATGCGCTACAATAATGTGCTAATCCGAATAGTATTCTGTGTGAGTTTTGTACTGAATTTGGAGACGGTTGTACGTCACTTGTTTGTATTTCGACCAGAGCTCGTATACGTGCTGGTGAAGAACGATTTAAACAGGATCCTCTATATTCCCACGTAAAAATAGTTTAAAATCCCAACCAAAAGCTTTCTGTAAAATTTTGAAAATGAGGATAACCAAAACGCATTTTTATACATTTGTCCTCCTGTTGTCCGCTTGCTCAATTTACACTGTTATTTTTTGTTCTCGTTCTAATATGGATTAATTTATTTTTTATTGCTTGTATAGTCATTTGAGTTCATCTGGTGAGGTTAGTATATATTTTTTTCATATATTTCTTTAACAGTTTCAAAAAAAAATCTAAGGTGTCATTTTAAATACCAATTAGAACTAAGCAAACGACAGGAGAAATTTCAAGGAACTAATGATTTTTACAAATTTAGATCGTGCACGATTGGGTAGTAAATATTTTCTAAGGGTTTGGCTTAGTTTATCGATAACGTTCACAGTTGATGAAATGACAAATTGTTATTGTTTTAATAACATGGATTAAAAGTTAAATTATTATTTATTTAACTGATTTTATATACGTAATTATCATTTTAAAATATAAAATAAGTTCACTCTCCAAGGAGGTATTTTCTCATCTTCCGTTGTATAATACGCAACGACTTTCTGATTGAAAAATGTTTTTATTTACTAATAATGCAGTATTAATAAGAAAATAAATAATATGTTATAAAAAGGTAAATGTCACACGTAATATGTAAAGAAGTTTGTTTTTGAATAAGTAATAGGCGAGCAAGCTTAGAAAGCTGTTTTGTTAGTGATTTATTGAATCCACGTTTGATGTTGAAAATGGCTGAAAACATTTGTGTCCTCGGTAGTTTATGTTTAGTATGGTCAGTTAGTGTTAAACAGCTTCGTCTTGTAATTTGTTTCACCTAGATCAAGTAAATTTTATTAAATGTAAAGGAAATTGGGTACACCTTATGAAAATTAATAATACAACGGAACGAATTTGATTCGCTTCTCAAATAACGTACGCGGCAATTAATAATATATGACGATTAGATTATCTATTTTTATAATTATACAATCGATTTCTATCATTAGATTAATAAAATTAATGATTATACCATTCAATTATTTTTATAACTAAATGATTATTTATATTGATAATTTACAACGTTACAACAATTTAGTCTAGTGATGACTGTCAAAAAAATTTGCAACCGGCTCGCCAAATTAATTTTGGTAGCCATTCATATACCTCCTCCCCCGTATATACTAAATGCATTTTTAATAATTATTTCCGACCATGTGAAGAACTTCATTAATTCGTTATAAAGGATCTTGATTTAAAGGGATTTAAAAATAATTAAACAAGTTATAACTTTATGTAAAGCAATGGTACCGAATATTTCAAACTATTTTAATGATTGTGAGCTGAACTTATCAAAATAAAGAGCAATTTTAAATGTTATATTCGGTAACATATTCGAAATTTTAATTCTTGAATTTATTAAAAATATTCATCAACAAACGTGTCGACGAGAGATTTTTAATTTTAACTATCTGTCCGAACCCACAGGGAAACACCACTGCAAAGTCTAATATAAACGTTCATTGTATAATATAATATGAAAAATTGGATGCAATACAAAAATATTTTTTATTAAGTATTATAAATGGGTAGTAAATGACTTTTTTGTTTTCGTTTGCTTTTCGCTGATGGAAGAAGAGAGTTTGGGTGAAATGAATATGAGCATGGCAAAAGTGCTTTGACTAATAGAGAAAACTAATATTCTTGACGACAACGAAGAGGTTAGTGATTTAATCTAACTGAGAACATTTGCCTTAAAAAATGGACAGTGCTAAGCTGAGGTCCAAAATATGCCCAAGTCTGTTCTGTTGAAAAAATCTATTCCATCTCAAAATTTCAAGCGCAGCTTCAACGTCCGAGCATGTACTAGTTGTATGCTTTAATCTTCAGAGATTGTGGTATTTTGCCTGTGAGGGTACATTTTAGCTTTCCAAAAGCTGCCCAACCCGGCTTTGTATCGCCATCTTGATTCTTAATTTTTTCTTCTTCTTCTTTTAAATAGGCAATACACCCATCAAGAGTGATTTGTGCCATTAATCAAGTTAACACATTATTTTATAGAAAAAAATACAATAATATTATAGAATAGGAAATATTACATTACAAGTCAATACCATTGTCGTTCAAAAATTTTGGTATTATATAGCTTAAATGTGGCGAGTTAAGGGAAAGAAAATGACACAAGTTAACCAGAAGTTGAAAATTACCATTGACGAGATTACTGTAAAAAAAAACCTGTGATCCGCAACGAACAGGGAAAAAGATATGGTCAAGGGTTTCCTCCTCGGCACCACACTCACACATTGGGGAATCTATTAAGTTCAGACTACCTGGCAATGCCTAATTCTCATTGTTGTCATTAATATTGATCTTTTGGAAAATTTCATTTTGGTGAACCAGGGGGCGCGGGAATAGATTTTTGAATTATTTTAAGCCGATTACTCTTACGATTATTTTGATCCATTTATTGTGCAGTGATTCTTAATTTAAGACACCATAATTAATAACTTAACACTGTTATTAAGGACGTTCCCAAAGAGCAGTCGTACTCAATATTCAAGAAGATTCCCCCGTACGTAAACTACTATGAACTACTATGAATAGAATAAAAAATAATTGAGGTACAGTGTACTTTTTCGCTTCCGCTCACATGCGCAGAAGTTCAAAAATCTCTCACTATTCAAATTATAAAAAGAAACGTCAAAACCAATCAAAAGTAGCTCACTTTCAACATTTTTTATAATAAAAGGAATACCGCTTATTTTAGTTATTTTTACAGAAGGATATTTGTTAAATTTTCAATTAATGATTCTCAGTTTTCCAAAGCAATCGTAAGAAAATTATTGTTGCTATTCAATTAAACGTGCGCTACAACATCGATGGGGGTATGGTTCGTATGTTAAATATGCTCATTTTAATAGTCAATATTTACAAATTTACTACCGCAAGGACTATTGAAAAAATTTCTACGTATAAAAGACACTCATAAGTATGGGTATTCAAAGTTTCAAAATGATTGAAAGAAAAACTATTTTTTTGGGAACGTCCTTAAGTATATTTATAGTATTTATCACATTAGTAAATAAAATAATTAAATAAGCAACGTGAAGTAACTCGATGTTTAAAAACTGAATAAATAATAAAACTGTAGAGAAAATTGACATGTTATTTTCATCACAAGACCAACGGCGGGATCCGGGCCGATGAATACACGTCATTTCCTCTTCCGTTATTAGATTTGAAAACAATTTCGATTCGCTCGATAGACATGGCAGCCGTCCTGCGAATGGTAGTACGTTCTATTAACAAGGGTTTTGCGAATATCAAAAATCACTTCGAAACGAGACTCAATTCGAATCACGATGAAGTACACGAATGAAATCGATTTAGAAATATCATGATTTTAAGTTGATGTTGAAAGATAAATCAAATCATCAAATAAATCAAAGTGAAGAAGCAAAGTATTTTTTTTCCCGAAAATTACGTCATATATAATGATAAGAGTTTAATTAAATAATATTTTATATTAATACAAATTAAATGCATCAATTATAAAGATATAATCAATTTATCGAAACAATAATATTTTGGTTGCTACCGGGATTAAAACCTGGAAATTGATTGGAAGAGATTCAGGTTCGAATTCCAGTAGCAACAACAATATTTTTCGGTAAAATTGATTGCACATGTATATCTTTCTAATTAATACATTTCATTTGTATTTAAAATGAAAGATATAAAATTCAGAAATGGTTTATTTTTGACAAATTTATCTTCAAAAGAAGTAAGTCACATTCAACTAATTCGAATTTCATAGGAAATCGACGCTTAACTTCGACAGTTTGCTTTCAAATTTGCCTAAAAAAAGATAGCATTAGATACTCGTATAAACCTAACTACTAATGCTAACTTTTCCTATCCGGGGAAATGCGCTAACCATTACAACATGTCAACCTGATAAGTTATATAACGGGGAATCTTAAATACCTTTGAGTAAAACCCGAATAATTAAATTAATTATTAATTTTATTAAATTTGGAAACATTAATACAACTTAAATATTTTTAAGGAAAACACCTTATTATTGTTAAGTTATTATTATATAAAGTGAATTGATTATAAATGGAATAATAGATGTATCAATTTGAAAAAAGAACTGCAATGTATAGGTTCGAAAATTTGTCATTAACTTACTTGATTGACATGATGTAATAATCACCGCGTTTCCCCGGATAGGAAATGTTCCTGGTTCGAATCTCGATGGCAACCAAAATAGTTTTGCGATAAATTTATTGTATTTTTTAATTGACATATTTAATTTCTATTAAAATACCACAGAACTTTGTCCTGAAAAATTGAAAATTTGTTAATTAAAATTGTTATTTTTTTTATCAATCAATATGTGAAAAAAACAAAGTTAATAACTTTCATTAGTATATGTATTTGTAATACTCTTTATTTAAAAAAAACCCGTACCTCAAAAATACGTATATATTAAAAATTCATCTTTCCCTTATAAATTATTATGCAGTACCTATATTAAAATGTATTAATATTATATATCCATAGACGGAAGTGCACTTGCAAGATATAATAAGGTCACGTGTCTTCATTTTTGGTTATCAGATATCGTACGCCGAAGATAATATTTTGATGAGACAATAAATTATTAAGGAGAACACATTCTTATTGTGAAGTTGTAATTATTGAGAACATAGATATGTGATATTTTAAATACTAATTAAATGTATTAATTAGAAAGATATACATATCAAATCAATTTTATCGAAAAATATTCGAACCTGGATCACTTCCAATTTAGGGAACGTGTATTATCCGATTATGCTATACAGTGGATTGACGACAAATTTTCGAACCTATATGTTACACTTTTCAAATTAATACAACTATCATCCCATTATTTGAAAGCCATCTACTTTGTTTGAGTAAACCGATAGGAGACGCCAGAATTAATAATTCATTTTTATTAAGTTTTGAACACATTGATACAACTTATATATTATTAAGGAAAACACATTCTTATTGTGAAGTTGTAATTATTCAGCACATGGGTCTGTGATATTTTAAATACAAATGTAGTCCCGGTAGCAACAACAATATTTTTCGATAAAATTTATTTTAAATGTATATCTTTCTAATTAATACATTTAATTAGTAATTTTATCTTTTTTATTGTTGATTTCTAATTAGTTATCGATAAAAAATGCAAGGAATGGAAATAAACAGAAAACCATGACTCCAAAATAATAAAAATATATGTATGATACCAGAAATATTAACAGTTGATAAATGATCTCAGCATAATCCAAAAATTTCGAACATTGTTTTAATCTGTCATGGATTCATGTACCAGTTTGTCTCTTGGGTTTTGATCGGATACAGAGAATATTCCTTTTGTGTTTATTTTGGAAAAAGAAGAAGAGAAATGGAATTGATTCTCTCGAAAGTGTAAGAGTACTATTGAACTTCCAGACACTCGGAAAGGGTCATTGTGACTTGATTATGCGGGTAGTGTGTCATGATATCAGTTTCGAATCAAACGAAGGTGTTGGTATTCTAATGATGTCTGATACAGGTGACAAATGATCGCCATTGTGAATCAATTACTCCCGCGCCTCGGGACGGTGTGTCGGTCGAGGCGGGTACGGTGGTGCAGCCTGATGATGGTAAATCACCCGACCGATCGGTGATAAGACGAGATATTGATGGGTACACGAGGCAGGGAGATAATGTATCATGAAAATAAGTTCAATTGTACGGGGAATTTCCTATTAGAATCCAACTGGGGTCCAGACAGATTTATAACTTCTTGAGAATGTGTAACATATGCGTAGATACTGCTGGTTACTGGTCGCTGGTGTATCTGAGATATGAAATCTGTTCCTTGACATTTTTGAGGATACAGTTACATCGGAATAAAAACTGAGAGTCTGTACTGTCAGTCTGAGAAGTACAACTTTATTCATTTATGGGAATCTTATTAATCATGGGAATCTTTTCTTTTGTCTTTTTTTGAAATAATTTCTATTTTAAAGTGAATAGTTATTGAATAAAAAAAACGCATTGATAAAAGGAAAGGCTCAAAAGTTCTATGGTCACTGTGTAGTTCAGCAATACGAAAAGCGGAGGTCAACAATATGACAAAACCGGGGATTATCAAGTCAAATATAAATTATTAAGGAAAACACATTCTTATTGTGAAGTTGTAATTATTCAGAACATAGGTCTGTGATATTTTAAATACTAAATTAATGTATTAATTATAAATATATACATATAAAATCAATTTTGTCGAAAAATATTGTTTTAGCGTCACCGGGATTCGAACCTGGATCTTCATTTCCAATCCGGGAAAGTGCATTTCTTTGTATTTGTATTTCTTTGTTATCATTAATGTTCCTGATGTTTTTGGGTAACCTGTTAAAATTATTTTTTCCTATGTGCGTATAGTGATGTTGTGCAAATGATGTATTAATTAGTACATTATATTCTACCAAGAAAACTAAATATATTTTACAATATATTAGGGCGATAACAAGGTGGTGAATACAAATCGATATTTGACGCTTCCTAGCGTCTGGTGTCAATCCCGTTATCAGTAAAATTGAAAATAAAACGCAAAGTAAACGTGAGGATATAGAAATATTACTAAGATTGTTTTTATGAATAATTCAAATGGGTAACCGCGAATAAATATATTTCGCGTTAACCCTTCCCAAACCATGCAGTAACTCAGGTCTACCTTTTTAATTAAATCTATAATATTTCGCTAAATATACGCAACATACACGCCATATTTGAATTAATTTGAAGGAAAATATTTATTTATATTTATAATTATTTTAAATTCATTGCGTTATAAAATTAATATGTTGACAAAAATACTATTTGTGGCAAAACAGAAAGAAATGACACTTTAATTGCATAGTGAAAACAATAACAAACATACAAATATAATGGTGTCTCTTTCTCACTAATTAAATGAAGATAGATAAAAAGGAAGATTGTATTGTACAATACAACCTCATATGATGAATGCTTCGAATTCTAATATTACATATTTAAAAAAATATTTAATGCTCAATTCTTAAAGTAAATTTATGGCATTAATCATTTTTTTTACATTTTAAAGACTAATAGAATTCTAATTTCTTACGGTAACACGAGTTGACAGCATGGCTGCGTACGAGTATTTTATATCACGGTACGGGAAAGGTTAAAAAAATCA
The DNA here is from genome assembly GCA_022840565.1 of Eubasilissa regina. Taxonomy (NCBI): domain Eukaryota; kingdom Metazoa; phylum Arthropoda; class Insecta; order Trichoptera; family Phryganeidae; genus Eubasilissa; species Eubasilissa regina. The sequence goes on from JAINEB010000025.1 coordinate 18,907,949, forward strand.
TATAATAATTTAAGCGATTAGCCTCGAAGGTAATTCTAGTTGCTGAAATTGAAATGAATCGTAAAGATGAAAGTTTTGATCATTGTTTATATGAGAGCATATATATATATATATACTTATGTATGCAGTATATTAAGAATAAATAAATAAATATATGTACCATTTTGTTTTAATACACATTTTCCTTCAAAATTAGTCAAATCGTTAAAATAATGGATCATTTGGCAAGATGTAAGATAGATAATTTAGAGATCCCCGATGAGGTAATGATTGATATGGATCTTAGGTATGTATCTACAGCATTAAGTAAGGTTCAAGATCAAAATTAATGCATGTGTGTATATCTGCCCATTCGTTAACGTGAGCAGTCCGATCGTGGTATCCATTGCTGTTTATGTACGTGACGTTTAGATTGCTAACAGTATGTGAGGGTAACGCGAAACTCGGAATAATTAAGGCTCGGAGGTTTGGTGGTAAGGGTTGGTGTGTATCGATTTCTCATTTTACTCTACAATACTAGACCACTTAATTTTTCCCTCTCCCCAAAAAATTTGTCTCGCTTGGGCTGGCATGTAGCTTCAATTAAATTTTTAATTTAAATTTCATTAGAAAATAAAATCAACAAATTTTGACATTAATCATTTATTAAGTGGAACAAGAACAGTCAAAATGTTGAAGGTACTACGTGAGGCAGCAGCGAGGCATTTCTGAGCTGCGCGCGCACGAAATTTCAAAGGAGTACACTATTACCGTATTCATCCGAAAATTTTGAAAATCTGACCTTTTGGGCGTCCCGAAAGTTTCATTAGGGACACTGAGACACGAGGCTTAAAACCAGTGACAACTCCGATTAATCGGGACTCCTGGCAACCCAATATACATCACACAACTAATGACATGTATCATTAGGAAAAAACTGAGTAGTACAGCGTGAATATTATGTTCCAGGCCGATGTTGTTTTTAAATAATTAAACAATGAAACATAATTTTTGAATTTGATTTTTATTTATCAATAATTTAATTTATTACAATTATGTGTAAAGTATAAAATTGGTCAAGTGACCGCCTCTGGTAGTGGTACAAATGCATGCTCTTTTAACCACATTTTTCATAACATTCTCGCACACTTCGCGTTTTATTTCAGCAATTTCATTTCGAATATTGTTCTGTAACATCGAAAATGTTGTTGGCTTATTGGCGTAGACCTTTTATTTCTAGTACCCCCACAGAAAATAGTCGGGAGTCATCAAATCAGGTTATCGAGGAGGCTAGTCGATACCACCAAAATTTAAAGCGTAGATCGGGCTGTATGAGGTGTCACCGCCCTGTTGAAACCACATACCCAAAGCCGCCAAGTCGAAATGAGCTACGTCACTCCTGATGATTTTTTCAAAAGTCGAACGATTATTTTAATTATTAAGGAGAACACATTCTTACTGTGAAGTTGTAATTATTCAGAACAGATGGTCTGTGATATTTTAAATATGAATTGAATATATTAATTAGAAAGATATACAAACATGTATAATTAATTTTATTGAAAAATATACTGTTGTTGCTACCGGGATTCGAACCTGGATTTCTTTCCAATCTGAGGAAGGTGCAATATCCAACTGTGCTACAGCAGATAGTACCTTTGTCGAAAAATTTTCGAACCCATATGTTACATTTTTGAATTGGAAAGAGATTTAGGTTCGAATCCCGGTAGCAACAACAGTACATTTTTCGATAAAATTGATTATATATGTATATCTTTCTAATTAATACATTTAATTAGTATTTAAAAAATATGTTTTAATGACTTCAACACGTTATTGAGGTGTTAGAAGCTCCATAATATATTGTAATCAATTAACTACTCTCTTCGACTACCTAATGCGAACTGACAAATGTCTGCCAAACCAAAATGGCGATCAAACAAAATTGACCTGGAACATAATATTCATCCTATAGAATATTCTTTTTATGTCAATCTCTAACAAGGTTCATTTCGAAACACAGGATTCAGATGTACAGGTGAATGAACCGTATATAATGTTTGAAGTTTAAAAAGCGAAATATGTACGTGGGTAGGTATGTATATGTAAGTAGGGTAGGTACATACTTAAATTTTCCGTGGTCTGCCACTGTATGATGAACGGTAAGATGAATCTTATATACATGCAAACATAAAAATGTGCTAAATGCAGATAGACATGTACTTGAATGTACACGTAGCCTCGCATCCTGTAATGGCATCGTAATTCTTCCTTGGACGTAACACTACAATGTTGTACGAGCCCCTGCATAACGTAATAGTTAACAAAAACAAAACATCCTACGGTGTTGTACAAAAAAAGAAATATTTAAATTTGATTTACTGCTCCTAATACGCGACAAAATATACGACACGCTTTGGCTGAAATTACACAACCTTAATAAAATGAGAGTACTAGTTACAAACACAGCGATCTCCATTATTTTTATTCTTACCTTTAACACTTCTTACCTTCTTAAGTTTGATTGCATTAACTTTTTGATATAAATTCAAAATCGGTGTTAGTTGCAATGTTCGCTACTTTGAAATTTAAATGGCCGCCAGTATGGGAATTACCTTGTTTTTAGAAGAAGTTATTGTGTTTATTTTGTATTTTAAACCAGATTAAAGGGATTATCATATATAATAACAAATGCATTATTAAATATATTGTTCTTTTAGCTCATGTGTTTTTCCATATAAAAAAACTTGAAGGTTTTCAAGCTTTACTAATAACATCATATTCAAATGCCATAGTAGCAAAATCATTTAATTTGTCGTAGTAACAAAACTTATAAAGAAGTAAAATTTGTAATTGTAGCGTCAACTTGTGTTAAGACATCTTCTTCATATTACATTCATTGAGAAGAGTTGTGATCATGGAACCACGGCAAATTATTATGGATAACGGCATGTATGATTTTTTGCCACTTACTTCAGTCCGTGGCACTTCTTGTGCATTCCAGGAGTAGGCTTCGAAGTTTTAATCAGGTCCTCCATAGATTAAAAATTTTTCCATGGTGTAAAATTCCAGTTTTAGAGCCGTAGATAATTTTTTATATGTATTATTTATTATTACACCTCACTCGATCAAGGTCTGTATCGATGTGTGCAGAATTGGAAATTCGTGAGATCTTACAAGATGAATTTTTATTAATACGATTGTTACTATTTTGTCATATTTCCTATTTAAGCACTTTCAACGTGTGTTATGTTTTATCGGAGGCTTTCCGGATAAATGTGTCACAAAATTGCGTTAAAAAAGTGTGAAATAATTTTAAGAGGTTCACGGGTGAGGGTATTTTACTTATATAATATAAATACGTTGTTATGGGTATTTAGTAATCTTTGTAGATGAGGAAGAAATATTTCCACATAACAAAATTTGAACATAAAATAAAATTCAGAGTGTGTTTGAAGAGATTAAAACAAAATACCATGATCTGTATACGAAATGGGGCGGAGTGAATCAGAAAAACATATTCTATGTAGATGTGATATGACATGTGTTTGAGATATGTAACGCTTTTTTTTGATTGACATTAAACATATCGTATGTACATAATTAAGATATCATTGTAAATAATTGTATGGTGTATTAAGTACTATGATGTTTAATGTATGTACTTGTAAAAATATTGATGGATCAGAAGGATGTGCTTTAGCGTGAGTAAATTAATGTTAAATTATATTTCACCCATTCACTCACACGTTCGTTTAAATGTGTGAGTGCGTGTGTGTGGCCAGAGCAGGTGGAACAAGAAAATACTATTTACAGTAGACCGATGCGTTGGTTGGTCTGGAAGGCTGCTGCGAGAGGAGTGACGCGTTAGGGCCGGCACCCTGCGCGGTTGCGATGCGTTGTATTAGCATCTGTTTTTCGGTCGATACCGGCGTGATTTTAAGATTGATGAGAGCCCAGTTTTACACCCGGGTGTTTGCAGTTTGCGGGCAGATTGTGAAGGCGATAGACTTGTACAAATGCATAAAATTGATATTGCAATCGAATTTTGTTCGAATCTTCAATTCAGCCTTTGATATTGTGTATTGCTGTATAGGGACAGTTCGAAGTAAATATTGAAGTCAACAAGAAGGTGTAAGTGAGAAAAACCATAAATGAAGACTGTAATTGCAGTTGAGGCGTTCGTGATATTACGTGATTCGCCCCTTAATCTCGCTGACATGCAGCAGTTATTTATTGCCTCGGCTTGTCTATAATATAAAGTGACTATTAAATGGCTCTGGGAAAGTTGTAAATCAAATGCAAGCTCATAAACTCTCGTCACACTTCACGGCTGGGACGGGACGGGACAGGAACCAGCTCTCGGGGACGCCGAGGACGAGGAGAGGCGAATGACTTGACGAAATGGAACCCCTGCCGCACGGCGTTGCAAATTGATCTTCGAAATATCGTATTGTGATATTTTAATCATTTTTTATATATATTTTTTTTATTCTTTCCCTACTTGACTTTTGTATCGGTACCTGATAAATTAAAAATTTTAATACATTTTCTGAAGTAAGATTTTAGCAAGAATATTAATATTAACCTAATCTATAACATATCAGTCGAAAATGGCTAGAAAACAATGCAATTTAACAGCCAAAGTCGTTATTAAATTGGTGGCAGAGTGTGTTTGTATACAGTAAAAAGTTTATTTAAATTATTTATACACATGTAAATATCGCGATTTTTCATATTTAAACATAAGATATTTTATTTAAACTATTATTTTATGTACTAAATTAATGTATTAATTATAAATATATACATATAAAATCGATTTTGTCGAAAAATATTGTTTTTGCATCACCGGGATTCGAACCTGGATCTCTATTTCCAATCCGCGGAAGTGCACTACCTTTGTGCTATAACGCCAGTATTTTTCTTCACAAATTTTCGAACCTATATGTTACATTTTTCAAATTAATACAATTAATTTAATTAATTTTTCCTTAATAATATTATTTTATGAATTATCAAAATATAATTAATTTTGTGTTTAGCTGATGATGTTTCATATTTGAACGCTAACAAATTTGAGAACGTCTGTTCTACAGTTAGAGAAATCTTAAATTAAATTAATTTTTAATGTTTATATTTTATGTAGTAAAATTTTTAGTTATTAATATTTTCAATGCCCGATGTGATATTTGTCGCCTATATTATTTATAAAATCTACAGTACAATGAAAGCTTGTTAAAAATTACAGTTCGCTTGGTAAAATAAACATTCAGAATTCTTTTAAGTATCGAGCATGAGGTTGTAAGGCAGTATCAGGAGACGAGTGGTGTGCTTTCAGCTTCCAGGGTTGTTAACACGTTTGATGAAGGTTTTCGCACTCCTGTTGAAGAGTGCTTTATCAGAGTTTTTGATGCTTGAAGGTTTTTGGGTCTGTAATTTGTATTTTATCAACTCAAACTCTTCTTACAAATTTTAATTTTTTAAATTTAATTATTAGTTGTAATATAATAAGCTAGATAGATCATTAAATCATTACAGATAAATATGTAATTTTATTTATGATAATAAAATATCTGAATAAGTCACTTGTCCACCTAATCAGGTTGACATCTATCTCAAGGGAGTAAATTTCTTTGTGAAAATTCATTTTCAGAAATACGATCGTTAGATAGTATTTTCCAGAGTACATATATATGAAATATGACTACATTTGGTTTTAAAAAAAATGTAAATACATAAATATAAATATGTAAATCAATGGGGGATATAGAGTAGTGTCTATTTAATTTAATTATGACATATTGTTAGAATTTGTCGTCACGTTTCATCTGAATTTTGAGATAAAATTCAAAATATTTTTGTTTTAAACTTAATTTTAATGATGAGCATATCGGAAATGAGGTTTTATAGTATATTAAAAAAATCCGTATTACTACGCTTTTAATTACCAATTTTTTCAAAAGATGTCATACTTTCGGAGATATTGGCGTTTAAAGTTGGGTTTGTCGGAAAACGCTCGGATTATCAAATCCACCGTATGACGTCACATCTCTCGTACGTACCGGCCAGTACTAACAATATTAGTACTAAAGTGTCGAGTACTGACTTGTCGACTCGGAAGATATGACGTCACATGATAAAATGGCATAAACCGATCGTTTTTAAAATACTCAACTTTGAACATCTGCCACTCTACCATATTTCAAGATATTGAAAAAATTCGTTCAGTTTTGTAAATGAGATTTTTTGATGAATTTTTTTAAAATAAAAAAAATTACTCCACTACCTTATTTTATTTTTTTACATTTATAATATAATATTAAATACATTCATATTAGACCGTTAATTTCTTATAAAATCAGCTTGTAAGTTATACATTTTGCTTAGTGACTGTCTACTGACCCGCTCCGACCGGCAGATACAAAATTAGTATCAGATTCATTCTCAGGAGCCATAAATCAGAGGTGTCTAATGACGATGGCGCACCGCGTGATGCGATGCCCGCGGTCTACTTGGCGGCCGCTCTGGCCGTTCTGGCCGCTCCGGCCGCTTCTGACGAACTGACGAGACGGCCTTTATTATCTCATTTGTTGTGAGCAATGTGGATATTAATAAATCTAGACTACAAACCCTCCTAGCGTAGGCTGGCATTACACAATCACTTCACAGTTCGTAGAACCGTTATGGATATGTACCACACAACATTGTATTATTATTTTATTATTTATTTATTTTATTTTATTTTATTGAAACAATTTCTTAACATATCGTTAGTGATCCTAATAGATAGTTCTACAAAGAGACAGGTACACCATTATTTTAATTACAACAGTGTAAGTCCCTCTCCAATTACAAGAGCTCGTCTCTTTTTTGGAGAGGTACAGCGAAATACAAAAAAGATGTAACTTTAGTTCGTAATAGAATCGAGTATGTAATTCATATATAAAATTATAAAATTTAAAATAAATATATATATATATTACAGACAAAAAACAACATGAAGGTGAAAGACCCTGGTTTTATTTTCATCAACCGACATCTAAAAATACAACAGAACAGTCAATAAAGTGAAACGTTAAAAATGTCAATTTTTGTGATTGCAACACATTAAAAAAGTTAGAAAAACATTAAATGGATTGACAATTGAGAAGAATTGACAAAATATCTCAAATCCAATTCGTACAGAATAAAGCACATAGCTTCCAAGGTCAATAATATCCAAATAGATGACGCGCTATAGTGATTGGCTTTAAGCAAATGAAATGTTATAAGTAACAATTGAGGAGAGTTAAAAAAATATCTTAAATCTAATATAAAGCGTATAAAACTTGCGTCTATATTCGTATTTGATCTAAGTAGAGTAGGAAGATTCTCCAGGATTGTATAAAAAATGCAAATGACGTCAACTAATGTCAGTTAGAGAGTGGATGACTTACGTGGTAACGTACCTAAATAATAGTGGTTTCTTTGACAGAAACAATTAACAGAACAGAATTGTGTTAGTAGAAAAAGCTCGTTTAAAATGGGCTGGTTGTGCATAATTTAACTACTGTGATAGCATTTTATTTGTGTAAACATTATACGTGTATATATATATATATATATATATAAATATATATAATATTTATATAAGTAGTTAGTTATCATATAGACACCGGCAAATTTCATATTATGTTTTAGTGAATCTCTAATATTCAGAAATGGTCCTTGATATCGTTCTTTATAAGTCGCTAAACCTCGATATTGCACCATCCTTAAATCATTATTGATTATTTCAATTATTTGCTCCCGATAATAATCATTATTCATATAAGGTTCCACTCTAAAGGATTCATAATTATTTACGACCTGATTTTAAATTAAGAAAAACAAATGAGTCCATTATGCTCGACATTTGTCAAATCCAAGAAAAATCAAATGTTTCAAATCGTAATAGCTAATTGGGATGCCGGAAAAATGTCACGTGAAAGAAACGACAAGCGATTTAGTGCCACGTAAATTATAAATGGCTGTCTTCGTGAAATTTAAGTAACAGAAATGGTCAAAACCTTATCAGTGATGATCTGATGTAAAAATTGTTAACTGATTTTAATTTTACTAATAACTATATAATACTATGTAAAAATCTGTTTGGACTGTGCCCGTCTTACTAGAGAAATTCTGTCGAGATGGGCATAGTTTACAAGCAATTGTTCAATTAATTAGAATTACAAGTAGATAGAATTACATTTATTACTATATAAAAGCTGTATATGAAGAAAAATTTTAAAATGAACTTAATTTTTGGATCACTTTGTAGCATTAATATAGGTATGAGTCAATATGTTTGGGTGAGTGTACCAATACTGGCTCTACCCATATTACGAATCCAAGTTTTAATATATAGTTTCATGTTCTTGGGACAATTCAATTGATTTGTCTTTTAGCATTCTATTAAATAGTTTAGGTCCAAAATACCTGTAGTTCTCTGCTCTTGAGGTTTGTAGATTATTTGTATTTGTCAGTAATATATAATTTAATTCTATAAGAGAAAATTTTTTCTGCAAAACTATACAATATAATAAATAGTTAGTCGTAATAGATTTTGTCAAAAAAAACCCTTTTTAGATGTGACCATTTTAATATATTTTTTCTTCGCAGGTTACGTGAAGTAAGATTTATTAGAGTTTTAATTTATATTTTCATTTGAATATTAAATTTAATATGAGTGCTGGGGGTAGGGTTACGAAACGTTCTGTAATTTCAGCTCAAGCTCATATATATTCAGAAGCCCAGGAAGGTCAATTTAAATGGAAGAGTTTAATTGAACTTTCACATTTTTACGATGCATTTAAATGTTATAAATGATTTATGTGCTTTGGTTAGATTATATTATAAATTAAGAAGAAAGTATTATTCACAGTTTGACAACTAAAATATCAACTTAAATACTACACAAAAAATATTTATAGGTCAAATAAATATGCTTGTGTTTTGAAAGCTCTAATTTCATAGAGAAAAGGAACCGGTAAACTGATTTTCGATAAACTTTTCGATGAACGTTATTCAATAAATTAATTTTCGAGCAATTTATGGGAGCCGACTTATGGCTGAAACTGTACATTTACAAGTGACGAAATTGTACTTACATTATGTTATACCCACCTGTATAATTGGGATAGTTTTGTATTAGCTCTCAATTATTTATATATATAGTAATAATTTTAAATATTAAATTGGACTAGATAATCTTTTAACACTAATTTATAATATAAATATTTTTATTTTTTATTTATTATCTTAGTTTTATTAACCACAATTGAGTTAACCACCAAGTTAATATTGCTAATTTTAAAAGTATATAATTATTTATTTAAATATTTTCCTATGCCCATGATGCCCCAAAGCTCGTGGATACAGGATTAGGCTTCATTTAAGAAGAAGTAAAAAAGTCCTCCTCAGACATGAGGGATGGTCGATGATGATTTTAATGAAGGACTTTACTAGTGGATTTACAAGGATACTGTGCATATACAAAAAATCGTTGAAAAATACTTCTTCAGGAAAATCAATTAGGATTAAAACTTTAATTTAAATATTTTATTTTTGGTCAAAGTATTTTGTCAAATAAATGAATTGTATGCATTAAAAAATATGACATTTCCCGTCCTCCCACTTAATATATAATACATTCATCGATCCCCCCAAAGGAGGTGGTTCATCGTGTGGGATTATATTCAAAAAGCAAACAGATAGATTACATTACACATTATACAATATTCAAATTGTTATAAGTGATTCATTTTTATACTGGCGTAGTAATAGTCAATGATAAATAATTATGTTTTATTATACATAATTTGATATGATCACAAAATTTTATATACTTTAAAAAATTCATATTCAAGGGGGTAATGTTTATTTATGTATCTCAATTAGTCTAACAAATTTTTAACATTTTATGTAAATAACAATATTATATTCTCTTTAGAAAAAAATTAACTGTAAAATTTACACTGGAACAAACTGTCGATATCTTATACAAATATATTTAAGAACTTGTATTGTATTAATGATAGTTTTAAATTATTTTCTTCATAAATTTTGAAAAAAAAAACAAACACGTTGTGGTTAGATATTATAATAAAATAAAATAATGTTTCAGTTTTAAACCAGTTTATATGTACATACATATACTAAAGTCAACTAGTTTTAGTTAGACCTAACCTTCTTCTGGACAATGTAGTGTAAATACTAAATTAACCTAACCTAACCCAATCTTCTACTAAATTGTCCTGAAGAATTTTGGGTCCAACTGAAACTAGTTGATTACAGTATTTAAAACTAAAACGTTATTTAATTTAATTATTTACTTTATATTTAAGTATTTTTGTATTTTCAAAATGTGTTTAAATTCGTATTGAATGATTTTATTACGATCCACATTAACATTTGAAGCAGTTTTAATTTAATTAAAATATTTTCTAAAATATTTACAGGACTTTATCAACTTTTATTAGGAATTATACAGCACACAAAATACGATACATTCCCAACTGAACTAGATACAATGAGTCTAACACACAAAGAATTTAATGCTTTTTCAATTATGACCCATAAAGACACTCATAGATTAAGAGTTAATTGTATGTAACTCTCGTGGGACAGCGAAGATATAACCGTATAGTTTTAATTTAAACACGTCATAAAATAACATCTAGCCTTCAGGGCGTCATAGCTGTGGCAGTAAAATCAAATATAGTACTTATTCGCTCGCTGTAAAATGTTATGATTGCTATATCCAACCTCTCAGCATTCTTCATATTAATGATTATAATATAAAGTTTTATTGAATTTGGTCATTATTTAAGTCACCAACTTCAACAAGTTTGTTTGACCTGTGAGTCATACAGAAAGTTCATGAAATTGTCTCCCCTTGTCAATTATTTGATACGCTTCTTCTCACATCATTATATAAATATTTTTAATAATAATTATTGCTAATTATACACAATACATGTGATGTTAGTCATGATGATAATATTTCTCAAAAAAAAAAAGCCAATGTATAAGTAGTAACGAACAATATTTGAACTGAATCATGCTTATTTAATCTACAATTAGTTTTACAATCTGTGGTGTGTATGCATGTATGTATGTCTTAAAATTTTTATTAAAAAATAACTTTTATTTTACATAATTTTAAATAGTTGATTAACACGCTCCGTTCTTGCAACTCTCGGACGTCATTAGTTTCTTGCTCCATTTCGTTCAGCCATACATATTATCTTGTTTATTCTATCGTACTTCATCTCTCTCTGTATATTATCTGACAATCTTTTTCCACTCATTCTTCTCAAAAATCGCATATCAATTGCAGTATGAGTTTTTTTTATTATACTCCGAACGTTTAATACTTCAATGCTGCAGTCAACATGTTATAAGACTTGGAGGAATAAAGACGTATTGTGCTTACGTAGAGGTATAACTTAATGTAAATATTTGAATATTCATTGAAATATTCTTTAAATAAAAGATAATGTATTATATTTAAGGGTAGAAATGATCATAATGATCATAATGAATGATAATCATTTTAGCGATTCTCGCGTAGTTTTCAAATAATTAGATTATCAACAGTCGGAAAAAACTACACATTTTTTAAATCTATATACGAAGAGCGGTAACCGCAAAATCATGTACAAAGTACAAAACCAAGGACTATAGTAATATAATAAATGTCAAGTAGAGCTCAGATGTCATACTATTTACGTCAGCTTCTCTTGTGGCATAATGTGGTTATTTTATCGGTAACTGTGAGACTACTGCTCTGAACCGGTATTACATACGTCTATCTCCACGTTTTCATTCTAGATGTGACTGAAAAACTAGAAGCAGTTTTAGTTCGTCCGGAAATACGCACGATTCAAAATCTTATTTAAGCTTAGAAATGTGTAAATTAAGACTATGTATATTGTGGATATTTAATCTCAAATCATAAAATACTTAAAACATTCAAGAAATACGTGAGATGACCGAATTTGAGTTATCCATTAAAATAATATTTAAGTCATTAAGGAGAACACATTCTTATTGTAAAATTGTAATTATTCAGAATATAGATCTGTGATACTTTAAATACAAATTACTTGTATTAATTAGAAAGATATACATACATATACAATCAATTTTAACGAAAAATATTGTTGTTGCTACCGGGATTCGAACTTGGATCTCTTCCAATCCGAAAAATGTGCATTGACCGATTATGCTATACCAACACAGTGAATTAACGAAAATTTTTTCTCCTTAATAATATATAAGTTGTATCAATGTGGGAACGTGCATTAACCGATTATGTTATATCAACACAGTGCATTGACGACAAATTTTAAAACTTATATATTACACTTCTCAAATTAATACATCTATCGTTCCATTATTTGAAAGCCATCTTCTTTATGTTTACCGAATCTTAAATACCTTTGAGTAAACTGATGGAGACGCCATAATTAACAATTCATTTTTATTACATTTTGGACACATTGATATAACTTATATATTATTAAGGAGAACACATTCTTATTGTGAAGTTGTAATTATTCAGAACATAGGTCTGTGATATTTTAAATACAAATAAAATGTATTAATCAGAAAGATATACATATAAAATAAATTTTATCGAAAAGCGTAACATATAGGTTCGAAAACTTGTCGTCAATCCACCGTGTTATTATAGCATTACCAGATAATGTACGTTTCCCGGATTGGAAGGGATCCAAGTTCGAACCCCAGTGGCAACAAGAATATTATTCGATACAATTGATTTTATATGTATATCATTCTAATTAATATATTTAATTTGTATTTAAAATATTTAAGTAGTTGGTATTTTATCTCTGTATGCTACCCCACCGAGAATGATGGCCCGGGGGTGTGCCGTTTAATAAAAGAGTAAAGAGACGATAATGTTGTATGTGTCGGACCTCCCTTTGCGCGGGCCGCACCAGTAATCAGGCTGGCTGTATTATAGCACCGGGGGACCGCCAATAATGGCTGCCAAATTGGGGCGATCTTTTCGGCGCTAAAGCCTCCGAAGAAGCGTGCCAAATGATCCAGATTACCTCGCATCAACCCCTTTGACTCGAATTATAAAATGAAATTTGTGGGTATATAATTATTTTTCTTAATAATGCATTAAACATTGTTATTTTTCAATATTTTGTGTACATCCAATACTTTGTAGGAACTCAATTACTGGGATTTATCCCCTGAGGGATTGCTATCAAGATATAGATGTCTCACAGAGACGAAGCTATTATTTTTATTTACATGAGAAGTATGAAAGTCTTGGGCATCACGGGTAAATAGGTGAACGTTTCATCATGTAAAGTGATTATTTAAGCCAGCCGATGACAGGTCGTAAGCCCTGTAATGGCTAAGACAACATTAATTTTACAGAAATTTTTTGAGAATATGCTGATTGTTTTGATTTTTCATGCTGTACGATTTAGACATTGAACAGTGAACAATACTAGAGAAGGGTGAGAGAAAAATTTCAATATGTTTCCTATATACAGATATATCACCGCACAGAAGACTATATAAATTTTAAAGATTTTAATTTTATTGTGTAAATTATCAGCGATGATAGTCAATCAGTTACATACAAGTGAAGTATTCTAATTTTCTTGTAATTTACAGTTTTATTTTGCGAATCGTATTTTCTTGTATTATACGAAATTTTTCATATCCATCGGGTTAAATATTATAAACGGCCTCTTGCTAAATGCCCAGCAGAAGATCCGTTATCGTATTTTGCTCGGAATCTTTAAATCAGCGTTTAAAGACTGTTAAAGAGATCAATTTTTCTCTTTGCCGCCAAAACATGGTTTCTTTTGTCAGATTAATTTTTGATCGTTGTATAATTCTGCCGGAATATGTTAACTGACTTGTAAAATGTTTTGTCAAATGAGGATGCTCAGTCTTTGAATAAAGGTCGATTTCTGGATCAATTTTCTTTTCAAATGAAATGAAATAGCTTAAACTGAATTGAATGACTTAGCGCTGTCTGTTTAGTGACATTTATAGCAATTCTCGGAGTGTCTCGTATTCTGTAAAAACACAACATAAGAATACTTTATTTTGCTGTTATTTTTTGGTTACAGTATTTTTTTTGAATAGAGTAACATTTCTGTAAAATGATATGATTTTTATTAAAATTATGCATTGTGAAATCATTTTGACAATTGTGCAAAATTGTAGTAGACTAATCTAGCAGTTTTAATTATCCATTCCTACCTTAATATTTGTTATTGTTTAGATAATTCAGAGTGATCGTGAATATACATAGAATATATTTTAAATTTTACTTCAACGCATCTATTTAAAATATTTCTCTCAATACTGTCATTGTGCTTAAATAAAAACATATATTTTGTAAAACATTGAGATTTGCAAAAAATAAAATAATATAAAAAGTGCAACATGAATTTTCACGAAAATTATTCTGAAAAATGAATTACGTTTTTATACTTTTAAAAGTAGCAATATTAACTTTGTGGTTAAAATTCTATTTTTATTTATTATCTTTGTTTTAAAACTAACTTTTACATATACTATCATACACAATGAATCTTACTTACTTACTTACTTACCATCACGCCGTTTCCCCATGGGGGTTGGCAGAGAGGATAGAGCGCCACACTCTTCTGTCCTGACACACAATTCTCGCCTCATCCACATTCATACATCTTGTCATACAAGCTCGCCGATTGTTGAGGCTTCTAACAGAACCATCCTCCATTATCTGGTTTACCTGGTCGTGCCAAGTCTTCCGCGGATGTCCTCTATTTCTGGTTTCATCAACACTTGCGTCATATATCTTTCTTACCATTCTCTCCTCATTCATCCTTTCCATATGACCAAACCACCTAAGTGATCCTTTCTTAACCTACTCACTATACTAACTTCAGCTTTACATTCTTTCCTTATTTCTTCATTCTTTAGTCTGTCATAAATAGATTTGCCACAAATACGTCTAAGTGATCTCATTTCCACTGCATTCAGTCTACTTTCGTTCCTTTTCTGCCAGCTCCAGGCCTCACTTCCATACATCAGTGTCGATACCAGGATTCCATTGTGCACCTCTAGTCTTGCCTCGGTTGACAAATTCCCGTTAGATATAATTCCATTCAAAGCGCCGTTTACTTTATTTCCTGCAGTCACCCTCCTTTCGATATCATTTTCAGCCTTTCCGTTTCCATCAAACATACTTCCCAAATATACAAACTCATCTACTTGTTCCAAACATTCATTACCTACAAGTATTTTGCATAGTGTCTTGTTTTCCTCCTTCTCGAATACCGTCACAATGAATCTAATCATCCATTATCACACAAACATGAAGGGATCCACTCCATGATACATCGTTTAGTCAATATTCCTATGTCAACATCCAATTTCAATATTGAATTGAATACAATTAAAAAAAATAGCAGTTAATAACGGGTATAATACAGGTTTGATGGACACTATTTCAAAAAATAAATCAAAAGAATGTAATAAGCAATTTTTATATAAATCACAGATAAAACATAATTATAATAATGATTATTGGCGTAGGATTTTTTTACATAAATATATTTTCGAATCAAATATCTAAACACCTACCACGAAACATTAGACCGGCATTTTATACAAATAATAGTATAGAAATTTTACTTATAAATTCTAAAGACAAAGATGACTGAAGACAGAATTTAACAATTCTGGTGTCTATAAACTTAGTTGCAAGGATTGTGCTGCATTTTATATTAATAAAACGGGTAGAAATTTTAATATAAGAGTAAGGGAGCATTTGAGGTGTTTGAACAATAGTGGGTTTTCAGAATTTCTAATCATTTGATAGAAAATGGTCATGGTTTTGATAAAAAATTGGGATTGTCAATTTTTCATATAAACGGTGTTGATCACAAATTAAATAATTTGGAATCGTTGGAGATAAATAAAGTGTGTAAAACTAATCAAAAAATTATAAACAACCAACTAAATTTAACTACGAGTCCTATTCTAAAATTTTTTCCTAAAAATTATTCTAGTAAATTTGTATTAAGTAACAATTTCAGTTAGGTACTAAATTTATTTTTTAAATAATTGTTTTTTTTAAGAAATAGATTCTTGTAAAGAAACAATAATATACGTTTTTAGTTAGTTATGACACCCTGAAGAAGAAAATGGTATTTTTCGAAACCGGTAGATGTATTTAAACTCAATTAAGTAATTAACAAAACAATGATAATAAATAAAAATATAATTATGTTTTTTATCAAAATGTAATTAATTATTCACAATTATCGTCACTAGGAAACAAGCCAAGACTCCAATAACAATATGAGTTATAAATATATTTTCACGCAGCCTCGATGCCGTTGGGCAGCAGTCGTATGTAATTTTTAAAAGCGGGCATCGCAAAGCATTTCAATAACAAATGATAAAATCTAAAATTAATAAATGAAAATTCAATCGTTGAAAAATTATTTACCTCCTGAGGGTACGATTTCATCATTATCAAACTGCCATCTAAAGTACAAAATTAAACACGCATTTAGATTAAAAAATATATATCCGCAAGCGGCGCGAGCCATGTACCTGATTGAAATTTCGATACACTTTAAATTTGTGCAATAACGCCGCCATAAAAATTATTATTCTTTTCGTACTTGGTATGCGCCATTTTGTTTTCACGCCTCGGCTGTTATCTGCAATACTCGTGACGGGGCTGTCAACTGCCGAAAGGAACAACAAAACGAGGTACATATAATAATTTTAAGGCTTATTCTTCGAATCGAATTTCTACAATACGAAGTTGTCATTTTTAACTCGTCTAAAATAGGATGTAAACTAAATAATTCTTGACGCATGGATATAATTTATTGTTAAAGATTTTACAGGATTAGCTTTTTGTTTAAATGGAGATACCGTTATTTTTTATCAATGTAAGATATAAACAAAAATATATCATTACAAACACTCGTACGTGTATCGTGTTACCACCGGAATAGCACATTAGATATTTAAATAATTTTTAGAATAAATTATGTTAGGTTGTATTCTGAAAGAGCGTTTCCTTTTATTATATGCAATTATACACCTATATTTTAAACATTTAAAAATTGGCAATACCCAATAGTGTATTTGTAAAAATTATTGCCCTAGCAATGTTCTGCTATGTCAGTCATGCATGGATTAGAACGGATCGATATATTGAAATTATATTCGTTCAAAAGATAGCTAACTATGTGGGAAAAATATTAAAAAAATAAATGGGATGGGTGGTTTTGTAAATTGATAAATATTTTTAAAAAACAGTTATTTAAAAAAATGCAATCAATGTATAAAATACAAAACTGCTAGTTTGACCCAACATGTAGTATACGAGTGTATAAGTTTTTGTTTTTAATCATATGTTTATTGCGTATCAATTCAATATTTATCATATAAGGGTAGTTTAAGGACAATATTTTGATAATTTGTTTTAGAGAGAACTCAGTTGTCTTCATTATTTGCTTTACATGCGTTTTATAGAAATCACGATAATTTAGAGATTAAAGAAAGGATTTCTGTTATTTACTATACATATTTATATATACATATTTTTGTAAGGTTCGTTCTACATTGGGCTATGCTAATTTCGGAGAAATTTCGAATGAATATATATGTAATAATATTATATTCTTTCGAAAATTGAATAAGATACAGAAAAGTGGAAAATTATTTCACAAATTGTACAATACAAACAAATATATTATATGTATCGTAAATGAAAGCGATAAATTGTACTATTAAATATACTGCAAAAATAAATCACTTTTTCTTTACTTCATTTTATGTACAAATTAAATACCAAAAAAATGAAAATATTAAACGTCACATTTTACCTATTTGTCGCATACTCATCAGTCAAGAATTTTCAATAGTTTAGAGAATATCCCCGAGTGTTTCCCTATAATTTACATGAAAAATCAGCCTCTCACTTACCACAAATCTGTACGGGGTTGATAACTTGAAGAAGATTCGAAGAGTCTAATCAAAAGGTATGTTTAAAAAAATCGGACACATGTAATTTTCTACTGACTTCGTTGCGCGGTGTCTTAAATTAATCTCGACAGATCTATAATTTTGCGGACCGGCTATTAACGAGAAGAAAGTGTAAAGCGATGATATTACCAGCCAATCTACATACAAGATACTCTCAGATATATAACATTTAAACTAGGCCGAAGTAATATAGATTTCACCACTTGCGATAATTCAGGGAAGAAATTATAGTTTTAAGTTATTTAATAAAAATAATAGTAACTATAGTAGTACTTGTTACTGTCACACGTTTTTATTGTGATTTTTGTTATATGGAGTAACGTGATAAAACTATTAGCAATATGTGAAGTGGTTCAGCTCATGTTATATTAATTGCTCCCCCAGGGGCTTGTTTGGGAACTCTGCATACAATGTTATAAGGTTTATTACTGGGGTTACCATCGTTTAAAAAATATTTAGAAGCTTATGTGATAATGTAAAAACAAGAGTAAAGTTATCGTATTTATTTATTTAGTTTGTAATTATACAACTATTGATTTAAATACAAATATAATATATGAGTTATATAAATATATATATATTTAACAACACAATCAACAATAGAGATATGCACCCTCAAATAAAAAAAATCTTGAATTACGGGGGTGGCTATCGACATTTATATAAAATGAGATCTATGATAATACAATGTAAAAATTAATAACAAAGTGAAACTTTTTAAATTGTTGAGAAATTTATTAGATTAGAACTTGAGAATAAGAAGGATGTTGAATACATATAATGAATATAAATAATAAAACAAAATACTTTGTTGAAACCACTATTTATTGATAAATCAACATGTCTCGATACCTATGGTATCTTCTTCAGGAGACAATGTATATTAAAATTAAAAATACAAGCGTAGATAAAAACAAAATTATAAAGTGTAAGTGGTGGGTAACTAAGTAGGAACTACTATGAAAACCGTTTAACGTACTCACTCACATGCGCACTCACAAGTATATATTCTACATTCGCGATTATCAAAATTGAACATGCGTATATTATTCCATTTCTTTTTCTAACCTGTCCCTAGGCACGAGGAAGAAAAGAAGAGTTTGCTGCAATCAGCTCTCCTGCACGAGCTCAGTGTGCTTTTAGAACTGTCTACATTTGGAACCTTACGGATTAAGCCACCATCGCATAATACTTAACTGCTAATGCTTAAAATCTATATATATTTAATTCCGCTAATATATACAAACAATTCTTATTACGCGAGTGTTAACAGTGCTTGTTATACATATTCTGCGTCGCTTGTCTTATGGTTGGAAAGGAGAGAAACAATTGAATCAGCATCCAGCATCAGGCAGACCGAAAAAGTAAGTGCCTCCTATCATTTATTATTTCCACCAAGAACAAATTTAAAAGGTGATTATTTGCATAAAGGATTTGGTTATTTATTATTATTTATTTATTAAATAGTGGTTTTAACAAAGTGTTTTGTCTTATTATTTTATAATATACAGCCACAAAGTAATTTACCGATTATGCTATACCAACACAGTGGATTGACGACAAATTTTTGAACTTACATGTTATACTTTTCAAATTAATACATCTGTCGTTCCATTATTTGAAAGCCATCTTCTTTATTTTTACGGAATCTCAAACACCTTTGAGTAATCTGATAGATGTCAGAATTAATAATTAATTTTTATTACATTTTGGACCCATTGATACAATTAATATATTATTAAGAAGAAAAATTTGTCGTTAATTCACTGTGTTGGTATAGCATAATCGGTTAATGCACGTTCCCCGGATTGTTAGAAATCCCAGTAGCAATAACCATATTTTTGTATCAGATTGATTTTATATGTATATCTTTCTAATTAATATATTTAATTTGTATTAAAAAAATCACAGACCTATGTTTTGAATAATTACAACTTCATAATAAAAATGTGTTCTCCTTAATAAATAATTAGTAATATAATAAATATAATTAATTCATTTTCTTAATTCTCTTCCTGAACAACTCTGAGTTTTATCGCTGCCGTCAGGCTTCTCTATATATATCGGTCCTCTGCTACCATCTCGTTGCACTCGTTGATTCTGAATTTCCTTAGAAAACAATTTTATTTACCAATCCAAGTATCAGATGTGCCATGAAATTTACACGTAATACTTTATTTAAGTGCTCGTTATTACTAGAAAACTACCATCGATTAATTTTAGACACCCTGTTCAATACTAGACTACAATACTAGTACAATTTATTATCCTTTATTCGCTACTTAATTTTTGTATTCGTGTACGATCCATATTTCAAATTCATCTTACATGTATTATCTTATTATCGCCATACTCGTATGTCGTGTGTCATCGGTATCATATTCATTCGTGTATCATGTATCATCAAAATATCTCTATTTGATCGAAACATGTAGCTTGCAAACTATACCTCGAATTAAATACGTCAGAATAAAAGATATCTACGAATCATTATTATAGTTTTGAACTTATATTTAACTTTGCCTTAATCTCGTATTTTTCACCAATGGTATATTAACATTTTTTTTCTTGCAAATATATAAATGCCCAGCTTTATGTCTAACCCTTTATTTTTCTATTTAAACTTAAGGGCAAACTCAAAGATTACGTCGGAGAGAAAGTATTAATTTTCTTTGAAATATAAATTAGGTGGATATGTAACCTTTTTGTTCTGAAAATACACTATTCAAATGAATGACTTAATTTTTACTATCAGAAGTATCAAAATTCTCAACATTGTTTTTCGCATAAAATAATGCATTAGAAATAAAGTTTACTAGACGTGGTATGTTCTAAAGTAATTGCCTGTACAGTTTTTATAAGTTGAATATTGTTAAGGTACATCAGAAGTTACAAAAAAGATTTTTGTTTATAATATAGTTGGAGACAAAATGTGTTGGTAGTTAGGGTAGCACAAATGATAAATTAGTTTTATTTTGCTTTTTATCCACATCTATCAACCACTTTGTTATTTTTGTTTAAAATCGTTGGTCACTTTAGACCCTTTAAGGACCAGTGGCAATTTATTAAATATACGCAGCGCACAAAACAAGAAAGTTCGTTAACCAAATTTGGTATCCATTTTTGGAACTAAAAAGTATCTTAAGGTTTTGTTCCTAGTTTCCTTTAAACCTGATCGTAGTTGTGAAGTTATTTTTAAAGAGTTTTAAAAAAAAATAGTTTTAGGATTGATCTGGTTAACAGTTGTCTTATATCCAAAACTTGAAAGTAGGTATATAAATAGTTCTTCAGAGTTATACCTACATGGCTTCTTGTTTAATTAGAGTATACATTAAAGTTAGAGCTGCGCCGCTCCATGCACATATTGGGTAACTGATGAGACTCTGACATTATCTTATTCAGGACTGGTGTACAACTGAAGTATTCTAAACGACGTCAATTACGGGGCGAGGGGGAGTCTTGGTAGGAATGGGGGTTGATTAATAGGGAGACATTGAAATAGAGAATATGTTAAATAGAGGGTTGTTCGTTAAGTTCAATTGGTTATTAATTATGATAGACTTAGTGTTGAGGGAATTTTTTAATTTCTAAAATTTCTAAATTATCTAATCTAAGGCCCTTATTATTACAATGTGAAATTTCAATACCATTTTCTTTTACAAAATTGTGGCCTGTCTCTAAAAGGTGGCTGGAAAATTCTGAGAAGTTAATATTATTGAAACACCTTAAATGTTCTGTTATTCTAATATTAAAACTTTGTGTCGTTTTACCTATATGAATTAAATAATATATGTAAAGTTTTTTTTATATCTGTAGTTGAATCGAATTAATCCATTTTCTTCGGAGTCCCTATCTATTAGCACTTAAAAAAAATAAAGATTTTTATATATCGATGTTAAATAAATAATTATTTTATAATACATACTAAGTATACTTACTGTCTTCTTATGACAACGTGTTGCTTTCACGCACCTAAAACTGTGAAATAAAATAACCGGACAGTTCCCAGATCGATGATTAGAAAATATGGTAGCAGTATTTAAAGGGATCCTTTGGAACAGGAGATTGGAGGCAAATTGATTGCGGAATGCTTAAGGAGATGCATCGATAACGTCAGAAGCTGTGGAATGCTTTTACCCGTCAGCCCCACCACCCCGCACGGTCCCACTACCTCACACTAACATACGAGTAAGTACATTGATATAGGCATACAAAACTAAGCTGGAGTAAGTATAAAAGATTGTACATGGTCTTAAAAATAACATGTTGATCAATAAGTATTCCTCCAATCTTTACGAATGATAGTGAAAACTTGGTGTATTAATACTAAGCTAACTCAGAAGTTACAAGCAACGCATGGAAAGAAGTATCCAAAAAATAAAGTGAATGGTGTCTCACTTTAAAAGCCGGTTGTTTGATCAGTGGTAAGTTTTTACTAAATAGTATAATATAAAATTGCGAAAACGGGTTGTTCGATCGTTGGTAAATAATATTTACTTTTATTTACCAAATATAATTTACCAACGTAAATAATATTTACATTTTTTATTTATTATCTTAGTTTTCCGAAACCGGTAGATGTTTTTTAAACTCAATTGTGGTTAATAAAACTAAGATAATAAATAAAAAATATGAATCTTAACCACCAAGTTAATATTGCTAATTTTAAAAGTAATATTTACGTTGGTAAATAATATTTGGTACATTCAATTGTAAATTAATTTTCCCATCCAATATCTGATTGTAAAAACCGTAAATCGTTAGATAAAAATCTTTAAAAAAACGGACTTTTCACAGCTGTTTCAGAACTCATCTGTCACATTGATACTTTGAAAATTACAGTATACGACAATGTACAATTCAATATCCCACTATTTTAGTGATGAGGGTTCGTCACTACGTCCGATGATGATCTCGCTGTAGAATTATATTTGCACGTGAATGAAGATTTTTTGCCAGCAATGTGACAGATTTCGAACGCAGGGGTGAATAAAGAAAAAAATTGTATGTATTGTTAATGGTGAATATTAACAATAAATCAATTTTGGTAAAATTCCCAGGAATTTGATGATTATTCGCCTTGCCACACTATTAAGCGGGATTATTTTTTACAGTAGTAAACTCGACGTTCGAACAACCCGAAAATGTTTTTTTCCACGGCGATAGTAAAAAGTTACTAAAGCAAAAAATTTACTGTTTATCAAACAAACGGCCCTAATCGAAATCCTTTGACTTATTTCGCCCTCGTTTTTCTGACTCTTCTAGAGACTTCCAACATATTTCAGTCCATGCTACGTTGTGTTGCCAGGAACTTTCGAGATTGCTTAGTATTTAAAGCAAAGGTTTCACTATTATATGTGAGGATTGTATGTATTTTTGACCGTGTATGTAAAAATATGACAAAAAATAAGCATAAACTCATAAGTTGACAGTGGGAAGTCCAATATACTAAAATATCTAGTTAAAACCGAAACTACAAATTAAATGAATCAACTAGGGAGATGTAGAAAAAAATCTATTTATCGAAAAAATAGTTTAGTAGCTACATTTCTGTTTCTCTTTAGATGATCAATTGTTTGATTTATTTAAAAATACCACAGAACTATGTTCTGAATAATTACAACTTCACAAAAAGATCTCCTTAATAATATATAAGTTGTATCAATGTGTCCAAAATGTAATAAAAATGAATTAATATTTCTGGCGTCTCCTATTGGATGTATTAATTTGAAAAGTGTAACATGTAAGTTCAAAAATTTATCATTAATGCGCTGTGTTGGTATAGTATAATCGGTTAATGCATGTTCCCCGGATAGCAAAAGATCCAGATTCGAATCCCGGTAGCAATAACAATGTTTTTCGATAAAATTGATTTTATATGAATATCTTTCTAATTAATACATTTAATTTGTATTTAAGTAAATATTACTTTTATACAAATGTTGTAAATGAGAAAAGATATAATTAAAGCTTCTTTAAACACAAATAGTCTTGTATCTATTTCACCGAGGTCATCAACTATGCCTACAAAGCGCCATTCGATTTATATTACGAGTTTTGTCGTTGTCCTGGGTGGTCAGTGGCCACTTCTAGTACCAAACGTTAAGGACGCACTAAACTCCTGTAATCAAGAATGATTCAGTGCTGTACCTGCGGTGATTGGTGATACAGCATAATGCCTTTTATTAGGCACAATATACGTCTACTAAGTATTAATATGGTACCGACCTGATGATCATAGTGTTTGAATGCTCTTAGACTTTTATATTAGAGAGTTAATTTTGGTTGAAATATACGAAAAAGGTACTTATGCTACACCAATATGGCATGTATGTCCCCAAAAAATATGCATGCATATTTTAATAAATTGTAAAAAAAATTTATAAAACATCCTAGTATACAACATTTTTGAAAATTATAACGTATATAAATTAGTATTTGGTATAAGAAATTCAAAATAAACTAATAAACATATTGAAAATTATCAGTTATTGAACTAAAACACTTCATATTCTTAACTTAACATACGAAAAGAAGTAAGACTATTTGCTTCTTTCAAATTGTTGGCAGTTCATTGAACAATTTGAAACCTTCATTTATAAACTATTTTGTGATTTTGCCAGATTTGTTTGTGTAGGTCTAAAATCTTATTAAATATTTTTATTTATATGATGGCAATAATCGATTTTGTATATCAATACTAGGACATTTTATACAATTTTTTGCTTGATCGTCTTTAATTTTAGCTGTTAAATAATATGACTAATTCATACATATTAAAATAGTCCTCATTGCTCTGTTTTGAATTGTTTGCATAGGGCAGTTGGCTGCATCTAACAAATGTTCATACTCTTATGTGGAAGCCAAATCTTAAAATATATACAAAAATTCGCTTTTTTAAAGTCGACTTCATGAAGTAAGCGTGTCTATATTCAGACGTACCTATGTATTTTCGATGAGTGGCTTCCGGTCCAGTGTAGGAATGCCGAGGGGATTTGATTTTCGATCTGACAAACCACCAAGTTAGTCATATTTGTTAAATCACCAACGCTGATATTTATTTGACCGTGTATTTAGTGTAGTGCGTTGTAGTTACATTATTTTAAATTTTTTTTGTATTTGCCTTGCTAAATTTATTTAAAATGATTATGACTTAGTGTTTCAACATTTTTTGAGTTACCTGTATTTTTTGTCAATATACCTATGTAAGTTGGTAAAAAATGGTTATAAACTTATTTTCGTAAATATTATAACAAATTTCTTGCTGAATAACTTTTTTTGGATGAAGGTATCGTTTATACGATATTAAAATATTTATTTTTAATATATGTTCTACCTGTACATATAAATTTAGCATACCTTATAATTTATTAAACAAATGGAAAATATAATCATCACACCTGACTACTCATAAAAAATACATTATATAAGACACAGTAAAAAAGTAAATAAATTTTGTATAAAATACGAGTATGTACATACATATGTGCTTAGATCACTAATGTGACGCGAATCCAATCAATACTGGAATTGACATTATTTCTTCTTTAAATTTATGCTTTTACATATTATGAGTGCACATATTTCATGTTGCATCATGTTGTATCATGTTGCATCATAAATGTTTTTAACACATTGATAAGAAAAATGAATTAAATTGAATTAAATCATGTTGTAAAAATACTTTTTTATGTATTGAAAATGACAGATATGTGAGAAATGCCGAGTGGAACCATCGCGTGTACACTAAACTCTTATATTATATTTACGTTATGCCGACAGACGTTCATATAAATTATTTGTTATCACATTTAGTTAATTTAGTTAATTAGTTATAATTATTGAGAAAGATTCCAACTAAAAGTGGTGCACACCATCGGGGCTGGGCGTCGCTTATCCTGCCATCTTTAGCATCCATTATTCCGTGACGATCCACCATTATTATTACATGGGATTGGATAGGGGTAATGTTATGATAACGTTATGGTGAATCAATTATCCATAGAATTGTCTGCCTTACTTTACCGTTCTTTCGGTTTCGGTCAGGGTTGCCAATCGTCCCTGATTGTTTCTATGCAATACGGGAAAATCTGGTATATATATATACATATATATATATATATTATTAATAAATTTAGGTTTGTATTGTTTTATTGTAAATAAACCAGGCCATAGATTAGTGTGAGCAATGAAACGATTTCATAAACGCTTTTCCGTTCGGATAAGATTGACATTATTTTTGTTATATTTGTTAAAATTGAAGTCGGTGAAGTTCTTTGATTCTTAGTAAAAAAATTGGTTTGTTTATATTGAATAATGTCGTATAATCATTGCACATTCTATAAAACATAAAAATATTTTGTTGGTCTCCCTGAATGAAAAATTAATTCCCGATCTCTTAGATGCCAGGCCAACATAAATTATCATTAGATATGTGTTTAAAAACGATTAACCAAGCAAAGGTCATTCATTACTTTTAAAACATCGGCGATTGCCAGTGGCTGTTTTTAGACCCTGCGGATGGCCATATTGTGACCGTCACACGACCATATACTGTCCGGTACACGTCCCATAATCAGTATTTTTGATAAAACAGTTAAACATTACTTTCATCTCCGTTTTATCATTATTGTCACGGTCCAAATGTTCAATTTGATATGAATTTTGTAAAATATCTCTCAATTGACGCTAGTTTATCATAATAATTTTATAATGTCTACCTAAAAAGAAGACTTGGAAAAAAATGGCTGCCAAACAATTTTGAAAATACTTTCTGATGTGTGATAACTGTCATTACCGTTGTCTACGTATGTGCGAATGGCGCGCCTGGATTCTAAATGTTTGATCAATGTTGTAAGTTTTTATTTGTATGTATATATATATATATATATACAGGGTAAAAACAGATCTAGTCCACAATACTTTATGGGACCTGACTAAATTATGTGATTATTTCGATTAATTAAAATATTTTATTGATTCCAAATTAAACACAAAAATTAAAGGTCACCGAATTTCGAGTGGTTAGACTATTTTTTGTTACATAATTTAGGGCCTCAATCAAATATGTAGATTAATAATACAACAATTTCGCAAATATATATATCGCCGTACGTAGACTTCAACCATAACACGATTTTGTAAAAATTTCAAACAATAATATTTTCCGTAAGATTGCAGAATTTGCACATATTCATTGAACATTTTCGACTCGTAATTTAGTCCACTCATGAATTTTTTTTTCGTTTACCATTCCAAATAAGAGACCTAGCTCTTGTGCTTGGAGAGGGAGTTGCACTAAAATAATTTTATATATTTTATTCATTGTTTATTTGTGTGCTTCTGAAGTGTTCTATAATATTGTTTATTTACTAATTATGTGTTTCTGAAGTATTCATTTAATTTATTTATAAACTTTTTAAAATATTTTATTCCTTTAATTTGAGTAGGGAGGCTATTGAAATTTTTTATCCCTAAGTGTATAAAATTTTGCTGATAGTGTTTGGTGTTACATTTAGGGATTTTAATTGGATGTCCTAATTTCAAATTTTACAGTGTTATTTTCTTAAATTAATTGATTAATTAAGATTTTTTTGTAAATATTTTCTATTTTGGGAACTGGTAATTTTGCAAAAAGTGTTTGTGTTGAAAAAGTTGATATTTTTTAAATATTACTTTGATGATGATTGTTCTCTGTATTATTTTTACCGAGTTCATTACATTATTGTATGCTCCTCCTCACCCAATTATTTCATACTGGAGTAGTGAGTGAACAATAGAAAAATATACCATTTTAAAATTATTTATACTTAAAATGTTTCTTAATCTTATGAATATATAAATACATTTTCTTATTCTTTTCACTAGTTCGCTAATGTGACTGTGCCATTTCAAATGTTGTTCAATAATTACACCGAGATATTTGATTTCTTTAATTTTGTACATGAGTCGTTTCAGGTAATTTTATTACAGTTGTCGTTATGGATAGTAATTTTTATACAGGGCGGTGTTTTAAGACTTTTGACTAAAAAGGAAATGTAATAGGTTTTTCGGAGCTAAAGAAAGTAAATTACTATTGAACCAGGATTTGAGTGTGTTCATGACGTTTAAGCATGTTCGTTTGTAGTGTTCCAGTCTTGTCCATCAACAATGATAGCAGAGTCGTCGGAGTATTATATAATTTTATCCCCCAAAACGAATTCTGGAATGTATTCATACTAAGTAAAGCGACTTAAATAATCATACTTTCAAATTTACGTAGATTAGTTTGTAGTACCTACTTTCTAGAAACAAACTGAATTAAATACCTACAGTTATTAAAAGTTAGCCCGACTACAAATGGTGAAAATTATTATGGAGTTTATTAAAATTTTCAAATATTTAACAAACTACATACACGTATATTTTTATTTATAAAATAAAATAAAAATTATTTGAAATTATATATGTTTTTCTTTGGTCGACCCTAATCATAGGGGTTAAAGGCAGATGTACGCACTAATGTATTGTGCGATAACCTCCCAATAAAATATTGCGACCGCCCAACAATTGAGCCCATGGAAGAAAGACCAGCCGACGCGTGGTCTCGTTTTTGTATATATAAATAAATAATTCACTTGAGTACAAAGGACATATCCGATTTGAATTTGGCAACTGTGAAATTTGAATGCGTTTCTGGACCGTTGATTTTTGTAAGTAATGCGCTCCATCCATACGAGCGAGGATTGAGTGTGGCGAGAGAATTAATATATGAAGTAGAAGAAGGGATATATTTAAAATGCGTTTTTTAATGTACCTAGGGTGTTATTTATGGATTAGTCAGTATGCGCAGAGAATGAGATTCTAGATTATGTAACTTTCAATGGAACGTAGTTATGCAGAAAGTAGCCATCCACAGAAAACCTAAACTAAAAAAAAACGACTTTTATAAAATGAGTGAATACTCAGATTACACAACATGAATAATATTTACCTTTAAAATAATAAATAATATATAGCTGCTAAATTTTGTATGACTTTTAAGAGGATTTAAGAATAGATTTTAGAGAAGTTGGTATTTTTACATATTGTGATGTTTATTTAGATTATAAATTGAGGTTTTTTGAGATTAACAAAATTTTCAAAACGCGAGTATTATGAATTTTTGTATAAAAGTGGCCTAGTTGTATTTGGCAGAATATAAAATTGACCATACTGCATCTAACAAAAATAATATCGATTTTTTTTCAACATTGTGGACTGGATGCGTTCTGCGTAACTATATTCAATTATGGGGTTTGACAATTTTTTTTGGCATAGTTGTAACCCAAACAGTATTAAATAATATGTTGGTGAATGTAGTTGTATTACCTTAACTTTATAATAGTTGTATTTTTAACATACATATTTGCAGACCTCAGGATCAAGGGTTGGCAATTTCAGGCAATCCAGTAATATGAATAATTATTTTTAAGGAGAACACATTATCGTTGTGAAGTTTTAGTTTTTCAGAAGATAGTTCTGTGATATTTTTAATACAAATTAGATGTATCAATTAGAAAGATATACAGATAACATATTTTGTTGCCATCGGAATTCAAACTAGGAACCCTTCCTATCCGAGGAAGTGCGCTGACTACTAGATCATGTCAACATAGTAAATTAACGACAAATTTTGGAATGTTTTTTTTTTCAAATTTACACACCTATTATTCCATTTTTTAAAAGCAATCTACTTCACATATATGGAGAATTTCAAATAGCTTTGAGTAAAACCCGATAGGAGAGGCCTGAATTAATTAATTAATCCATTTTATTAAATTTTGGAAACATTAAATACAACTTATATATTTTCAAGGATGCATAATATTTTTTCTATTAATTGATTTTATCTGTATATCTTTCTAATTGATACACTTAATTTGTATTAAAAATATCACAGAACTATGTTGCAACTGCATAACTGCAACTTCACAATAATAATGTGTTATTATTAATATATATTATACAAGTTGTATTAAATGTTTCCAAAAATTTAATAAAATTGATAAATTAATTATTTCTGGCGTCTCGTTGGTCTAGCGGTTAAGACGCTGGTCTAATGATTTAGAGGTCGAGAGTTCGCGCCTTGTTCCAGAAGACCAGCAAATTAGTACTTTTTTAATAGCACAAGCGTTCAGCGTAGTTTAAAAATAGTAAGAATCTCTATTTAGAAAAAAAGTGAAACATATAGTTTTGAAAATTTATCGTTAATTTACTATGTTGACAGGGTGAAAAGGTCAGCGCACTTACCCGGATAGGAAAAGTTCCTGGTTCGAATCCCGGTGGCAAAAAAATATTTTTTCGATAAATTGATTTTATCTGCATATCTTTATAATTGATACATTTAATTTGGATTGAAAATAATTTAGTATCTCGAAGATGTAAGTGCATCACAGAATATTCCTTACGTAAATACTTCCAAACAAAATATAGTAGTTACCCTGCACACTCAGTAGGTACCTGCCTAAGTGTGAGAGTAAACATTTCTCATTACTTCTGTTAATAATACCTCTTAGTTAACATTAAATAATTTCGTTTACTATTAAGTAGCTACATGCGCCTTTTCAATAAACATTTTTAACGATTTGATACCTGCCTAGAATAAATTAAAAGGCATTCATTTCTTAAAAAGTCATACGATTTTATGTTAAAGAAAGATTAAACATAAATTACGCATAATATATTTTTAAACTTTAGTACCCAAAAAATTACAGTGTCTTATTACAGCAAATTATTGTTATGGTATTTTAAAATGTTATGAAAATGAAACACGAACCGTCGCTCGTTGGCAGAGAAACTACAAATGAAAGTTTAACAGTGAATACGTAAATAGCCCACCTCGACACAGGATCATCCTAGTGGGGGGCATTACCAATAATTGTTAAAATATTATAAAATAATAGAGAAAAAAGTATTATCCTTTCACATGTACTGGGTGTAATCTACCTAATGTATAATATTTTCGGCATAGATACATATTAAAAATATGATGCAGATACAATCTCGCAAATATTTATTTCGAGGTACGTAGACTGTTTAACATGATTTTGAACAAATGAACTAATACTTAAATGAACGAAGTATCGTAAAAAGCTGAACCGCAAGGAATCCAATAATATTAAGCCTAAATCTAAGAACAATGCTTTAGAGATAAGATTAAATTTCTTATAAAATTATAAAATTTCGAAACAGTCTTCATTTATTTTCTTTGCAATGGGATATACGTTGCTGATTATTTACGTATACTTAATTTGATACACAATAATAAGTATATAATGATAAATAATAATTATTATTCATAATTTAAGTCAGTTTCCACCCATAAAATATTATGGACTGGGGATGTTGCACCCTGTAGGTACATACATAAATTTAATATTGTAGTAATTATTTAGGACCCCTCTCAAAACATACTCACCATCTTCCTGATTACCCCCTCCCACTTTTTGTCCTATAAATGAGGGATATATTGAATTCTATGCATTATATTTTTATCTTAGTCTCACTTTAGGACTCCAAGGATAATATAATCACTACATGACCATCATTACATGCAAATTTTACATACGTAATCGTGGCTTATATCAAACAAAGACATCCTCCTTTCTCACTCCCAAACTCCTCCGTCCCGGACCGCTATTATCACACGATTAAGGTTTTAATTCAAATAAAACTATTAATACTTTACTTCGCCATATTTTGAACTTGTAAATATAATATTTACATTTTTGTACGTATAATTGCACTATAATGTTTGACGCGTAACCCTTAGAATGTCAAAACCGATTTATTATTGCTGAATAAAAATGAGAAACTCTGAGTGAACTTCAATGTATTTTAGAGATTATTCTCGTACGAGGATACGCTTTTGTTGACGTTCAAAGGGTTACATATCTCTTTAGATAACTCATCTCTTTGATATTCAGTTGGCATCCCTTCAGCGAATTATCCCGGGGCGGTAATCACCCCTCTGCAGAAATAATGTTATCCCTGATTTACACAAACATTAATCGAGTTAGCGACCTAACCAATGCTGCACATTCCGCTTCGTGCACGGGCCATTTGATTCACCCAAGCGCGTGCTACGGTTACAGAATGACTTACTATGAAAGTACCCAATTTCACGCCTCTGCAGGGTAAATCTTTGTATGCGCTGACCTATATTGTATAAAAACATTAAAAAATTTCGACAAACTGAACAAATTTAGGTTTAAAAAAAATCATAAGCGTGATAAATAATAAGAAAAATACTTTGTTTAAACCACTATTTATTGATTTATCAACATGTTTCAGGGCCAATAGTTCTTTCTTCAAGATATAATGTACACTAAAATTAAAAATACAAGTAAAAAATACAAAAAAGTAAAAAATGATGAGTAACTAATTAGGAACTACTGTGAAAACAAATTTAAAAGGTACCTATTTGCATTTATAATGTTTCATTTACTATTAACATTTTTTTTTTTTGTTTCTAAAATTTCTAATATATCTAAATATATATACATGTAAAAATTTTTAAGCCCTTATTAGTGTCAAAAGAATGGTTTGTTTCCGAAAGATGATTGGAAAATTCAAAATAGTTATTGCTATTTAGATAACTCAAATGCTCCTTAATTCTAATATCAAAATTTATGTGAGTTTTATCTATATAGATGTGATATCCTTGAGTTTGTAAAGATGTGTTTGTGTGTGAGCGCCGCACCGCCCCATCTATCGCATAAATAGGGGATCTCTTTTCTGCGTTAATCTTGACTTCGATACGAGTTATATATATATATATATATATATATATATATATATATATATATATATATATATATATCTTGTACCATTATTGTATTATTCTTGTAATATATACTTAATAGTCACATTAGAGTTTCTATTGGACAACCATCAATCCAATTACAAGGTGTACAACTGAAGCATACTAACTACGCAAGTACGTAATAATGAACATAATTACAATCATTGCAAATTAATATGTATAGACGCCCGATTATTTTAAAATATCATCCTTCTCATTATTATTAATTTATCTGGAAAGTAATCTATGTACTTTTTGTAAAATCATCATTTTTAATGTCTAAATTTAAATTTAATATGTTGAATCGCCGCAGGGGTGTGGGGGGAAGGAAGAAAATAAGGGAACCTGGAATATATGGGTTGATGATGGGTAGGGATTCCGGTTGAAGGACCAGTGATCTCGGGGGCCAGGATTCGGAAGGACTGCTCGTCTTACCTTGTGTATGACGCCTCCGTTATTCCTGCAGTCGCAGCCGAGATTTACACAAACGGTACGCGGATGGGCAGATCTCCGCTTCCGATTGAAGACAGCGATATCATAGCTTTACTCGCGGCACACAAAACAACATATGACAATATCACTGTGCACACAAATCACAAACCCGATTGAAGACGACGATATCATAGCTTCACCCGCGGTACACTATTCACACAGTGCTGGTGCACCGGAGCTAAACAAATCCACACGGCGAAATGCTATCGCGGTATCGTGGTCACGGTCACTATTCACACTGACAATACAAGCATGAGGAAAGGTTATGGGTGTGAATTAGGACGTCAGTTAGGTGTCAATAATATGGGTCGCGGCCGATTCTCAAGATACGCCAAAAATG
This sequence comes from Eubasilissa regina, assembly GCA_022840565.1. Classification (NCBI taxonomy): domain Eukaryota; kingdom Metazoa; phylum Arthropoda; class Insecta; order Trichoptera; family Phryganeidae; genus Eubasilissa; species Eubasilissa regina. The sequence goes on from JAINEB010000025.1 coordinate 18,941,665, forward strand.
TATTTTATGAATACGGAACGTTGCCTTTATATAAATATACAAAAAATAATAATTAAAAAAAATACTAAGCCCATTAAATCAAGCAATAAAAATATGTGTACACTTAAAAAAATAAATTAATAACGATAATTCTCAAAGTAACCAAAATTCCTTTTGTACTAGTTAGTACTTTTCACTCTTAAATATTTGTTGTATAAATAAATTGAAAAAATTTAAAACGAAGTGTACTTAGAAATTATCTCCTCCTCTCATCACCATCTAACTCATCCAGGCGGCGTCTCTGAAGCTGGTATCCCGAGAATCCTGTTAGTACTATCGATCAGATAAGTTTTTGGCCTACCCACATTTCGTCTTTCAGATACATCAACTATTATCAAGTGAGCTCTATCACCTGGTTTCCTACGTCTTCAAAATCGGTTTGCTTATGCATTTGCTTATTTGTCAGTATAACACATAGCGAAACCCCCAACATTAATCTCTTCTTTTGGTTATTTTGAGCACTGTCATCATGGCATCTACGAATGTTCAGTGTTAGTGTTTCACACCCGTACGTCCGAATAGGCAGGTACGTATTGCTTAAAAGCTTTCTTATTATGTCACGGAGTACACGGATATGAGTTGTCTTTGTAAAGGATAGTACCGAGTTGAGCGCGAAACGAGGAATGATTCTTTACCGCACGCACATACCCGTAAATGAATATATATACATGATATTTTTTATTTATTAAAGTGGTTTTATTATTCAGTGGTTAATAAAACAAAGATAATAAATAAAAAATATGAATTTTAACCACAAAGTTAATATTGATAATTTTAAAAGAATATACATGAAATAAAGTGTACACACAGGAGAGGGGTTTGGAACATAAGTTGCAGGACGAGGGGCATTCTGCAAACATTCTTGGTGGAAACATAAATCCGATACTTTATGACACATCATTTCAACTGTAAAAGTATTTATTCTTAGAAAATTTAATCTTTGTGTAAACAAGACGTATTTTTTACATTAATGAATATTATATTGTCAGCGTTTAAATTTTCTTCCAATCGAGTCATATTTAAAATAAAAGTCGTGGAGCTATTTGATTGCATAAGTGGTACCAAAACGATCACGTGAGTGAAACAAAAATTAAAATATTGGGACAAGAAATTTGCGTCAGTTCATGTCTTGGTGTCATGGTGGTCTGTGACCGTAACTCATACCAATCTTTATCGCCAAATTTCTGAGACGAGACATTAAAATCTCATTGATATACCCGATTAAAGTGTTATGGCATGTTTAATCTAACATCAAGTCTACGTTATTGATTATTATTTTTACAATGTGACCTGTGAGTTATTTTTACAATATGACCTACACCCTAAATACCGATATACAATTTTAAAACAGTAATTTTTGAAAGTTGATATATTGGCATACCAACATCAAAAATCACCTAACCGTATAAAAAATATATGTAATACTTGTAAATGCACCATTTTACGTTTATATTAAAATGAAAGTGATAATTTTGATCAATAATAGCGTCTATAAGAATCGATTACATCTGAATATAAGACTATAAACATTCAGTTATAAAAAGTGCACTTGAGACGTAATGGTTCTCTCACATTAAACAGTTTCCCGTTTAACAAAATTACTCATTTGAGTATTTATATAAAGGATAGTTAGTATAAGTAGAATAAATATAATATTATGCCAGAATTGAAAACATTTAGGACTGGGAAAGTTAAAAAGTAAATAATATTTGAAACAAACCTATTTAAAACAAAAGTGATTCAAACTAAACTGAAAGGATGCTAGTTATTTATTGATTAATATTGGAAAAATAAATTCCGGTGATCTAGGTTCATTTCATAATTTTTTTTTGACAAATTCTGAACAATTTGTATTATTATTTATTTATATTTTAAAATATGCAGGTTGTAAGAGATCTAGTGTACAATATTTTATAGGTGGATACCTGACTAATGTACGAGTCGAAAATATTCAAGGAATATGTGCCTAATCTCAACTATGTCAGATATAATCATTTAAAAAAAATCGTATTAATTGAAATATTTTATTGTTTCCTAATTATATATTGAATACAAAAAAATTAAAAGTCATAGAATTTTGAGTGGCAAAACTATTTATGAATCTCAGCGATACATTAAATATATTTAACATTGACCTAATTAAATATTTTATCCAAAACCAAGGATCATTCTGGACATTTCAAATAGAAATTAAAAATATATTGGAAAACCAACTTAAGGTTCTTTTCTGTTCGTTTTTTAAATGTCAACGACTAATATTTTTTCAAGAGTGAAACAAAAAAAAATTAATGTCATGGATAAAGAGAGTCAATCCATAATTTTTAATGTACAAATATATTTACACAAGTGTCGGAGATTTACAAAGAATTGAAATTGATAAAATGGAAAATATTAATGTAGACCACCTAATTAATTAAAAGTATTATGTCATTTCTGAGTATTAAAATATGTATTGATTTTTTTATCAAATGTGAAGGTTAGTTAACGTGAACAGAGATTTAAAAAAGTTACAAACATACTTTCATTTAGAAAGATCGTGTAAATATTTTTTGTGAAACTCAAATATTTCTAATTGGCTTAAGCGTTTCAAAATATGATTGAAATATTTATCTAAAAGGGAAAAATCTTTTAGTACAATTATATCACTGGATATTTTGTTTTGTTTATACATACTCAAATGATTTCATATCATGAAAATAAATTAGGGTTGTAGCGAAAAAAATGAGAAAAACGGTGGTATGGAGTATATGATTTTTGTTTGAAAATTGTGGTTATCAGCTGTTTTGATCATGTTTTCAAATAGTGATTTGGTATTTTTTTTGTAAAGAATAAACTATTCAAGATGAATAATGTTCTGATTGAGAATTTAATGTAGCTGTAGCATGTACTACATGACATTATAAAGATTTTCGATGAATTAGTCTGAAGCTGTGAAAAAAGCAGGCAGAAAGGCTTCATCTTTCCCACCCTAAAAATGGTTCATATATGAGATAGGTTAGGTAATATCCAAGGTTTTGAAAATTTTGATCAGATTTCTATATATATACATCCCGCAATCTATATTATATAATCCTAATCTAAATAAATATTGTATTCGAATCAACAATATAGACAACCACGTTTGAATTGCATCTGGTGGTGATTATTCGTACCTGGGGATGGCAGGGATGCAACAAATAGGCTATTAGGAAAATAATTTATTGCTCCGTATAAGGGTGGCCACTTAACGATTTTGCTCTATGGGCACGCTTCGCAATTTTTCGATCCGCCAAAACCTTTATTATATTATTTATCTCTTGATAATATCTCGGCGCTATTTGAAGACCCAACAATTAAATATGCCTTAGGATTGTAATTGATATTTTTGAAATGGAGAATCTTCCAAGAAAACAAATTTGGGATTTTAAGATGATATCTGGAATATGGATGTGATAAAATCACGATATTAAAAAATAAATAAAAACAAACTGAATATGATTCGAATATTTTACACAGATAACTTGTTTAATTCCGTCTGGATAAGATACTATTACACGGTAAAAAATATTGCCTTTCGTGAATAATATAGATGAAATATTGTGTTGGTATTATTTTATATGTAAATAAGTTTTCACGTAATTTTCTTATCACGTAATTTATTTTTGAAAATATATACATATAATTAACATTACATACAAATTTCCGTGAAGGATATGGATCATTTGTATCCTGATCAATGTTCTATCTATGTTTGAATCATGGTGTGTGCTTAAAAAAATAGTTGCTATTTTAAGGACCAATGCTACTATTTATAAAAAAACATTACCGTACCAGTATAAGGCGTACCAGTATCTTGGATTTACCACATTATTAATGAAGATATATTAAGATGCATAAATAAGTCAACAGAACTAATAACACATATTAATTAAGGAAGCCGCATACTCCGGACACATTCTCCGCAACAAAAAATATTATATTTTACAACACATTATGCAGGGGAAGATAGAAGGCAGTAAAGGCGTAGGTAGAAAGAGGTTATCTCGGTTATGTAACTTCAGAAAGTGGCCCAATGTTCCAAATATTGGTAATCTTATACATGATAAATCAACATGTTCGCCAAAAAAAAAAAAAAGGCGGCACATGAGAAAAAAGCGCTATATTTTTTTGTATGCGCTATGATGACAAATCGTGTGCGCGCGCACACGCGCAGCTGGAACATTGATCTTTTGAACATTTTCTTATATATAACATAGATTCACTTGTCACAAATATTTGTAGGCAATTGTTGTAAATATTGTATTTACATACATTACTGTGGGTACTAGATTTTGATTATAGAAATAAAATCTATGCGTTAAGATTTTAAAATTCATAGCTTCCGAGGATATAAAAGAAATCAAATATTATTTCCGTTATGTTTAACCAAAATGTGACATATTGGTCTATACCACGGAATCATTAACTGGAATTCGCCTTGACACAAATATTAAATACTGGCATAAACAAAGATAATACGACTAAATCTAGCGATAACGATATATATATAATAATTCTTTTTTTTTTGGACATAATATAATTAGTTATTAAAAGCGTCGAAGCCTATATTTTTCGCCTCGAATTTCTTATACAATTTTTTTTCACTATTTTATAATATATATTTTACTTACGACACGTACGCATTATAACGCTGCTAAAATAATGTGAAATTGCATTCTCGAGTAATATATGTCGCATTAATACATCATCAGCCGGTGTCATTTCATTGCCTCTCCTAAAAATAGCTAACTCTCTATTTTCAGCTCGTCACATTTATCTATTGGCCATCGCCATTATGATGCTGTTGCACCATAGAGCCTGAAGTCCAATACTTCTTCTATTAGTGTGAGGCTTCCACTCAAGGATATACAGGGTGAATATTATGTTCCAGGCCGATTTTGTATGACTGCTATTTTGGTTTGAAATATAAATATCAGTTTATATTTAATAGTTATAGAGAGTTGTTAATTACAATTTTGGAATATTTAACCACTAATAGTAATCGCTATCGTCACGTATTGGAAAACTTCTTGGTAGCCGGATTAGATTAATTGGGCCTATAGCACATGTGGTACAGCACAAGCTAAGATTGAAATTTTATGAGAAATTTTTCCCGACCGCATATTGTCAAAAAGTAGTCATGTCGGCTGTGTTTGGGACATATATTTATTTGTGTAAATACATATTGATTCTTGATCGAAAATATGTACTATGCCTCCCCCCCCCCCCTTCGCGTCTATACAGTGGCGAAACTTATCGTCGCCTTTGTTAAATAGTGATTAAAACATACAGTAGACGTTTTAGGGGTGCCAGCAGAATCCGGATTGTGGTGAATGCCGAAATCCTTCCGTATCCTAAATTCTTCCGGCATCTATGCTTATACGCAACAGACTGGCCTCTTAGATCACCTGATTTGACGGCTCCAGACTATTTTATGTAAAAGTACTTGAAGGAAAGATCTATGCATATAAGCCAACAACAATTCCGATGAAACAGGACAATATTCGAAATGATATGGCTGAAACACGCAAAGTGTGCGAGAATGTTATGAAAAATATAGTTTAAAGAGCGCGCATTTGTGCCGCTGTCGGAATAGGCCACTTGGACAATACATTATAAATAATTGTAATAAATAATATACTTGATGAATAAAAAACAAATAAAAAGTTATGTTTCATTTCTTAGTTATTTAAAAATAATATCGGCCTGGAATATAATATTCATCTTGCTTTTCTGGTGCTACCGGTACTTGCTACTATTACATGTCTCTCACAAAACCTCTTCATTAGCCAGGTCCACGTACAACTGGTGCATTCAATTTAACCTGTCAGTAATTCAAGAATAGGCGTCGGTGTGTAAGTTGATTACGTATATACATGGGCATCAATTTAATTAAGTAATGAAAACACCGTACACCAAAAATCACGTAAAAAAATTAAAATACGGAAATTTGTGGGTCACTCTCAATATATCCCTAATCTAATGAAATAAAGACCGCCTAACAAAATATTTTGTATCAACGAGGGTTCAAAAATTTGCTTGAACGAGGAAGGTCGCATCTCTACAAAAATATAATATTGTAAAATAATATTAAAAAAAAAAGAAAAAAAAAATTTAAAACGACAATATTTTTAGATTTCCTATTATGTATTATGTATTTTCTCTTTTCGCAAGGCGTTAAATTATTGTGTATAGGAAACAAATTTTATTTTGTTATTTGTAAAGATCTAAGAAATATTAAAATTTTTCCGGCGGCTCTGATGAATATAAACTTTAAGAGTCGCTTAATAATGCATTCAAAATAGAAAAAATTATGCAAGATGTTTAGAGTTCGAATGCATACGCAGACACATACACATACAACACACACATACACACACGTTTTGGGACAATGAGAAAGTGGGATCCTTCTGTCACTGCATGAGATGATAGAATTGAATCCACTTACGCGGACGCGTTATTATAGCCTGAAAGCACCTGCCCAGAGTGGTAAATTATACGCGATCATGTTAATTCGGTATGATTTGGCGGTTTCTATTATACTACTCAAATGTGTTGAAAGCGTACAGCTTGCTAATGTATAATTTATTGCCTTTAATTTATACTTAACCGCTAATGCCCTTTTTACGGTTATTCTCATACATGAGGTCCAATGAGTAGAAAGTTTTATAATCTGATCAGTAGCTATCATAATATGCGACCGTTAGAAAAGGTGAAGTGAATTAATATTGAATTATGTTCTACATTATACATTAGTGTGAATATGTATTTTTGAAATAATATCGCTGAATTGAATAATTAATAGGTCGCCACTATTTTATGTCAAAGCATATTTTTTTCATTTAAGTAAGAGCTAAGCTAGAGCTTATCTTTTTGACAATTTATCTTATCTAAGCTTATCTTAGCTAAGCTTATCTTTTTGTGAATTGCACGATGTAAAAAAATTATACAATTAAAATTATTTTTATTTCTTGTTCGTTTTAAGTGTACCTACTATACTTTATAATTTTTTTAAGGTTTATTTATTTTTAATTTTAAATAGACAGATTATTAACAGGTCGTTAATGATCCTGATAGATAGTCCTATAGTACCTACATATAAAATTGTTTATTTTTATTCTTCATTGTTATATTCTTGAGAAGTATTATCGTGATCATCACGACAGTGAAGATCGAAGATTTTGAGCACCATCTGTTTCGATTCGTCACATTTTAGGAAGCTTTTTGAAGCCAGCCAGATTTATCTGATTTGTGGGTGATCAACTGTACTTGTATCATCAGTCTCTCTATTGCATCTGCGCGCCTTTAGACTTGACCAAAGTAACAAAGTACATGCTGTATAGTGGAAAAAAAAAGTTTTTTGGTAAAGATGTAAACGAACACAGTGGATAAATGAAGAAAGACTAATATAAAAAAATAATTTAAATTAAGTACTTTCAACACATGGACACCATCCATGCACATTTTCTCTTTTTATTCCCCAACAAAAGACTCTATAAGTTATGTGGTGAAGACAAAACATTTCAAGTACCTACCTTCGGAAGCTCAAGTAAAAAGTTCACTATTGCCAAAGAGCATATTTTGGTTCCACGACTTAAGGATTCAATAATGAAATATTTCACAACGTTACAATGGCGCGAATCTTTTAAACGAAAGCTGTATTTTAAAATGTATTTTTAATCAATCAATATTAAATAAATTTCATTTCAAATTCTTGCGACGATAGGCTCGAAGAATGATTGAAAAAAATATGCCGTGTCTAAAGAAGTTTCACTTGAAAACATTCGGCAACGTTTATTAATCAGATAAACACAGTTCTATTGCAGTTTTCAGTTGTGTGAGAATTTTCTGGGTTATTATTCCGCCTCCATCTGGCCTATTTTGCTGACGTTTTTGACCTGATTACAGTCTCACTTTAAATGTATCGCATAAGCTACATCAGCACACGGGCGCAGGGGTATTCAACGCGGGTCCAACAATGAACTGTCCGGAAACTAACAGTTTCTAAAAATGCTGTAAGTATTTATATTTTATATATTCTTAATATAATTTGTAATCATCTTAGTTCGCGCCCCTTCCAAAAAATTTAATACTAGTGTTATTTTAGAAAAACGTGTGTCATAAAGTGATCAAAGGAATACATATTCGTTACCATGGTGATTACATATTTTATTCAATACCAATAAACGTTAAACTTGATCCTTTTTAGAAGATTAATTTTTAAAAAACCACAACACTCACATGTTCGAAAATAAAAATGTCTTTTCATATTCCGGTATGTCATTTTAAGAACGCCTTTGTGAATTCAGTACCTACACGGACCTAAATTGGTGTCTGATTGATTCATTTTTTTGAAAGTTGTAATTTCAGAACATTTTTGGTGGTAGTTTAATTGTTATTTAATAAAAAAAATAGAGATTCGTATACGGAATACATGTCACATCAATATTCTTACTATTTTCAAACTAAGCTAAACGCTTGTACTATGAAAATAGGACTAACTTGCTGGTGTCCTGGAACGAGGCGCTAACCTCCGACCACTAGATTACTATTATCAATTAGAACGATATTTCAATTCGAAGAAACATACATATTACCATTCTACTGCATCAAATAATTGACAAATTTACAACTTAATATTCTGTATATTTTTATAATTGATTCATCAATTATTCCATTTTTAGAAGCAAATGGCTTTGAGCAAAATATGCTGGGAAACACCAGCTGCTGTTGCCGCATTATACTGTTGTTAAATTTGACTTACTTAAATTATCATCATGCCATTTGCCGCGGGGGTAGGCAGAGAGAATATAGCGTCACACTCTTCTGTCCTGACACGGAATTCTCATCTCATCCACATCATACAACTTCTGATACATCATCGATTATTGAGACTACTAATAGGACCATCTTCCACTATCTGGTTGACCTGGTCATGCCAAGTTTTTTCCGCGGACGTCCTCTATTGCTGGTACCATCAACACTTGCGTCATATATTTTTCTTATTATTCTTTCCTTATTCATTCGTTCCATATGACCAAACCATCTACGCGATGCTTTTTTTAGCCTTATTCACTATGCTAAGATCAGGTTTGCATTCTCTCCTTATTTCTTCATTCTTTACTCTTTCATAAATGGATCTGCCACATATACGCCTAAGCAATCCCATTTCCACTGCATTCAGTATACTTTTGTTCTTCTTCTGCTAGCTCCAGGCCCCATTTCCATTCATCATAGTGACTGTATCATAGTGTCGGTAGCAGGACTCTATTGTGTACCGTTAGTCTTACCTCGGTTGATATATTTACATTAGGTTCCCAAATTTCATACATACTGTGTAATTATATATAAAATTTGGGATGATTTTTTCTCATTAGTATTTAATTTAATTATTAATATACTTAATTAATTACACATTTTTTTAATTAAAGTTTTATGCTAATATAAAATTTAATTTAAATTATAGTTAAACCAGGCGAAATTTTTAACAAGCTAAATTACTAGAGTTTTAGATATTTGTAAATATCTACGTTCACGTCAAGTTTGGTTCTCCGAACAGGAAGTCTTATATTTTAAATTCATTTATTTGATGAATTAATATTTTTTTGAACCAGAAAAATATATTCTATGTAGGTGTTATATGACACACGCGTCTGAGACATGTTTTGCGTTTGTCTCTCTCTCTTCATAATCATAAATAATGGTTGTTTCTAGAAGAAAAATTGTGGAATTGCTTGGAATCGGTTTGGATCGCGCGCAAGTGGAATATCCGCGCCCCTTGACGAGTATCTCCAATAATATTTATCACGTCGTTTGCGATCATGAAAACCTGAAACGTTATTGAATAAAATATACGTTTCTTCTCTGGTTCTTCTTAATTTTCTTTTAAATAGGCAAGAGTGATTTGTGCCATTAATCAAGTTAAATATTTATTTTATGAAAAAAAGTACAATAATATCATAGAATAGGAAATACATTACAAGTCAATACCATTGTCGTTCAAAAAATTCGCTATTATACAGATTAAATGTGGCGAGTTAAGGAAAACCAGATGACACAAGTTAACCTGGAGTTAAAAATTACCATTAATGAGATTACTGTAAAAAAAACCTGTGATCCGCAATGGACAGGCAAAAAAGATATGGTCAAGGGTTTCCTCCTCGGCACCACACTCACACATTGGGGACTCTATTAAGTTCAATCTGAATAAATGTGAGGCTACCTGGCAATGCCCAATTCTCATTCTAGAGATATTTGATATTGTTCCTTTTGGAGAACCAGGGGGTGCGGAAATAGATCTTTGAATTATTTTAAGCCTATTACCCTTATGATTATTTGGATCCATCCATTGTGCAGTCCAGATAGAATTCGTACATTTTTTTACCATATTTCTGTCATACATCGGAATATGGAATTGATGAGAGAAAACTCCGGCCAGTTTTTTCTGCACATTCATTTCCATGAATTTACTTATATGTAGAAATCCAAATGAATGACACCTGTTTATTGTTGCCGTCCAAATTAAATAGATATCTTCTGATGGAACAGATTATCTCATTGTCTAGTCAAACTTTCATATTAGCAGAGAAGGATTCAAGAGCTGCTTACGAGTTGGAAAATATCAACGAGCTTTATCAACATTTCGGAGTATGCAGATGTCCAAGCCCTCTTTAATATACAGTACATTCGTAGCCGATTCGTGTTTAATCCATTTGCGCATAGCGACACTGGCGGAGGTCGTCACGACGCGTATTTGAACAATGTCGCCCTGCTTTTGATATTCGATAGCGGTCCCGGGGTCCATTAACTGGTTCCCGGGACACGGTAGGTCCCACGGCAAACACCGCACTTGTCCGGGAACACTTTGTACGCCGTGTTCTAATGGACTCTAATTCCCGCTTGTTCAAACACTATGGACAACACGCAACAGGGTTGGCACCCGTTGCAGGCTACTAAATCAAATAATAATATTTTCGTGAGAATAAACGCCATATGGTCCAGAAATTAAATAAATAGTTACTTGACTATTTTTCTAATTTCTCATCAATTTTGTGAGACTTGTTGGTAGTTCAAAATAACCATTATTTTTATTTTTTATTTTTGATTTTTACGTGGCGACCATATTTATTTTACAGGGTGAAGCATATTTTGCAATGTAAAGGGTTTGCGGAAACTGAAATTTGTATGACAATATTTACAACCAGTGTTGGAACATTTCATATGGAATGACCTTATTATATCCATTGAACCTTGTCAATGCAGGGAAATGGCGTTTAATTTATGAATCAATTTTTTTTGGTTAAGCCGTAACTTTCTCTTGTACGCAGAATGCTTTACAATTACGCTAAATGATAATTACATTTAAATACACGATAATTTTGACTTATTACTGTAGTCTTTTTAAATGATGCATCTATTATTTTTCGACGGATTGATTTTTACTGTATATCTTTCTAATATGATTCATATAATATGTTCTAAATTAGCCGTTTAAATAAATTAAATTCTATGAAGTTTTTTGGCCTTTGACTTGTTGCCTCACTCATGCATATATTCAATTCGCGATTTACCAAAATTTTAACCTGCGTATCTCTGTCCCTTTCTTTTCTAACTTATTCGTAAGCACAAGGAAGAAAGAAGATGTTGCAGTAATTAACAGTCACCAACTGCAGTAAGTTTAGTGCGCTTAGAACTTTATACGGGAACACTACCGTCGCTTTACTTCGCTTTATAGTTAATACTATTAATACCGCTAATACATAAAAATAATTCTTTACGCGAATGTTCAGAATACGCCCCGCTCAAACAATTGTATTTATGGTGGAGAGGAATCTATGAATAAACCAGTATCCGGTAAATGAAAAATAAGTGCCTTTCTTTCTTCCTCATATTTCCAACAAAGATTCATGTTCTAAAATTGCAACTTCACAATGAAACGTGTTTTTTTTTCAAATACACGTTATATTTAATTCTTTTTTTGATGTTTAATTGATTCGGTGGAATATAGCTTTTTTTTTTGTACACAGAATGTAGTCCAGTCCCTACAGTTGCAGAGGATTTGGCCTCATCCATAATTGCTCTTCATCGACATCTATCCCTGGCCATTCTTCAGTCTTGACAGTTAGATGACAAGACAACATGGCCATATTGTCCAACATTCTTTCAACATGGCCAGCCCATCGCAACCTACAAAATTGAACAATTGTCTTTTGTTCAATTAAATTTTAGAGGTCGTGATTCATTTTAATTCTGAATGTTACATTTTATATTGTAGGTCCATAAATATTTATTATTATTTTATGTTCAGTAACTTCTAAATTGTGTTCTTTATTTTGGGTTGGGCATCACAGCCACAAGTGATCACTGCTTTTTTGTTCGCCAAAATTTTAGATTTCAACAGTCACTTAAAAGCGTAGAAGTATTTGTTTTCAGCTAGAAGGCGTATTTTCTGTCCTTGCAGAATATTGTGAGTCTAAAAAAAAGAAGATCACTGTTTATTTTTCACTAATGGTTAATAAAATAGCATTTATGTTTATAGCCTTTAGATATTATTGCACTTCGCGGGCAATCGTGCTGGATCAAAATTATTAATGACATAACCATATGCATGACGTCACGATAATTAAAAAAAATATGAAATATGTTATTATCAATTTAATAAATATAATATTGAACGCAATTAGTGTTGCGAAAATTCACCATCCCAAAATGGAAACCTAAGTTTAAGTTTTGGTCCGATGTAGTGGTGTATACATTAGTAGGTATATTTTTTCAGTTTATGACACATTAATTCTGCAGTACCTATAACATTTATCCATTGTTTATGTTTCAAGTCAAATCATTTGATTACTTCAAACATAAATACTACTTCAAACATAAAAATTACTTCAAACATAAAAATTACTTAAAATGTAAAAAATTACTTCAAACATAAAAACTGTGTTTATGATGTCAAAATGTAAAAGAAAAGTATGATTTCATATGTAAATAATGAACTTATTTAGGTAATTTTAGAATTGCATCATGTTTGTTCAATTTTTGAAGCATTAAAATATTTTGTAGGTATGTAAGCATTTAAAAATATATTTTTATAATTTTCTATTAACCGGCTTGGCTTCCAAGTTCGCATCTCAAATAATGTGAAGACAGAAAAGTCAAAACTGATTTAATACAAACCTTAAATTATAAACAAATTTCAGGTATTATTATTTTATATATTTTTCATGTTTAAGTACTGCATTATTTTCTTTCTTCTTTATTATATTACTTACAATTTTTATCAACCTTTTTTTGTTATTTTTTTAATTATTTTCAATTTATATTTGCTGATTTTCTGAGCCAACTATGTAAAACATGATTATTGATTAACCATGTAAAATGCTTACTTCAGCGTGGGCGATGTCTAGTGATACAGATATTAAAATACTGTATGTAGATACTACATTTTAAATAATAAATAAATGTACATACTCGTATTATATACATTTTTCTTGCTATATATATAATTATTTCTATAGGGCACATTCATTTAATGAAAGTGATAGTAAATTAATAACCACATAACATAAATTATTTAATCTTTGTGTCCAGCCCTGAATCTCAATCTTCTCTTCTGTCCTCAGACGGAGGTCCTCAAAAAACGATTTCCCCCTTGTTCCAATATTTAAAGATGTCGTTTTTTAGTCTGGCTTCTTTGCGCTATCATCTGAGAATGTCTCCCAACAGTCGTGCCATCCTGGTGAAGAAGAATCTCGTTTATTGAAATGTTATTATTTTTTTTTAACGCCCGATGTTATCCGACAATGGCTGCTTACCTTAGGTTCACCGATAAGTCGTTTAGGAGACAAAAACAATTAGATTGTGCTAGATATTCATAGTGTACAATGTATAATATTTGCAAGACTTAAGATCTGCGATAGGTATGTACAGTTCGTTTGAATTTATGATGAAGTGGACACAGGGCGGCATGAGTCACGTCAGTAGGAACATCGGCGAGACATAGACTGTTAGAGGTCATCCGTCAAGTGGGCCGACTGACGTCGCGTAATCTTTCTTCTGTCGAACCCGTAAACATCTTTTCGGTAAACCGTTGTACCTATAATAAATGTAGTGTTTCTCTGATGAATATTAAACGAATATTAAATAACTGATAATATAAAGATGCTTCGTCATTCTTCATATCAAGTTCATCTCACATCTCTCGTACATCCAAAAATTAAATTAGTTTTCAAATTCATTCTGTGTTTATTAATGTAATATAATCTAAATAACAAACTATGTTCTATTATGTTGAATGAATAAATATATACAGTGGTGTGTGTACGATCTTTATGATCTATGGATCACCGATCGCCGGTCGCATGTGAACATGACCCATATAGATAACGTTAACATTAGCCCCTTCCTTACTCTCAGAACACGACCCTTTTTTGTGGTTTCTTCTATGGTTTTGGACCAGTTGGAGCTAATTTTTGCCATTTGAGTACTTTAGACTGTTGACAAGTTATCTTCCTGCCGTGTGGGAATGATAAATTGGATTGAGAATCATCGTTATAGTGTCCCTGTTCATTTTACTTTTGTGCTTACGTGCCATACTTCGCGCTATCAACAAAGTGTGAGTTCGAGAGTATTTCGTGCGGAGCAATGGAGTATTTGTTCTGAAGTTAGAAGACCTGTGGCTTTAGTAGAAGAAGAAATCTAGATAGGAGCACCTCAGGTGAGTCGTATTTTTTCGTGGTGTCTGGTTAGTCCTTCATCCCCCCTGATCCCTATTTCTGTTTCTGTCCCTAATTTCTTTCATCCGTCCCTTCCCCTTGTATCCCTATTAAGCACGCGATCATCTCCGGTACACTAACATTTTTACTGCAGTATGTACTTTTTACTGCATAAGTACATACATTTTTACTGCAGTATGTACTTTTTTCGTAAATATAATATTACATATATTTATTATCCGTAATAAATATAATATATAAATAAATAAAAAATATAACTATAATATTCAGGAAAGTAAATTGATTATAAATATTAATTTCGATGTTACTATCGTATCATTTACAATTAAATATATCACAATATTCGATTTGATAAGAATTTAATTTGGTTTTTATCTAATTAAATTAATCTATATATACGATAAAATATTATTTATATCTTACATACAGAACCAGACTACCGAAGGTTAAGGTTGGATGGGCAGTCTCTGGAACGTTTAACCACGTACTTAAGAACAAGAAAAAAAAATAATTTCTGGATTTATTGTACTTTGTATCAAAACTGGTTGTTTCACAATTATGAAACGAACAACTTTACACATCCCACCGAAAGGAAAACAATGAATAATGCAAATAATATTATCGATACTGTCCAGATGATCGCCAAGCTGAAGTGGGATATAACGAAAGTTAGAGTATGGCCACTGTAAGAATACGGCTGGGATTTCTGCTACGGGCATCCGGCTGATTAGGTTGAATATATTAAAAAGCGATCTGATACAAAAAAATAGTCAGACTCGCTTGTAAGCCAAGCGGTGAATAATTAAAAATGTTTTTAGGTTTTCCAGGCCGTTCAGAATCTTTTGTGTACAGTTTCCTGGGAAAATCTGCCGTGTATTATTGATCTTTCTTGCCAACATTTCGGATCCCATTGCAGGGTCCATGAATGCTGATTGGCATCATATTGGACGAGCAAATATTCCTTCTTCAAATGCGTGTCTGCGTAGAAAATTTCAGCCGCATTCTTACACTGGCCATGGTGTTTTGAGGACATCTATTAAAAATAAATGTTTTATACTGCATCAGCTGTATTCCGTTAGACAGTTGTTGTATCTTTCCTTGAAGAATATCAGTATAGATGGTGACGTGAACAATACTCATTATTACGGGTAACAATTTGGTATTATTAACGATCACAATATTACAGATTAAAATGAGTATTATATCTATCTGTGTTGAACGACGTGGAGTGAAAGAGCCTGTTCTCTCACGGTCCGTCATATTTAAATCGTTCTCCCTAACGTCCCACTCTATACGCGCGCATACACACAGATCCTTTCGTCCCGTACTCGCGTGCGCCTGTCACGTCCTGAATACATAGACAAATTTGTTAACAAATTTGATTATAATTTTATTATTATTTATATGTTCATTTTGATTATTAAATTTACAATTTTTATTATTCAATGTCAAGAAAACGTTGGTTTGCAAAAGGTTGAATGTGATTTGGGAAAAAAAAAATTTGGTTTGAAAAAGGTTGAATATGAAAAGCAAAACCTGTAAATCCATAAACCATATGCCATAAACGAAACGCAACAATTCGTGACAATAAAATATAAATAATATTGTGAAAAGCTTGTCAAGGGTATAAAAGCAAAATTGATTAATTAGTAACCGAAACACAGTAATATTATGTATGCTTAAATAAGATCTATATTATTTTTTAATAATATATTATTCTATTAGTTTTTTTATTTTATTTTTACTATTTTTTTATGTATTTGTATAAGTTCTCACTCCTTTATCGTTTTCTATGGATGGTAAAATTAATTTCCAATTTAAGTTTTAATAAGATATTTATGAATTTAATAAGTCTAGTAATTGGTTCAATTTTTGTTATGTTTTTATTATGATTTTTTTTTACATCGATTAACTGTTTGTTTTCCTAATAGAAAAAAAATTATTAATACATATTTCCATGTCATAATGTAATCATATTATTCAAAATTTGTTGCTTAAAATATTATGATTTTAATTCAGATCTCCAATTTAACCTATTCAAGCAAAGATAAAAAATATTTTTAGAACCGTTATGAAATGCGAGTCCTTGTATACCTCACAGCAGGGGTCATGGTTCTCAGCGTGTTTACTTATCATTTTACAGGCGCGTCATTGCATACCAACCTTTATAATATGTGATATCATAATACAATGATAATTTCCACTTAGTTTCCAGATTTATGATTCGATAGTAC
Organism: Eubasilissa regina; assembly: GCA_022840565.1. Classification (NCBI taxonomy): domain Eukaryota; kingdom Metazoa; phylum Arthropoda; class Insecta; order Trichoptera; family Phryganeidae; genus Eubasilissa; species Eubasilissa regina. The sequence continues at coordinate 18,958,691 of JAINEB010000025.1, forward strand.
CTATATTGTTTAACCCTTTTCTGATGATAAGGGGTTGTTATTTTACAATTTAATATAATGATATTTTCAAACATTCATAAGTGTGATTTAAAGTATTTAAAGTAAAGTTCTATTAGTTTTCAAGATTTCACTGATTAAACAAGATTACTCATATTGGTAAATTCTAGATAAACAAAGATTAACCTACGAAGGCGAAGTTTGCACACTAATGTTAAACTTCAAAAATGCTTAGACTAATTTAATTTGTTATATTTGCCCACCCTGATACGGACTCTGATCTAGTGAGGTGGACAGGGTAGAAATGAAAACATGCAATACGACTTTCATTTAATTTTAAATTAATAAATGTAATATAATATATCACTTTATTTCTAAAAAAAAATTAGTGGAGATAATTAAAAAAATGACGAATAGCATAAATCACATTAGGAATTATTATTTTTTTCATATATATTTTTTACATTAATTTAGTGTAATTATAACTCAGTTTCACTGCACATAAAACAATGAGGTATTTACAATGTTTTCTCATTTGTAATTTAATTATGAATGTTAATGAAAACAGTTTGTTGTCTCGGGCGTTAATAGGTTAAGGGTTAATACAATAGAACCCTGGGGAGTCACGACGAGTGGTGATTTGTTACTCGAAACCAAGTATCGGGAGAAAGGGGCTCGGACCAAGTGGGGTGTCTTATTAAATTTCAAGTATCATTTCCTACCGTCTTATGTGGGCATCCAAATAAACTTAGTGGCGTATTATTATTTAACTTTATCCCATCATCTTTGACAATACCGAGAAGTCCCTTGAAGGGACCGAACCATAAACTCAAAAAAGATATTTTGTTTGTTCGGAAACATATTTATTTGTGTGGGCTAACTTTGAAGAGGATGCTAAAATATTTGATACGGGATAAAGGCCGTCGGAATAATATTCTGATCTGATAACGTCGAAATTATAATAAAAATGTGAATTAACTGGTTTAAATTTATTCTGTGAGAATTTGTATCACAAAACGTTTATTATATTACCAGACAAGTGTAAGTTTTAACTTATATAAATTATATTTGTTGAACATTTATTGTGGTTTTTGGTATTGGTACATTGTGGTTTTTTTTTTCGTTTTAATATGGATTATTTAAAACTTTATTTTTAACCGCTTTGTGAGTTATATTTAAGACACCAACTGGTTTCGGATATTAGAATTTTCCTCAGGATGTCAAATTAACTAACTAAAACCATATATGTCAAATTGAATATTTTACAATCATTAGAAATAAGTAAAGCGAGTAAAATTAACCTAAACTTTGTTAAATAACCAACTAAACTTAACAAGTCATATTCTAAATTTTTTTTTAATCATCTTAAAAATTTATGTTAAGTACGAAATTTACTTTTTCATATATTTTTATAAAAATAGAATTTTAAAAATATTGAATAATTTAACATTATATGATTTCAGTGAGTTAATTTGATATCCTGTTCTTACATGTTATGTATGTATATAAAAATAAAAAATACATGTCAATGAATGTTATTGTGTTAATTAGATTTCAAATACCAAATACTTGTACTAATATTAATAATATTCTCATGGTTATTTTGTTTATGTTACTTGTTTATACATTTAAAACATTATATTATTTCATTTGTAATGGATAATTACGCCTAATTAGCAAAGGCCATAATAAAAAGAAGAAAAAAAAATTGACATCCTGATGTCGGAAATCGAAATATATTTAATACATCCGTTGGTATATTAAATATAAGTCAAAATGGTTGAAAATAATGTTTTAAATAATCTATATTATATAGATGAATTAGATTAGAATTGGTTAGGTTTCGTAAGATTAATTTTAATTAGTCCCAGTAAGAAGGTTTATGTGGGGTATAAAAGGGGAATAATAAAACATTTTTTAGCAGAATTTTACGTCTCCATTTATTTCTCTTCATATTTCCCAATTTTTAGAAATTGTGTTTTCTCAGACTCGGAATGTATACAAGTACAATTATATCATCCATAGTTATATAATTACATTAAAGTTACTATTTTATACATACATATATAATAATGAATACAATAATTAATATTATAATAATTATATTACTATTTTCATAATTTAATTAGCCAAACGCATTATGGCACAGATCTTCGACACATTTAATTAGCTTATTTTATTTCAATGAAACACCGATGCGTAAGTTTTAAAGAAGAAGAAGAAGAAAGTGTTTTTATTTGGAAATGTTATTACGTCAATCAATAATTAACAATAAATCTAGTATTCGAATTATTTCATGATTTTGATTAGTGAAAATTAATTTCAATTTAGTGTTGTTTTTTTAATACATCAATATATTATCATATGTGAATAAAGCGGATAATTAATTTGCCGAGTGGTTTTTTTCATAAATGATTATACACATTTGCATCTTCATAACGCACTAAATACACATTTTTTGTAAAAGTTTGCAAATGTATCTTACTACATGAATGACATGGTATTTTTAAAAAAATTTCTAAAGTCCGTAAAATTATCATCATTTCAAGCTGTTAACCACATTTTTATTTATTTAAAGCCTCCCATAAAATTACGAATCATGAAACGAAACGTACGTATTGAAGTTTTAAGTACACGAAACATTTTTCAGAATAGTTTAATAAATATATTAGTAGTTTTTTTATGGTTATAAGGACTAATGATTATATTAATATTACATTTCACATAACATTATATTAATTTTTGTTACGCACATTGCTTTATCAGATATTCGGTTAAAATTGTTTTCATTTAGAAATCAAAGGGAGCATGTGTAACATTTAGAAAATAACCCCCAAGATACTTTTCAAATGATCAATATAAAAATTCGCGTCGGGGTTTCCCTTTAAAAATTTCTGTTTAGAAATTCATAATGGTCTACAGACATTTTATAGTTTATCTAAATTACATTTTTAAATATTGATTCTCTCTAGTATGTTTTCAGCTGTCAGCATTTGATAGCATTTTCATATTTAAAGTCTCAAAACGAGTTAATATAATTTCTATTAGCGAAAAACACAAGCATTTTCTCGTATCTAAAAAAACATTGATTTATAAGAATTTAGCAAAACTTTACTTGTACTCTGCAAAAGAAATCCGAATAATTTTTTATTCTTTATGAGTATTTTTGCGTACGTCAAATCAAATGCTTCATTTCACCAAAAAAGAAATTGGGTAATTTTTACAACGGTCCCACATTTAATTAAACCATTTAACGTGCGTAATAAATTTTAATTCATGACTGTCGAGGCAATAGAATAGGCATTGAATATATATAAATGTTTGTGATCATAACAGGTATATGTATTTATTTATTTTGAAAATTTTAATGTTTTTATGTAGTGAACTGAAACAAATAACTAAGTTGACTTACGAATTTGCATTCACTAATTGATTTTTAATACTTTGTTTTATTTTTATAAAGACTGAATGCTTACCTTATACGTTGATTATTAACAATAACCGGATTATTTAAAAATATATGTATTTCACTAGTCAAAAATTTTCAAGTTATTTTGTTGTTTTTCCAGTCGGATCGGGTTGCATTCTAATATAAGAAACCTTGCCTCGTCGGTATGATAGATGAATGAATACCGTTGACATAAAAGTAAAGATTTTCAGTCGGGTCACATTCGACACATTTCTCTAAGGTAAACAAGAGGCGGCTGCCGCGCTCTCGACCGCCGCGCCGAGACCTGGAGGCCTCATGAGGAATTTCACAATCTGGGAGAAACAAATAGCTCGTTTGTAAACAGCGAGCGTACGGAGGAAAGCACATCTATAATACGTTAACTTTAATGTCAGTGTGATAATACTGTGCAATAATATACATCAATAATAAGTTATGTTTTCTAATAAAGTCCAGTTAAATACAATTATTTAGATAATAAAAGAGTACATTTGAACTGCACATGTCATCCTATATGTATATAAGCGTATTTGTATATTATAACTGTATGCAACTAGGCGAGTCTAGCTCGCTAGCTAGAGAGGCAGGCTCGGCTGCTACACTACACTGCTGCACTGGAAAACTATTTCCATTCGTGGAACATAAGCGCACTTAATCTTTTGACGACGATTTATCCACATGATTTGTCCACGTGGATACAAGACCCGACGCGAACTCTTCGATTCGCTGGAACGGCGAAGAACTCCGAAGCCACAAAGTTCGTCAAACTGTCACCTCGGAAGGCTGCGGCACTCGTACGAGCGTTCTGCGCGCATCGCGAGATGGACGCGCACACTCAAATAATATCGCACATTCTCGTGTCGGCCGCGACTCTAAACGTTGAAGCGGATCGGCTAAAGCTCGCGGTCACCGTCGTTAGGTGCCGCGCCGACGGGCCGCTCCCGGGACTTATGTCTCGCCGTTCATTTCATAGTTGGAGAGCTTCTTTCTGCGCATGTGTCTGGAGTGCGCGTGCCGCAGCTTTTCCTGGCTGCGGGGCCTCTTGGGGGCGTGGGGCCTTTTGGGGGCGTGGGCCCGCTTGTGCTGGGGGCCCCGCAACTCCGCTCCCGCGGCCTCGGCCAAGCGACTGTTGTGATCCGAGATGGAGAAGTTCCAGTCCATCTTCATGAAGCTGCGGCACCGCTTCATGGCGGGCGAGGCGGCCCTCCGGGGACCCGGCTGCTGGCCGTGACGGTTGAAGCTGATGAAGCGGTTGGATTCCGCCACGGATTGGTATGTGTTGTAGGCCTGCTCCGACATGTCTTCGTAGAACTGACAGCGTGGCTCGCGAAGTGCTTGCCACTTTTTCTGTAAAAAATATTAATGTTGTTAGAATTGTGTTGCCCACTATAACGCTTTGATTTAATTATGTTCTTTAAATTCTACCTCAAAATATGTGAACCAATTATTAAACCTACATGATTTGAATTTTTACCAACCTAACCCAACCTGTTTCAGTACTACTTGCGTTTTTAAGATTCTAGCACAAACCTGTCAATATACAAATTATACCGATAGAGAACACAGGAGCGTACCAATTTTATTAAAATTAATATTTAAAATAAATTCACACGGCACAGCAATAAAACGTCATGTAAAAATTTTATATTTTTTTCTACAAAACATAAGTAAAGTTATGACGTCCTTATTTGACCAAGAAGCTATGGTTCAATCTGTATTCTAGAATACTAATTAATGACTTAGTCTTATTAGTCTTATTATTAGTACTACATTTAGCTTGAAAAATATAAAAACAATTCGGAAATAATGACAGCGCATGACTATGAATAAAATGAATCTAAATAACAATACTCAGAAATTATCCAATTTTCTAAGCTTTTAAAAACACATTTCTCCGTCATAATGATTGAATGATTCCAAATGCGCAAGTACATTAGAATACAATTAAATATGTATAATGAAGGCACGTTTGTAGAAGTTGTTCTTCTCTCTGACATTCGGTGATTATGTGAACATAATATCTGAAGAGATAAATGGTACTCACTATTTCCCGACCGACCAGCTTCCACCGCTGGTCGTAGCACAGGAACCTCCGAGCTTCCGGTGCGAATATCAGCAACTTCAGTTGGATGTTTTCCGTACTTATTGTGAGGTTCTCTGTTGGACAAGTGAAAAATAAATTGATTAAGTAATCAAGAGACATATTTATAATAAATAACGATCAAAATAATGATTAGTGAGAATATTTTTTTCAGGGTCCTAGAGCGCAATTGACGAAAATTTATGCAGTATAGAGGCATTCAATTTATTACACATTACTATTGACGGGATATTATCTATATTTCTGCAGTGTCCTAAAATACGATAGTAATTATGTAGAATTTGTTTGATATTGATCAAAGGTTTACAAAAGACGTATAAATAAATTCGATTTTATAAATATATTTAGATAAAAGGAAACGTTAAAAAAAGTATATCTGGATACTCTACAAATATTATCGGCAAGTTTGACTGACTGAGAAAAGCATAAAAACAGATTTCAAGGATGTTCAAATAAAAGAAGGATTGCAAACATTTATATTTATATAACATTCACTTATTATTAACGCAATAATATTGCCTTGGACATAATCGCAATAGATGTTTAATCAAATTCAAAATAGTTATATCCACTTAGTACATATCCAATAAATACAATGTATGCACAGACTTATATAATTGATTATTTATCATTAAGGAGAACACATTTGTCGTTAACTTGCAATGTTGACATGGTGTAACAGGTCATCGCACTTTACTGAATAGGAAAGGTTCCTGGTTCAAGTCAAGGTGGCAACAAAAATAGTTTTTCGATAAATTGATTTTATCTGTATATCTTTATTATTGATACATTTAATTTGTATTTAAATTATTTATTATTAACGGATCAGCTTACTGCTAATACTTTGATGTATATACTTTAATTTAAATAATAATAAAAATAGCTGTATGCACCTAAGGTATTAAATAATAATAAATTTTCATGTGAAAACATTTTTGTCTTGGACTAGGTAGAAGGGTTTTAAAATGAAAATATTTTAAAGTATTATCTTTTTGAATGTTACTTTTACAGTACATATAGTTAATGATGGATAGAATAACGAATGAAAATGTTATGGTTGGGATAATGAAATAAAAATAAGTATTTAAATCATTAGAAATCAAAAATCATCAATATTAATATACATATAATGAGACCTCTAGAGAAGTATCAGAACCTGAGATAATTCTTACTGTCTAAATTTATAAGCTATATTAGTTTAAACTTCTTGTTAATTTTCACGACAATAAACAAGTGATGACAGCCAACATACATAACAACAACAACAACAACATAAAATAACGGATAAGGCTCGAAAAAAAAGAATTACGCAGTGATTCAAAAGTAGTGTATTATATAAAATAATTATTTATTTGACATAAAAAAAAACAATATCAAATTTCATATGAGTTCCTAAATATTCAATCTTTTAAATTCAAACGAAATTGTTCATTAATAGTTGAGATTCCTGCAAAGAAATATGGACCTATACAAAATATATTAATTAAGATTTTTAATAAAATATCCCAATACATTGGACTTATTAACGGACACCAAATTCTGGGTATGAAACACGGTTGATTCAAAACGTCAAACGTATATTTATTTTATGAACCGATTTACTTTTATGTCTGTGGTGAAATTCTTTCGGTATAATATTTAACACCTCAAAAGTTAAAATCTTCGATTACGGTTTTATGGCTCTGCGCCTACACGCTTCAAACAAAAAATAAACAAATCGTATATTTCAATCAAATACGGCAGTGATGGCACCTCAGACAAAAATACTTTTATAATGTTTATACTGCTATTACTTAGCTAAAACTGATTACTACGAGGGAAATTAGATAAATAACGGTTAGTTAAATGGCAGTTTTTGTGGCTTAATTATTTGGTTTTAATTTTTACAAATTTGTACTACATTGGCGTCGGCTCGTGAAATTATTTAAACTTGTAGAAAATTTGACATTGTCCGGATATAGACAAACCATTTATATTAACTTGAGAGTTATCTATTAATCTGCTTTATATTTCTCGTATAAACTAGCAGTAAAAGTTTAAGAGAGGTTTTGGTAGAATTTATAACTCTCCCAATTAATGTACTACTATGACATATTTAAGATAGACGTAGTTAAAAAGTATTTAGTAAAAGTGACCAGATTTGTCACGATTGCGGAAGTAAATTCGGCGGTTTAGCCTGCAGAGTACTCAGTATCTTGAGAAATTGGAAAACTATAATCTGGGATATATGCACGGCCAGATATTTTGTAAAACTATTGAGTATTTAAAAGTCAATTAAACATATTTGAAATATTATTAAAGTTTAGTTAAGCTATCGAAATTAATGTACCGCATGATTTATTTCCGACTTAAGTATCAACATATGTCTCTACTGCTCAGCCTCCTAATGTCGTACCGCGATGATATAAGCCTTGTAATCTTTTAAAGAGAAATATCAAATACGCTGGAAAGAATCGCACCAAAAAGTTTACTGTGTCTTTTATACATGTAGTTTTATTATATTTTTGTTGTGAAAGATCACATAATTGAAAATTTTTCGAATTGAAGTGAAGTGCTTATTCACCTCAGTTCTCTTAATTATTATTTTTTTTTATTATTATCAGAAATTAGATAATCAAATTAATTAAATTAGTACAGATGACATGCTTCGGTTAGAGTAATAAGCGGGTGTGAGCGTACATTTCATTATTTCTAAATACGGTTCTAGGAGTATAATTTTTTTCCACTTCGTTTTCATTTTATTTCGATGTTTATAACTGAAATGCGAAATAATACAATTTCAAGCGTTGAAAAAATATGTCAAACGTTTTAAACATGTTCCGATTTTCTTCATTCTTAAAACTCTTCGATTTCGTCCTAACCAATATTTTTTTAACCAACATAAAAACAAACATTTGTTGCTCATTTTTTATCATTAATGCTTATAATAGTTTCTATGAAATCAATAATCTTTTTTTATTAGGGGTTATAATGCCAGTTGCATAAATTGTTTTTTAAACAAATATATTAACTCTGTTTTTGTAGTTTATGTTAGAATTTTATCAAGTTATGTCCCATTGTTAGAATTATTTTTGAATGAACCAGTTTAAGTAATTTTTTTTACTTGCCACTTCAATTGAAATAAAATTACCTTAAAATATACAAAAGATGCAGTGATATCGAAATCGGTCGGTGTTAAATAAATTAGGTGGTTTATAAAGTTTATTATTTCTTCAAATTATAAAAATAAAATAAGCATTAAAAAAAGTTTTTGCTTGACAATGACTGAAGACAAAAAAAATTAATTCAAACCCGGGTGTTAATTAACCACAGCCCGTCGGTTGGCAGTTCCTTCTATCGTACAAGTGGACTCCCGAGAGCTGTTTGCCCGGGGCCGCACTACAGCTTGTTTGCTCTCGGCCGCGGCCCTTGTTTGAACAGCTCTCAGCTCTATCTTCCTTGTTCCACTTCCCGCCATTTTTATCCAAGGTTTGGGATAAGCCGCGAGGGGTGAGGGGATCTTCAATAAATAAGGTTAATGGGTCCCTACATGAATCCGCGACACGTCATATTAAAAAAAATATCAGAAGTTTATCTAGAATGAATTTATCTTATTAGAAATTATATTTCATTATAATTATTATAATTATATAAATCGATTTATATAAAGTCATTGAACTACATGTATTACAAAAACTACGTCGTTAACTTTCACTGGTTTCTTAGAACAGGCTTTGTCTATATAAAAAAGTAATTAAACATATGTTACAATTATTTGCTGATATATAAAAAAGTTTTTATGAAAATAACGTATTAAATTATCTATCATAAATTATAAGAAATCAATAAATATTGGGTCGTTTAATAAGTTTTTTTTTGGATTTTATTTTGTTTTTTTGTGACAAAAAACTATTCGATAAAATTTTTTTACTCTAAAACGTCAGTGTCGCCGTTTTCCTCGAACTTATTGTTTTTCTTAATTTTAATGAAGAAAAACGAATACTTCATGCTTTTTTTCGTCTTTAATCAATGGGAAATTCCAATGCTTCCAATGGGAAATTCTGCCGCATCCACCTTACAGCCCCAAACTCGCTCCGTTTGTCAACTTTTTCGGTCGCTCTCCAATCAAATACCTGACGTTACGTTCAACAACGACGATGACCTCAGAAATTGGGTCGATAACCATTTACATACCAGACTAGCCGATTTTTATAGAAAAGGCATCGACTAATTAATTGAAAAATGGGATGAAGTTCTGAACAATAATGAAGAATATACCGTTGATTGAAATGTTGTAAGTTTTGTTTAAAAACTTGATATTATAATAAATAATTGAACAAAACCCCAAAGGCTTATTATATAACCCAATATAACATAACTTTCATGTACCTACCAGAAATACTTGAATTCATTGTTCAGTTTAATTCTCCATTACATAGAATTCAATACATGGTAAACGAGTATGGAACATAGCATTACTGGAATACAGAAGAATTCTAACATGTTCATTTATCGGACTGATTTAAAACCAACACAAGTTACAAATAATGTTAATTAATATTTACATTTATCAATAAAAATTTATTGAATTTTTCTTATGTATATTTAATTATTAGGTGTGTATTTAAGAAATAGATTTTTAAAGGTGGTCCTTGACAAAATTTCAATACTTTATAAACTTAATAATTTATATTTCTTACATTTTCTTTTTACTGTGTATTATTTTTGCCATGTATTTAATGATTAAACTTTTATCTTGTGTACTTACTCTTTTTATTCTGTATTTTTTGTTTTTATCTTATTTTATGTATCTATTACTGTATTATACTGTCTAGTATAAAAGGCTCATTTGGGGCAGTTAATTAAAAAGTATATTTTGTTATTATTAAAATATTTATTGACAAGGCTTCGATTAGTGAGAGTTGAACACACCTCAAAATTATACGTGTATATTATATATAATAATTCCATTATGTCTAAACATTGACGTCAGGCGCGTAAAAGGTTCCCAATTTAAAGCCTGCATCTGTTCCAAACTCGTCTTCTCCACGTTGTATTCATCTCGTATTGACTCAGCATAGCTCAATGCTACTTCAATAAAGATTGAAGTGTTTGCCCGCATCGGGAAAAAGCTTTTGCAGAACTTTTCGCCGTTCGAAATCCAAAATCAATACAAAGAAAGTGTTTTTGAATAGCATATTATGAATTCAAAAGTATCTATGAAAGGAAATATATTTATCAAAGCAGTGCCTCGGTATAAAAATATTAAAAAGAAATAAATGAATGAAATAACACTTTATAATGACTAATAAATTATTTTAATTAAATGTCTAAGATGTCATTAAAAATCTCAATTAATTGGCTTTAGTATTAAAAATATGATGATTATGAATTCCATTCTCATACTAAAACGTTTTGGAATTTACATAATTATCCATGTGATAAATCACATCTTTCGCTCAAATTTATCATTTACACTGTGAAAAATTAGGACGTATTAAAAATACTTAAATCTTTTCTACATTATAATTAAGCCTAGCTGCACCGGCATTGTAATCAAAGAGAGACGTTGTTTTAATAGTCAATTAAAAAATATTCAAATTGTTCCTGTTAAGTTATGCAGGTGATAACGGGGAACTTGTTTACCTGTCATTATACTCGATTTGTTGATATAATTAATCATGAACGAACGATTTATGGTCCATAATGTAGCCAGCTCGCTCTGAAGAGTTGTACCAATAATGATTACCTGTTCAAAGTGATTGAAATATACGATTTTCGTGTTAAATAATAAGCTAAGTAAAGTTAGCGAAACGTACTGATTAATAAATTAAATATTTTTTATACCGCCCCTAAAGAAATTCAAATATGAATATTAATTAAAATAAATTATTTTTGTATTCTTACAAAATAAAAATCAACAGGAGTGTGTAGAAATAAGCGTAATCATTTGAACACAAAATATGTTTACTGATCAGCCCCTCTCGCTCAAATCGGATGCCTGTCTTTATTACGATAATAATTTAAAATAGGGTAATGTATTTTGTACTGACTTGGTATTTTAAAAGTGTTTCTTAATATATTCAATGAACATTAATAAAGAATTTTATAATGAAAGTGTCAATTTGTTGTCGATGAATAAATCGATTAGTAATTTTAAAAATAAATCGTGTCGAATAAGATGTACATTTTTTATAAAACAATGTGTCTATTTTTACTATTCATCTATCAGACAACACCAAGTTGTAAAATTAAGTACATATATATATATATATATTTATAGAGTTGTGAAAAAAAATACTAATTATTAATTAAGGACCAACCGACCCTCTTATATTCATTTATTTTTAGAGCATATGTATAATTTATCATTATTAACTAATATTAGTTAGATGTAGTATTTATATATTATATGTTTAAAAGTAGATACTAAAAACGAAAAAATCTTGACCAATGTCAATCGAAAAATGAACTTAACCACCAATTTAAAATATAAACTTTTTTTTTATAAAAATTAATATATATTATTATATATTATATATATTATATTATAATATATATTAATTTTGATCAATTATATATATATATATATATATATATATATATATGTATATAATTGATCACTGAACATTATTTAATAGCGAAATATTGTTACTGTGCATCTCATTTAAAAAGAAATTATTTCTTGTTTAACGTCGAATTCTAATTATCTTAATATTTTACTAATGACTTTAACATCTATAAATACTCGTCTCGAAATGAATGTACACAAATCTGGGGATAATTATTGATTAATTTTTATAAAAAAAAAAAAATATATTTTCAATTGGTGGTTAAGTTCGTTTTTCGATTGACATTGGTCAAGATTTTTTCGTTTTTAGTATATACTTTTAAACATATAATATATAAATACTACATCTAACTAATATTTCTGTCTAATATTTGTTAATAATGATAAATTATACATATGCTCTAAAAATAAATGAATATAAGAGGGTCGGTTGGTCCTTAATTAATAATTAGTATTTTTTTTCACAACTCTATAAACTCTGCAAACTCGTTGATAAGAAGTAGATATCAAAAAATAAAATCACATAAAACTTAATGCAAGGTGGAATCAAATAGTTATTACTTGTTAATTAATATTGTTGTTTATCAATGTCAGTTACGTAATACTTGGTCGGTAGCTGAAAAGTGTAACGAGCGGTAATTACCTACCCAATTAATTAATTCTTCCCGTGGAACAAGGGATTTAAATTTTACATCGGATAATTTTTTTATTTATTTTCATGGCTGTTATTTATTTTCTTAAACAATAATTATTAATTATTAATTTGATACAATACATAAATCGTCAATTACGTTAAAATGTAGTTATAGTTAAGGTACAGACAAAGTACTAAGTAACTAATTTGCAAAGTTGATTGAATTGAATATTGGCGTATTAGATATGGCAAGCACTTCATACAATAAAAAAAGCGGTAATTTCTATTAAATAAATTTATATTACTCATTTACGTGTTAATTGTGTTAACCTTCTAGCGGAAGAATTTAGAAACAATAAATAAAGTTGTGGATGTATTTAGCATAATTTTTCGCAAAATACGAGTTTAATATATCCCAAACGTATACGAACTAAATACTTATCTCCTAATATTCCTAATACATGTCGTCGTTTGATGTGCTGTGAAATGTTTTCAACTACACAGCGCAAATCTGTAAATATATAAAATAATATTTAGAACATCAACCAAATAACCCAGAATTTAATCATAATATTACAGTTTCTCGACTCTTTCTCCAATTAAATGATTCACAAACACATCAAGTTATACTGAGGTTACCTAGCGAAGTGATGGATAATTATACATATCAACATCGCTGGCTACTTTCAGTCTATTAAGTTAATTATAGTACGAATGTTTTGATTGCACCTATTGGATTTGTTATGATTTACAAGTAATGGTGATTTAATTAACTGTTTTAAATGTGCAAAAATGTCTTCATTTTTTGCTCACTTGCGAATTTATAGCGCGCTGCGAAACAATATTAACTGATAAAAAATGACCTCTAACATATATTATAACACTAACAGACACGGAATACAGAAATATTGCCAGGATGAAGATTAAACAACTTAAAAAACAATTACATATTAATTGTTTGACAGATTGCATGGATGATATTATATAATGGTTAAGATTAAGATACGTGGATTAAAATTTATTTAATGTGAATGAAAAGCTACAACAGAGTATTTATATATTAGTGATGGTTAATGTGATATTTAAACCGTTATTGCGATTGTGATTGTGTCAAATTATAATGATGATTGGTAACTGATAACTCGTAATTCTTTCAGATATGACTGGTGCACCAAAAAGTAATTCTCTTACAGTTAAATCATAGTTATCAATCATCAATACAATCTCACGAGTACCCTGTTGGTCTAGTGGTTAAGACGCTGGCCTAGTGATCTAGTGGTCGGGGTTCGGGCCTCGTTCCAGGAGATCAGCAAGTTAGTCCTATTTTCATAGCGTAGTCTTAACTTAGTTTAAAAATAGTAAGAATATTGATACACGTATTTTGTGTTCACAACTCTATTTAAAAAAATCATTGTCACATAACGGGTTACCATTATTATCCTGTACGGACGAAATATATTTTATTTTATATAAAAATATGTCTTGTAGTTTGTAAACTTTTTTCAGAAATTGAAACTAGATTTGGTATTTTTTACAATTCAATATAGTAAAAAACCAAATAAAATGAAGATCCTATGTTATGAGTTGTACAAGGTTTTTGCTCACGCCAGTTATATACTCTACCGATTCATGGTTAGTGACTGGCATAGGAAATGAGAACTAAAGCTATAGAATATAAGTCAGTTCAAGGCTTTGAGAGACTTGGTATAAACTTAGTGTGGTTGGAGTAACGGAAAATTCTCACCATACCAAACATATTTTCATTACAAATCATTTAAATAAAAAAATATTTTTATTTAAATGTATAATTTATAAGTATATTCTAAAATAAAATAAAAATTCTAATATTACATACAAACATCTTCATTTTTATGCTTTCGTTATTTGTAATAATATCCGGCATGTAATTATTAAATATGATTGTAGATGTGCACCATTTTATATGTTGATCGTTTCTGTATATTCGATTTTTCTTTTTACAAGCAGTCAAATTTTAGTTTCATATTTCATATCATTCAGTTTATTATCATTTAGTTTCATATCATCATTTCATTTCGCAATTAAAATATTCATAATACAATTACGAATATGACATCTATATCAAAAAACGATATACTAAATTAATCTTTATAATTTTAAAATATTATTTAATTGTTTTAAATAATTTTTATAATCACATTTATTTTATAAAATACAATAGCAAAATAATTTACTTTATTTGACGTGTTAACAATTTAAGTATTATAATTGTTAGCAGTAGCATAATTAATTTTACGTTGTTATTGAACACGGATAGTTAATTGTCGATATTTGTTTGTTTTATTATGTTTCTGTGCAACAAAAGAACAGCTGTTGTTTGTTTTATGTTGATATGCGACACGTACGGGCGTAGGATAGTAAAATTGTATGTTTTATTGTCAAAATTATCATTATTCATCACTGTACATATTATTCAGAAAACATTTTAGTATATAAATACGAATATATGCAGCGTCTAAGGAAAATCCTCTTGGATTTATTTTGTACTATCTATCATGTATTAATTTCATCTTCAATACTTTAGAATAATATAATTGCGTAGTAGCAAAATTGACACAATTTTTTAATTATATGTCTACTTAAAACATAAAAATAATATTTGTACCTCTCAACAAGATCACGAATATAATTATCAAAGTATAGCCTCACTTTAATTAATTCAAATTAAACATGGGTAGCATACAGATTGTTGTTAATTTGCAAGCGAAATTGAATCAGGCAACTGAAAATTATTTACCATAACGATAGAAATCATTGGTATACAAATGTCAATATAAATTATTATATGACCGTTAAGTTAAATTCAATGACATTTATTAAACGATTAATCCATTTTCATTGAACGCAGGCGAAGTATTTTAATTATGAAAAGATTACGACTTTAAAGACAGCCATTAAATCACCTAACTATTGGTAAAATCATGCACAGCGTAAAATCATGGCGTAATAAATAATTTACTGAGCAGCAAAAACTTCGCGAGAAGATGGTTTCATCTCGGCCCGCCATCTTGATGAAGACGTTAGAAGAACTAAATTTACTTTGGCGGAACAAACAGGGTTGAACTAGTATAAAATGTGCGTGAAAATATTTAATAATTTACTATATTATCTTGTACAGCGGCGTACGAACAAAATCAAATATATTTAGAAAACTCTATACAGAAATGCAAGCTATTTATTATATTTCACATAATTAGTAAGAAAATATAAAATTAAAATAATCGTATCTATTTACCGGAAATATTGATGGGAAAGTAGCTTCGAAAGAAGTTGTGGGAAATGAAAAAGAAGGGATAGAAATGAGTGTACCTACTAGAATTTCTTTGGTATGTCTTATATATCAGTCATTCGTGGTTTTACCATTACGGGAAGTTTTTGTTTACCAAACATGAAAATATTTGACAATTGGAATTAATTTTGGAAGAAATATTTGTATACGGATATTCTTATACTCGGAACACTAACAAACCGTTCCACTGCGAAAGAAAAAATATATTTTGTGTAATTTGTCTAAATCATAGAACGAAATTTATTTAATTTTGAATCATAAATTCAATATTTGGAATTTTAATACAAAGTCTCTAATACTTCTAATGTTAAATAGAGAAGTAGATCCTGACTGATTTTATAAAAAATGCTTTTGAAATTGAGAAATCCTTAAGGATATTTTTTTCTGAGGTCACGTACGTTCCAGGTGAAGAAATTTTTGCATCTTATCTAAGCTTTCATATTTTATAGTGTTGGCCCATGTTTCTACTCCGGCCTTGGAGCTTGAACGTTTTTTAAGGGTAAAATCTTATTGCGTCACGTAAGGCAGATCCCCTAATTACCGACATATTGGAAACCGCCCTATTATTACTGGTTATAAATATGATTAACTACAAAGAGATGGGGTTTGATCTCGGCTGCTGTACATAAACGATTAGAGAATTTATTATAGGTAGGTACTTATGATATTGAATTATTGTATAGTTAGCGTTTTATATTAATTTTTTTTACTTAAATATTTTAGGATCGCTACTTTGATGAAAAACACATTTATTATATCTGAGAATTGGTTCGAAATTTTTACGTTTTGCTTTATGATATTTTTGATTGAGATTAATTTTTTCCACTTCGTCATGCATCGTTCTATGGTGGTTATTTCTACCTATTTATAGTCAGTAGTTCTAATTGTTGTTGTTGGATATTATCTAGAAGATAACTTAATGATAATCAAATATTTGTAGGTGGTCCTTAACAAAATTATCAACATTTTTCTACTGTATTTCAATATATAAATATGAATTCTTGTATTTCTTAGTTCATTTGATTTGTATATAAAAACAAATGATATATAAATAAATATCCATTAAATATAAAAAAAAATGGTACTCATTAATTTAATTTAATTTAAATGAATCAGATTATATCAACACATATTGTATGATATATTATTTAATTCATACTGTATTTTCAATGTAAAAGTCACTGGTATAAAAACGACAGGTTGAGGTAAAACATCTAAAAAAACTCATTAAAATACTCAAGCTATTAAAGTGTTATAATTGATCAGAAATAACAAAATATCTTAAATGTAATTCGTGCCTTATGAAGCACATAGTTTCCAAAATTAACGATATCGATAAACGAGATGCGCAACATTTGCAATAAGTGGTTCAATATAATAATTTCGTGTGTGTCGTAACAATCAGGTTAGCGTACATCCAGGTTAGCGTTAATTAGTAATCCTAAAAAATACGTACAGCGGTCATAAAATGTTGAATACATGATCAACCAATGTAAATTTACACTACAACTATATTTTTAACCGTGAGAAAAAAATTCACTAACCTATTGTTAATATTTTTAGTGTTTCAAATTTACATGTGCTATTATTTTATTAATACTTACTTACCATCACGCCGTTTCTCCTTAGGGGTGGGCAGATAAGATAGAGCACCACACTCTTCTATCCTGACACACAATTCACCGATTTTTGAGGCTTCTAACAGGACCATACTCCAGTATCTGATTTATCTGGACGTACCAAGTCTTCCGCGGATTTCCTCAATTTAAGGTGCCATCAACACTTGCGTCTAATATCTTCCTTACCATTTTCTCCTCATTCATCCGTTCCATATGACCAAACCACCTAAGTGATCATTTCTTAATCTTACTCACTATACTATACTAAGATCAGGTTTGCATTATCTCCTTATTTCTTCACTCTTTACTTTGTCATAAATGGATATGCGCCTAAGTGATCTCATTTATAGATATATTATCTATAATTCTATTCAAAGTGCCGTTCTCTTTATTCTATGCTGTCATCCTCATTTTCAGTCTTTTTCAGTCTTTTCGTTTCGATCAAACATACTTCCAAAATACACACAGTCATCAACTTATTCCTAACATTTATTCATATTTATTGCACGGGAAAAAATAAATAGGAGTCCAAAATCTTGAATGCTATAATATTTAGCAAGTGGCTTTCATCACAATGATCATTACGGAATCCCAAATCAATGGTTGTCCTCCACTGAACCTGGTCATCAGGTACTAGCTCGCATTTATGCCGACTCAATTTGTTGATTATTGCACACACAATTATCGGCTCGACCAATCACATTAATTCGCCTTTCATCTTTAATTAGTCCTGCTCCCTCTTTCTCTTTCTTGCTTTCTCGCGTAACGTAAAAACATGCACGTCTGTATGAGTGTACGACGGTAGATTTAAATATGTACAAATGGAAGTTTATTTATATTTCCCTAAACGGGTAGAAATTTTTAGCTACAAGATCCCTCGAAAAGCAAAACCTTCTAAAAATGTCATCAAGCTTCTAGAAGCATCAATTTTTAATGACCCACCCGTACCCTCGCATCCCCTGCAGACCGCATGTTGCATCAACCACCCAGCGTAAATTAATTGACCTGAAATGGGAAGTTTTAAAGTGTTCCCTATACTCCTCGGACTTGGCACCAAATGATTACCATTTCTTTTGATCTAACCACAATTTTCTCAATGCTAAAAATTTTGTACAACAAAGCAAGTCGAAACATTCCTTGATGAGATTGGAGATAGGAGATTTGTGTCTCCTGCGAAAAAGTACAGTTGTGACGTAATTTTATCAAAATCATTTTTTGGGACAACGCCTTACCCATGGCATTTATATTTTTGACATATTTTTATGACTGGCTGCGTACTATGCTAGTTGTATTGAAATTTGGATATTAACATGAAATCATAATGTATAGCACTTAATTCCAAAACCTCCTAAAACGGATTTGGGATAATTAGAGTTAAACATGCAGTTTCGTAGATTTTTTTTCAGCTACATGCAGAACACATTATTTCTCGCAAAATAAACTTAAATCCATCGATACTATATGCTAAAAATCAGGATTTGTTCCAAAATATCCCAAAGCAGACAGAGTATAAGTTGCTATTCCCCCTTAAATTGATCTTCAGTCAATCACAATGCTTGTTGATGATCGCGTGATCTAAAATCCAGTATGGTTTCTAGAACGATATATGCAGAAAAAAAATTACATTACCTAATTGTCATTTTAAAAAATGGTGATGTAAAAACAAATATTTTGAACATTTGTTTTCAAAATATACGTTTTCATCCATACCTCAAAAACATACAAAGTCATTTTAGGGGGTTTTGGAATGAGGCTTTACATGTATTCCTGTTTGTCTGGTGACGTAAAATATGACCTTTAATTAGAAGAAACGAATTAATTATTAAGAATATAAAATACAATACGTATTAGTTTTCACAGTGTGCATCGGTAGGCAAGAGTGACTTGTGTAGTATGAAATGATCGCCAAATATTATCATTGTGAGTATGTAGAATTTTTTATGCTTCGTTCATGATTAGTATTGATTTGTCTATCTGTATACGTATATTTAGCCGGTAGGGATGTGCGTACAATACACTCATATAATATTTTCGAGATGGTGATTCCAACAATTTTATTTCAAAATAGGTATCAAGGAGTTAAAATAACGAGATAAATAATCGCTGAATAATGAAACAAATATTAATTTATTAAGCTAAATAGTGAAAGTAGTTTGTCATCTATATTAAGCAGAAAAGTAAGTATATGATACATATTATAGAATTAATTAATGGAAGGAACCGGCATAATAAAATTTACAACACAGTATCGATGATGTATTATTATAAATACGGGATGTAAAAGTTTTAATAATATTATTACTAGAAACTTTCTTTACTTTCTGTCACACATTATAAATAAAATAAATAGTAATATTAAGAAGAACACATTCTTATTGCGAAATTGTAATTATTCAGAAAATAGGTATGCGATTTATAATATATATCAATGCATATTCCCCGGATTGGAAAGAGATCGAGGTTCGAATCCCGGTAGCAACAACAATAATTTTCGATAAAATTTATTTTATATGTATATATTTCTAATTAATACTTTAATAATCTTTAAAATAAATATTATTTCATAATTAATATACATTTTTATAACCCACAAAAACTCCTGTAAACATACATATTTAATATGCTTCAGGCATTTTACATTTTCCCTAAAATAATATAGTATTTTAACAAAAAAAACTTTCATATTATTCTTATGTAGAAGATCTACAACGTTAGATATAGTTTATCACATTATTTACATATACTAAATGTGTCACGGGAATTTGTAATATTCGTTGTCAACAAAAAAATTAAGAAACTATCATGTTTTAATATACCTATATTTCCAAATTCAATAATTAAAATAAACCCAGCAATACTCGCCTACGGTCCTGGATATCTTCCTTTCCCGCATCTACTTCGTCATAATGGCAAAAATACCATTCTTCTGTTCACCCCGTGCTTTGACATTCCAGTAGCGGATGTAGAGGGTTTGTTCAAAACACAATTGAATAGAATATCGAAAAGATATCGAGATATCGGACAGCCCTTCCAATTTTTCCTTGACACACGTCGTATCGACGAAGTTACATTTTGTATTGACCTAATATGTACATACGTCGAGCAGTATTTTTAAATTGTGATAATATATAAAAAATATTGATATTGAAAAAGTCAATCAATTTGTTATATATGTGATATAGACAAAAGAGAATTAATGTAGCGATCGAAGAATGTCTTAAAGATGCGTGCCCATGACTAGGGCGACAAGTGATCGCGTTAGTGTTATAAATTTTATTTTCTTGTCTATTATATTTGCGCGGAAGGAAGATTGAACCAATCCATATACATTTTTGAATTTGCTGAGAAAACGTTTCATATCTGTTATAATATTGTAATTTACACCTATTATTAAAGGAGCTCATATTTGAGTATGACATTTATTGTTTATTAACAAACCTTACCGTTACCTTTCCTTACTTTAAAAGAAACCTGTTGGGGGGAAAAAAACCATAAAAATGTGTGACTTGTGATTTCTTCCGTTGCAATTCGGAGAAAAATTTATATTAATACTTACATAGTTTTCATCATTTATAATTTAAAAGATCTCATTTTTATTGCTCATAAAAGCATTTAATAATAATTTTAACTATGCATACTAAGAAAATTTTATTACTTGTATAGAAACGTACTAAATACGTTTTTTTTCCATTGAGATCCAAGAATTTTGTCGAATGCTGTAAATTGCGTAAAATTTTATATCATCAGCCATAAAGATATCGATTGTTGTAGCAACATTGATATTCCAGAAACACTGTTTTATCTACACCTACAGACATCGTCTACAACCGTATAGGTGTATCGATACGCCGTAAAATGAGAACAGAAGAATTATTAGGACCAATAAAACAACAAGATATAAGACTTAAATACACATAGGTAGTGGGCCTGCGCAGTGTGCACGCATTCTTGGAAAAGGTACTAACGATGATTGCAATGAATTGATATCATAATGATCAAAAACAATGGTTTAAATATTTGTGTGGACGTTTATAGTATTACGGTGAATTTGGAGTTAAGTATCATCAAGTAATATAATACAAATGGGGTATACAGTTTCGAAAAATATGTCAAAAATGTGAAATGAAATAAAGAGAGGCTTTCAGCTGGGTTGGCCAACATTTGGAAAGGTAGATTAAATCCTTAAAGCCTAAATATCATAATCTCTTAAGAAGAAAGCTTACAATGCGTGCTACCATTAATTATATACGAAATTGAGATGTGGATATTCACCATCATTATCAGACACGAATTAAAAGTTTCCAAAGAACAATGGACATGGAGGCTATGCTTGAAATGTCTCTGAGAGATTGAGTACTTAACTTCCATATTCGCCAGAGAATTAGAAGTAATAAATATTGCCCAAAAATCTCATGTGGTAGACGCCCACATATTTACGTGAGATGATGGACGATGCTGAAGAAGTATCTGGAGTGGAGGCTTCGCACTGGTAGAAATAGTGTTGACCTCCTCAAGTTCGATGGAGCGACGACATCAAAAGAGTGGCGGGGAGGAAAAGTATGAGAAAGTCTGATGACAGAGAAAACTGACGACCTTGGGAGAAGCCTATGTCCAGCAATGAAGAGATTCAGACTGATGATTTTTATGATTATAATTATTAGTGTGAGGTCCGTCAGTTGAATGTGTATGTATATGCGCGTATATGTGTGTGTGTATGTGCGTGGAAGGAGTTGTGAGCAATAGCGGAAAGCGGTCTCTTCCTTTCGGGACTTCTTCGTGATATTTATTATATTAGCATAACGTGTACCTTATTGTATTTTATTTGTACTACAAATTATTCTAACAAATACGTGTTGATTATCACCTGAAAAACAAATATTATTGTACACCACAGAGTAACACAATAATCATCACAATACGTATTAGGTATATAGGTCGGTCGAAAATACAGATTTATATTTTAAAGCCTCATATTTAACATTGCGCTATACATACGATTTCATAAAAAATATGAATATTCTACGTCATATTGCGAGTGATAAAAATAAATAGGGAAAATATCGTGTGAAT
This sequence comes from Eubasilissa regina, assembly GCA_022840565.1. Taxonomy (NCBI): domain Eukaryota; kingdom Metazoa; phylum Arthropoda; class Insecta; order Trichoptera; family Phryganeidae; genus Eubasilissa; species Eubasilissa regina. Next base: position 18,981,438 of record JAINEB010000025.1, read on the forward strand.
AAATAAATATTTGTAGATGATAATACCGACAATTATATAGCAACTGGATAGAGTTTATGAAACTGCTTGTGTCGTTTATTTAATTAATTATTTATCTGTATGTTATATTTCCTTGAAACTCTTCTGTCTTTGATATTTTTATTCATGCAGTATAAGTACTCATTATTTATACATGTATTGTACTTTGTAGCACACGTAGTATTGACGCGCGCTGCTCTATATCGCGGAAGGCCAAGGTTCCGTAAGAAATAGTTTCATTGTTAGGCACGTGCAAAAATAAATGCACCCAGTTCGTTCAAACCCCAGCAAAATGATGCGGTAACAAAGCTAACAATTTTGTATAGAATATTCCGTTTAACGGTTCGGAAGAATTAATGATGCCTTTCATCGCGGGAAGTCCGGCGATAGACCCCTGAAATATTTATAATAAATTAACGCAATAAATAATCACTGTGGTCATTTTATATGGACCATGAACCGCACCGAGACGAATCCCAGAGCCTTCATGCGAATTGGTGTAGTGTGTAATTTTCATAGAATCCATGGTAAAGAGATGAGATTTCAAAGGAATCATCGGACCGTGCACAATGTACAATTTATCAAATCCCATTACGGTAGTCAATACCTAGAAACTACAGCAGGGATGTCAAATGTCAAGTTGAAAAATAATTTTTTCTGCCATCTTTGTCTTATGTGGGAATTTGAAGTTCTCGCTACTATTATTGTATCTTAATAACTATTGTATCTAAAATTTCTGGTGAGTTTTGACTTCCTTATGAAGTTTCCACCATTGATCCCTACAATGAGTAATTTCTCTTCAGTCCTAGTGTTATAATACAGATTTAATCTTATCTAAACAAAAACGTTATTAACTATTTTTGAATGAATTTTAGTATTATGTTGATTTATTTATTATTATTTTGGTTTAATTATTATAATGTTATAATATTGTTTAAGAGTACAAAAAATATAAATCTCTGAAATCAAATTTTACCACAGTGATTCTAACTATAAATAACTAATATCAAGTGTATAATTTTTAATAATAATTTTGATAATGTTGTATTTAATAAAGTGTTGTAATGCAGACGTTTGTCTGTAGATCATTAAGTCTTTGTATAAGTATTTGATAGTACGGAGTTACGTTTCGAATATCGTCATGTAAAATTTAACGAAGCGTGAAAATCGATTATATATATTTTTATCGTTATCTTGCTATGTTGACGTGATGTAATGGGTTAGAGCACTTTCTCGAATAAGAAGGGTAGTCCGAGTCCGGGAAGGCAATAAAAAAATATTTTTGATAAATTGATTTATTCTGTATATTTTTCTAATTGATACATTTAATTTGTATCGTTTATATATTTTACCATTATGAATTAACATACAAATATATTCTAGCATAGATAAGAATGCTAGATGCAAAATTCTGCGGTATGATTGTGATGAAACTTGAATGTTACTTTGTCACATTATCACGTTGACAGGGTCTAATATATAAGATTTCATAAACACATTGTCAGTGTATTTAATACGTTTAAAAGGAGTGTAATATCATAATAATATAATATTCAGTAATATACACAAAATACATTAAACATTTATACTACAAAATTACGACGAGAAAAAGGAAAACAATAATTCAATATAGTATATTCATTAGGTGACGAGAAAACCGATTTAATGATTGGTCAATATATGATCAGTTGTTCATATATTGACGTCAATATATAATTAGTTGATCATATGTTGCGCGATTGCACGCTCATCTAACGATTAGTGATGGTTAAACCGTTATTGTGACTGATTATATTCGACTGCAACGATAATTAGTAACTGATTACTCACAATTCTTCTAACAATAACTGATATGCTAGAAACTAAACCTCCAACAGTTAATTCTTAGTTATTAGGAGAACACATTCATATTGTGAAGTTCTAATTATTCAGAATATTCTGTGATATTTTAAATATATTAATTAGAAATATATACATATAAAATCAATTTTATCGAAAAATATTGTTGTTGCGCCACTTACTATCTCTTAAAATTTAATAAAAATGAACTGATAATTCTGGCGTCTGCTTTCAGATTACTTAAAGGTATTTGAGATTCCGTAAAAATAAGGTAGATGGCTCTTTCAAATAATGAAACGAATAAATGTATTAATATCAAAAAGGTAACATACAGATTCGAAAATTTGTCGCTAAAAATATCGTCGCTCTAGCATAGTTGTATAATGCACCTTCCCGGTTTGGAAAGAGATCCAGGTTCGAATTCCGGTGGCGCAACAACAATATTTTTCGATAAAATTGATTTTATATGTATGTCTTTCTAATTAATATGTTTAATTCATATTTAAAATTCTTAGTTACCAATCATCGTTATAATCGAACACAGATACTGTCAAAATAACGGTTTACCATCGCTGCTAATAATATTAAAGTTGTGTCTGTAATTTGATAACGCTGATATCTATAACTTGATGGTAAGCCGTAATCAACTAAGCTATAACTGCTCAACGCGACTGGATTACAGGAACTAAAGTTGCAAAATTGTTACAGAGACCGTGCGAGAAAATGTGTGGATCCATCAAAATAAAACCATTTTTCTCATGCTATCGGATGGTGGAAAACAGATATCGAGTTGTTTGAAATAAACAATAAAACACTATCAATACAACGAGTATGTATATAGTTAGATATACATACGAGTAAGAGAGCTAGCTTCAGGCTAACAAACTGCTGTACAGGTTAATATAGTATATTAATTATTCTAAAATTATGAAAACAAAATCGGTGCTGAAGGAAGTTATAATTTTGTCTCATTTGAATTCAATATACATTTATAAAATAATAAAATTCAAGATTTTTTCTAAAAATTAAAAAATTCCATTTAAACAAACTGTAAATAATATTTTAGGACGCGGAAATTTTTTTTTGATCCAGTTCGCAACCATGTTTGAATGGTTTCGGTTAGGTCAGCTAACGCAGTAAAGAGAAATCCACCCTAACGGCGTTAGGTTTCAAATATCGTCGTTAAAAATTTAATGAGGCGTGAAAACCGTTAATACATTCTACCATTATGCATTTATTTACCAATATATTCAATGGTAGATCCTGAAGAAGATTCAAAATGTCAGTATGATAACTACCGTATCCTCTACCAATTATGTCATTGGGTTATGTTTATTCTATTTATTGCATTAAATGTAATAAATTTTAGTTTATGATAACTTTTTATATAATATTTTAAATATTAATTAAATGTCATTAGAAAGATATACATATAAAATCAATTTTATCGAAAAAATTGTTGTTCCGCGAGATAAAATTGTATTAATTTGAAAAAGGTAACATATAGGTTCGAAAATTTGTTGTCATAAAATATGTCGCTGTAGCATAGTTGGATATATGCACCTTCACAAAAATACTGTGTTCTCATTAAAAAATATTTTTTTGCTTAGTTAAAAGAGCGATATGCCCCTGTGCAGGTTTTCTTCACAGGTATACAATAGATAAGTAACTATCTGTAGAACTAAAATTGTTCTTAATTTATTTAGAAAACACCAGTTGTTAAACATAAACAAGGAAAGTTTTCACATATAAAAATTAAATATTTACTAGGAAATATTACAAAACACATATTTTTTATAATTAATTGTATAAGAGAAATTCGACATCTGAAACAGTAAATTAATAATAAAAAAGGAACTGGTTTAAAATAAATCATCAGCAAAACTTCACAAATACGTGAATCAAAATATCCACTTCTTTTTGCAATGTGAAATTATATTGAGAAATTAATAAATAAATATTTTTTATATGAAACATTAATCAATGAGGAAAAAATAAACACTAAATAGTATCTACTGACATTATTGTCGTGACACATCAAAGGAAATATTATATAATATAAACCGAGTAAAATTATGTTATGTCTACTACAAGTAAAATTATATAAATTCATAGAGTTGTTATTCATATATTTTGCCTTGTATTGAAATAAATAATGATAATATCCAGCCAAACCAAAATATATAAATAATTAAATAATAATAACAATTAATTAGATAATAAATAATCAAATAATGTACATGATTTTATCAACCTCAGTGTTAATACTAGTTATAGTTATCGGTTCACTGCGGGATGGGAGTCTCCCCAATTATTATCATGTCCCATTGTTCTTCTATACATCGGGTCATTTTAGGTCCGGTGGATGTCAATCAAGAATATTCTTTGTTAATTAATTTTCTTTGGGTTTTTTAAATATGGTCAATTACATCTTTTAGTAGCAACAATGACATCCTTCACCTTGATATGAGTTCTAAACTACGTGTTACTTTTTCTGTCTCTTTTAGTGATTCCAAAAATGTTTCTTTCCATACTACGCCGCAAAATAAAATATATAATATAATGTACAATATGTTAACATCCTTCTGTGTATCATGCATAGTGAAATTTGAAAGAAAAGTGATACATTACATTGGAGTAAAGTGTCAAATTCCTTTAAAATGTACAAATTAGTTTGATATGTGATATTTTTGAATATGAAGTTTTATTTTACAAATAGAAAACAAAAAAGTCTATCGTCAGAAATTTCATAATTGGAACATTGTATGAGGATATGTATATGTCAAAATGTGGCCAAAGGAAAAAAGAAGGATTTGCTGTGGTGTGAACGATGAGTGCTCCAATCACGCATCATTCATATGTTCGTTTGATTATGAATCGCAGAGACGTATTGTGCAAGTGTGTGTGGCCAGAGCAGGCTAAATAAGAGAAACTACTTCCACCTGACAGAAGTTTATTGTTGCTTGAGCATAGTTACACATAGAAAATATGCAGTTAAAAGTCTAAACTGAGGAGCGTTTGCTAGAGATCTGTGTAGAGAGTGGCGCTCAAGAGCCGGCTTCCTGGGCGGATGCCGGTGCATGTTATTGTCACATGTTATCTGGTCGGTACCAGGCGGTTGAAGTAGTTAGGAGCTCTATTTTATACTAGATGTTGATGATTATGGAGGCGATAGACCTCCAGAACTTGAAGGTAGGAAATTATTTATGTTATTATATTTTTTCACAGATACCATCCTATATACCCGTCAGTCCTAGGATGGGTTTTAAATACAAGTGATCAAATGTTGACATAATGTATAGATAGATAATATAGTTTAATTTATGTGAATTTAAGTTATCTAATAATGTATTTTTCTAATATATTATAATGCAGTTACTTTATTTTTCATCGACATGTTATTATAACATTGTGCATAAAGCAACACAATAAACGTCAATCAACAATACCTTCGTATAAATATTTCTATCGAGATAAGATTGCATCTGCGCTGTGGGTCCTCACGGAATGACCGACGCATTCATCCTTTTGTACATACTATCACAATGTAGTGTTTTGTACAGGCGTTGCGATTCGGACAGCTCTGCGCGTGCGCGCCACGACGATGGCGCTGAACAATGACTGCCGTCGATCAGCTGAGCGATATGTCATCGATATGTATGAATGAAGATTGATTGAGCTCAATCGCCTTTCCCTCCACATTCGGAAGCATATTCAGGTGTCATCATTCAATGTATCCATTCAGTCGTAGGCCGACTGTGGATTCAGTTAAATTTTAATGAATGGTTATCCTATATAAATCTTTCGTCAGTCAAAAGGTTGTAATTTTCACTGATATGTTAAAATAATATTTATTCATTTATATATTTACAAAACTATTAATTTTTAATATCAATAAACAGTAACAGTAACATATAAATTCATGTAATCCATTTTACAGAATTATTACTGGTTGACGATAGACTTATTGATAACAAATCACAATAATTAGGATTACATATGTACACATCAGGGAATAACATTAAATACATTCCAAAGATCTCTAATCATTACTTTAATGTACGTAATAATATTACTTCATACGTCCACATTAAATATATATATATTAAGAATCTTTAGGAAAACGAAGATTTTTTTATAGTATCAATATCAATTCTATCCTAAAAATAAGTTGGTAGAATATATAAATAGATTCGTTTGTGACTTCTAAAAAAATATTTATATTTTAAAAAGTACACTTTACAGATATTCTATGCATAATCAGATGTAATAATTAACGATAAAATAATAATAATAACGATGAAATATATTGGTAATTATATAGATACACACGATGAAAAGAAAAAAAAAACCATTGATACAGGTTATATTATTCAGTCCTCAAGAAAGGATGTCAAAGCTCCTGGCGGATCACCGAATACTCCATAGGGGTAAAATTATATGGACCACCCATTAATTAATAGAAGCAAGCTCTGTGAGTAAAATGAAACTATAAATAAAAAACTAAATAATTTTTAAATATGCAATTTTAACATTTAATTACTGTATTTACTTTTCGAAAGTATTTTCTGAAATTAATTTAAAAAACAATAACAAACTTTCAAACATAAAACACTTTGATTAATTTAACGCTAACCGGTTTCGATATCGATGTATCTTCGTTAGGATGGGCGCACATCAACTGATCCATAGAATAATATGGAAATAAATTATATGTCGGGTGGGGGCGTGGCCTCAGCCGCAGTGGGAGTGTGGGGACGATATTGACAGGGTGACATTGAAATGGGGAATATTAATTATATTAGTTTTACTGTTAAGCGATTTTTTAATTTCTAATTTTTCTTAATTAATAATCGCAAGAGTTTTTCGTTACTTCATAAGTATTGCGATATTAAATTTACGTACCATTTCAATCGAGTTTACATACGAGTATACCGGAATGATTTAATTGGTTGACTGAACAGAGTTTTTTAGTGTTTTAAAATTAATCATTTTGATCAACTACAAACTATCAATTTATTTATATTTTTTATTTAACAGTATATGACTAATGTTGATGAAACATCAAATGTGATACATTTTATTTATTATCGTATTCAAAACTCCTTCCTTCATTTAATAACAATGCCCTTCTAAATAATATATAGACCCTTCTGAAATACTATGTTACAAAACAGTATTATTCCTCCAAAGTTTCACTTCATTTCCTGCTTCGCAGTTACAGAAGAACGGTTACCGTAGGGTGGGCTGCCCAATTATGTAACCTCCAGCGGGTTGTTAATAAAATGAGATTGTGTGGTCTTCTGGTACTATATGCTCCATTATGTTTTTTTCCTACGGATACTACAACAATACTGTACGTATTCCAATGTCTGAGGTTTTAGATTTATAATGACAGGCGCCTCCCGCCGCACGCAGGATTCTTTTTGCTTTATGTATCGGACACAATTAGGATTTTTTTTTGTTTTATTTATCGGGCACAATAGGATTTTGCGGTGCAGGGTTTAAAATTACAAAATTTTAAAAGAATTTTAGACCTTTACGCATTCGCCGTGTGATTTATCGTCAGTTTTGTAAATTGATTTAATATACTCGTTTAAAAAGAACCTTAAAAACTCTATTAGGCGAATTCAGTATCGTTTACGCCAACCGGTTTCAGATGATTCAGAAAAAAACTCGAAAAGGAATGCAATTTAAATTCCATCTATTTCGCTCGTGTAATGAATGGTACGTTTAAAACATAATATAGTGGTTAAGGGTTATTTTAAAAAATTACACGAAACCGTTATTTCAATAAACAAAAACTCGTAAAAGTCTGTTAGCAAATTTACGGTTTTCGTTTAATTTTTTTGACCTCGCCCCCAGGAATTTTAAGCAACATCTCATTCTCCAGTCTTCGCAATGATTATTAAAAATACGAGAAATATTCCAAAGTGCGGTATAAATCATGGCAAATAATACATTTCTCGGTTTCTCGTCTTAATCTCTTTTTGAACGACTTCATTTATTAAACATTTTTATGTTTGTGTTTCGAGACGGCGGGCGGAGGGGTGGTTTTTTCAAACATATCATTATCGAAAGCAGGGGGCGGCTCGTCCGCCTGACGAGCCGCTGCCCGTTTTGGCAAAACGGTACATAAATCAGTGAGTAAGAGGTAAAACGTAACCGAGTCAAAGTATTTCAATGCAATTCTAATTTTTCAAATATTCTTTTCTTTTTTTGCTTTTTCATTGATACTGCCGGATAGGGTAAATCTCTTCAAAGCACTAAATAAATGAGAGTTAATACCTCGCCATAAAATAGTTTTCTGGCAAAATTAATAATGAATTATTGTTGATTATTTATTAAATAATTGTAAAACCATTTAATATTAATATGATATACATACATTTCAATTGAAATTTATATTACATGACATTATTTTAATACAAATTAAAATAATTTGTATTAAAATACCACAGAACTATATTCCAAAAAAACTGCAACTTCACAGTAACAATGTGTTCTCCTTAAAAATAATATTATTTTGATTAAAATTAGTTTTATTATATATCTACATATATTTCTATGGTTGTTTTGTAGTGTTGGAACCTGATATGTTTGCTCTGAATCTATCTAGTTAAACAATTCTATTTGTATTTATTTATTTATTTTTCGCTTATGGATATAAAACGGCTTACAATTAATATTTTCTATATAGAACCAGTTAGTTTCTATATTATTTATACAATAAAAGTGAAATCAATTGTGTGTAGTATTGTGTTCATGTAATGTATTGTTAGGATAGGTTAAAGAGAGAAGACAGGAAGGACAGAGGTATTATAGTTTAAGTATCTTAGAATGGCTGGTTATTGAGATTAGAGAGGGCACCTTTTTGTTCATATATGTGTAAAAATAGTGTAACATAATTATTGTAATAATTACTTGAGTTGTAGAACCTCACATGGTATTCTAGCATTGAACACGTCTCGTTTGTCATACACAAAATAATATCATGTGTGATCGGTTGAGAGAACAAATATTTCTCATTAACATTGCACCGCGTGATGAACATTCCCGCCATTGTACTAAACTGAGTATTTCAATGATAAATATTTTTTTGTTTATTATTCTTGTAGATAACATAACATAACAATTATAAACATAACATTCATAACTAAAGATAATATAACATAACAATCATAAACATAACATTAATAACTTACGATCTCATTATTTGAACATTCACTTCAAATACATATAAATCAAATGCAAGTACCAGGTGAATTATTAAAATACTAATTTGCGATGCTATCAACAACGGTACATGAAACCGTAGACAGTAAGTAAATAATGTTCACAGATTATCGCATTATTATCAGAATACTACACATGATTAGTGTCGATCTAGGTCGTTCAGGTCAATATTCAATTAATAAATTCTGACTTTTGAAATCCTATTAAGTTCTAAATCACGAACGGATGCAAATTTCTTGTCCTAAAATTTTCAGTTTGGTGTCACCCACGTGATTATAGTTTCGCGACATTAAAAAAAAATATGACTCGATTGGAACGAAAATTTAAATGCTGACCATAATAATATGCATTAATGTTAAAAATACGTATTGTTTACACAATTCGTTTTGTTTTAATATTTTTACTGTTGTGTCATAAACTATCGGATTTATATTTCCACCAAGAATGTGTGTAGAATGCCCCTCGTCCCGCAACAATGTTCCAAACCCCTCTCCTAAATCTATTAATTTATTGGTTTGTGTTCTAAGTTAAAAAAATAATTGTGATTTTTTTTCTATAGAATTTTAATGAACAATTCTAGTATTTTTGTTCACGCGGTTATCTCGAAGCGTACCGATCGGACGCCGAGACGATATTACCGTAACCAACCCAACAATCCAATAAGGACTGCAATAAAGCAGTTCGTCAGGTAGGAATTTCTAAGTGCATTTACACATAAACTTATATTGTAAATTGTGGTTTTAGAATCGGCCGATAACCGCCGCGAAAGTCTTCACACAGTCCGCACTGAGAATTGCAATCTGCATTGCAGTGCGGTGGGAATGCGCGGACAATATGCTGAATCATTGTTTCCGAGTAACGCGATATAATATATATTGCCCGTTGCCTTGCTGATTTAGATTATGAGGAACTGTGGCCACGAGGTATCAGAGTGGCGAGAAACGGAACAGACGTATGCGCAGGGGCGTGCGCTGCATACAGGCTGTGCATTACTAAAATTTTCATACATTTTCTAGGAAACAAATATAAATTATAAATTAAATAAGCCATATGTTATAATTACGCTAGCACCCACTGTATATCGGTAGAATTATTAGTTGCGTAGTTCTAGATACTACCGCGCGACGCCACCGAAGCGCTGTAGTCCTCTCTCTACTGGGTTATTAATTTATTGCTAGACACTGTTTTGATCTATCGTTATATTCAAGCCATACAATTGCTCGTTTAAGAAGACGATAGACCGCCACGCTCTTCTGTAGTGACACAATTCTCGTCTCGTACACATTCGCACATCTTCTCATACAAGCTCGCCAACTATTGAAGCTTCTAACAGTGCCATGAACACTTGCGTCATATATCTTTCTAACCATTCTCTCCTCATTCATCTTCCATGTTGTATGGAGTCCTTACTTATGCTGTTTCTCAACAGAATAACGTTTGAAAGGTTTTGAACTTGACTTAGAGTTGATCGAAGCATCTACTTCCTCTTTCCTTTACTAATTCGAAAATTTTACTACCTTACTAAACGTAACGTTTTCATTATTTTTCTATGCGTTCGAGAATAATGCATTTTTATTATGATGCGTCGGTTAAACGAAAGTTTATAAACCTATGTACAATGTAGCATATTATATAATATCATGGTAACAGCATTGCATTAGTCTATACCCACGGCACGCCACTGCGTTTGCGGACTTTCTTCGTAGAGTTTTGGCAGGAATTATAGTATCTTAGGTGAATCTTAATTTGCAGATGATTCAAGGCAATAGTATAATATTCATAAATTCTATTACATCGTCGGTTATACTCGTAAGTTGGTAATCTTCTATCCTGTGAATATTAAATTATTATTTTGTATAAACCTTATTGATCGATTTAACGTCGATCGGCTTCGATACAATTGTATCTTCGTCAGGACGGACGCACACTAACCGATTTATAAAATAAAATTTATGGATCAGTTAGTGTGTGTTCATATTGACGAAGATGAAATGAGAACAATTGCTTGCTTATTTACTTACCATCATGCCGTTTCCACGCGGGAGTAGGCAGAGAGGATAGAGCACCACACTCTTGTCCTGATACACAATTCTCGCCTCATTCACATTCATACATCTTCTCATACAAGCTCGACGATTATTGAGGCTTCTAATAAGACCATCCTCCAGTATCTGGTTTACCTGGTCGAGCTAAGTCTTCCGCGGACGTCCTCTACTTCATCCGTTTCATATGACCAAACCACATACGTGATTCTTTCTTAATCTTACTCACTATATTATGATCAGCTTCATTATTCATTCTTTACTCTGTCATAAATGGATCTGCCACATATACGCCAAAGTGATCTCATTTCCACTGTATTCAGTCTACTTTCGTTCCTCTTCTGCCAGATTCAGGCCTCACTTTCATACATCAGTGTCGGTACCAGGACTCTATTGTGTACCGCTAGTCTTACCTCAGTTGACAAGTTCCTATTAGCTATAATTCCATCCAAAGCGCCGTTCACCTTATTCCCTGCAATCACCCTCTTTTTGATATCTTTCTCTGTCGTGTATAATTTACTCAAATGTCGGAAAGTATTGGGTCACTTTAATCATGTCTTTAGGTGGTTGGATTAGTTAATTATTGGCAAATAAAAATTAACTGAACTATTCATATTATTATTTGACAGATTTTATCTTCAGAGATGTAAAACTTAGCTGATATATTGTCGAATATTTATTTGTCGGTAGATAAGATTAAAAACGATTTTAAACACACGTCAACAATATGTGTATTTGTATGTGGGTCAATTATATAATTTCGACAAGTAAGCAAGGCGACCCCAGTCGACTTACGGAAATAATATTTTTATTTGTTATTTAAAATAACTTGTATATTTTTTTAACTATCATTTTTTTATGTAATAATAATACATTGGATAATTTATATAATGCCATTTTTGTAAAAAAAATCGTGGAAGGTGTTATTTTAGCATCTTTTTCAATAAAACCTCTGGTGCACTGTTTCTTATAACAGAAAGTGAAGAGTTTCACGCTTTTGGGCCTGCCATCCCAAATGTTCGTTCACTGAAATTAGTCTTTCGGTAATGGCTGATCGGTTCTGCGACTGTTCCTGTGTCTGATGTAGAGGTTAACCTGAGAGGTTGACGTCTACTATTCAAGTTTTTGGGAAAGAGTATTGTGTCGCTTTGTACATCAATCGGTATAATTTAAATTATACTCTTTCAGGGAAACGGAGACAATGTTGTTTATCCAAAAGGGATGTTATGTGCGAGAATTTTAACCTTCGTGCTGCCGTATTATCCGTGCTGCCGAACTCAGGATAGATTGTATATCCGTCTGAAAATTGGCGTGTCAGTATACCGTATTAGCCCGAATATAACGCAATATTTTTTACTCAAAATATTTATATTCGGGGTTTAAGTCGTGTCCAGATGAGCGCAGCGCACACAGCCAAGTTCAGTTGCATGTTTTAGATGTAGCTGTCAATAAACCATTCAAAGAAAATTTACGAAAGGAGTACAGCAATTGGCTCTTAGCTGAAAATCATTCTCTGACCCCTACAGGGAAAATAAAGAAACCATCAATTCCAGTCTTAGGAGAATGGATCACGACCGCCTGGCAGAAGATTAGTGACACATCTATTGAAAAATGTTTTAAGAAATGTTGCATTTCCAACAATCTGGATGATGCCATAAATGATACATCGAGTAGCAACCATTCAAGAGACACCGATGATAATTCAAGCATATCTGAATAAAACAATCATATTTTTTATAATACAATTTCCCTATTTAATTTTTGTTTTATATTTGAATTTTTCTTTTCATTTCTACTACAAATATATAGGTCGCGTTATATTCGATGCCGCGTTATATTCGGGCTAATACGGTATATACTATTACAGTAGTTCACACGTGCTGCCTCAAGAGAAAGATGTCGATAAAAGTTTGCACAGTTTTGATGATTTGTGGAAAGATCTGAAATAATATACGTATGGCCTAGTGGTTAAGACGCTCGTCGAGTGATCTTGTTAGGGGTTTCGAGCTTCGTTCCAGGAGACCACCTAGCTAGTTCTATTTTCATAGCACAAGCCTTAAGTTTAGTTTGAAAATAGTAGAAATATTGATGTGTGTAAGCATTTAGCATTCGTAGACAAAGTGTTGCCATCTAGGTGTCGTTGCCCAAAGTAGTTCTGTTCTGGATGGATTCAACGTCTGTTTTGTGCCATCCACGCGCCTATTTTCTCGATGCATTTTGCCATTTTACTTTTTAATCCTAAGAAGTAATATTCCTAATATACTAGTTAAATACTAAAAATATCAACGAGAATAATATACAACTTGTTTGCAAACATAAATATGTATTTTAATTGCAATATAATTATTGTATCCCATGTGAAACTCGCTACCACCGGGGGCTTTGAAATATTGAACATTATTGTTTACGTTCCGATGTTGGGATATTTTGTTTTGAGCCGAAGGTTTGCTCGCTGGAAGGTTGAAACAATAGAAATGGTTTCCAATTACAATACTGGACTTTCCCTTCGTCGCCTTCACCCCTTCTCCGCCATACGCGATATAATATTGCGATTAACTGGCAAACCATTAAACGCAACACATGCGGTCGCAATGAAATACTCTTGATAATTTAAAAATATCTGTAAAAAAAAAACATTGCATTGTATTTTTACAGTTTTGTAGACTACAACAAAATGTTAAAATACAAATTTTGAAAAAATTATGTCTCTTTAATTCTTGGTGATAATATTTCGTACACGATAAACATTTATGTTATTAAGGAAAACACATTCTTATTGTGAAGTTGTAATTATTCAGAACATAGGTCTGTGATATTTTAAATACTAAATTAATGTATTAATTATAAATATATACATATTTTTCGACAAAATTGATTTTATATGTATATATTTATAATTAATACATTAATTTAGTATTTAACATTTATGTTCATGCTCGACAGGTAAGCTGAAGGCGATGTGTGAGTAAAAAAGAATACTTCAAAAATATATACGAGAATAAAACAAACTAATGATGTGTTAAACAGTAATTAATTTTTTTTTTCGGTAAATAACTAATAAATACAAGTTTTATTAAATTACATTTTTATCGATTAATTGAAATTCGTTAATTAAAATATGCTGATTTAAAAGGACCGTTGATGGTATTAGTACTATATTAAATAATAAGCTTATCTACTTTGTAAATGATAATATTTACTAAATCCAATTTTTCTCTGAATGGGATTCTCAAAAACAATACTTTCTGAATAGAATGCTCTTCTATGAGGTAATCTACTAAACACAATACGTTCCCGAATGGGATGCTCTGCTTAAAAATATGATTCTTTGATTGGGACATTCTGCTAATTATAATGCCTCCACATGGGACGTACTATAATAAAAAATTGCTCCCTGAATAGGACGTTCTATTTTCATTACGTTTCTCTGAATGGGATGCTCAATTTTTATTGTTCTTCCCTGAATGGGGCGCTCTATTAAATACAATGATTCCCCGATGAGGAATGTGAATGTGATATATGTACTTACGATATTGCTCTCTGACGTCGCTGCCCCTGGCCATGACGGTACCGTTGGGATATATCCTGAGGTAGCCCTGCGAACACTGGCTGTAGAGGCGTACGGACCGCACCATTGATGGCACAGCACCACAGATCACCACCTGGATCAAATTATACCTCGTGAGATTAATGAACTCCTCGAACTGTCTCCAGATAAGCGCCAGAAATCATCAGTCATCCGAAAGTGTAGCGATATATGTATACACATGTAGTCAAATATTTCTATATTAACGCTTTTTTCAAATACAAATATTTTGTAATTTTTGTGTGAGATCAGTAATAATGTCATTGTAATATATATATATATATATATATTTTCATATATAAATAATGTTTTTTAAACACTTCAGGTGTACTCGAAGCTTAATGGACACTCACCATAGCGTGTGTCCACAAAGCTTCTAAGCACAAAGGTCGATTGGTTCAATATGAAAATGCGCATATGACGTTTAAATGATGACTCGGTCACTGCATGTATGGCATCATTTATCACCAATCTAGGTATATGTTACCCTTCATTAGGAAGCCATAATATCATAAATCGATGTTTGTTAAATTATAAAATAAATAAAAATACCTGACTGACATGTTTAAGTATTTTTTTTACAAAAGTAGGTGAACGTATAAGTCTAATTTCACAAAGTAAAAATATTTTAATACGCATAAAAAAATTTGCAAGTTTACAATTGTTTTATATTCATTTTATACGGCAATAAATTTGAAATAGAGTCTGTTATCACTCTACAATACTGTGCTAGTTTGCGGATATTCAAATATATATATATTGCGTTCTAACTAAAATGTTGTGTTGTAGAATAGAAATGTCAGGAGCCTAAAATACGAACAACACGTAACGACAAATAAGACAAGCAAGGTAAGCTAATACAACGCGATGGTTATAAATCTGCCAATTAATTCGGTGACATTTACACATCTTAATTTTGGCACCCTACATCTGACTTTGCATACAGAACACCCTCGTGTGTGCCTTTGGGGTGCCATTACCATGAACAAGACTGGAGGCTTTAATTACATCGCATGCGACAGACATAATTTATATTAATTTGTCGAGCAAGATGATGTGCTCGAGGGATGCACATTTGCATAATATGACGTGCAGTCTTGAACGCTCAAGCCTGAAGGCTCTACATATGAGTGGAATACAAGTAGCACTGGAACATTTAAGTGAGTGGTTTCACAGCCGCACCTGGTTGTGGAGACTTTTTAATGATTGTATCATGGTTACATTTTATATTTACATTTTAGGTACTTAAATGTTGCGAGATATCTAAAATTACAGTATTTGCATATCTATTAGGGAGCCACACATTTTAATCATATGCTTTGACATATATAACATATAGGTTCGAAAATTTATCGTTAGTCCACTGTGTTGATATTGAAAAATCGAATAATGCACGTTCCCCGAATTGGAAGAGATCCAGGTTCGAATCCCGGTAGCAACAACAATATTTTTCGATAAAATTAATTTTATATGTATATCTTTCTAATTCATTGAAAATATCACAGACAAATGTTTCGAATAATCGAATAATTACAACTTCACAATAAGAAAGTATTCTCCTTAATACTATACATAAAATCTACTAGATATAATAATATATTTAAAAATTTTAACAACATATCGACGACGTATTACGATTAATTACGATTAAGTACGATTAATTTTTCGTTTGAAAACAGTGCTGATTTTACCACTGGTTTATCTATTTGAAACACCTAGAAATCGATGTATTTTTTTCTTTTTGAAAATGCTATTAATATATATTATATTTTTTTTTTTTTTTTTTAGTTTTTTTTTTTTAAAGTATCAATATATATTACTTTGACGGATTAATTTATTATTTGTTTAAGAATAACAAAAGACTATACGATTAAGTTGGTTAACGTGGTAAAAGGCTCGGTTGATGTCGTCAAAAATCAGCACTAAAAAAAAACGTTAGTCAATACAATTCGAATCCAATATAGGAAACTACATATTTGAATAAAAAAATATTTTTTGGTATTATTGATTCCATCAAAATACATCAGTAAAAAACGTTTTGTATCAATACATTTTTATTGTAAAAGATATAGTTTTATATTTTTTTTGCAATATAAGTAATTTATCAATATTTTAATGTAATATATATATATATATATATATATATATATATATATATATATATATATATATAAAGATAAAAGATTTACCCACTCGTGCGCGCGTCTTCTCGCCCCGGAGTCGTGGTTCGGAACACATGTATTATATTTGTACTCATAACTGTAAACTTTGTAATATACTGTTTTGTTGGCACGTCGAGTTATCTTGGCTACCTCAATCCCGCACACAAATAAGAATGACTAGCAAGCAGTCCCAGAAGACATCATCCTATTCTATTGCAGCCGTAATAAACCGGTGCAAGAACTTTACATTTAATATGTAAGCATATAAATAATTATTAAGGTAAACACATTCTTATTGTGAAGTTGTAATTATTCAGAACAGACGGTCTGTGATATTTTAAATACTAAATTAATGTATTAATTATAAATATACACATATAAAATCAATTTTGTCGAAAAATATTGTTTTTGCGTCACCGGGATTCGAACCTGGCTCTCTATTTCCAATCCGGGGAAGTACACTATCAATTGTGTTATAACGCCAGTATTTTTCATGACAAATTTTCCGAATTGGAAATAGAGATCCAGGTTCGAATCCCGGTGACGCAAAAACAATATTTTTCGACAAAATTGATTTTATATGTATATATTTATAATTAATACATTAATTTAGTATTTAAAATATAAATAATTATTAATAGTAACATTTTGTGTTCTATTGTCAAGGTGATTAAATTTATTAAAATTTTTACAGGTGTGATTAATTGAATTATGTTATGTTATGAGTTATGTCAATTAATATTCCGGAAAAATATTATTTACATTGTATGCACCGCAAAAATAAAAAATAGATCAATAAATTTAATTTGATTTATACGACAAATCATTTTTTCGATGTAATCATAATAATTATTGCAAAACATTCACCGGTATATTGTAATATATTTAAATTATACATTGAAATACTCTTTTAAGACTACAGCAGAGTGTGTCCGTACATTCGTTCAGGCCGTTGCGGTCGGCCATGAGAGATCATTGCGGTGGTCTCGGATATATGTATTTCTTTTGAGGTTTACCTTCGAGTAATGAAAACACTGTCGGGTTCACCGTAGGTCCCGCGGGTCAGATAACACGTTGTCATCACGGCGATAAATGAGTGCATGTCACGTTAATATGGATACAAATATTTCTTTTTATCAAAAGATTTTCTACTCAAAAAATAACCGATGAATGAATAAAAAAAAAAAAAAAAAATTTAACATATTGCATATATAAGCACTTCTATATATGCTCTAATATAAACAAGATTAAAGTCTTTCCTTTTACTAAAACGTATTTTTTAAATATTTGGTCAGTTTCACTTTAAATCTAAAGAATTTCTCCTCCTTTCTTATGTTTTCTGGTATTTCATTAAAAATTTTCATCGCATTATACACGATTTGTTCCTGAATGGCAGTCTCAGTCTATCCTATATGTCACATTAATATTACCATGACTGTAATTTAAAAAAAAAACTGAGGATTCCGGTTCTGAAAGATAATTTTAGATTTAAGATGTCTTAAATAAATTATTTAAAAGAAAATATCGCAATTTTACAAATAATCTTAGATGACGTGGGATGAAATGTTACCTTCAGTTGAATGCAAAACAAATTTATAACGATTAAAAATAGAGTTATTTTAATTTTAATATTACAGTTATTACATGTTGTTAATTTTAAATAATTATTGTTTTATTTAATGTTTAAACAAAACTAAAACTGAGACGGCGAAGGTCATCGGTAAAATATAAGCATAGATTCCGTGATTTTTGGATAATCGTATAAGGATTCCGCGACAAAATATGTTTGGGAAATTCATTTAAAGTGTTTGAACAAACAGTTTGTTTTAGGTGTTCTGTGATGGCAGTTGCCGTAACATTTCACAGTACGTACAGGCCACACAGCAATTTAAGAATCTAAGGCGTAATCCTACCAATTATAATTTTAGTATCACCTAATAATCTAATAAGGAATCTCGGACAATTCGGGAATTTATTAGGGTGTGGGTCTCTCGCTGGGGGTTGCTGGGATGGATGATGCCGGGAAGAGCAGTCGCTAGAGAGTCCTAACGAAGCATTCTATTGGCTTTCCCTCGCACCTCTTGCGACCTAGACAGGGTGAATTTCTGCCGGATTGAGAGTTCTGCGACTGCAACACATAAACGTGACGTCTACCCTCCCCTTTTGGGGGTGTATGATTTGCATAGCTTCTTTCTGGCTGCCTTCTGAATTTAATGTGATAACGAGTCTCACGTTTAATTGTACATGATACCGGTGATTATTATAATACCATCATAGGTTGGCTCTGGTACGATGATACCGGAGCCAACCTATGATGGTGTTATAATAATAATGTAATAAAATAAATATGTAATTATGACGAATCGAAACGAGAGTAAACAACTCTCAAAACGATTCGGGATAGGGTGTAAATAAATCAAATAAAATATCACCTAATAATAATTATCGTGCTAAAATACTTCTCTAAGTATATTCGATCTCATACATCTTGGGTCAAAATGAAGTGGATAAAAGAAACTAGTATATCGCTTTTAATTTTCTCATACGTACGACATTTCCGACATATAAATGATTAAGCGTATAAACGTTGAATATTTAAGTGACCGTATCAAATCTATCATTGGCTAAATAAGGTGTATATGGTAAGCTATTCGAATGGCAAGTGGACAGTGAGAAGCAATCTAAGGAATAAAAAGTGATTGAATGAAAATAAAAAGTGACTGAATGAAACGCGAATAGAGAAACAATCTGAAAAACAGTAGTCAGCGAATCAATTTTAAATATAATAAATGAGGCATCTTCTTCTAGTACTTTTCCGCTTATCGAACGCTAGCTATGTTGGCGATCTCTATTATTTTATTTGCTATCGAAATAGTTTGACTGAAATTATTAAACTATTTATTGCCTTAGATTTATGAGGAATGATGTTATGTTTAATGTGTAGATAGGATAGGTTATGAGATATCAGATGGTTAAGTGTAAGCGTCCGAGTACCCCCAAATAAATTAATACCGGGTGTTTACCTGTTCGTTTAAATTATAACGCGGGGTGTGCCTGTGCGAGTGTGTGGCCAAAGCAAGATGGCAATGACAATGAAAGATTACTGACAATAGATCAATGTTTATTGATACTTGAAACACAGTTGCGGGTACAACTATAAGCAGTAAATGTTCTACAACATGAAGCGTTCGTTAATGTACTCATCTGGAAGTGGTGCGCTCAGGGGCCGAGTTCCCTGACGGTGCGGCGCGTTGTATTGTCTGTTTTACGGTCGGCACCGGCATTATTTTAAGGTTGATGAGAGTCCCGTTTTACACCCATATATGCAGGATATGTGAAAATTGAATTGTGGAACTCCATAGTTTCTTTAGCCAAGATGCCCTTCGTCTTTCAGAGTCTTTTATTAGTAATCTTGTCTTGAATGATGAGATGCAGAATCTTAATCTGGTTGTCTTGTGATATGGGTAAATATTGTAACTTCTGGGTTTATATTTTTCCATTTGCTAATGAATAAAATGAAATTAATTGCCATTAGTTGCCTTATGGACTCCCGTAGACAAAAATAAACAATAAAACATTGAGGTTAGTCGAAAAAATTATTTCTATTCCTACATTATAGAAAAAAATGTCATTTTTATAATACATTAATTCAGTACACTATATTTTGGCACGTGCGACCACTCAGGCGTCACTAAAAAAAGCGTTAATTATATTCTTGTTATCAAAATTAGCTATTACACTGGTATATATTTGTATCTAATATTGTTTTTTTAACGAATTAAATTCGTATGAATAAAATTTATCGCCTCGTATTATATTGTGATTGACATTCCACAAACGTAAGCTTTAATATTATATTCATGCAAATCAAACGGCACGAGACTAAATTTATCTATATAGACGTAATAAAACCAAATTTGTCGAGATTAATACAATATAAATAAAACACCGGTTATCAAGAATTGTAAAACTTGATCTACGGCATTTTAATGATACAAATTGTAACTCATATGCAATGTATTAATTATTTTTGAATTGATTTTTGGAGATTATTTACAGAAAATGGCATACAAGACAAAATGTTAAGATTTTTTAAAATTAAATAATGTACTCCAAACGAAAAATACCTCGATACTCTTACCATTTTCAAACTAAGCTAAATTTATTTTGTTTTTTAAATAAATAAGTCATTTTGAAAAGTTAAGTTTAATAAAAGGGAATTAATACCATGAGACTTGAGTTTGTAATGATACACATGATAAAATCTGCAATTAGAACGAAAGATGGAGAGTTCAATCGCACTAAAAAGAGTTTAATTAGGTATATAGTATATACAGATATCCTTTAACATTAGGTATATAGTATATACAGATATCCTTTAACATTAGATATATAGTATATACAGATATCAAACAAAAATAATGGATAGCTGAGACCATCCCCAATCAAAACCATCATAGGTCCAATGAATGTCACACGGTTTTCGAAATATTTAAACTTTTAAGAATTTTTGAATAATTGGTACTCTTTGCTACTTTTTGTCGTTTCCAAAACTTTAAAAATATGGTTTTCTGTTTATTGATTATTATTTCTGATAAGTTTTGGGTCACTGTTTTGTAAAAACAGAAACTGTTTTGCCATGAAAAATTTAAAAAAATGTGAATTCGTTTAATTTTTAAACATTGTTCAACAAAGTTTAAGGTATAAAAAAGAAGTATAATGATCTAAGCGCCCATTAGCTTGAATACTTATATCTTTAATGTCAATTTAAAAACAGGAAAAAAAAATATTTTTATTAAGAAAAATGGTATTCAAGGCGCAATAATTTCAAAAAACCGCCATTGATTTTTTAAATTTTACAAAAAAAAATTGTAAATGAAAAAATCATCATGAGCGACGAAGCTCATTTTGACTTTTCGGATTTTGTTAATAAACAAAACAGCCGTTATTGGGGCACTGAAAATCCACAATTGATACACCAACTATTTTTACACCCACGCAGAGTTACTGTGGTGTCATTGGGTCTATTTCTGTATGAAGCAAGAGGCAATGCTTCACTATTAATATATATATAATAAATATATATATAATAGTATAACGTGCAGGTAATATATATATATATCATGCACTCCGATCCTATTGACTATACAACTTCAACTTTTCGGCATCCCTCAGATCTGAGAGTCGTCACCAGAAAGACGCCCGTTGTCTTTTTCACTTGGTCGTTTCAAGATTTTTCTCTTCCTGTCCATCCTTCGACATGGTGTACTACGTCAAGATATTTAGTAATTTAGAACACTCGATTCGGCCAAATGGTCGATGTAGAGTTCCTACAGAATGTAGATACTTACGCGTCTTGCTGTTCACGGTATGCAGAGCGTGTGACTTTAACACCACATTTTTAAAGGCATCAATCTGCCTTCACTTCCGTTTCTTATGTTTAGAATTCATGATTCCACATTACAAAGAAATTTGAAAGTATAGAGAAATATTGAAGAGACTGCGCAAGCCTGACTTTAACCACAGGTCGTTTTAAATATACCGCGGTCTTTTCATATCTTGTCTGGACTTTGGACTTTTCTCCGGACCCACGCGTATTTAGAAAACGTAAATAATTCATTCATATCATTTCTAAAATTATTATTAAAATATGATTACATAAAATAAACTAATCCATAAAATGTATGTAATAATGTATTCCTGAACTTTTGGCCATAACTTTTTGTTCTTTTTATAACGCTTCTGCGCGGGAGCCAAAGTAAGGGCACGCAGACAACAGCGCGCGGGAGTTTGTTCCTTGGAAATTTGATTGCAACGGATCGCTTTATGGGGGAACAATGTGCGTTCTGCGTAAAACAGTTTTACAAAAACAACTATTCTTATGTGATTGTTCGGCGTCTGTTTCGCGCTTATTACCGATTACACACTGAATGAATGTCCATGTGTTAATTTCGAGGAGACTGGTTCAACGCTAAATAAGAAGAAAACCGGGCAACCACGTATCCCTGCGTGTCCGTGCAGAAGCGATTTAAAAAGTGTAAAAATTTATGGCCCACCTTTATTTTTACAATACACCATGTAGTTCAACATCAATTTTATGATTTGATATGCATAGTGAATAAATAAAATAAAAATGTATTTATACTTTGTAGAAATTGATATCATTCCTTTATGTAGTCTCCTGGCACCCGATTCTGTTTGATCCTTTTTATTTTCACATGACATGTATCCCCCGACAGTCTTAATTGAGATGTTTAATAATAAATAATAATAAAAAAAAAAATCTTGTACATTTTGCGTAAGAACATCAAAGGAAATTTTTTTCATGATCTCCTAATAACTACATGTAAAATATACTTAACCCATTGACCGTGTTATTATAATTTACGACTTTACACAACATTAATGCAACAAATTTATGATTTGTTTTTAAGAAATCGATAGCAAAGGTTCTCAATCCATCGTCATATCCTCACGAATATATGGTAAACAAATACAAAAATCAGAATCATAATTATAAAATAACTTAAGCAAAATTATCCAAGAGAGAACCCAACAGTGTCCTGCACCATCGCTATACTAGTGTCATTTGTGGTCATACGTTCTTGAGTGAAGTAGTGATCAGCGCAGGCGCTGATTTCTGAGTCTAATGCACACTATTTACAAGTTTTTAAATACTGGCATTAAATTTAATTCTATAGTTTGAAATGCATTACATTCTACACGCATAAACTGAGTTTGAAAATTTGAATAACTGAGCAATACTGGATGATACCAGGACTTTTATTACTTCGTGTTTGTTTATAAGATGGCTAATAATCTTTCTCAAATATTGACAGATATCGGTAGGATAAAGATTCAAAATAATTTTGGTACGATTTTCACCGCTCAGCGCGTTTGTACGCACTAGTGGCGGGCGAAACACGGCGACTCATATTTGAGCTACCCGCGCTATGGGCATGTAAGGCGCGACTAATATGAGACACCCGCGGGGAATAGGTTAAATTAAAAGAAAAAAATTGTTACATAATTTAAAAAATGATTTTAACGGTAAGGTAAAAAATATTTTGAATTTCAGTTAATGAGAAGTTGTATTATGATGTGTATGTACATATTGTAGTATAAAATAAATAAACTCACCATCAGGAGGCACAATATCTTCGCTGACACGGCAAGCTGTGGTAACCTGCAAATAGACAAAGAATTGTTAAAATTTCGTTACAATATCTATATATACGAGTATGTAAAAGAGTGTCTGTTGGTTTGTTTGTTTTTTATACAAATCTACAGCTTTATTCCGAGCTTGATGAAACTTTGCAAATTTGACCATCAAAACAACAAGTATAATTTTAGTACTTTTTGATGAAATTCTACACACTTGACGTTCCAAATAAGAGGAAAATTACTGTATACTTGAGATTTCGAAAAAACTACCCCCATACTCCTTCTCCACACCTTAAAGTAGAATTTTGCTACAATTTGATGAAATTTTGCACACTTGACTTGCTCCAAATAAAATTAAAATTAATGTCTACCTGAGATTTCAAAAAAACAACCCCCATCCTTCTAATTAAAGCCTCTTCACTCTGCGTTAAGCCCGGGCAACTCTGGGTACTTCAGCTAGTCATAAAATTATTATTTTTTATTTATTTAACATTTTTACAATTTTTTTATAACATGAATTTACATTATTAAAATTATATGTTTTTTTTTCGCTTACCTCTCTAAAAAAGCGACTAGCTCTTGTGCTTGGAGAGAGAGTTACACTATAATAATTTTATATAGAGAGTTGTTCATTTGTAGTCTATAATTATTTATTGTCTATTTGTGTGCTTATGAATTGTTCTATAATATTGTTTATTTTCTAATTATGTGTTTCTGAAGTGTTCATTTAATTTCTCTCTAAACTCTTTTATATCTTTAATTTGTGTAGGGAGGCTATTGAATTCTTTTATCCCTAAGTACAATATATAGTGTTTGTGTAATGAATGTGTGTTCTCGAGTCTCCGATACCAAACCATAGATACAATTGAATTTGTTGTACTACCACGTGACTAACTTTAATTAGCTAACGTGATTGGCGCTCCATCGATTATTACCTGCGTCATTAAAAATAATTTATGCTAAGGTGAATTTTCTTTAGTTAATATGTATTTATAAATACACACATAAATAATTAACGATTGCATTTCAAAATATTTTTTTTTAAAATTATGTGTGTACATAAAATGTGTGTACATAACCAAATGTACATAATCTCTAATGGATTGATTCATAAAATGCGCAATCTTAATAGTATTTTTGAATAAATATTCTCATTTCTATAGTCAATTTGATCGATTGAGGTGTTCTATTTTTAGTTGGTGTTAATTTACTCAGATTGGTGGTGAAAACGCGTTTGAAGACTGGGGTGTTTCAAACAGGTTTGCCCGTATTGCTGTATGAAAATACGAGTATTATCTTATATTGTTTATAAAAAAAAAATCTCTTCATGATGAGTGTTCAGTTTATCAAATAAGTACCAATCACTTGATATTTTTAATTAAAAACAACCAAAGTAAAAAAAAAATATTTCTCAATGATCGAGACGTCGTCGGAGAATCTTTATAATGATAAAAGGATTAAAAGGTTCGAGTAGATCGGCCCATTTATTAAAAATACGATACGGGGATTAGCAGGAGATATGGTTAATCCATGAAAATGTACAAAGCGTGGTACCAGTTCATTATTTTCATAAAATGTTGGTGTTGATTTTTTAAAAATCTTATTAAGGAAAACACATTCTTATTGTGAAGTTGTAATTATTCAGAACAGACGGTCTGAGATATTTTAAATACTAAATTAATGTATTAATTATAAATATATACATATAAAATCAATTTTGTCGAAAAATATTGTTTTAGCGTCAGCGGGATTCGAACCTGGATCTTCATTTCCAATCCGGGGAAGTGCATTACCTTTGTGCTATAACGCCAGTATTTTTCTTGACAAATTTTCGAACCTATATGTTACATTTTTTCAAATTAATACACCTGTCGTTCCATTATTTGAAAGCCATCTACATTATTTTTACAGAATCTCATTATTTTTTTTAATCTTAGATGGTAGCAACGCAAATAAAATCATGAAAACACAGCAAGATAATGTTTTTTTTTTAAAATCTTCCTACATAAACACAATATTATCTGTTACTTGGATTCATTTCCATGACAGTGATAGGGTTGGAGAGTATTTGTAACGGTAGCGCTTGTTTAAAGGTTCGTGCTTGTTTAACTATAAACCTGCTAGATAAACGACGTTGTTAGGAGCGCCATCCTAGGTTGCCTAGATGCGACTCGGGTCTTCCGAATTATTAAATTGGTTGTCTCGACTGAAATATGTTCTATTTAATATCTTTTTTTTTTATTATCCATCTCGACCATAATAATACTATAGCTATATTAAGTAATTCGAAACTCAAAACGAAATATTATAAAACAAATTAATTGTTATGTGTAAGTTACAAAAATATTATATAAAACTCTTATAATATTTAAGTGTATTCTTTATCGTACATAGAACAATTTGAAAGGCAGCTGATAAATTACATTGGTGAGAAGTGTCTATTTCCTATGAAATAAACATATTAGTATTTCTTTGTTCTGTACATTTTTCACATAAAAAACAAAAAAAAAAAATATTTGTCAGAAATTAGAAATATGTAATACCGCAATGCTATTGAAACTGTAAGTAAGTGATTATTCAAAATGTTGTATAACATTTTTTCACGGAAATCATTCCATGTACATTTCTCGCGCCCCGATATCATTAGATAAATAATACTATTCTCCCAAAATTTGCATTGTTTTATTAATTTATTAGTTTATCATATTACTGTTATTTTAAAACAAGGCCACTACTGGAATAAAGTGTAATAATGACAAAAGTATTGTTTACACCGTTATCGACACAAAATGTAACATTGACACAATTGTTGTTTACAGCGTCGTTTGCAAAAAACGTAACAGTGACAAAATTTTTTCGAAATCGCCGATAGTATAAAATGTAACGTTGACAAGGATGATGGCTGCACTGCATCTGGTAAGATTTTTAACAGTTACTGGACTGGACTCGTGTTCCCGTGGACAAGGTACCTACACGAATAGTTAGTACATATGATACAGTCAATATGTATTCCTAGTGAAGCTATATTTTATTAAGGAGAACATATTCTTATTGTGCAGATACAATTATTCAGAACATAAGTTTGTGATATTTTAAATACAAATTAAATGCATTAATTAGAAAGATATATCTATAAAATCAATTTGAACTAAAAATATTGCTGTTGCTACCGGAATATGAATACAATATTTTTCGTTGAAATTGATTTTATATGTTTATTTTTCTAATTAACACGTTTAATTTGTACTTAAGTTATATTTTCACAGGCGTTTTAGTGAAGTTATATTCGAATATACTTACATTGGAAGCTATATATTTCTACTAGTGAAATTATATGCCGCTCTAAATCGTCAATTTGACAGTTGAGAAATGTCAATTCGCGTGTTTTTGTTTACGCCTAAAATATGTCGATTAAAATACGAAAAATGTATTCAATTCTAATTATTTTGTCACCTAGTTAGCAAAGTAGTGATTATTTTTGATAAAAATGGGCAAAACTTTAAATTCAACATATGGACAATACAATTTTACCAGTATGCTTTATAATGAATGGTCTAAAACTAAAATTAGCATAACATAAACAATAATAATCATAATAATAACAAAACTAATTTTCAAAACTCTGTTGTAGGGCAACACATCACCAGCTAAGATTAAAATGTTCCGACGTCAGATGGCATCAATGACATAAACACATAACGCATGCACGGCATATATCGGATCGTCCGTTCGCGAACAAATATAGTTTCTTTTAAAATTAGCAATATTAACTTGGTGGTTAAGATTCATATTTTTTTTATTTATTATCTTAGTTTAATAACCACAATTGAGTTTAAAAAACATCTACCGGTTTCGGAAAACACCTTTTCCTTCTTCAGGATATGTCAAAACTAACTAAAAATATAACATTGTTTTTCTATTTATCCAGAATCTATTTTTAAATTTTTTTAAAAAATTTAAAAAAAAAACAACAATTATTTAAAAAGTAAATTTAGTACCTAACTCAAATTGCTGCTCAATACAAATTTAGTCGAATAATTTTTAGGAAAAAATTTTAGAATAGGACTCGTAGTTAAATTTAGTTGGCTGTTTAGAATTTCCTGATTAATTTTACATGCTTTATTTATCTCCAACGATTCCAAATTATTTAATTTGTGACCTACACCATTTATATGCAAAATTGACAATCCCAATTTTTTATCAAAACCATGACTATTTTCTATCAAATGATTAGAAAATTCTGAAAACCCACTATTGTTCAAACATCTCAAATGCTCCTTTACTCTTATATTAAAATTTCTACCCGTTTTACCAACATAAAATGCAGCACAATCCTTACAACTAAGTTTATAGACGCCAGAATTGTTAAATTTATCATCCTTGTCCTTAGAATTTATGAGTAAATTTCCTATACTATTATTTGTGTAAAATGCTGGTCTAATATCTCGTGGTAGGTGTTTAG
The DNA here is from genome assembly GCA_022840565.1 of Eubasilissa regina. Lineage (NCBI taxonomy): Eukaryota > Metazoa > Arthropoda > Insecta > Trichoptera > Phryganeidae > Eubasilissa > Eubasilissa regina. The sequence continues at coordinate 19,009,947 of JAINEB010000025.1, forward strand.
ATATTTGTTTCGAAAAGTTATTTATGTATAAAATCCTACGCCAATTATCATTATTATCATTATGTTTCATCTGTGATTTATATAAAAACTGATTATTATATTCTTTTAATTTATTTTTTAAAATAGTGTCTATCAAACATGTATTATACCCATTATTAACTGCTATTTTTTTAATTGTATTCAATTCAATATTAAAATTGGATGTTGACATAGGAATATTGACTAAACGATGTATCATGGAGTGGAACCCTGAATGTTTATGTGATAATGGATGATTAGATTCATTGTGTATGATAGTATCTGTAAAAGTTGGTTTTCTAAAAATTTTGAACTCAATTTTATTATTATTTCTAATCAATGTTAGATCCAAAAAATTTAGGGTAGAATTATTTTCCATTTCTAATGTAAATTGTATTTTATTATTAAACGAATTAATTAAATTTAGAAATGTAGTTAGTTGACGTTGTGAACCCGACCAAATACACAATACATCATCCACATACCTTTTCCATAACAAAACATTATTTAACAAAGAAGAATCACAATCAAAAATTTTTTTCTCCAAATCATCTACAAAAATATCTGCTATTAGTGGACTTGTGGGTGCTCCCATAGGAAGACCTTCTGTTTGATTATATATTATATTATTGAATTGGAAATAATTTAGGTTCATACAAAGATTTAATAAACGACATAGATCTTTTACCAAATTATTAGGTAAATTAGATGAATTTAGTAAATCAAAAATTAAAATTTTACTTTCATTAATAGGTACATTAGTAAACAAATTAACAATATCAAAAGAAACAAGTTTAACATTGTTGGGAAGATCCATGTCCTTTAACATATCCACTAATTGCAACGAATTTTTTATAGTATATTTTGGATTAAAAATATTAAGTCTATTAAAAGTTTTAGTAATAAAAGAACATAATTTAAACGTTGGAGCACTACAATACGAAACCACAGGTCTTATTGGAATATCACTCTTATGAATCTTTAATACGGAATACAGTTTTGGAGGCTTAGGATTCATTAAGATTAAATCTGATAATACAGTATTATCAGTAAATATTTCACTTATGTCACTATTTTAAAAAATAAATTAAAAGAATATAATAATCAGTTTTTATATAAATCACAGATGAAACATAATGATAATAATGATAATTGGCGTAGGATTTTATACATAAATAACTTTTCGAAACAAATATCTAAACACCTACCACGAGATATTAGACCAGCATTTTACACAAATAATAGTATAGGAAATTTACTCATAAATTCTAAGGACAAGGATGATAAATTTAACAATTCTGGCGTCTATAAACTTAGTTGTAAGGATTGTGCTGCATTTTATGTTGGTAAAACGGGTAGAAATTTTAATATAAGAGTAAAGGAGCATTTGAGATGTTTGAACAATAGTGGGTTTTCAGAATTTGCTAATCATTTGATAGAAAATAGTCATGGTTTTGATAAAAAATTGGGATTGTCAATTTTGCATATAAACGGTGTAGGTCACAAATTAAATAATTTGGAATCGTTGGAGATAAATAAAGCATGTAAAAGTAATCAGGAAATTCTAAACAGCCAACTAAATTTAACTACGAGTCCTATTCTAAAATTTTTTCCTAAAAATTATTCGACTAAATTTGTATTGAGCAGTAATTTGAGTTAGGTACTAAATTTACTTTTTAAATAATTGTTGTTTTTTTTAAAAATTTTTAAAAAAAATTTAAAAATAGATTCTGGATAAATAGAAAAACAATGTTATATTTTTAGTTAGTTTTGACATATCCTGAAGAAGGAAAAGGTGTTTTCCGAAACCGGTAGATGTTTTTTAAACTCAATTGTGGTTATTAAACTAAGATAATAAATAAAAAAAAAAAAAAAAAAAAATATATATATATATAAATATAGTTTCACTGATATTGAGCAGTGAAATTGTTTGATGGATATTAACGGCTGCATTAGTGAAATTATATTTACACTAGTGAAAATATAACTTCACTGGTAATACACATTCACACATACATATAACACATACAAATCAAATATACGAATATGGTTTACTTTATAAATAATTAGTCAATTTTTAAAAATTGAATTAATTTTATACATTTTAGAAATAATGATTATTAGAGAAAAAAATATTGACGAGAATTAAATAAAATGCCTTGTGATTTTATTTATATTAATTATATAAAAAATTACAGTCATTAAAATGTATACCTACATATAAATTTTATATCTTTTGTTGCATGCATTTTTTCAAATACCTCTAACCTGTGCAGTATCTTAACAATTATGTATTAATTACTAACCTAACGTTGAACGTTTCGTCAATTGTGACGCACTCGTATTTAACAGTATCGGGACCACATAAAAACCATATAGGGCCATGAAATATAAAAACAAAAGACGGTCATAAAGATCCTGAGTCTATTTTTAAGTGTTTGGATAACAATAACATATTTAATAGTATTGTTATTTCCGGAAAAGGCTAGATTAAAAATAATCCGTTATTCAAAATGATCTTTTAGAAACCGCCAACCGGTAAAATAATGAGAAAAAATATAAATTAATCACTGCGCAATATACGCAGAAGTATTTTCACTTAATCTTTTTCATAAGGTTATTATTATCAGAATTATCATAGGATTTAAAAAAAAAACTGATTGTATTTTTATTTATCAGATTTTGGAATGAAAGTTCCCATTCCGGACATAAATGTATATAAATATACAGAAATATGAATAAATAATATAAAAATAATTATGGATGGGCTACGATATCTCCAGTCACTAATAATAATATTTAAAGATATGTCAAAATTAGGTTAACATGTACATAATACGATCTTTTAAGTATTATTTTCCTTTTTAACTACACCATAATTTTTCAAAATTATATAACGTAATTTTAATATATCCCATATATTTAAATATACTTTCAGGAAAATTATATTAATTATTTATTATGAACAAAATATAAATTTAATAGTTATTCATTATTATGCAAATCATAAAAAATATAAACTCTATTGTTCGAAAAAAATGTTAAACGAGGTTAATTTTATTATCGTTTGCGAGGAGTGAATATAAACATTCCTTATGATTCACATGTCAACAGTTAGTTTTTTTTAATGTAATATACCTATGTTAAAAAGTGTATTTGTGTATTTCACTTACATTTTAAAAAATTGGTCTGATTGAATTTAAGTCGAGCCGCGAAGTTAAATTGACAATTTCAAAGGTTTAAAAATGGTTTTAAAAAAACTTATCATTTTAACAAAAAGGCAACGAATTAAAAAAATACTGCCTTTCTTAAACATTCCTATAAATGTCAATCAATATTGAGGTTAGAATTTGATATCATTACCGCTGTTCATAGATGTCGCTAAAGATCGAATATTATTTTGATTCAAAGCTCATTTCATCAGTTTACAAGTAATGTATTGAGGTTAAGATAATTATTGAAGGTATTGTTCATTTTCAATTAATAGGATCTATTTTATTTAGAAATACGAAACCGTAAAATATACACATTTAGAATATATTTATTGTTCTACATGAAAGATATTTGTACTAATATTTTAATTATGATTTTATTGTAAGATACATGTTTTTTATATGTACTGTATGTTATCCTAATTACTCAATGATTAATTATAACAAATATAATATTTATAGAGACTCCATAAACTATAAGTAAATAAATAATAACTATAAAAAACTAAATATCACATGACTAATCCTTACCTCATTCGTAAATAAATCAGTAATATATTACCTTATTATAAATTTGTATTATGTAATAATTTAATTAAAAAAAATATTGATAACTAATAATAATAATAATAAGATATATTTAATATAATGTTTTATTCATTAATTTATAACCAAATTTCTCACCCGTATATAGAATTAGCAATAGTTTAATTTGAACATATGTACGTACATATTTAGTACATGACCACGCACACGTATGTATTATTATGAATATAACAGTAATCAATTTTGTGTTTATTTGAATAATCAGTTTGCAAAACAAATCTCATAGATACCTGGATTTACGTGCCATCAATTATCATTTTCGTATATAAACCAATTTCATTATGATGTATGAATCTAAAAATTATATCATTTTAAAAATATAATATCATATTTTGTTACTAAGGAATTATCAATGCAAATTATATGAAAATATTCGTCTCTTAATCGGCACATCCACCGAAAAAAAACTTCTTTATTACCGCGCATTAGGAAAAGCAGAATGCAAGAGAATATTTTATAAATAAATATTTGATCAACAGTTATAATAATTTTATCACTATTTATTACTTGTTATTTAAATGTTTTTTTCTTTATTAATTTATTATTAGGGCTTATTTATTTGACAAAAACGTAAACATACATAGCAGAATGTTGCCGTCATGTTGCGCTCTTCTCTCCTATGATCGAAAGCTGCAATCGGTCATTAAACAGGCACCAATGAGTTGAAAGGAACAAAACAGCCGAATCGATCGTAAATTAAACTAATTAGAACAGTATGCCGGGCCTAGAGTGATACCACTGCCCTTTGACATGGAATCTCCAATTTCGCATCAAAACACACTGACACACTGAACAAAAAACTCATCAGACGAGGTTCAGAGAATACATTATACTCTCGCACATCACAATTAATGAAGCGGTTTCAATAAAATCAGCGCGCGATTATTTGATCGTAGACGTACTTTTCACTATAAAAACAAATATTCCCGATGTAACTGACAAAATTCTGTAAATTTGCGCTGCCGAATAAATTGAAATTAACACAGAAAGGTCATGTCGAACTCCCGTCTCTCGAGCACATCTCGGAGAAGTAACGTTCCACACACTATTGAAGAATTATTTATTATTTCTCAGAGCCGTGTTTCCGAACCGTACCGAGTAACTCACGGTGCCGTGCCGAACACCTCAGCGCGACAGTAGCTGAACGCGTACTAAGATAAAAACGTTCCGTGATATGAAACTTATGGACGGATAAAACACACGTTGGCTAGGCCCACACGCACACACTCGCCTCCGCGTGAGTGTGTGTTTATGTACACAATGAAATATATTTAATATTTAATGAATAGTTCGCTAGATTAAGTATTGATTTCGCATACACGTTTGCTTCGTGTTGAGCCTCTGTGTTATTATACTCGGCGACTGCGAGCGCCGTACGAGGTTTCGGAAGGATTAAATTCTGGCATTTTATAGTGTTTTGTGTTTATGAAAGCGAGGTCGAGTTTTTACCTCTACACATAGTATACGAGGAATTTTATCGAATTCACTATTTATAAATAATCACAATAATTCCTTATCATGCTGCATATCACGTTATTTCAACCGCTTGTACCGGGTTTAACCTGAGATTTTATTCAGGTCTCCGCTTAGCCAGCGCGATACGCACGCATCCACTTCAAGCGCGCTAATCGTACATCATACCCTTACAGCGTTGCAGGACTACACGTTCTTCGAATTCGAAGCTGAGCCACCTAAAATGGATTCCAAAATATATCATCCGGGGTAATCTTTTTAACCTGTTTAAGAAAAAACATTTACTATGGGTCAAAATACGAGTATCATACAATATTTACTATCGATAATATTGTTTATTTTTATTATAATAAAGATTGGATTGTTGTATAATAAATATATATATGTATATTACACATAGCGCCCGAAATATCTTTAACGTTGAGCTATAGTCACAGTGAAATATTATTCTAAAAAAATCGTAAACAAAAATGCTTGAAATACTTACTATTTCGTTGACAATGGAATAATTATAATTATTATGATGATATAAAAATTATATATAACGTAGCACAAGTAATACATTTAAAAGGGACACTTAAAGTACTCGATTATATTTATTAATTACAACCTACAATAAATAGATAATTGAGAATGGTTGTGCATTTTACAACTAAAATGCAATATCATTATTATTTTTTATTATTATTTTATTTTTAACTATATAATACAATGTAAAAATATCTTTGGACTGTGCCCGTATCACTAGAGAAATTCTGCTTAAGACGGGCATAATTTACAAACAATTGTACAATAAATTAGAATTACAAGTAGTATATAGAATTACATTTATTACTATATAATAGGTGTATATGAAGAACAATTTTAAAATGTACTTAATTTTTGGATCACTTTGTAGCAATAATTAATATAGGTATGAGTCAATATGTTTGGGTGAGTGCATCAATACTGGCTTCACCGATATTACGAATCCAAGTTTTAATATATAGTTTCATTTTCACAATCAAGAATTACAAATACACGTTAATATCAAAATAGTGTCAGTTTTGATATGTGATAACACATTTATTTGCTAATTAGTAAAAGTATTTTGACTCCGAAATAATCACAGCTTGTTTATTTGTAACAGGAATGAGAAAAGTAGAACCAGTAAACTGATGTTGTCAGTTATTTATTTTCAGAACAATTTTTTAAAGGGCCCAGTAGTTAGGATTGTAATGAAAAATTATCTGGTTAGTAATTCAGAAATAACAAAAAGGATCAAAATTAACTTCACAACCAGGCAAAAAAAAAAAGAAATTTCGAAAGTTGTCTGATAATATATATAATTAATTGTCTCAAAAAGGAAGTAAACGTTCTATAATAGAAAATAAAGGTATGTAAGAGTCAAAACAATTTTATTCGCAATTCAAAATTTGGAATGGTCTGGAAATCGTATAATCTTTAATTTTCTGAAATAAACTGAATTTTAATGTTTAAAATATGTTCAAAGAAAGCCTGCACGCACATTTTGATTACTACATAATAGCATTTTCATGGCCGTCAATATGTTTTCTTTACATATCGACCCCTTAGAATAACAAGATTCCATCTGACACTGACACTGTTTTGAGATAATGAGCTCAAAAGTATTAATTGAATTTTAATACACATTCATGTCTATTTTGTTTTGAGTATGCAAATAGGATCAGTTTTAAAGTTTTAACTTATTTTCAGTATCATCAAAGACCTCTGTAAGATGAAGAAAATTAAAAATAAAATTAAACATAGTAAATTAACAATAATGATCCATAAATTGAAATAAATAACTGATGTAGTTGGAATTTTCAGCTCTTGCTATTTTCTTTAATATCCGTTAAATAGAGTTGGTGTGTATGGAAGTAATAAAGAATAATACATTTGGAACCCATTTCACGCAATAACTCAAATTGGCCCAAAATGTTAGTTGGAACCTTGTTATTCTAAGGGGTAATATCTTCCAGAATAATATCTTTACACAAGAGAAGTGTTGCATGAAAAAAAAAATGTATCGTATTACTGTGCTTTGATAAAAAAAAAAAAACAGATTTTATATCAGATTAATAAATGAATAAAAAATAGATCTAGTATCCATAGACCATATTTTCCTGCTCAGTTGAACAAATGAGTCTATTTTTTCCCAATACTTAAATACCTCGTAGACCGCAAAATAATTCTTAAATAAATAAGTCTTAATCCTGGAGAAGCAATAGATATTCAGGATAGGTTGTTTAGAAGATGTATCCTCTAATCTTTCGTTATATTAAGCTCAGATAGGAGACAATTTAGAGGATCTGATGGTAACCGAAAACGTGAAAGACTGGAGAGGGATATATCCTCTCTGAAGTCTGACCCGGTCAATGAAGGTGCAGTCTTCTCTTTCACGTCGGCTCTTCGGATCGTGCAATGCAGAGATCAAAGTTGGCAGAGGATCCTTAAGAACACTCATAGTACGATGCCTTACAATATTCAATATATAGGAAACTGACTTATGAAAAATTATTTGTAATATTCCTTAAATTAGTATTTATTTTATTAATTAGTCTACTTTACCGCAGATATCTGGAACGATTAACACTTGTCCTGTTTTGTAAAAAAAATTATAGAATAATGGAATAAATGTTTTAACATAATAAATTATTGTGTTACCGTAGATACCTGTAAGTTTTTGTGCAATTATCGTTGATAATCAATCTATTAATTATCACAATTTTGAACTAACAAAGACATATAGATAGAATTACAAAATATCATAGATTAATTTTTTTGATTGATCGAAAAAAAAATGTTTTCCATATTCAAACACCTAAGATCATATCAGTAAGTTGCCGCGGGAAGGTGTGTTTATGTAAAAAAGATATCTATTAAAAAAACCCGTTACTAGCACGTGGCGACTTTACGCTTAACACTAAGCAAATATTTATTAAACCTTCTTAAACCACTATCTTTCATTTGATAAATGGGAAGGTAAATAAACCTTTCTCTTATAATGCACTTAAAGGGTTATTAACATGTAGAAAAAACATGTAAAAAAAAACTTCAGTTGTTTCCTGTTATTGAGTAATATGATAAGTAATTAAAATTATACAAAAAATTCTAAATTAATTAAAAATTTATCTAGTAAGGGAATTGACATTCTTGTTCCTATCCGAGCTTTCGCATCTGATCATACAATTTTTTACACGCGTTGATAGTTTTTTAAGATATTCAATAATTTCCTTATTTGTAATTTTTCTATTTGATCATTGAATGGTACCCTTAACGTTGAAAGTTTTTATTCACCCTCAGAAATTTTTTATTAATTAAGAAGAACACATTTTCGTTGTGTAATTGCATTTTTAGAACATAGTTCTGTTGTATTTTAACACAGATTAAATTAATCGACTAAAAGATATGCACAACAAATTTATCTTTCAAAAAAATATTTGGTTGCTACCGGGATCCCGGTGTGATTAATTTAATTTGTATAAAATTATTATTGACTAAAAAATAAATATGTTGGTAATTCTAAAAATAAATATTATACTATTGAGTATTATAAAAAAAAACGAGCCGGCTAGTGATATAATTAATTTTTTAATTGATGAATCGAAAATATAAGTAACAATAAATTGAATTTAAAAAAATCAAAATTTTTAAATCTTTTATTATTTCTATAAATTATCAATAAATATTAAATTAATATTCTTAATTAGATGATAAAGGGTGGATACATATAAGTAGTTAAGAGTGTAATAGACTAAAAAAAAAACAGACTACTGTTTTATAGTAAAGGGGTGGGATGTACCCGTAGAGACAAAGCACCCATTTAAATAGAATAGAAAGTGTTAGATAGATTTAGTTTATTTAAATTAAAAATATGCAAATATAGGTAGAAGTTTTAATATACAAACAACTTATTTTCAAAAATAATGTTAGTATTTTTCTTCTTCTTATATTATAGTACATGAGTAATATCAAATAGTCCCATACTAAAATATATTGAGTTGTAAGAGGAACGAAAGTAGACAGAACGCAGTGGAAATGAGATCACTAAGGCGTATATGTGGCAGATCCATTTGTGATGGAGTAAAGAATAAAGAAATAAAAAAATAAAAAATAAGTGGTTTGATCATATGGAACGGATGAATGAGAAGAATGAGATACTGGAGGATGGTCCCGTTGAAGTGTCAATAATCGGTTAGCTTGTACAAGAAGATGCATGAATGTGGATGAGGCGAGAATTGTGTGTCAAAAGAGAAGAGTGTGGCGCTCTATCCTCTACCTACCCCCACAGAAAAACGCTGTGATGGTATGATAGTAAGTATATGTATAGACCTTTAAAAATCTAGATAAAAGATGCAACCGTCAGTCACTATCACTGATAAATACAAATATAACTGATTCAGTTACTAGTCAAGTTTATTACCATTTTAGCGGGAATATAATCAGTATGATGGTTTTATTGATTCTCCGATATAATGAAGAGGTTGTCGACTTCTGTATGTATTGGGTTCCGATCATATATGTACAATAAATTCAATTGAAACCATAGAAAACCAATGACCGCAAGAAAAGGCACGTACGAGGTCGAACCAAAAAGGCTCACGACTGACTAGATGCATTAAAAAATTATAAACATTTATGATTTAGACAAATGAGTTGCATTGATTTAAAATCTAGAAAATAGTTTTAATTCTTCTTCTCAATTGTTAGTTAGAAACAATTAATTTTTTTAACTGTGTGTATATACAATAAAACAATAAAAGTAAAATGTTATCTTTAAAGTAAAGTGATCCATCTGAAGATCATAAAAGTGCGATTGATTGGTGTTGTTCATATCTCTGTAGAAGTCGAAACATGGACTCTGAGAAGGTATCATGTTTGACACCTTCGAGATGTAGAGTTGCTGCGTATGATATAGACTGCGAGACGAATGAATGATCAGGAAATCCATAATAAAGAAAGGTTCTCTGCAACACTTCATACTTGTTACTGCATGTTACTGGAAGGAATGGAGATGTTTTGAAGAATTGGTGATCACAGCACGGGTAACGTACAAGAACGAATGGCAGGAAGTCGATCTCCAATAAAATGGAGAAAGTCCTAGAACTGGCCAGAGCTTCGATATACGTCGCACTAAATAAGGCTTTTCTTCTTCTTTTAAATAAGCAATCTACCCTTAAACAACGCTTAAGATCGTGAAGAATAAAGTTAGTTCGCATTGTAGAAGTAGAGTAGAGGATCGCGATGTTCAATTATGACCACATCAATAGAGAGAGAGTGTTAATAAGTTTTTTTAATTTAAAACCTTTTTTAGTTAATTAAATTTTTAATTACGAAAATTGTAAACAAACATAAAATAAAATGAATTACCGTTTTTCGTTTTCTGAGCAGTTTCGCGCGATTCGATATCTACGGCCAACGTTTCTGACTTCATTGAATGCTTTATATAATACTGAATTATTTAATAGTTCAGATATGTCAGAACCTGTCTGAACAAGAGTGTTAGAGAAATACGGAATAGTAGGAAGGGTAGAAGGAATTTAGGAGAGGGACAGGATTAGGGAACAGATACTCTTGAACTCTGGTGATAGCGCGAAGTGTCATGCAACAAGCACCATGTACAATAGCAAGACATACAGGTTTCAGCAAGAAACAGAAACCATCAGCCCCACATGCCAGGACGATAATTAACACAATATTCACAGCCTACCATACTGGTGAACGATTACTGTTAGTTCAATGTTTCAACTTTAACTTCAACTTTCAACTGGTTCAAAAAGCTATAGAAAGCACAACCACAGGGAAAGGTCTTGTTTCGTATATGGGGGTGGGGAGGGGTAGTGGATACCATTCTATATAGCGACCAGATGACAGAAGAAATGAAAATGGACAAGTCATCTAGTTTACGGTATATACGTTCCTGTAGTATCCAAGAGATTTGAGAACACCTGTGGTTGAAATAAGTAAATAAAATATTAAAATTATTTTTTACGTGAGAGAAGAATTGTTTATATCATACGTTATGTTTACCCATTAATGTAGTGTTATTAAAGGTTAATAATGGACTTAACAATGCTCGTTATTAAAGTATTTTATTAATGATTACTGATTATTTCCTGTGAGACCAGTGTTCAGTGATTATTTTCAGTAAGCACTTTATTATTTGCTCATAAGGTAGATTAATTTAATTTGTGTTAAAAGTCAATTAAATAATACATAAACAAACTAATTAAATAAGTTAATATGTCAAATCTTCCTGCAGTTCTAAATCCTTTCATTTTCCTTCCTCCCATAATGCTTCTAACAGTTGAAATGAATCACTACTTAACCACTTTAACCACCACATGCATAAAGATTATAGATAGGATAGAAATAATCAAAATTTAATTATTATTGAATTAAAATATTTATTATTTATTTATGAGTTTTAATTTAAAAACTCGTTTAGAGAATTCCGTACCTTGAGTCAATAATTTACTTTTGTTTGCACTTGGGTGAGACCGCAGGGATGCTGTAAGAGCCCAGCCAGAATACAGAATGTAAAGTCAGTGGGATAATTGCGGGTAGGTACAAGAATCGTTGAATTTATTGAATTTACGTTATATGTTTATTTTCCTATGAAAAAAAATGTAAACATTTTTTTTAATGTTGTGTGATTGCGTTTACATGGATTTTATTGGTGCAAGTACCTTTGACAAATATGTGAAAATATATTTCCGGTCAATCTAACTTCAATGACTTCAACGCAGTTAAGTTACACAAATCTAAATAATTCCTGATATCGTAAGTGTCTAAGAACTACTTTATTTGTTCTTTAAATTAAAATAAATAAAGAAAATAAAAAAATCAGTCTCAGTATATTTTGAAAACCTTCATTCCTATGTTCAGTATTGAAACTGCGGTCATTTTATGATATTTTATTTGTAAGCAACTGGCTTCATATTGACTTTTCAGAAATAAGAAATGACCTTTAAAATTTTAAAGGATTTGTTAATAAATTTTATTCAAATGCAACAAGGCTGCACAATTCTGCGCATATTGTTTACTTATTATTGAATTCTAGGAGTTTTTTTTCACCCGACACGCGATTTAAATTCCATTAGAGATGAAATTAAAATAATTTAATTACTATTTAATAATTTATCATTTTTTGTTAAAACATATATCAGATCTACGTGCAGCTTATAATTTAACAAGCATGATTACTTAATTTTGAAAAAATGTTTAATTGCTTGTTTTAAAAAATGTTTAGGAGGCGCCCTTAATTCCTAAGAAAATATTATTCTATGTACACGTTAAGGTGAGCAAAAAAGCACAGATAATAGGTCTAATAACTAAATATAGAAAAGTTATTCAAATGTAAGTAAGTAACGATGTAGGTGTGTCTAATTTGGTCCAGGAGAAGAAAGGGTGAAATGACTATATTTTTCTTTCGTTCGTTGAGTGCGAGTATATAACAATACAAGTATACAACAATATATAATAATAAAAATTTATATTGGTATGAGGGCATGGGAGGGGAGAGAGTACCTTTGTTTTGAGCAGGATGCTGAGGGCTGATGCATCAGTGGCATCCGTCCTGATGATGAACCCTGTAGTGGGATTTGACATGTTGGTCGAAGACACATGACGGAATAATCTAGAAAACTCTATACAGAATATTCTAAACGACCGTTAAAAGTGGAGTACATTTCTATCATTATTTATTTCAAGACAGTTTTGGTTTTTTTAGACATGTAGTGTTTACGCGCCTTGTTACTTCAATTGGCACCACTGGGTTTCCTGGATTATAATAATATACATGTGCGTGTGTGAGAGAATATTGCCGCCTTTTTTCGGAAAGTTAAGAAGACGGTAACCGACAGGCGTCGTTCTTATTATAATACATCCCGTGCTTCGACCGGTCCGGTGGTCCAAATAAACCACCAGTGCGCGCTTCGGTCGGTCGAAATCTAAAGAAGACAACCCTAAGCTAAAAGAACTACAATATCGGACCAGAAAGACAGAAAAATTAAAAAGGTTAGTGCAGATCATACATCATATGTGTGCTTATTGTTAATCGGAAACTTGGGAATCAGCTATCGAAGGCATTTACTTAAACATGTAGTTTTAACGCCATTTGCCTCCATTGATAGTATTCGATATTACACGGTCTAACACTGACGAAAATATGAGAATATTCATACAATTATAATATAATGGATTTGATTTTAAGTATTTTAGAGATGCGCAAATGTTATGTAAAAATCGTACCACCACCTGTTTATTTTTAAACTCATTTGTATAATTCTGAATAATGTATCCTTGAACTTTTGTTGACGTCCTATAAAACTAGTCATATAAATTAAAAAGTAGAAATATAAAATTCTCGCACAATAAACATTTACAAGCAGGAAAAGGTTTGCAAAATTAAAAATCAACCAATAATTTTTATGAAATATTAATAAATTTAAACGTGACTTGGCTTTTGTTTCTGTACATATGTACATCTATAGATGTACTATGTTAGCCAAAGTATTATAATTAAACTGAGAGTATTTAGTGATATAAAATCATTCGATAGTAAACACATATCTCAAAATTATGAGTAGATTAAAATCGTATAATATATTGCATTAAAATAATCGATTATAAATAATCATTTTAAATTACTTGGATAATATTTGACCCGAGAGTAATATGTGCGAGTGGGATAGGAAATAACTAAGCAGCTCCACTGCCATGATCGATAGTGAGAAATTATGGGTGAGAATTAATTTAAAAATCGTGACATATGGTCACAACCTTGGATTCTGTTTAAATTCCAATACAGAAGACTGTAATTTATTTCCTAACGCGTTTCCTCTTATAGTGAAACATGAGTGTAAACAAAGCATATTTCACCTGTCTCTTTGATATGTGGGAGTATTTAATAAAATAAATTGGTCTTTATCAATGAATGTGCTTGTTTTAAAAAACAACAGTTCAGTTTCGTTACAAAATCATATTGCGCTTTGGATCCGTTCATACACAAAAGATTTTAAATAATGAATGTATATGAGTATTAGCAGAAAGCTTCTACTAGGTACTAGTTGCTATGCGGCCACGGACATTGTTTCCGCAATTAATAAATAAAATAATTTCAGATTTACTGCATTTGCGCAAGTTCCCAAATGTTTACGTCTTGGCCAAATGGCGAAATATCTCTGTCCATTGTTAATCGTTGCCACTTGTGTTTCCCTAGATTTGATGATTTCGTCAGTCCAGCGGGACCTTTTGATTCTCCTCGGGTATTATTGGATGATTAAATTTATCCATCGATTATCCGTCCTCGGAGTGATGTGGCCTGCCCACTGCCATTTAATTTTCTTGACGTACTCAATAATATCAATTAGTATTGTTTGTTCTATTATCAACTGGCTAATAAGATGAATGTTACAAATATTTTTGGGGTCTCGCCGCCAGGCTTTTAGGCGGTAGGTACTTGTAAGCAGACAAGCATAAACGGTATGAGGTTGTTTCTTAGCTAAATATATATACATATATAGTGAAAATAATAGTTTCAAAAATTCAAACCTGCGTTTCCAGAAAGAGAGTCAGGTGACTTAAACTGCAGTCACTGCCGGTGATGCGAGGTGTTTCGATAGTACGAAATTTATAATAAAAATATACACGTAAAAATTATGGAATTGAATTAAAATCATAAAAAGTATAAATGAATAATATTGGCTTTAAAGGTTTTTCTATAAAAAATATTAACAGATGTTGAATAACAAACATAAATGAAGTAAGTTTAATGTAACCACAATATTAAAAAATATTTTACTATTGAGTTATTTATATAATAAGTATATTTTATTGTTATTTTTTTTCAAATTGTACCTACTGCTTCATATGAATTTTTTCGTTAAAACTGCTTATTGCAGGTTGCATTGCTCTACGATGTTTTTATATTTCACGCGATTCTTCGGTTGTTAATCTTTACCAATACAGTTGGTAGATTTTTCCCGGTAAAACTAAGAACATAGGAATGTTTTTACTATGGATGTGTAGTAATTAATGTGTGCAATTCTGAGGTGAGCACGTACTGGAGACATTGTGCAGAAAGACCGCAGTGCTATTTCATACTGGTAGCGAGGAATGCATTGTCCGCGGAGAAATATCTTTACATACCTAGAGTTTTAACATCACTGCAATGTTAAAATATATTTTAAGTTACACGAGAAATATAATTATAAAATACTTACTACATATGTAATTCACAACTTATTTTATACATATTAGATAACGATACAAAAATACGATCAAAATAATGTTAATATTACTAATTACAATATTGTAGTTCAAGGTCTCTATATTTTTATATTTTTTATGATGTAGGTATGTGTTATCATAAATATTCGAAAACCATCAGTAACTTCCGGTACTCATTAGTAAGATCTAATGGTAACTAAGGTGGTTAGTAAAAACTTTAACCAAACAACTTATTCTTTTCATTAACAAGGTTAATAGAAAATATGAAGTATTTGCTGAGATTATTTATCTAAAATATTTAAACGATTCACACGTTTATATTGCGTGAAAGTTTTCTTGGTAGTTGATTTTGCCTCTGTAAGTTCGTTTAACAGTTCTTTAGATTATATTCAGGTTAAAATTTAGATTATATCGCATTTTCCGTAGGTACATAAGGCGTTCATAAACTTTTCTTTATACACAATCAGCGAAGAAGTAGTCGTTTTATCATACAATTCCCGATATCTAAATCAAAAAGCTAATCAATACTTAATTCGTCATAAATCTATTAAAGAGTAATTTAATACAGCAGATTCCAAATAATACAGCGGTCGAGGGAGCATTTTTTCTTTCGTATCCAAGTACGACACATACCAGATAGTTATAAGGTACAAGAGACCACAAATCTAAAATAATGAATAAAGGTTATCCGATTTATGCAAGTGCGACATTTGTATTAATCTCGTGATCAAAGTAAGTAGCCGATTAGGAGAACAAATAATATGATCTGAGATATGTTATCGATTGTGTAGTGTTTATGAATGAAAAGATACCGAATTGCAGAAACCTTCATTACAATATAGTGGCGCGCTATTTGCATCATAACCGCGTTGAAGCATTCAATTCAAATAATTAATATTTTTAATTATTTTTCAAGTTATATTAAAATAATAAGGTAATTTTTATATTTTACCATTGTCCAAAGATCAAATATTCTTGGCGATCAAATCACAAATTTCTCTAAGAACACAAACAATTATTAGCGATCAAAATATATTGTACTTTTAAAATTAGCAATATTAACTTGGTGGTTAAGATTGATATTTTTTATTTATTATCAACAATTATTTAAAAAAATAAATATAATACCTAAAAGTGTTTTCCGAAACCGGTAGATGTTTTTTAAACTCAATTGTGGTTAATAAAACTAAGATAATAAATAAAAAATATAAAATATATTGTTTTTGAGATGAATAAAAATTCATATATCGCGCTTACAATTGTCTAATGGCTCTAATAGTAAGAACTCGACAAACGCATCCGCGGTGTTCTTATATAGTTTCATGTCGTTGAGATCATTTTGAGACGATGGTTCTATATTAACGATAAATGTCAAATATCGTGGAAAAATAAAGTGAACTTTCACGATACTTGTCGATTTTTATGGAGTTAAACTATATGGACTTATGCAACACTGTTTTTACATTATATAACACTGTCACTTAAACTTTCTAGAATTTAGGATAAATAATATAAATAATTTTGGACTGACGATTAAATATGTTTTTATTACTCACATTTTTTTAAATGATGCTGAAACACTTTGGAAGGCCAGATTCTTAATATAACAAGTGTATTTACTCTTCTTGTGATGTTCTTCTGCTGACTCCCGACCTGATACGACTGGCTCTCATTACTCAATAACTCGTCGAAGATTAATATATTTTTCATCAATTAATATTGATTTATTTTTAATCTATTTTTATCTATCATTATAATCAAAAATTACAAATTTTGGTATCAATCATGATAATTAAATCTAATGAAAATATTTATATGATTTTGCAAACCCTTACACCAACACACCTAAATGAAAGCCGAAGGTTAAGTTGATTAGTGTCTTCTTTTATAATATATTTTTTTGTTTAAAAATAAACCACAATATTGGATGAAATCAAAGATTTTATGGAAACAAATATGCATATATTTTTTTTAATCATTAAAATTATTTAAAATATAGTAAATAATGCAAAAGATCTTAACATTAAATGATATTTTAAAGGTTGTGACGTTATGAAACGCATGCGTCCATGTGTGGTGGGCCACCAAAAATATCAATGTAGAATATCACACTGTGTATGGAACCTGCCGCAGTTCAGCCGCCAACGAGGAGCCAGCAGATTGGCCAATGAAAGCAAGGAGGAAGAAAGATGGCTTAACTTTTATTTTTTTGGAGAAGATCGAGACTGGGAGGTTGGAGAAGGTACGAAGTCGGCCGCGATGATGAAGAAAGGGCAGAAGATGGAAGAACGGGGCAGATAAGGGTAACGACGGGAGAGGCTAGGTGTCCTTGGTTATTTTTGGTGTTGGAAATTCTGAGACGGAGGATCCGACATTCGGGGACGAACCATGCTGCCCACCTGCAGCACGGATCTCCAGGGTCTCTGGTCTGCAAAAGAATTTGAAGAAAAATGAGGTGTTCGAAGAAGAAGAAGTATAGCGGAAACTTGGAACATGAGAACAGGGACGTAAAATTGTGGATGTCAAGAGCAACGTGGGTGGGTTGTAAATATTGATTTGTAGTTTGTAAAGTGAACAAAGTTGTATGTTATAGTGTATCCAACCTCCCCTACAGACGAAGGAGACTGTCATGTAGACTGACTTGTAAGAGCCAATGTAGTTAACCGGTGACATGAAGCTCGGAGCCTGGCTTTCCATCCATGACAAGGATGGGATGCCCGGTCAGGCCGAGCACAACGTGGCAAGATATTTAATTAAAATAACTATAGAAAAGTTTTAATAATTATCATAAGCCGATCTGAAAATTTATTCAAGGTTGTCATGATCAGTTCAAAAATTAAAATGATAGACTGCAACAAAAAAAAACCTACGTAGTTAATATCGCACTTATAAAATTTAGGTAGCCTTGGTAGGTATCTATGAAAAAAAAACTCTTTATCAGATGCTTAGTTAAGATTTCAGTTTCTTATTTAAATTTTTTAATAATAAAATATTTTGATTTCTAAGCATTTTATGTCGCACCACTCTCCCCAAAAACTAAAAGAAAATAACATTTTTGTTTAAAAAAAATAATTAAAAATTAATACATACCTATGTAAAGTAAAATCCTAAGAAGACGTTTTTTAACAAAATATATTTTAAAATATCAAAAATAAGGGTTATAAATTCTTATTTTCTCTTTCTTCTCGGTAGGATACTGTACAAATAACACTCACAACCTTACTCAATGGATTTATTAATATAATTTTCACACCATTTATCACGGCTTTTGATATAACTTCTCAACCATCACCGTTTTATTCTTCGAATTATATATTTCATTATTATTAGAATTCGTATATACCGGTAATTAATCGTATATACCGGTATATACTCTTTAATTCCTAAAATACATATACTTACATTAATCAAAGTATTATGGTACGAGTCTAATTCAAACATTAAAAACAGTTAGTTAATTAGATATTCATGGTATTGAATTAAATATGTGTGTTTCTGTTTAATTAGTATAATCACACAAAGTATAGCAAATAGTGGAATTTAAAATTTTAAATACCTAAATATTTTAAGTGCCTTTATGAACTTGCTGGTGAGCGTTAAAAATAATATTAAGATTTTGCAGGTCTAGCATAAATATATAAAAAAAAATATATATAATAGATAAGCATACACGGAGGGCACATAACGATAATATTCTTACAATTTTTCATTTTGCCGATTTCTTTTTTTTGTGATTTGATTGAAATGTCCACGTGCCGCCTGTGATTTCTATTTATAATGAAAAAGTTTGCCGTTAATCCCTACATACTATTATTAAGTGCGGAATATAAATATATTCTTTATTACTTTATTGCTCGCGTGAGTGCTATTCATTTTCTTCCCTCCTTATTACGTATTTAGTAGGAGTGTACCATAAATGGATATAAATAACCAGCAAATTATTTTTGTTGGCAATTGAAAATATTTTAGTATTGTAATTTTTTGAATTATGAAAATATCACAGGTGAAACATAAAATCTACAGAAATCGGATTTTCTTTGTTATGAATTATCGATTGTATTTCATAAACACAACATTCCTCTGAAATTGAATAACTTGTAAATGAATATGAAATATATAACATTTATTGCGCGATTGATGTTATGAAATATCGACATTCCTTTCCGAAAATAGTTTTTCTATGCACTTCGTTATTTTTATGCTTCAATTGTTGTACAATTGCGAACACACATGCGCTTGTTGCAGCGCGAACATAATTTTACAGAATATCTAATAGTAGATATTATTTCATTTGGCACTGTGAAATCTACAAATTTGCATAATTCACGACTATTTATCACAGAAAAAATATTTTATATAAGGCTCTTATAATATTTCAACAGTAACATGCAGCATTCCTTTTTGGGTAGTCGTTTATGTTAAAAGGTCATACATTCTTTTTTTTTAGGTACATGTATATAATATACCTTTCTCCATTTTCCGCGTATTCCATTTTGTGTTCTGACAACCTTCTCGTACTTATAACAATCAGTTCCTTCTACATAATAATGAAAATTTGTCTTTATGTAAATACATTTCAATATTTGCCGGTCTGAATGAATTGACAATAAAACAAATAATTGTGTCAAAGCCCGCCATGTTTCAAAGCAGTAGGTTCTTAACTAACATTTGGCAAGATAAAACCTTACATTTAGAATGCGCTCGGGTGAGATTTAAAAAAAAAGTAGGTTGGTACTTAAAATAGGAACTTGACAGTTCTCATTTTAATATTCACATTTTGGTGGCTCGGCTAATTGAATGATGGAGTGAAAAATTATTTTAATCATGTTATTTTCAACATCTATCCTATCAACTATCTATTCAATTTTTTTATTTTAAAAGTATTATTTAATTTAAGTTCGAAGTCTACGTATTTCAAAAAAGAAACGTAATATAATTTAATAGTTTCAATTTAAACAATGAATTATAAACACTCTATAAATGTTGAGAAAATTTGCACGTTGTATGAAAGGTGGAATGTATAATAAACGCAGTAGAATAAAATCTGGAGGTGCTTGATAGGTAATATTCAATATAAACTAATGTCGGATTCTGGGAGAGTATGGATTCTTTCAATATGTTTATTATATTTAATTAAATATAATCAACTAGCAGATAAGCAGTCGGCTTCGTGGCCATTGGTGACCGTTGCGCGGTTAGAGTATCAATTATAGACCTTTCCACAAAATAAACCACACGTAAATGAAATCTCGATGTAATTAAAATTATTCCACCTTTGTAAGTTTAGCTGTCAAAATTAACAAAAATGACATCTAGATGATATATAAGAATTGCGGGTAGACAATAATAAACACAAAAATGCTATTTTATCAGTATACGGAATAAGATGAATGGTTTTATCAGCAGTTTTTGTCAAATCTAAGGTCGCAAACATAACCAAGAATCATCATTTTAACATTGCGACTAAAGGAGTGCTTCATTAAGTGCTTACTTACCATAGACAGCATAGATTCGAAAATATGAGAGATGTATATTTTTTTTAACTTCTAATAAAGACAATGTACACATCATTTTAAATTAAATATATATTAACGTACTGTTGAATATATAAAAGATACAAAGTTTAGGTAATCTTGACCTGAGATATTAAAAGGCGAAAATTTTGTTTACTGACAAATGACACTAAATCCAAGACTCTCAATAAGTCATAAAAAATAAATGGAGAAACGCAATATATAATAAGGATATTTAATATGCGTATATAGAGTCAAGTTCGCATTATTCTGTACATGCCTGTGAATGCGTCACGTATTTCGATATCGTTGACTTTGGAAGTCATGTATTTTCTACGTACGATTTAGATTTAAGATATTTTATTCATATTTCTCAATTGTCAAATGATAAATTTCATTTTCTTAA
Source organism: Eubasilissa regina (assembly GCA_022840565.1). Lineage (NCBI taxonomy): Eukaryota > Metazoa > Arthropoda > Insecta > Trichoptera > Phryganeidae > Eubasilissa > Eubasilissa regina. The sequence continues at coordinate 19,031,411 of JAINEB010000025.1, forward strand.
CTGTTTTAATGTATTTTTTAAACGTTTTATCTCAACGTGGCTATTTTATGCCAGTGGATTTATAATAGCTTTTTGTCTACTCTATCTTTACATTGTATTTTGACTGACTTGTTGATAATCGGTTTCATTAAAATTAAATAAGTAATTAATAGTTTAACTTTATTTTATTTCATAAACCATTGAGATTTATTTTTTATATTCAACTGGTTTCGGAAAAATAATTCGGAGTGGTTTATAAAATAAAACCAAACTATTAATTGTTAAAAATGAACTTTAATGTATTTTTAATACAAATTAAATGTATAAATTAGAAAGACATACATATAAAATCAATTTACCGAAAAAATATTTTTGTTGCTATCGGGATTCGAACCTGGATCTTCTACTATCCGGGGAAATATATATGTCTATTACACCACACCAAGATAATAAGTTGATGGCAATTTTTCGAATTTATATGTTGCACTTTCAAATTAATGATTCTTGTTCCATAATTTGAAAGGCATCTTCTTTATATTTTATGGAATCTCAAATACCTTTTAATAAAATCCGACAGGAGACGCCAGAATGAATTAATAATTTATTTTCATTAAGTTTTTTGGAAACATTGATACAACTTATTAATTTATACACACATGAAATACAATGTATTTGCTTCAAATGTAAAAAAATAAATAAGTATAATATCCCGGTGACGCAAAAACAATATTTTTCGACAAAATTGATTTTATATGTATATATTTATAATTAATACATTAATTTAGTATTTAATAAATAAGTAACTCATAATCGCAGATTATTGTTTTCATTATCTATTTACATCACTATATACAGTTTTTAGGTACTAAATAGGTATCTAGTATCTAAGTATATAGGCCGGTGTATTAATTTTAATGAAATCACGTTTTATTTTGTGAGGTTACGATTTTTTAGAAAAAATTTCGATGATGATTAGAAGCTTATTTAAGAATATGCGCCCTAAATTTTGAATTTGAACCAGAGTACATAAACAGACTTATATATTATAATATTATACATGAGTGTGCGTGCTAAACGGGACTAACAAAGGCGCGAGAGCAATTGAAACAAATTCTCCGCGAGGTAGTATTGGTGCCTTGAAACGTTAAGCATGGTTTGTTACGCATTCGCTGACATCGCCTCAGCACGAGACTTGTAGCAGCCTCCACCCGTGGACCTCCCATCGTTTGTTTAGAAAGCCGCCCATCTCCGCCGTGCTGAGACGCACAGAGCGCAGATAATGCGAACACTTATGATATGCAAACGACGCTTCGAGAATCTAACAGACTCCATTACGAAATCCAGAGATGGTCCTCCTGCTGCGTCACGGCTAGGCACCTCTTGGGAAATTGGGCGAATAGTGGTCCAGATGAATGGGTTCTTATGTGATTTAAGAGTAGCAGGAGACGTTAAATACGCAATAGCGGTACTTTTTAATCAAAATAAAACATATTTAATGTTTTGTAAACATGTGCGCGCGATCTAAGCCAAACTATAAACTGATGTTTATTGAGTAATTAATTGTCAAAAACGAGTCTTTTATGTTAAGGGAAACTCGCCATTGAACTTTTACTACATACATTGTTTTTTTTTTGATTATAGTAAAAATATTTTTTACCGACATTTCAAAATACAGCTTTCCACACATGTCCCTCAGTAGATATTCTCGTTTCACAATCGTGGCTTACCTTCACTACTTCGAAGCTACTAAGTGCGCATATTATAATGGTGAATGTTTGATAAACAGACGCAGGCAATGTATTGGGGTTGATATAAAAGTGCAATTTTTTGTAATCTTTATTATTTTTATTAATGCCATTGTATTATTTTATTAAAACACGTGTCGAATTTTTCAGTTTGTTGAAGGTTTATGTTAATTATTGGCTAAAGAAAATGCAGTGTTAAAAAAAATACCGACCCGCATTAGTAAGAGTTTAACCGAAGAGTTAAGGCAATTTCGTTTAACCGTTTTAAGCATAGAAATTTCGTTAGTAAAGCAAATTGACTTTGTTTCACTTACACAGCGTCGTATTTAAAACCTATTCAGAGTGTCACTTTGTATGAACTGGACATTCTTCTATATTAATTAAACGCCCCCAAACATCTTTGAATGAGTAACACCTTGAAACATTAAGGAAAATAATTTGTAAAAAATAATCAATATGAAATAATATTTACCCACCTACATAATATTCTACATATTAAATTAATGTATTAATTATAAATATATACATACAAAATCAATTTTGTCGAAAAATATTGTTTTTGCGTCACCGGGATTCGAACCTGGATCTCTATTTCTAATTCGGGGAAGTACACTACCAATTGTGTTATAAAGCCAGTATTTTTCTTGACAAATTTTCGAACCTATATGTTACATTTTTCAAATTAATACACCTGTCGTTCCATTATTTGAAAGCCATCTACATTATTTTTACAGAATCTCAAATACCTTTGAGTAAACCGACTGCAGACGCCAGAATTATCAATTCATTTTTATTAAATTTTGGACACGTTGATACAACATATATTATTAAGGAAAACACATTCTTATTGTGAAGTTGTAATTATTCAGAACATAGGTCTGTGATATTGTTGGATTGGAAGTAGAGATCAGGTTCGAATCCCGGTGACGCAAAAACAATATTTTTCGACAAAATTGATTTTATATGTATATATTTATAATTAACACATTAATTTAGTATTTAAAATATCACAGACCTATGTTTTGAATAATTACAACGTCACAATAAGAATGTGTTTTCCTTAATAATACATAATATTCGCATAAAAATAATATATCTACATAAAAATTGAGACATCAAATTTTTGTACGCCTAACAAGAGACTTTTTTTTTATTTTGAAAAATATATCCACGTTTCATAGGAAATTAATATTTTGCTCCAATAAAATGTATTAATATCCTTACGTGTAATAAACGTAAAGAAACTGGAATTACATGTATAACAATACTTGTCTTTAAATTGAAATATGTACTTTCATTGTTCAAGTATATTACAGACAACACTTATAGTTATATAGTTAACTTACATAATTTTGTAATTATATTTTTAATAATTCTGTCACATGGAAATATTGTTGAGGAGCTTTTGAAGAAATTTATTTTCAAATGGTATTTATGACGGTAAAATGAATGACATTAAAATTTTAAATCATTATAGGTAGTATCGAGTATCAGCACGAAATTCTCAAATATTTAGATGAAAATTTCGTAATCATCGGATGCTGTGACCATATTTCAAACATGTTATCGGCTTGACGTGTGATATGCGACACAACTATAATATTACGTCTTGCGTGCTGCGAGCGAAGGAATAAATAATTATTGCACGGCATCTGTTCAGTTCTGGAATGACTGTATCGTATGAAGCACGTTAATGTTTTTCTAGTATATGATTCCATACATTAATCTACATATTTTCGATTGAACCATTCCGACAAATAAATAAAATGAATAAGCGAATCATTGAGTTGACATGCATATTATAAATTTTCTGCTGAGTAATTTATGTATTGTGCTTTAATATTACAGGTTTATTACGCACATTTCCTGGCACGTCTGCAACTATACTAAACATATTTTCATGTTTATAATTTATTATAAGAATGATAATTTTTTTTTTCATATTAACCTTTTTAATAATATTAACAACGGTCGGTTATACACGGTGTAGCGCTACGGTTGCGATGTTGCGCTTGCGCAATGGTTTCCTTCATCTGTTGACTCATCACATGCAACGTTAGAGACATTCGCATAGTGTGGCCATCTTGTAGTGAGTGATTGAAATGTTCAAGATAATCGATCAGCCCGCCAACTGTGAGATACGGTCCGCGATTCGTTACTTGAATGCACGAAACATGAAACCGGATGACATTCATAGCCAAGTGTGTGTCCTGATTTGGCGCCAAGTGATTTATACCTTTTCCTTCATCTGAAGCGGTTCCAAGGTGGCAAACGTTTTGATGACGACGATGAACTCAAAGACGGAGTATAGACATGATTTTCATCCCAGGCGGCGTTTTTCGATGACGAAGATATGAAAAAATTGGTGCCCCGTTATGACAAGTGTCTTCAAAATGGTGGTGACTATTTTGAGAAGTTGTTTAAGTTGAGTAGCGTCCTAAGAAAGTAAAGTGTTGTAAAAATGACGTTTCTTTAAAAAAAAGATTCCGGTACTTACTTTAAAAGCGCGCCTCGTACATGAGGTTTAATGATCACTGATTTATTATGTATTCTGTCATCAAATTTTAATGCCCTTTACAATATTAAATGAAACTAAAATTAAGATCTACACAAATGATTTTAAATAATTATATTTTTTAAAATACATTATATTATAAATTTTATTTCGTGAAACTCCTGAAAATCATTATAGTGCATTTACAATGTTACTAAAAATTGAGATCAATTTTCTGGAATTAAAACTGAAATAATTTATCATATAAATTTTACATATTAAATTTTATTTATTTAAAATTTTAATAAATATATAGTAATAAGTATACAGAGTGGAAACTGGAATTATTGTACTGTAAGCCAAGAAGATTAGTGGATAAAATTAGAATTGGCTTATTTTGACACTAGGATTTCATATCTACGAGTTGTTTGGAATAAAGCGTATATTAATAATTTACAGATTCCAAATGTTTTATTGTAATGTTAATCGTGTGTATGAAAAAATGTAATTTTATAGAGTAGATGACACAGATGACAGATGTACAGAAATACATAACCATATAACGGGAACCCGCGTCAAATAGTATACCCGGCTATACGACTGTTCAATGCAAGAACCGAAATGAAAATGAGTTAAAATCTTCCTAGGTGCTTAATATTATTAGTTGACGTCGCTATTAACTATATCTAATAGTAACGAAACGTGACTTGTAACATAGATATTTGTTTAATATTCGACTTTGTGCACGCGTAATTACCTTGCTAAGTAGTTCATTGATTATTATAGGGGGATTTTGTTGGTTTCTTAATTATTACTTATAAATAATCCGTTATATTTTATCCGTGGAAACCTTCAATATAACATATACAGAGGCGTGCACTAAGCGTGGACTTAGATTATGCTGCTAATATTGATGGTATTATCATTAGAGGTTGTATTCATCATTCAATCTTTCGGAAGCATGTTTTTGTGCAAGTATATCTGTGTGAGTATGTATTATTTCTACTATTCTTGGGAAGTTTTTTTAAATTATTAATTAAAGCAGAATGTAGTTATAAAATGTTACAGTCAAGTCCGCTACAACTTGCGATACACTTGCGGTGTTTGGCAACACGTCCGTTAAAACGAAGACGTGTAATCAGAACACCGCGCGGTGCGAGAGTTGCGTTTAGCTCGTATACGTCTGGAGCAGATTTTCAAAAAAACACATGCGTAGTTTTATTTATCAATTTTAAATTCTTCCACTAGTTATACGGTTCTAGTTAACACGTTAACATTAGAACTGAATTATTTTCGTGTAGATCTACATAATACTTAATATGTCAAATAAATATTTAATTTACATTCTGTTATTTTACAAATTATGTTAATGCCTGAATAGGGCATGTATAATAATAATAAATAAATAAATTTATTTCGCAAAGATTATGGTTATGCACAGCTTTTTAGATTGTGTAGAGTGCACGTCCCTGAATATATATATATATATATGTATAGAGAGAGATACAAATTTTGACTGTAGCAGATTTGTATTGCTTGCCAAAAAGTATGGTTGTACCGTGATTTTTTGAGGCAACGCCTTGACAATGACTCGTGTTACATTGCCGAAAATCGGCCTAAGGCATCCTTTAGAAAACCATCTACCAAAAACATGATTTAACCTAGAAAAGACGCCAGTTCCATATACTTGTATATGTATATATATCTATTGAATACTATGTTTTTATTATTTAAAAATATACTTTAATAATTTTGTTTTCGTTTTAAAGACATGTCAGCAATTATTTTCACAATTTTCGTAATAATTTGTAATGAGGTAAGCTTGTTATAACGCTCGTGTTGAATGTGAACTCGGAGAGAGTTCATTTTGAGTAAGAATAAAATGCAACATAAGCAATAAAAATTGACAACAGTTCTATTCATCTTCTCAGACCTCTTTGATATAAAATTTTAATAATTCATAAAAAAGTTAATTACGTAACCAATATTAATATTTTACGACTCTGAGAGTCCAGAAGTAAGACACCAAGTAAAATATCAGCCAATTTTGTATCTATTAAATTGTGATAAAAATTCACTAATATTATTTTTTTGTGACGTCTCCAACAATCTAATCTGTTCCCGAATTACAAATAAGTTGTTATTTTAGGAAGTCATCAGAACGATTACGTATATTTGTATGCTTAAAAAATAATCATATGAACCAATTCATGGCGAATTTGGATATATTTAACTGATAAAACTCAAGTTAAGAGGACCTGATAGGGTTATAATCAGTTTTTATTCTATTTATATTCATAAGTGCAATTAATATATTATATTTACAAAAAAATACATTTAAAACGATTTTGGAATTTAATACGAGTGCCTACTGAATACTATCGTTCTTATTGATAAAGTATATAAAGGAACTCTAATCGGGTTGTTATCATTAAATACTATTTATTATTGATTATAATCTATTTATGTTTATGTATAGTGCGTACATACATAAAATATAATTAAATATACTCTTTAGGGTCCTGCACATCTTTTTTCTCCTCCCCTGGATATAAATGTGTATTATTTTGAATGTCAACCGTTCCCAGTTTGATTCGGTCGCAGTACCCCGAGGAAAATGTAGTCACCCCAACTCCCGGTCTTCTTATCCTCGGTCTTAAAAACCCGGGCAACGCCGGTTACGTATCGCTGGTATATAATAAAACAGTACCATGTTATTGGTCGACAAGGCTTGAAATTGCCAAATAAAGTGTCAAATTTTAATGAAATAAGATAAATATTATAGATAGCCACATTGTAAATATAAAATCAAACAAACAAATTTTATTAAAATTAAGTATGTATGTATGATATATTACAACCAGCGGCGTAACTATCTATGCCAATGCAGTGCATTAGGGCCCATGTTGGGTAGGGGCCCAAAAGTCTGTTCGTGCCCTGCAATATCCTGTTTATCGATATTATTATCTTTCACATTTTGTTTCCATTAATAATAATGTATGATACCACAGCAAGAATATGGACTAATAATAACACAATACAGCAAGAAATATATCTATAAAATTAAAAAAAAATCATTTCTCTTGTGCATTAGGAAAAAACGCGAAAACTTTATCTATGTATTTAATAGTACCTACCCAGGTTATATTATATATCGGATTAGGACCAGACCTTCGCCGCAAAACGAATATAGGCACAAAGCAAAGCGATGATTTTTGTTGTGCATATAAATATCTAAAAACACAGTTTTGTTATTTTAAAAAAAGAGTGAATATTAATTGAGACAACGGTCTATTCCACAACGCATAGTACTTCACGTTCATAGTTCTTATATACAATACATAACCCTTTTTTACATCAATTTTAAGTTCAGAAAAAGTAAAAATATAGATGTGTATGTACAAATGAAAATTAGAATATTTGTTTTGAACCATTTAGGTATTCGGGAGTGTAAGCAAAATTGAAGGGGATTGGATACTGTGTTAGCTCACTTTACAAAAGTTAAAGCCGAGCATCATCGGCTCTACGATACTTTGTATCGCTCTGGTGGAATGCCATCGTTCAGTATCGAAACGTTGCTTGATAATGACTTGGGTTTAGTGACCAGAATCGAATAAACAAGTAATACCTACTGCTAAGAAGACTTTTTGTTGTAAAGTTGCACTTTCAGAACATAGTTCTGTTGTATTATAATAATCAACCAGAAAGATATACAATGAGAGCGGACCCATCACATTCCCAGGACCTATTTAATAAGCTCAAGACTACTAGTTAGGTCCTACTCTTAAGATTAAGGTCTACTATTCCAATATTAAAGGCAATCAACTTTGTACTGCAGTGAATCTCAATCTTCCCTATCTTCATATAACAATCATCAACATATTGATATGAGATTGAATATTGAGAATTTTCTGAGTGAGTTAGCATAAAACAAGTGTGTTTTTGTGTTTTTAATTTGATCATATAAAGGGTAAAAATTTGACTTTATTGATTTTATTGGAAAGATAATTTTATGCCAACAGAGTTCAAATATGATTTTGCGTATATTGGCGCCGCAGCTGGCTCGAACAATGCGCAATTTGGAAATCCAATTTATGTCCACTTTTTGGATCAGCTGGGGACGTATATCGGCTATAATGAATGTTAACTTCCAAGTCGTCTATCGTCTCTGGTTTATCGGCATAGACTAGTGACTTTACATATCCCCACGGAAAATAATGCAAAGGTGTTAAATCATACGATCTCGGAGGCCAATTCACAGGTGCGCTAATATAATGTTTCTTTCAATAAATTGATTGTGGCGCACGCTGTGTGGCATGTTGTGCTGTTTTGTTAAAACTACAGCTTTTCCACATTAACGCCATTCAATTGGGGACGAACGAAAAAATCAGTAATTATGGATCTATTGCTGTGAACACTGGGGAATCGAATCATTTGGGTCCTCCTCAATACTACGCCCCGCACACTGTACGACATCTCTGCAGGTGCGTATTATCAATTAGAGTATGCGTGGTGTAAAAACGATCTATGTTTATTCGAATTACTTGCTCGGATGGACGATTACGTCGATCCAAAATGGATGTAGCGCACGGTAAGTTTCGCGAACTGAATCACGATTTTCGAAATAAATTTTCAAAATTTGCAAGCGTTGTTCTGGCGTAAGTCTATTTATGATGAAATAACAAACCAAATTAAGTACAAATCGGCTGTCAACTGTCAAATTGGCTGTCGCTGGAAAAAGTGTTACCAATTCGAAAAACAAACCTCTCAAAAAACACCCTTTATAAATAAAACATTTCAAACCAATCTTATATATTTTTTCTTCGAAGAACTTTGTTTATTATTTGTTAAATTGATTTTTGCAAGAGAAGCTCGCGAACTTCTATGAGAATACCTTAACTTTTACTATAAAACGATTTGGCTTCGAAGATTTTCTTCAAATACTGTGTTCAAACATGTAAGTGCAGTAAACATTGTATAAGTTATTTCTGAATTCCCAGAAAGCCAGGAGTTTGCTTTGCTGGTTACGATATGGCCATGTCAAAGAAAACACACTCTTCTTCGTCACAAGGAAAACATGACAATAAGAGTCGAATAACGCAACGACCATGCGTCTAAACTCAGTTCCCACATCATACACATGTATGCAACAAATAACCAAGTTATCGCTTTGTGATTCGATTTTGATGTCTAAACGGTGTAATGTAAGCATTGAAGTTTTCAAAAGATATTAGAAAATACCTTTCATTTCTTCCACATGTTATTTTAACGGTTCTATCATGAACAAGGAGGGCTACGCTCTCCTGACCGCTTCGCGGCACAACCGCATGTTAAAGTCAATTAAATTAAAAATTGTTTTCATATTTAACTTTGTTTAAGCCACTGTGTTATTTTCACGTCAACCGGTTTCGACACTAACGTATCTTCATCAAGACTGGCGTACAAGTGAACTATTCAGTAATTTTTTTTTAAAACGACATCTATTACGGGGTGTAGGCGGAGTCTTGGTAAGAGTGGTAACCTGCTATTTCATATCTTTTCTGTTTCAATGTCTCTCTGTCAATCACCTTCCCATTCTTACCAAAACTCATACCCCGAAATGTCGTTTAAAAATAATTAGGGAACAATTATACAACGATATATCAAATAAATTTTGTTTTTCTTAAAAACATATTACGTTTTTAAATATAAATTATTACATTTATCATTCATCAAACGGTATTTATTTCTTATAATTTAAAAAATATAGTTATATAAATTGTCAAAATTTAACCGGAAAATATAATATATTTCTTTTTTATATTTTGTTAGATTCGAGCTCAAAAGTAGGAATATTATTAATGCAAAATAAACAGGTAATTCTACTCTTCATATCGAGATAAAAAAAATTAGTTTGGTATTCGCTGATAGATTAAATAAAGACAAATGTAAATGGTGAATCTTCTACGTCTCGAGAGAAAATGATCTGGCGTACCGTCATCCAAAATTTTAGAGTCCAATCTTTCTCGTATGCACCGAAGATATATAATAAATACATGCTAATTTATTTTATATTGAATTGATCGCATCGTTAATGATAAAATGGATTGATTATATTATCGAATATCTGAATCTATGTACATTATATTATATGTTCTATATTGTATTCTACAATACGCACATTCCTTTTACTAGTCTTAAACATTCTCCTTCTAACGTCTTGGACCACAGACCAGTAAATGAATAGACATTAAATAAAGTATACATATAGGAGAGGGGTTTGGAACATTAGTTGCGGGACGAGGGGTATTTTACACACATTCTTGGTGGAAACATAAATTCGATAGTTCATATCACATATATGCAACGGTAATAGTATTCAGTCTTCGAAAATTAAATCATTTTGTAAACCACCGTTAAAATTTTCGTTCCAATCGAGTCATATTTAAAAAAAAAGTCGCAGTGCTATTTGATTGCGTAAGTGGTATCAAAGTGATCACGTGGGTTCATGTCTATAATTTGGTGATCTGTGTCTTATATATACTAATTAAAATAAAAACCTATATTTGTATGAAATATTCAATTGAATTTCAATATAAATATAAGGTTTTATTGTCGTGTATCAATAACGTAATCAATGTGCAAATAAATAGATACTCATGTTATAATTCATTTTCTAAGTGGCATCAAATCGAATGATGAAAAAAGTAAATTTCAATGACGGGTCACCAAAAACGTGTTTATTTAGAAGTTTCTAATTATACAAAACTGTCTAGGGAACACGTGATTTGTAAGTTTTTTGTGGCATACAATTCAGGTTTTTTTTTTACACAGAAAAGTGGCGTGCGTATAACAAACAATCAACGTAGTAGGTACTCGAAGATATTTAATTGTGAAGTATTTAAGTGTTTATTTATATTATAATTATTATTGATTCGGTACTTACCTTTGTGTTGTTTTCATGACAAGCTCCAACCTGAACGGGCAACATAATTCCCACCTTATATAATCGGGACACGTACTTTTGTCACATGTTCCGTGTTGGCTTTTGTCACTCAGCCACAAAATACACACACTCACACACTCGGCGAGATGAAAAAAGTTTGAGCAACGATTGCACAATTAGTTTAACTTTGCTCAGTGTGAAGAACACAGGACAAACTCGTCATTCGTTAGTTAGTTGATCAGTTGCTCGCGAGTGAATGGAGTAATTATTATATTTTATCACCTTTTCAATAAGATTTTTAAGATAAACTAAGAAAAAACTCTCATAATAAGAAAAATATAATTATTGTAAGTACTTTGATTAAAAAAATAAATATTTACAAGTCTTATAACTCTACATGTTAAACGCATGAATATTTAAAATTATAAAGATGCGGTTAAAGCACCAATAAAATTTAAATATTCTACAAGATGTCATGATTTGGATTATTATTAAATTTTTAATCAATTATTAATTGATTTTGAGCAGTGAGGTGTCACCACTCGGATACAGAACGCACTATATTTAAAATGATCTAGCTTTGTAAAAGACGTTAATAAGATATTATTATATTGAATTTGGTAATCGCTAATACTTTTGATTATAATATATATAAAATGAAACACATAATTTATATTCTAAAGATAGATTTTCACAAATCAGTTATTGGGTTTGATGACAAAATTAATAATGTTTCTATGGTTATAATATTTTTTCTATCTAAACACGAGATTTTTATCTTCAAGACAGGTAGATCCTCACATAAAATATATATTGTACTATTGATTAATGCAGATTCCGTAATAATATTCATTTATTTGAATAAATATGTTAAAAGTTATAATTTTGATAATCATTATAAGTAAAGGATTACCAGAACTGCACGACTAAATTAATATATATTAAACATAAAATTTAGTATAAAACAATCACATTTTTAACGAATTTCCCGATTGTAATTTTCGGGAAAAGCAAGTTTCCCTGTTTGGAGGCTGTGGATTTATTAAGGCAAGTGTTTCTTGCTGTGACCGACAAAGAACTGAAGAGTGTTGGATGCTAATGCATTCACAAGGCATGGTGCGATGTGATCACACATAAATTTACTGTCGCGAGTGGCTGCACATAAACAGCAACGTATGAATCAGGGCTGGTCTCTGCCACAGGTCATCGATATAACATATTATATATATAGGATGAATATTATGTTCCAGGCCGATTTTGTTTGACCGCCATTTGGGTTTGGAAAATATTCGTCAGTTTGCATTTAATAGTCGTAGAGAGTAGTTGATTTCAACTTATAACAAAGTATCTAATACCTCAAAAACGTGTTATCTAAATAATAATGGCATAGGTGTAGCCATTAATGGTGATCGCTATCGTCACATGTTGGAAAACTTATTGATAGCCAAATTAGGTTGATTGGCCTACACCACATATGGTTTCAACAGACAGTGCCACCTCTATACACAGCCCGAGCTACGTTTGAAATTTTGCGAGAAAATTTTCCCGGCCGCATAATGTCAAAAAGTGATGATATCGACTGGCCTCCTTGATCACCTGATTTGATCACGCTCTCGTCTATTTTATGTGGAAGTATTTAAACGAGAAAGTATACGCCAATAAGCCAACAACAATTCCGATGCTACAGGATAATATTCGAAATCAAATTACTGAAATAACACGCGAAGTGTGCGAGAATGTTATGAAAAACATGATTAAAAGAAAGAGCATGCATTTTTTTCACAGCGGCCATTTGGCCAATGTTATATTTCATGCCTAATTGTAATAAACCAAATAGTTGATAAATAAAAACAAATTTAAATTTTTTTATTTTATTTCTTAGTTATTTAAAATAATATTGTCCTGGAACATAATATTCACCCTATACGATATATAATATGGATGATGGACTCATATTGGAAAGTTTTGTGGTGACTATAAGTTTAATATTTCATACGATATTTCACATAAACTCTATTCAAGCCAAATTAAAATTTTGTTGGTTTAAAAAGCTTTTGGGCAACAATTCAATCTACGATATGTATTGGTAAAACCATACGTTTGTGCACCTAGTATGAATCATAAATTTTCAAAGAGATCAAAAATATGATTGTAAAATGAAAAATTATTTAAATATTGTCTACAGCTAAATTGACAACCATTTGAAACAACACTGTCAAATATAACTTAAGAATAGTCCAACAGTTAAATAAATAAGTTATATTGCTAGAGATGAAGCATTATTGTTACATAATAGTACGTATTCGTTGTACACTTCGTAATTCTCAGAGGTCTAAGTGAAACTCCTTGGTGACAGTTATATATTTATTACAATCAGATACAATTGAGATACAAGATGTACAACTAGTATCAAGACAAACGGTAGCGCTGGTAGATTTTAATCACCGCACATACACACGTCTTGCGTCGGCGGTCACACACACACACACACACCATCCATATATAATCCAAGGACATCACGTCCAAGGAATTATTAACCTGAATAAAATATGGGACTCCCTACTGCAACAACAGTGTATATCATATTTTATAAATGTTGATGTCGGCCATCTTGAATAATATACAGTGCTGTTGCAGGTAAGATCACTGAGAAATTGTGTGTAATAGTATTTTTATTTATTTAAAACACCATTCGATGCCCAAGAATTTGTGCAACGCATATGCATTCATAATTCAGATCTGCCCAAAAACGATATAATGTTCTTGCAAGGGGTGGTCTCACAGAGCTACTTGTATTAATATTGTGCTAAAATTAATTTTTCTAGAGTTTTATAAAACATATTTGTTTTATAAAGTTTAAGTTATAAAGAATCTATTTTATAAAGTTTCAAAATTGATTTAACACTTTCTTACTTCTGTGCACCATATCGGAAGCAGTAAAGTACTTGTGGAAGACAAATCACTGCCGCAAGTATTCTACAGACTGCAAATACGAATAATAGTGGACTCAGATCACGGTACCTTGGAAAAGACAATAATAGGTTTTATTTTTCTTAACATTTAAATTTCCTTTTAAAATGATAGTTTTAATGACAATTTTTTAACATTTCAGATATCTACAAACTTACGAGCGATGAAAACACACATTTGATTTGTAGTTGTGTGCATCCTAACTCTAGTCCTAAAATTAATCTAAAAAAATGCAGCTGCAGTTATATGTCATCATAACAGTCGTTCGTCATTGATGACGTCACCTATGAAGAGCCCAAAAAATCTAAAATTGCCGCCGTCTCGATCAAAAGATGGCGACATTGTTGAAGTGGAAGTGGAGCAGTAGAATTTCGGCTGGCGAGTGGTATGATTATTCCAAACGTTGCATTTAATGTCATTGGTCATTTGAAGCACTTGAAGAACACACCAACATACCCAGCGTAATGTGTCAAGTGGAGTAGTCTTCAATGGCAACTATTATGACTGTCGCTATGATTTTAAGTAACAAGAAACATTAACATATATTCGTGTGGTTCAATGTCGTAAAAGTACAAGTAATTAACTCTCAATTATTTATTATGATACGATGAAACCTTGAAACACTCTAAATGTTTATATAAATTCTTATAATATTTATTGCATTAATCTCCAATAAGTGTTATTTTTTGACAATTAAAATTACGACAGAATAAAATTATAGTATTTGCCTATAAAATTGTTATTATTGGCAGTTTAACAGTGATGACATTAGCGAAAATAAAACTGTGTAAGAAATCTCAGTCAATATTATATAAATAAATGTATTCACTGTAAACATTCATTGTGTACAGGGGGGATGGAACTCACCGAAACCGAAACTATATTATGAATTGTCGCTCGTGAGGCAAAGTCGATAAGATTCGAACTATTGGAAGGGAATGGGTAAATCAAGATTTGAAAAGACCAAAATTTTAAGGATGTTTTTAGCAAAAGTCATATGCAAAAAAAATATGCGAAAATCAGAGGAGCGATCCGTTCTTAGGTGACCAAAGTTAATTGTATACGGATGCTGGTCACCTTGCTGCACTTTGTTACAGTTGCTGATTATTGAAACTTTCTAAATATTCTCTTTCCCGTAGTAAAATCAACCTATATATAATTGAAAAGTAACGTTTCAATTTAAGCTGTAAATCATGACTCTTTCAATCGATAACTGAGGATCGCGGTTCTCTATTCTGCTTCAACACCGCGAACTGCTTCCCGACCTTGAGCTTTGTTTAATGAGACTTGGTTATGTCTATCTTATTGGAAATCGACCTTTCGTCTCCGTTCTTGTATATTGTTCGTGATCACCAATTTCTCCAGGTTATCTCCATATTTCTAAGCAATATACCCAAGGTATGAAATAATTTTTTTCCTGCACGTTGAGAGTAAATGAAGAAAATCCCAAAGGGTACCACCCCGTCCCGGAATCGTTTTGAGAGTTCTTTACTCTCGCTTCGATTCCACTCAACAAAGTAACGCGTGTAATATTTTACAAAATCTTAAAAATTTTTTGGAATATATTTTAAAGTTACAACAGTTAGTTACGTTCGGGCAGTTAGTAACTAAAACCTTGTGGCTTTCCTTCATTGTTTACTTTTTTTCTTGTTCAAAGCTTTTTGGTGAAACTTTGTGGAGTTTCATGATTATTTTGTAAATTGAATTGAAATACTTTATTTTATTCCAGACATACCCTTAATTACTGTCTGAAAATGTTTTTAATTTCAATTGGATTGTATTATTGATAATGGAAGATATTCCCAAAAATGTTCTATCGATTAATATAATAAAATATAGTGGAATAAAACAAAGTGTTTCAACTCAATTTACAACATTTTTATTTTATTTTATTACATGGTACATTTATTACATTTGGCCATGATTACATTTTTATTATTCAGTCATTAACTGATATAGGTTGGCTCCGGTATCATCGTATCAAAGCTATACCTGTATAATATGTATCAGTTTGACATAAAACTTGTTATCATATTGAATTCAGAAGGCAGTCTTGTTAAAAGATATTTTTTTAACTGTACATAATAAATAAAAAAAAATTTAATGTAAAAAAATAGATGACTATTAATATTAATAATCTCAGAGTGAAGTCATTCTTGAATTATGTTAGAAGAAAAACATTAACGCGTAAGTACGAAAATGCACATACAAAAATATTTGTGTGCAATATCTCTGGAATGACAAAGGTGCAGTTTTAAGCCAGCTATAATATCAATTCTCATTGATTAGCAAGACAAAACAATAATTTTGTATTCAAACAAAAGCAACACATAAAATATCAAACATTAAAAAAACAATAAGCACTCGTGCCCGCCCATGAGATGAGTTTTGGTCCATATTCCATACCATAAAACTCGCGTATGTGAAGGTTATAATTTGAATTTTCTTCCATCTGTTAAACATCTGTTATTTAAAAAATATGAATTTTAACACTTTGTTAACAATATTTATGTATTTTATTTTTTATAAACAAGATTAATAAATTAAATATAAATTTTTAAAAATGTACTGTATTTCAGGGAAAAGATTTCTAAAACGAAACTTTATATAATGAAAGACGTGTTCTATCAATCTTTAATTGTAAAATAAATATTAAGTAATTTTTAATTGAAGTTAAACACGGGATGTTGTTGTGAGTTTTAGGAGCGAAGTAAATACGTAATTTGTTGCTTCATCTGCTAGTTTTTTACTAGTTTAATACTGTTACTAGTTTTTTACTGAATTATACTAGGTAGTGATTTTCCGCTTGGTGAGAACTGATAGGAAACGAATTAAATAAGTAGATAGGGGTAGTAACATATTGAATTAAAATAAGATATTCCGCAATACGTCGGGTGACGACGGAATGTTAATATTAAAGATAAATTAATTAAAGTTAAAAAAATGTATAATTTTTTCATATTTTCATAGAAAGCAATCACTTTGTGGTTTGACAAATTAGATTAAATATTATCTGTCTTATATTTTGCCTCTCTTTATATACATATATATATATACTTTTTTTGTATTTATTTTTAGTTTTGAATACACTTGAGCAAAGCGAAACCGGTTGGCGTTTAATTAAATTCGTGGTTTTATACAAAGTGATTGTGTTTTATTACATTTAAAATATATATATATATATATATATATATATATACATGCTACGTCAATATTCAATGAGGTTCGAACCCCCGACCACAAGCACGTCAAATGAGAAAGCCAAATAATTTTCTCGATTTATACATAATATAATATTAAAATATGATTTATGCCAGAATTTAAAAATGATTGTATTCGTTTTTAAATTTATTATAATTTTTTTTTAATTCATACGTATTCATATACCGGAGAAGAACTGTCTGCTATAATACAGTAAAATACTAGTGTAGCAGGCAGGGTACCCAAATATATGTCTTACTTTGCTGCAATATTTTATTCTATTATAACAAATTAACTCAAAAAATAAATAATAATTATTATAACATGACTACATTTTAAATGTATTAGTTTTAGTGTTGTGTGCATATTCAGAAAAGTCGTGTCCGTATGCCTTCACATCACATCAGAAAGCGGTTCCACCGATCGAAAACTTCGAAGTAAAACTTCAAACATCAATATTTAATGTACTCTATACATTCACGAGAATAGCGCACAATGCACTAAATAACACGATTGTTTTAACGGTTCGTAGTTGTGATAATCCGAAGCACAAAAGGAAACCGTGTTTTACAAAGTGGATTTGATTTACTTGATGTACATTGTTCCACTTGACACCGTCTGCGCGAGCTCTAAGGTACCGCCAAGCGCGAAGCTTCGATTTACAAAAGAGCTTTTTCTTGCTAAACACTTAAGGTTTATTTGACTGCCTTGACGTAGTGGTCCAAAAGGTTATAATTATTTGCGGTTATTCTGCTGCCTTATAAATAGGTTGAGAAAAATAATTGAAACTGAAGAACCTTCTTGTAAGAAAACATATTCGGGTACCGGGATGTAATTGACACGTACACTCAATAATACAACGTTTTCACGAATCAAACAAAGAAGTTAGCAGAATATGGCGGTTCTTCTTCAGACCGCATATATACAGTGAGGTTTACACTATTTCATTTTTTATTATTATTAATTACGTCTCAGGTCACGATTAATACGATCATTAGTGATGTCTTTCAAAGGTTTTTGCGCTCCGCGTGAAAATTTGTAAAGCAAAGAATAAATTTCTTGGAAGGTAATTTACGATTTGTCAAGCTCGAAATACGCACGTGTTTTAATGCAATGAATGGCATTGCACAGCTGTTTTTCATGGAACGGGGCAATTAATCGTGGAATTCTTATTCAATTTTTTTGACCGTGTCAGGTAGGGACGTACTTATAAGTATTCGTGTAGTTTTCCTAGTAAATATCGTACATGACATAATACATTTTGTTGAACATTACAAACACAAACATCTGTCACGTGGTAATTATTCGGTTTCTTTTTAAATAACTATATTTTTGAAAAAAATACTTTATTTTTCTTTTATATTTAGGAAGTGTGCTCTTGGCGGTACAGTGCTGGCCATGCATCTTTGTTCTGAACACCATTCAGAAGTTGTTTGTAGGTGAATTTAAATAATTGCGTGTTAATAACTCGATCAATTAAAAATCTGCTTGAAAGCAATAAGATTATTGTTCCTATATAATAAACTCCTACTATAATATTTAAATAAAATTGAAGTAACCCCTTTTCTTATCTATGATAGAATGACAGATTCTCGATTTACTGACAAATGACAAGACATCGAGAAAGTCATAGAAATAAGTGGGGAAATGCAATATTTAATAAGGATATCAAATATGTTAGTATCGAAACCAGTTGACGTAAAAATAACACAATGGTTTAAAAAAAGATAAATATAATTTTAAATTATGTCTAACTACAAAGTTAACGCTACAAACTTCAACAAAAACTTATCCATCCATTATAGTGATCAGCTATTGACATTAAATAGCCAAGAGCAGTGGTCGGTGAAGGTATTCTTGAGGAGACCGGGATCTATCAGCTTGTAGAGCAAGGGATAATGATGATGGAGTAACAAATACACGAAGAAGTCTTATTGGGTTAAAGGTGCTACATGAACCTACCTATACATTATCTACATATTAGGTACCTATATAATTTTATGTTATAACCTTATAATATAATTGACAAAAGTGTATTATATTATTATATAAACAATTACAATTGAAATCATATTGTGAATTTAAAAAAATTAATAATTAAACTTTTTTAAAATAGTCATATAACATTTATGTTTGTAAGTCATTCATTAAAAAAAATCACAAATTATAAGTATACCATCAAAAATATTGTTTTCTGCATTACCTACTTACAAACATGAGATTTATACAGAATAAGAAAAACGTAATTTTTTTTTTGCTTATTATTAAACAATGTATTGAAATGATTTTATTACAACGTTTAAAAATAAATTACTAAATAAGACTTTCATAATACATTTACTAATATGGTTTTGCAATGTGAATAATAATAATAAATTTTGGATTATGAATAGTAATCAGATATTCATATTAGTAACGGGTATGTAAATTTTGCACGTGGATTAAATGATTTATTTTACATACATATCAAATTTAAATGATTATGTTAATAATGAAGGAAAACTGCAAAATAAATTTAAGATCCCAGAAAATATACAGAGTGTAACAGACCTAGTCCACAATATTTTATAGATGGATATCTGACATAATTATGAGTCGAAGATATTCAAGGAATATGTGCCTAATCTCAATCATGTCAGGGATATAAGCATTTAAAAAAAATCGTAATTACGCAATTATTTCAATTAATTGAAATATTTTATTGATTTCGAATAATGTATTTAATACAAAAAATTAAAGGTAAATCAAAATTCAAGGGCCCAAACATTTTTTGTTAGATAATTTAGGGCCTGAAGCAAAGATTAATATTAAGATTAATAATGGATACGCTTCACAAATATTTATTTCGAAGTACGTAGACTTGAAGCTTAACATGATTTAGTAAAAATTTTAAACAATATTTTCCGTAACAGTGCATAATTTGTACATACTCCTTGAAAATCTTCCACTCGTAATTTCGAAACTCATAAAATATTCTGAACTAGGATTATTATACCCTGTATAAGTCTAAAAAGTATTTAAAAAATAATTTAGTTCGTATCGTGGCAAAAATCAATTAATAGATTCCATTCACAATTACTTCAAAAAATTACTTTCTGTTTTTAACTAAACAAAAAAATATTAATTTTTGTCCGCATTTATACTATATTTTTCTTGTTAATATTACAATCTTCTTTTGTGTAATTTTAATCATATTTGTAAAAAAATAAACCGTAAAATATAATAAAATATATTATTTGAAATTAAACTTTTTTTTTGAATACCTTTAAAAGTTTTGCAGGAAGTATGCATAGGTAAATAAATGCATCGTAAATCACTTATAGAATAATTGGTACATTAGCATTAGTGAAACTGTTATATCCATATTAATGGGTTTATTGCTACAGTTCCCATTATAAATACTACAAACATGAAACATGCTTTACAATTTTATTACGTGAACAGGGCAAGTTATATTGTTATTGGTTAAGGCGGTCATTTAGTTTTCTTTATAGTGACGTTGATGGATGAAAAAGTATAATATCACTGTTATGGGTTATAATTTATTTAATAAAAATCTTTCACGCGTTTTTAAGCCCACGTTTAATGCCCACAAAAGCAATAATAAAATGTATAACTTAATTTTGACGTTTTAGTAAAGATTGTCTACCCTAGGAAGCTCTTTCTTAGTTCATTAATTGCAATATTTAATGTACTAATTTATTGAATTGATAAAAGAGTGACGAGAGTCGAAATCTGTCCAGAATTCAGACTAAAATCATGGAAATAAATTATTAATAAATAAAATAATTAACAATGTCATTATTTTTTAATACCTTGTACTTATTACACATATTTTTATTTAAAAATAATATTAAATTATCTATGTGTCTATATATCTTTAATTGTTCCAAACTTCGTAAACTGGCGAGTATTCGTGAACTCTGAAAATTTAATATTTAAATTTCAAATTATCTCATGTATGAAAACTATACGAAATAATTAAGAGACCGACCCAATCACACACATTCTAAAGAAATTTTTTAGAATACATTATAAATTCAGCTGAACTACAAGTTTATAAAATAACCAGTGATTATATATAGGAAAAGATGAACTGAATTCTCATTTAAAATACCAAATTTTCATCTCGCTGTCGTTTTATGGAGGAATTCTAATTATGTTGAAACAACACTGAGGAAACTGCGTGTGTCTGTGAGTAAAATTGACGTCTTAGTAAAACTGGTAAATTATATGAAACTAATTTGTGTGTGGTAATGGTGGAAGAGCCCGATTCACGATTTTGAATAGCAATATCCCAATTTTTGGTTCGTGACGACACGATGCATTTGATGTGTATCTACAAAACGTTCATTTCCTAGGCCGGTAGTTGCTTATTATAAATAATAAGTTTTGAT
This sequence comes from Eubasilissa regina, assembly GCA_022840565.1. Taxonomy (NCBI): domain Eukaryota; kingdom Metazoa; phylum Arthropoda; class Insecta; order Trichoptera; family Phryganeidae; genus Eubasilissa; species Eubasilissa regina. The sequence goes on from JAINEB010000025.1 coordinate 19,053,122, forward strand.
AGTCCGCCAGTCAACACACGCGCAGATTTTTTATATTAAATGAGATTATTTAATTAGCGTGATTAAATACTGAATAAACAGGAAATGTTTATAATGCAGTGTTGTAAAAGGGTATAAAAAATGACATACCTACGTGACATTACGGTACATTGTTCAGTTCTATATTATAGCTTATTTTTCCAAAAAATACAAAGCATTATTTAAATATTACTTTATTTGTGATTTATTTATGAATTGATTTTAGATAATATTTATCAGAATCCAGAACCAGTACCCACAAATCCCAACAAGCCAATCATCTTGATCTATCAACAGATCCGCTATAATATAGCAAACTTAATACCTTTCATTATAATAAGATATAAGTAAATTTATCTATTAGCCCCATATTGGGTATGTTTTCTTTTAAATCAATTAAATAGCCATCAACATTGTACTTTCCCCTTTCCTGATATTCTGTCTATTATCTTAGTTTATCTCCCTTTTTCCATACATGTATATGTATTCTGTCTCTTTCTTTCGCATGTAATTTTATATTCTGTCACCCTCTTTATGTATGGATTATGTGCACCCTTTTTGTATTTATTGTTAGTTTTAAACACGCCCTGACAAAATCGGTAAACGTTTATTAAAATTAGTGATTTTACACAAATTGATTGTGTTTTATTTAATTAGATATTTCTAAGTTAATTTAATAAAGTTTTCATTATTTTTATAAACAATAGAATTTATTATTACAGAATCGATTAATATTCTAACGAATTCAATCGTAGCATGCTATATTATTTTTTATAAATAAAAAAACAGTACATTATTATCTGAGAATCACAATATACAAAATTATCAAATAAAAAAAAACCTTTTGTAGAGAACTAAGTACATATAATACTTTTAAATAAATTTCTATCACATTTTAATATTTGTACCGAATTTTGTATGTAGTTAATTTGATATAATAAATCATTTTTATAAACTAGTATTTTAAATCTATTAATAAATTATATTTACAACATTACATTTTGAAGATATCGTTGATAAAATGATTATAAATAAATAGATCACAGACATAAAAACCGGTTTGACGCGAACACATTAACATATAAATTCAATTAATAGCTAACACGTTAAATTTGATAAGAGGGAAATCGGAATTTTGTTTCAATTTTTGACATGGTGTAAATACGGTCTTTAATTAAGTGAATATTTATGATGTGAAATTAGGCATACTGCTATCTACCTTTGAACACTCGAAAGTTGATATATTTAATAATAAAAATAATGTCCATTCATTGATAAACATTAACCATTATTTTTATATATGAGACACAAGAGGCAGAAGATTTTGTACCTGAACGTTTTGTTTAATGCAGTTGTCTTATTAGCATTATTTAAAAAAATGACTAATTTACTTTCATTAAAAAAATCATGAAATTATCAAATTGATTTAAATATTTGGTAACTATCAAACTAGGCAAGAGCCCTGCATTTTGACAACTTTCAAACTGTAAATGAAATATGTCTTATTCCGGTTATATGGTAAACATGAGTATATATATTAAATACGAGTATGTATATTACAGAAATAAATATACATACATATATATTTATTGTGACATTTCAAAAAAATGCGAAGTGACACAGAGCGCTGCTTACCGATCCCAGTAGACGCGGTCCGCGAGAGAGAAGGCTGAGGAGGAAGGGTGGACTTGTGCGCGAGCGGGCGAAGTAAGTGCGAGGTGCGCGGGAGACGGTGCTCCGTCGCAGAGAGAATGGAAAAATGCGACGACCTAGATAGCAAACGAGGGTTTTCTCCTGCGGTGGATTGAGAGATTTAAAATGGGCCTGATCCATCCGCGGTATTTGAGGAAATTCCGCTGCAACCTGCGAAGAGGCGGATGGGCTCGACGGACTCTACAGTGGCAAGATGGCATCAGGGTAACATTCTGGAGGAAGAGATCACTTCTGGTGCGGAGTGTGGCGGCCTGAAACAAGGCTGCGTAGGAACAAGGATGGTAGCCTGTAATTTGTTGCAATATCACTTTGAGGCAAAGTAAGTATAAATTGATGTGTGCTAAATCGGTAACATTCTGTATCCTCACTAAGAGGAGAGTTTAACTTCAAGAAAGAAGATGTCAACAATAATTATCGTGCTTACAATATCGGGATTATTATGTTTAATGTTATTAATGTGTAAATCAGGGTTGTTATTGTTTGAGACCACTCCCATCCATCCGAGTCAGACATATCTACACGATACGCATTACCCACAGTCTGAGTCTAGCCGGTGGCGTGATGTGCTGGTGTTCGATCCACCGATGCCAGCGCATTAAATAACAATATATATATTATTAAAAACATCTACCGTATTTGTTTAAAATACATGTTTAGCCAAGTAATAAGGAATATAATATATATTTTTAATTTTCACGACTAAACTTTGTACTACACACATGTTGGATTATTGTCACTACTAGCAGCAGTCCCTCTCATCATTAGATAATAACTTATGATAAAAGGTATAACATGACCTTTTTGTGCCGAAGATACATTAAAAATAATAATAAACAAGTCTATTGTAAGACATATGAAAATTCGTATATTGGACAGTTTCTGTTAAAAAATACAGCTTTATAATATTTCAATATTAAAATTTCTTACAACTTGTTTGTTTTCTATATTTTCCCTTATTATACATATATGTACACTAAAATGTTTCTTTAGAACGAAATGATCACAAAACTACCTAATTCGTATATTTCCAAGAAAATTGATACTTCACACCAATGAAACGTATCAGATTATTTTCAAATTTCCAATATTGGGATATTTTGTATAAGATAATGTACATTATAATATACTTAAAATATGAGAAGGTACAGTGCAAAACCAGATTTATCGCAGTAATGCAGATTTTGAGTATTAAAAAAAAGTTTTTTAATTTAATTTTAATCATCACTGTGATTTTTTTTTAATCTACTGTTTATTTTCAGACGAATAAGATTAAATATGCAACATAAATTAAAAATCTAATCGTTTGCATAGATAAAGTTGGTTTTGTTCGGATTTGGCTGGATAAAGTTGGTATGGCACCATTTACTCGGGGCAATATCGCTTTCAATCTCATTTCTAAAGAAAAGTATTAAAAAACTGATAAATAAAATACACGCAAAGATCATGGAGTAAATCATTTTTACAAAATAATTATTTTAAAATACATTTTAGTAATTTAATGAAGAGTGTTTATAATCTATTCAAATGGAGAAAGCTGATTTTGCACCAGGCTCATTTGTGGATAAAGTTGGTTTTGTTTTATCTTGCGCAATTCATTATAAAAGGATAAAGGTGATTTTGTACGTCTTTTTCATATTTTCTGGGTAGGTTTCAAAGTAAATGTCGACAATCAAGTGACATCTTGAAAATATGATAAAGTTTCACTAACTAGAAATCTGTATTTTTGATGAACGAATGTGTCAATCATGCATAATTCATAGGAAAAAATGACGTTCCATAGACGAAGCCATAGAAAAATGACTAAATAATCATTTCTTTGACGGACACAAGGATTACGTTGATAAGCGTTCTTGGAATAAATCGTGACGATATAATTATTCCTGTAAAACATCAAATGCAATTTAAATTAAATTAAAAACTAATCTTATCTATTAGGCTTTGGCGCCAATACTTACATTATTGACGTAATGATAATATGCCTGTGTATTTGTCATCGCCGTATCAAAGAAATATATAATAAATATAAAAAAATGTACTATTAATTATTTTATAAAGAAAGCTACGAATGGTACTAATTTAGATATCCTCAATCTTTATTATTAAACATATTGCGTATAATTCATATCTGAAATAGAAAGTCTCTTCTTAGTAAAAAAACAATTGGCTTTAAATAATACTTTTTTTTTCAGAATTATTTCAGGTATCCGCAATAACTAATAAAGATATTATCTAACAAATTACCTCGAATTTATAACAATATAATATCTAAGTGATACGATCTAGTATGTATATTTTTATCTTTTGTATAATCAAAATTGACACCGAAGACAATTCAATATTTAGATTACATTTTGTCGTATAATAGTGAAACATGAAAAATAATTATTTTCAAAGGAAAGTTTATTGTAGAGATATAAAAATAACGAACATTTACTTAATAGAAATTTTCTTAAATGTGAATTAAATGTTTTAATTAGAAAGATATACATAAAAAATCAATTTTATCAAAAAATATTGTTGTTGCTACCGGATTCGAACCTGGATATCTATCTTCCTATCCGGATAACGTGCATTAACCGATTATGCTACACCAACACAGTGCATTAACGACAAATTTTCAAACTTATATGTTACACTTTTACAATATTTTTCGATAAAATTGATTTTATATGTATATCTTTTTAGTTAATACATTGAATTTGTATTTAAAAAAATATCACAGACCTATCTTCTGAATAATTACAATTTCACAATAAGAATGTGTTCTCATTAATAATATAAATTGTTTTTGCTACTTAACTGCAATCAACGTAAAACGCTTGACAAATAAATTGCGGTATTTTTTTTTTAAATATGCACAAGAAATTTTATTATCTTATCGTATTAAACTTTTTTTTATTACTGTCGGAAAAGTTTTAAAAGGATTTAATAGCATTTAAAAAAAACTTAAAACTGATAAAAGGATAAATGTTCGTGTTTATTTTTTTCCTTTATGACCGACGATTCCTTACAAAAATCTTCTGACATTGACACTCGTATGACAGTAATACCGTGTAACATGGGCATGTTACATCCGTATACGTGTAGGGATATAATGCTCTTTGTCGGAGGGGAAAGAGCTTCAGGGTTAAGTAAGCTGTCTATCTAAGCAAAAAATATCGTTAGACATTCTAATAATGTGTTTGTATTTTGAATATTTTATAATTCTAAATCACAAAAACCTGGTATATTTGTAGGGATGCTGGACATGAGTTTATGGCAGTTTTCTCTTCTTAACCACAACATTGTTCTGGTAGTCACGCAAAAATATAACTTGTAATGATTCTCTGTCCTGAAGCAATTCTCGTTCGGCAAGATTTATCATCGGCACTTGTCAGGTTAGACTAATTTGTTACATTTTAAAAAACCTTTTATTACTTTCATACCTATATATAGGTAGTATACAAATGAGCGGAAGGTTATATGCGCCATTAAACTAACACGAAAAAACAAATGACCGTTCAAAGAGGAAATCGTGTAGCTCGATTAAAACCATTATTCATGATTTAAACAAAACACCTTTCTTAATCGAAACATATTTTATCACAGCAAGGTGATCTTCTCAAGGTTCAACAAACGATACAACACTGTGAATAAAGACAATTAATTTATCACTTTAGAAACATCTAAATTACAAAGGCCATAGAATAGTTTATCTCATTTCGGTGAGGTTACTTTTGCCATTAAGGGTTCAGAATAGTTTCAGAGATAATTTTGGGATTTCTTAAATAAACCAATTCTATTTCAAACTTAGTTAATAAAGTTAAAAATAAAATCCTGGCCGAGCACTCGAGTTTTTACTCGAAATACTACCTATTGCAAAGTCTCATGATGTAACTTCCAGAAAATTTTAAATTCCACTTAAACGCACGCATATTTATATACATATATGTTTAATTTAAGATTTACGCAAGGAATAGTGTATGGAACTGGCGCTTCTTTCCTTGGCGAAACCTAGGCTGACTTTTCAGCACGGTAATATGTGCCATTGTAAAATTACGATACAACCATACTTTTTCGCAAGAGATTTAGTTTCAAATATATAGCCAGTTCCACGTATATAAATGTTCCTTTAGAGGTAAAACTCAATAAGTGCGATTTTTGGTGAAATAGAGCTTTTTATGCCAAATGGGAAAAATCATCAATTCTTAATTTTCAGTCAGTTCTGAGATACGTTGGGGTAAAACTAATATTTGAACATATATTTTATGGCGATTTGAATGTTTAAACCTTTTTATCTTCATAATATGAGAATGTCACTTAGTGAGTTTCACCTCAAAAGTGATGGTAATATATTACTTTAAAAATTCGTAACTTCTTTATTTAAATTGGTCTTAAAAAAAGAAATATGTCGTAAAGAATTTTTATTATTGCAATTTTCACATATTTTAAATTATGGTACGTTCGACATTGTAAGCATAATATGTACCTTCCTAATAATTACCTCAAGTCCAAAAATTGCATTAATGTCCAGTGAGCAAAATTATTATATAATTTATCAATTAAATTTATTATCACAAAGTGACGTATATATGACATCTTTCAAAATACATTTTTCCCCTAAGAGTCACTAACCTATTGATATTTTCATTAGCAATTATAATTATAGTGGAATGTACAATGCAACCTTAGTTTAACAAGAAAATAATTATTTGAATGCACAGTTACATATTATAATCTGATCGCTTAATAAGAATAATTCATTGCGATCGTACATATGTTTAAAATTAAATAATATATTTTGTTTTATACTTTTGTTATCATGGTACAACCGTTCACTCTAGTAATTATTAAATCTTAGATTTTTTAATATTGCATTTGCGACTTGAGGGTTGTCGATATTTTGTACATATGTTTTACTCGTATGTGTTATGAGTATCGATTCAGGGGTAGAAATCATAAAATGCTTTAAATATTTCAAATAGCTTAAAACGCTGTTCATTTAAAATATGACTGTTAATTGAAAATACTACTCTTCATAGAAAAGTACCTGAATATGTCCATCTATCTACGTATATCAAAATAAAATTTTGACAAACGAAGAATTGTCGTCAAAGTACTCCTAAAATAATATGGATGAAATAAACAACCACTCGTTCGTATCAATTAAAATATGAGATTCTTAGAAATGTAGTATATTTATCAGAAAATACATTAAGTATGGTCAAACATAAAGTTTTTTTTTATCTTACGTTACTTTACCATGCAAGACAGTGATGACAATAAACGCCTAGTAAGATGGGAAGAGCAGTCATAATGAGATTCCTGGCGGCTCTCTTTATTGATTGATGTATTAGGGTAGCTGGCCAGGAGTTAGGAATGTTCACCAACAACGGCAGCAAATGGTGATGATTTATTGGGTTCTGTTGCCGAGCGTCCGCATTAGCAGCGAGATGTGAAAGTTCACTTGAGAATGGGTTACGCACAATCCATACCAACAAAAATCAATCCTGCGAATTTTTTAACAAAATTTAATTATGATAATAATGTGAGGATTAGGAACCTGTCTTGGTTTCTTTAGACCTCGCAAGTGTTAGTAGGCACCGAGTGATTCAACACTCCTTTTAGAAAAAAACCAGCTAAGTGCTACTACAACTCAATGAAACGAAAAGTGAACGTGTTTTTGAGAAATAACCCCATTACAGTATATAATATGAAAATTATTTATCATATATCTTTCGATTAATTATTTAATACATCATAAATTAACCAAAGCAGTTCAAAGAATAAAACACACAATATAGATAATTTTCAGGAATTAGTTTTTTTCTAATAACAACAATTTTTGTAAGTTCGATTTGAGAATATTTTTTTTGTCACATTTAAGTTTTTAATGAGTGCGAGTGTTTGAAATAAAACGTCAGTTCATGTCACATGAATAATATAAATTAGGTTGCGCATTGAACTGATTGACATTGAGTAGGAGTATCTCGCTTCATCGTCAATGCTTTCTCTTTCGAGAATATTGCGTGAATTCTTGTCAGCATCCAATGTCATTAGTTTGTTTACCTCACAGCTTTGCTTTTATGTGCGTCACGTAACATTAATAGGTTAAATAGACTTAGGACTGCGATGAAAAGACATTTCAACCGCTGAAGATATGAGAAATATTTTATCTCTGAGTATGTCAGTAGCCAAGTAGGTACATACTTTTGTTACGTATTATTATTTTAATAATACAATTATTGATTGATTGATTTGAGTTTACGAGGCCAGGAGCTGAGAATCTTGCCCGTGGTGTATGGTAAAGATTGATTGTCTCTCCTCGTCCCTCCTGATTAAAATTTTAATAATTTATTAAAAAAATTATTAACATGGCATAGAATAACATAGTAAAATCTGGAAATTTATTTATTATGATAAAATACTAAATTAATGTATTAATTATAAATATATACATATAAAATCAATTTTGTCGAAAAATATTGTTTTTGCGTCACCGGGATTCGAACCTGGATCTCTTTCCAATCCAACAAAATTGATTTTATATGTATATATTTATAATTAATACATTAATTTAGTATTTAAAATATCACAGACCAATGTTCTGAATAATTATAACTTCACAATAAGAATGTGTTTTCCTTAATAATATATGTTGTATCAATGTATCCAAAATTTAATAAAAATGAATTGATAATTCTGGCGTCTGCAGTCGGTTTACTCAAAGGTATTTGAGATTCTGTAAAAATAATGTAGATGGCTTTCAAATAATGGAACGACAGGTGTATTAATTTGAAAAAAATATAACATATAGGTTCGAAAATTTGTCAAGAAAAATACTGGCGTTATAGCACAAAGGTAGTGTACTCCCCCGGATTGGAAATAGAGATCCAGGTTCGAATCCCGGTGACGCAAAAACAATATTTTTCGACAAAATTGATTTTATATGTATATATTTATAATTAATACATTAATTTAGTATTTAAAATATCACAGACCTATGATCTGAATAATTACAACTTCACAATAAGAATGTGTTTTCCTTAATATTATGATAAAATTCAACGAATTTTCTGTTTTATGATAACTATTATTTATTATTCGACACGTGTATAAAAATAAATATTTTTTCATTTTTGGCAACTAAAACAACTTGCTAGGTAGGTATAATATATTCTAGTTTATGTTGCATAATAGTAAAACTCAAATACACACACAACATTAAATTTAGATACAGAAACATCACGCGTGATAATATATCCAGTGCAGCAGAAACACTCTCACAATAGATAAAACCCTGTGAACTGAGTACAATTCTCACACACTGGCTTTCCTTCGACAAATAATACTCCCAACATAGTTAATCATACTAAAAATAATATTAAAAAGACTTGTGGGAATACAACGAGATAATAATATTGGGGACTTGAAAATTATTACCTATTGAATATCGTTGATAAAAATGCAGTCAAACGGGTCCATCGAGACCTTGTCTGGTCCGAGTTCCAGCCTCTTCCCATACATGACCGCCCGAATTAATATCTAATATTTCTGGTTTTCATATTAAATAATCAGTTCTTGTTCATTTTAATTAAGTATTGTGTAGTTGGTTTGAGAGACGCGGTTATAGACCGCCGCTTTAATTAGGATAATATTATCTCTGTGGGCGAACGGTACAGCTATCGATGGGCTGCATCAGCAGCTGCTGGATCGTTCCTGGCGAGCGCCACGGTATGATGCATGCGTGTGACCAACTTTATCCATTTTGTACCTACCCTGTATGCCTATATATTTATTAAATTAATAAAAGCAAATTTTAGTTCAAGACTTGTAACAACGAGGAAGTGAACGCTTTTAACAATGTACAATATTTGAGTTTTATGTTGTAATGAACATTATTTTTATTTCATTTGGCAAAATTTATTAAAAAAAGTTTTAAGTATTAAAGTAAAACCTATTTTCTATGTAACCTTTTATATTACAATTTACAGATTAGATATAAAGAAAGACTGAAATTTATATTGGATTGTAATATAAACATTTTAAACTTGTGTCGTAAAAGAAAAATATATTTTTTCAATATTTATTTATAAAATATATACCTATATTAAAAATGTGGTTTTATAGAAGACTTAGTAAAATTTGAATTGCCTTATTTAAATGCAATGTGTTACGAAAAATATTTTTGTTAAAATTGCTAAATTAGAAATCGAACTGTAAATATAAATATTTAAAAAAATAATTGGATAATGATTGTGATTGAGTTCGAGCTTTTAGCGTGTAGTCGGTAATTTGGCTCGGTGGTTTGTCGCTGTCCTGGTTGTCTGATCACGTGAGCTTTTAGGGTTAATTGATTTCATTTCGAATAATGATTACCTATGGAGAACAGTAATTTTGGGTACAGAAAACATTTTATGGTCTGTCATTAATAAAACGTGTTACGCCAAGAGGCTGCAAAATCGATCGTCTTCATTGGAACAGCGCGTGACTTCTCCGAATTGTAAACGAAGAATAAATGATATTCAATAATTGAGAAATAAATTATTTAATGAACAAGCCACGCACATTCCTAGAATACCTGGCGAGTTTTAACAAGATTGCACGCTTCGGTACTTATTCGTAATTTTTATGATGCTGGCACAAGTGGTCGGTGTCGTTTAGCTTTAAAGCAAAACTTAAGTTATGCGTATGGTAAGAAGTTCCAAGAAAACAGATTAACAATTATTGTTATTCTCGTGTTGCTATTCATAATCACAGATAAAGAGTTAACTCTTAGATTTAAATATCAATTAAATATATTAATTAGAAAGATATACATATAAAATCAATTTTATCGAAAAATATTGTTGTTGCGCCACCGGAATTCGAACCTGGATCTCTTTCCTAACCGGGATGGTGCATTATCCAACTATGCTACAGCAACAATATTTTTTGCGACAAATTTTCGAACCTATATGTTACCTTTTTTAAAATTAATAAATCTATCCATTATTTGATAGAACCATCTACCTTATTTATACGGAATCTCGAATACCTTTGAGTAATTTGAGAACAGACGCCAGAATTATCAATTCATTTTTATTAAATTTTGGACACATTGATACAACTTTATTATTAGGAGAACACTTTCTTATTGTGAAGTTATAATTATTAACATATTGCATTTAAATGATCTATCTTCATTGTTTAGTGAGGGTATTTCTGATTAATTCTAAAAAACTAACTCGTGTTAACATCTGTGCGTTAGTTCCAATGCTATTAAATTATGTTCATCGCAGATGTGTTCAGAATATGTGCCATATTTTATGACAGTTAAAAGATTCTGAAAAAAAATACTATTACAGAACGATGCAGCAACAACAATTGGCTATCGCCGATGTTATTGTAATTGAATGTAGATGACACTTCAATAAAAATATTAATAATTAATAGTAGAATAAAATAAATAATATGTATGTATACAGAGTGTAATAGACCTAATCTACAAATTTTTTAATCGAAAATGTTCGAGTAATATGTGCTAATCTACACCGTTGCAGAAAATATTATTGTTTAAATTTTTTACAAAATCATGTTATGCTATTTTGAAATAAATATTTACATAATTAATCATTATTCATATACAAGACCGTAAATTATCTAACAAAAAATAGTCTGACCTTTAATTTTATGTATTCAATATATAATTATAAATCAATAAAATATATATATTTTTTAAATAATCGTATAAATACGATTTAAAAAAAATTCTTATATCTTTCATATGGTCGAGTTTAGGCACATATTCCTTGAATATTTTCTATTCATAATTTAGTCATGTATCTATTCGTAACATTGCGGGATAGATTACCACACATTGTATATATATATATAAATAAAAAAATAAAAAATATATATATACATATATATATATATATGTATATGTATATATATATATAGGGGCTCATATTTAAAAGATTACAGATGTTTTGTAATAATAGGTATTATTTATTGTAATCTGACTGATGGATGATAGGGTTATCAGTTTTACAGACGTTTTTATTACGTGGATGATTATTTTGAAATTAAATAATAATTTATTAAGATTTATTTACTGTACACTAACCAATAGAATCAAGAAGTCCGATAGCAGTGGACTTTTTACTAATCAATTTAATTGGAGTATATTGTGATGAATTTTGTCAAATAAATAAAATAAAATAGTATTATTTTAAATTTCATTTGAGATGCCTTTCTATGGAATTATTAAACTATTTGACTGAAAATTTGATAATGCTTGTAGAAGGAGAAACGGCCATTACTTAAATTAAAATAGAGTAGAAACATAAAAATCATAGACAATTTTTTGGTATTATTTGTGTATTTTTAAATTTGATCAAAAAGTGTATTTTTATTGAATTTTGAATTAATTTTTTTTTATCGGAAGTTTGCGTTAAATAATAATATCTTTAAAAGGGCTCATATTGATAAATATTGTGATTATTGTATTAAATTAAAATGTTAAATTTAATTGTATGACTAAATGCCGTAAATAATGATCCAAGAAAGGCTCTTGCTAAGGGATATCGGTCCACTGAATGCGCTTTACATTACGGTTGTGATAACAAATGCATGCTTTACATAAAACACGTCGTCTTGCTCGTTATTCCAAATCGCGACAAGATTTCTCTAAAGACTTTCAATAAATCACTCGGCGATACAGAAGTTATGTGAAATTGCTGTGGGAATGTGGCAGAGCTTTCATAGTACCTACGTACTCCCTTTGTTGTAAAAAGGGATAAATTCGATATACGAGCGCGTTTCTAAAGCGAGTATCGGAATGACAATTGTCATAACGGGGCACTAATTTTTGCGTACCCTCGTCATAGAATGACGTAGCCTGCGATGAAAACTATGTCTGTATATTTATCATCGTCCTTAAAACGCTTATCACCAAGGAACCGCTTCAGATGAAGGAACAAATTGAAATCACTTGGCGCCAAATCAGGACTCACAGGGCGATGAATTTCAACTGGTTTCATATTTCGTGCATTCAAGAAACGTATCATGGACCGAATCTCACAATCGGCGGGCTGATCTATTGTTTTGAAAATTTCAACCACTCTCTGCGTGAATAGTTAAAATGTTCACGATGGCCACACTGTGAATGCCTCTAACGTTGCATGTGGTAAGTCAACAGATGAAGGAAACCATTTCGCATGCGCAACATCGCAACCGCAGCGCTATACTGGAAATATTCAGCAACCGTACTTAAAAAAACGCGCCTCGTACATAAAAATTGACTTTAAAATATTGTGGTCTTTCTTCTTACGTGTTTTCTTCACTTTCGTAGTTTATTCCATATTCTTGAATGATGTTATATGTAGTTTTCCTTGAATATGTCAGCTAATAAAATAATTTCTTCTGAGATATTCTACGCTGAGTCTGTTTTTGTTCTTTGTCGATATGATACAAAAAAAAAAGCAGAGATGAGTACACGAAATACTTATCACATCAATATTCTTATTATTTTCAAACTCAGCTAAACACTTGTACTATGAAAATAGGACTAACTTGCTAGTCTCCTTGAACGAGGTGTAAACCCCCGACCACTAGATCATTAGATAGATAATAGATCACTGCCGATAGTCGTTCTTTCTATTTTGTTTAACTTATTTGAAGAGCCAGTAATTGAAAGGCAAGGATATATATATATATATATATATATATATATATATATATATATCATTACTAAATTAACTTTTAATATGCGAAGTTAGGGTTCGCGAGATGCTCTCTTGATAACTTAACCAAAATGAAAGAATCTAAAAAATGCCAAGGACAAATCATTAATAAAAATGAAAGAAATTTTAATTTGGGTAGTGTTGTTGGTAGTTGGTAGGAGGCTCTATATAACTATGTAAACGATGTCCGAGTGATAAACTTACCCATTCTTCATTATCCCCATTCTTCTAGCTGACCTCATTTATTCTATATATTTTTTCTAGCTGACCTCGCTTATTCTATATATTTTTTACGAGCGTTGTGTGATAAAAAAATCAGTCCTCTATATAATAAAGTACCTATCGAGGTTTTTTTGTTCGTTGAGAACCTTTTGTTTTAAATATCGTATTGTAGTCAGCATTTTAAAATTGGTTCATAAAAGGAGGGCTGTGGTGTGCCAAAATCACGCCGACTTGTTTAAAAATAGTTCAATGAAATTTTAACTTCGTCGTTAAAGTTAACTCCAAACAAAACAAAGTTAACTAGTTAAGTTAGTACTATTTTATACATTATACTTGGATTCCTTTTATAGTAGGACAATTTTGTCTATACAACAACTAATAAAGTCTAGGATTTAGTAAAATCTATTAATATTATAAAATAAAATGTATTCAATGTAAACAAATTATTTAATTGATATGACATTAAGTTTAAGAACAACATTCGCCAATAAATCTCGGTTCGAAGTCGCGTGTATCAAAAATAATAAAATGAGCGATAAAATCTGGAATTTTTTTGTATTATTTTTCCTTTATATTAAGCAATAAATCACAGAGGAACAATGTGAAATAGCTTGAGGTCGCCTCTGGGTAAACATAATATATAATGGATTATATATAATATATTTGAGAAATATTAAAATAATAAAGATTATCTATTATATAAAAACAAATCACTTTGAATATCGTATTTGTCATCTGGAGTCCTGTACAGTAATAAAATAGAGAGTGCTTAAGTACAAGAGCATATATGTGTGTGTGTGTGTGTGTGTGTGTGTGTGTGTGTGTGTGTGTGTGTGTGTGTGTGTGGTGACGTCATTAAGACGCTATTCAAAATATGTACTCGCGTATTGAATAATGATTACATTGATCGGTTGATCAAATCAGGAACGAATATAGATTCATTTTTTTGTTTAAAGGAGAATATTTTTTTGTTGTGAAGTTGCATTTTCCGAACATAGTTCTATAACATATTGAATTATCGTCAATTAAATATTTCTTGGATAAATACCTAGATTTTAAAAATGAAATAATAGGTGTATCAATTGGAAATATTACAAAATACATGTTCAAAATTTGTCGAAAATTGCTATAGCAAAAATGGTAATGCGTTTTCCCCGGATAGGAAGAGGTACAGGTTCGAATCCCGGTAGCAACTTAAATATTTTTTCGATACATAGATTTTTTCTGAATATCTTTCTAGTTGATTAATTTAATTTGTATTGAATGAATATAGATAGATCTGTTTGTAGCAATTTAGAAATGGTCGCTAAGATAGTTTGAGCATATGGAAAGTATACATTATAAGAGCGTAGTGAATTAATTATATGACATGAGGCAAATGGAATAAATGACGTCCGCAAAAGGATTGCATCAGAATATGTATGAAAGTGAAAGAAGAATAAGCCAGAGTGGTAGGCCAGGATAAAACAGTGAGGCGTTCTACCATATCTAGCTGCTCCTGTGGAGAAACGGATTGGCAGTGAGTTATTTAGATACTTAGTTGTATTTTAAACATAACCATCAACATATTTTATAAAACAATGAATCAATAATTTTTAGTCATGAAAAAAAATGGAAGAGAAAGGGTTTTGATGAGAATGCGTGTTGACGCAAGTCGAGTGCTTACTCCCTGTGCATTTTGTCCTTCCAATATATACCTTAATATACCTATCCCGCTCTGGCCAACTAATGACTTAGAGATTTCGCCGATGTGGGAACAGATTGCCTTCCGACACCGAACCGTCAAGATCTGTATTATTTTTTTAACGTCCGAAAAGTAGCGCCGTGCGTAACGCTAGGACCACGAACAGGCGATGTTCTAAACAGCTCTGGAAGTGTAGTGATATCTCGGTTCTTCACTAAAAAGGTGCGACTCAACTGGAGTTGAAAACTTGACGTCTAATCCATTTGCCAATATTCCTCTCTTGAATCCAATTCGGATTGCGTCAACTATCATAATTTTAATCGACACAGTCCACGGGATCTTATCCCACCAATGCTTAGCCTTCTCAATACAAAATATAGTGAGAAGGCTAAGCAAGAAGACACCAAGCTTTAATTTATATAATATTTTATATCATAGTATTTTAGATAAAATATATAGTGGTATTTTTTAAAGAATACACTTTTTTTATGAAGTATTTATATTACCTTGGGAAAATAACGGCAATATAAAGTTATAGGTTCAAGTTCTGGTAGCATATTTATTATTATAGCATAGCATTAAGTATCAAAATATAGATTTGTTCTCTGCGAGTTCTATGTGATAAATATAATTCATAGTTTAAAACCAGATAAACTATCAAGAGAGGCATGCATCGATATTTTCTAATATTACATTAATATTAAAAAATATATATTTAATTTTCTTACAGAGTGTGTGAGTTTTAACCACCATTTCTAATCTTGAAAGAACATTGAAAGTGTTGTCAATAGAGATGAACTCTCAAGTGTTTTTCCCGGATTAATGTCCGAGATGAGCCATGTGAAATTAAGTACATTTCACACGTTAGACGATGATTGGCGGATAAACAACATTATTTACCGCAAAGCAAACTTGTCTACGCTCAAGTAGACCGCATAAGATCATAATGAACATCGCACATAGCGCTGGCGCCAACCGTTTCACAGTTAACAGGCGCCAAAATATGAATTCGAAGGAATCCTTATTTGCTAAAATATTTAAACAGTATGGAATTACCAAATTTAATTAACATGATAATTTCTTTATTTTTTAGCTAAAATAGTTCTTTTAATTCTTTAGAAATAAATTTAAAAATATGTAAAAAAATATATTTTTTGTATGCATGCACATATTTATTCACGTTTCTTGTCATAAATTCAAAAAATAAATTTCGGTACATATTGATTCGATTCAGTTTATCATTTTAAAATAATTTTCTTTTTCTCGAAAGGCGCTGCAACCCAAACTGAGTATTGCCCTTATCAATCTTCAGCCTTTATATTTCCTGCTCGTTTTCATTGTTAATTAGCATCAGGTCATTGGCATCTTTCTTCACATTGTCCCTTCGGTGGGGGTCTACAATTAGTATTTTTCCCTATAAATTTCTAACAAGTATTCTATTTAGGATTCATGAATTATGCGTCCATTGTATGCATCTGTTATAACATTTTTATATGTATTGAATGTCTGGGCTTCTTGCGCAGACCGTATTTACAATTCGTCATTGCATCGGATTATCCACACTTCTTCATCGTTCACGATTTTATAAAAACGCCACAAAAGTTTTTCCTTTCGAAATTATTCAACATCTTAGAATCTTCACTAATGTATTCCTAGTTTCACTCTCATAAGACACCAACTGTACGAATAATTGTTTTGTACGTAGTTATCTTAATTTTTCTGAGTAAATTTACGGATATTATAATCGGTAGAAAAAAGTTTTCCTGCGGCTTCATTTAACAACTTCGATTAATACTTCATTATTTTGGGGGATTGTAATTATCCAAAGTAGATGAAGGCTTCAAAATGTATTTTTATGAACAAATGTTTAAACCTTTATCCAGGTGAAATACTATATTATTATGATGCATTTAAACTCAATTCAGTGGTAAATAAAACAAAGATAATAAATAAAAAAACACTGTATTATCACATATGGTTTGATTTTGATAGCTTTTATATGTCATTATTGGTTATATCTTCATATTATAAAATACATTTTCTCCAGGCTTTATCAATTAGACGTGCAAGTTATCCGAATTTGCATTTAGTTGCGTGTATTTTTAATGGTCACTTCGAACCTCTTCTGTCATTATATTGAAGGATTTTAGTGTTTTCTGAAACATCTTGTTCTGGTAAGAAATACTGTTTTATAAATTACTAAGCTTCGTTTCCTCCAATAAATGAAAACTAATAAAGTTCGTTAATTAATATTATTTTCCATATATTTCAGATGATACTAGTACTAGATCTATTAAAAAAATAATTTAGTATAATATGAATGCTTAATAATAAGTACTGCACCATTGCAAAAAAAATGTTGTATTAACTGCGCTGATGATAATTTTTAGATAGTCACGTTTTAAAAATAGAGGCTTGCTGTAAATAAGTATCTGGTTATTAATAACTCTATTACCGGTAAAAACCGTTATTTCATGACGTCACAGAATAGGCACACGTAATAAGAAGTCGATATTACAATTATATTAAAATGTTACCGATACCATTATAAATATATTGCATTGTACAGTATTGAGGTTTATGTTAAAGTTTATATATTATTCGTTCATTAAAATGAACCCACATGTTAATATATTACTTCAAACGTGTTAAAATCAAACACTTTTTTATATTAATTTTAATTATTACATGCTTATTATATGCATTTTAAAATTAGAGAGATGTTAATTGTAATCCATTTTGCTTAATGTAGTGCGGCTAGTAATATTTCACACGATGGGGATAAATAATTTATTTGTTTTTAATGACAGATATATTTACAACTATTATTTATTAACTAGTCTTTTAAAATTAAATTTATATAATAAATAAATATTTAAAAAAAACAGTACCTAATATTAAAGATTTAAATTTATAATACCTTAACATAAAATGAAAGGAATTAATATTAACGTAGAAGAATTAAAATAAACTTATCGGAACAAAGTAACTGTATATTAAAAAAAATCTTTAATTAATAATAATAATTGTATACATCCATCAGTGGAAGGTCAGTATTATTAAAATGCAGTTCAAACGTGACTACGTAATAAAATGAATACAATTTATTGTTAATTTAATCATGAATTTATACTATAAAATACATTTAATCTTTTATTTTAAATAAGTGGAAATAAACTTAAATTATTACATAAATTTACCATTTTTCCATGGCCATTGGATATTTTTCTATAACATTAGTAATGTTTTCAGTCAAAAAGGTAATAAAAGTTCACAATAACAAGGAAAATCAGTCTTATAAATTATTGAACGAAAATAATCAATATTATCACAAATATTGCGATATTTTGTAAGATTCTTAATAATAATACGACAGAAAAGTAAATCAAAACCATATCTCAAGTTTAATTATCAAGGAATTATATATAGAAAAAACTGCAACTTTAACAATAAAATGAAAATTTATCATTTTTCAATTGTTAAAGAATTAAGAATTAGGAAATTTATAAATTTGATCAAGATATAAATTTAAATTAATTTTTAAAGTATAGTATGAGCAAATACGATTTTCAAAATATTTTTCCCGTTTTAAATGTGAGCATTGTCAAAATGATATAATCTAACCTTGATTGCGACAAATTGATAATATTGTATTGAAATTTATGTCCAATTATGGATTTTCACGTACAGCTTTTATAAATAAAGGTTACAGATGCATATTTTCCTAATATATGACCCAAATTACCTTGTAAAATTTTATATGTGTCCGTGTGAATAAACAAATAATCATCAACAATAAAGAGACAAATTAATAAACAAAGTTGCGTAATTTGTTTACGTCTGTCTTGGTATTGAGGCGCCGCCGCCATGCGTGGGAGCACGGCGGCTGAGGTACTGACTTATTCATATAAATGTTTGTTTCGACTTTAATTTGAATTATATATGCCGTCCTCAAAAACTTCAAAAGCTATATCGAATAGACAACCACGAGAAATGTAAAAATATGATAAATCTAATTTACATGTTTCGAAAAAGCGAGCAAAACTAGTCCGTAAAATTACAGTTAATTTTCGTGTATTACAATTGTTATATTTGTTGTATCTCATCAGTTCTAGTGAAATTTATGTAACATGTGGGTCATTTAACATCACCAAAATTTTTATTTTATTTATTAAAGCTACAAAAAGCCATTAGGTCCAATTGCTTTAATAATTAAATACATGACAAAGACACCTATATTTGAGAAAATCGTATAGATCCGGGAATTGATCCCGGAACCCCCGGTATGAAAAGTCAGCGCTTTGACAACAATATTATTTATATTTTTTTAATATTAAAAAGATAATTCTACTATTTGTGATAAAAGTATTTATTAATTTTACTGTTAGCAGGAGTAGCTTTTGGTAGGTACCAAAAATAAACTGAAAAATATATATCTACCTATTATTCCGTCACGTGACATATAATTGTGCTTAAAGTTATTTTTTAGTTGTTTTTGATGTAAAATTTCTTTGTCGGCATTCACAAACGATTTTTGCAAGATTAAAACTCGTTTATGGAGACGAAAATGAATCACGAAAGTTTTTCTGTAATGCACATTCGGGGCACGTTCTGTTCTCACCGGTGTTTTTTGGAACAGATTTTGCTGGATTTGTTTCGAACGTGATGTGTTATCGTTTCAGTGCTGTATTTCGTGTTGTACGATTTAAAAAATATATTTAGACACGTTAATCAAATACAATTTGAAATGAAAAAAAAACTGAGAAAACGGAACAAAGTTTTATTACAAATTAAATGTATCAATATGAAAGATATACTTACAGACAAAATCAATTTATCGGAAATATACTTTTGTTGCTACGCAAACTCGAACCAGGAACCTTTTCTATCCGGGGAAGTGCGCTGAACTTTACACTACGTCAACATTGTAAGTCAACGACAAATTTTTGAACTTATATGTTTCACTTTTAAATTGATACATCCGTTATTCTATTATTTGAATGCAATCTACTTTATATTTATGGAAAATATCAAATACCTTTGAGTAAAAATGTTCTTAGGTTCAGAATCTTTTGTGTATACTTTTCTGGGTTAATCTGCCATGTACATCAGCCCTGATGATAGAGCCTGCAATGGTATCCAAAACGTCGGCCAGAATGGACAGATATATACGGCATATTAGCCCAGAAAACTACACACGGAAGACCTTTGAGTAAAATCATTTAATTTGTATTAAATATATCACAGAATTTGTATTAAATGTATCTGAAAATCTGCAACTTCGTAATAATAATATGTTCTTAATAAAGTTTTATTTAAAACGTGCATGCTCGAAACACCCTGTTCTTTTCTGCTTAATTGATCATCGAGGTTATAGTGCTGAATGATCTGATTTAAAAAAAAAAGATTAACAAGAAACATAAAGTTACACATTATTCCTCTTTTTTAAAAATAAAATATGAAAATAACATTTTGTCTCGGTGGCTCTTTTGCTTTCTCTGAGACACTTATAATTTTCTATCCGCGACATGTGAAAAGATGGATGTGCCAATAAGACGCGCTAAAGTGGCCGAAGTGCTTCTCGGTAATGTGACCTTACCTACCGCGCGACTTCTGAGCTTGTCCAATAACAATGACCAAACAATTACCAAGGACTACATTGATAAATGTAAGACAAGTCACATTAAATTATTTAAATTTATTTGAAATTGCCGCTTTTATAATAAGACTCCCGACAAACCATTTTTATTATGTTCGATATTTTTTAACAACAATCAAATAAGGGAATTGTGATGTTAATATTATAAATAAATATATGTTAAAAGTAAATTATGTTATTTGTTTGCTGTCAGAAAAGTTCGATAACAATTCAATAAATTTTGAGAATACTCCTTAATTTATTTTAAAAAACAGTTTTAGATAATCTACAAGTTTATTAGAGATTTTGTTTAGCTTGCTAACGAAGTTCTTACTCTGAATTTATAAAAAAAAAATGTACTGATTTCCTCCAATCTGAGTTGGTTCAATTAATACTTCATACTTAAAACACAAGACTCGAAAATTCAGAACATTCGTTGTTTTTAGCGTATATTTCAATCCCTTGGATTTCAAAAAATTAAAAATATGTATAACAGTTCAAGTACTAGTTGGCTAGTGGTTAAAGATTCGAGCCACGTCTCAAGAGACTACCAAGAGTGTCATATTTTCAAAGCACAAGCGTTTAACTCAGTTTGAAAATAGTTAAATTATTTTAGAGATTATTTAACATTGTTTATAATTAACCATTGATGGTTAATAAGTTTAATAATGAACATAATAAACCACAAAGTTAGTTTGCAAATAATATTAAAAATACTTTTAAAATTAGCAATATTAACTTGGTGGTTAAAATTCATATTTTTTATTTATTATCTTAATTTTTTTTCCTAAAAATTATTCGACTAAATTTGTATTGAGCAGCAATTTGAGTTAGGTATTAAATTTATTTTTTTAAATAATTGTTGTTTTTTTAAAAAATTTAAAAATAGATTCTGGTGAAGAAACAATGCTATATTTTTAGTTAGTTATGACATCCTGAAGAAGGAAAAGGTATTTTCCGAAACCGATAGATGTTTTTTAAACTCAATTATGGTTAATAAAACTAAGATAATAAATAAAAAATAATATTAAAAATAGTTAGAAAGTTTATGTATGTAACGCATCTCTATTTAAAAAATCTGACAAACAAAAAAAAATTACCTCAAGTGCTTGTATTAAATTAAAGATAGTTAAGATGTATTTACAATTAAACACCCACCAATAACCTTTAATTTAGATTTTGAGCCATAATTCAGTTTGCTAGTAAGCTTACCTGAAAAATGTGACATTAATCATTTAACTGCTACTCATATTTGACACATGTAGGTCAATTTTTTTAAGTTTGAACTTGTCTCTACATTTATTTATTATACGAAACTTAGCCTAAATTAGCAAATAGCATGTGAAATTAACTTTTTAATTTATATAAATTATGTACATTCATTTTCTAAACAGAACACATATAAATTTAGGTATATGTGGTAGATTATGTTTAATCGAGCAATCGAGACAGCTGACAAAAACAAATCGGTAATGTAAAATAATTTTTCTTTGCTTATTTGGGCTACCATATTGCTTTACCGGGGCAGTGATTGTAACGGTTTTGTTTACAGTGACAGTTAGATAGTGTACTTTTGATTGATACTCGTGTACATATTGAATATATTTACAATAAAAAAATTATAGCAAACTTATACAATAAAAAAATTATAAAGTAATTAGAAGACCAAGAGGGTGACGAAAATGACGACCTGAGCATGAGTAAGTGACTAACCAGGAAGCCAGGAATTATGCTGAATAATTAATTATATCGCTAGTTTATGCACCATGCGAATGAAGATAATCCTTTATCTGTATTAGATACTTACCCTCATGTTGTTAAATTGCAGTCTATTATAGCGATTACGTCATACTAGTATACTCGATTGGTTTAATAGATATACAATGTTCAGGACTTATACATATTATTAGATACTTAACGAACTAATATCTGTACCTCCCAGCTAGCGACCCGTCAGTCGTTTGGCGACCCGGAACCAGAACGGTTAAGAGTTATTATCAATTTTGGAGACTTCGTCAGTGTATATTGTATTCGACTTTTGCCAAATTAGAATGTTATGATCTTACACAGTCCACTACGTCCGGATGTGCTTGTGAGATCGAGAAGAGGCGGAGTTTGGTGAGTTCCTTTTCCTGTCCTGTGTTTTCTGGTACCTAAGGGGCGATTGCAACATAAAGTATTAATAGATAAGAAAAATAAGCGTGACTGCATTCACTACAGAGCGCCATCTATCTCTTGACATCACCGTTGTTGTCTAGTTTATTGGATACTCGCGTACCTCTTGCAGGCCTGTCTTGATATTATCGTCCACCTAAGTCTCTTATATTTTATTGACACTTTTTGAGTTTCGTATTTACTTTATAAGATCTATTTCTAATTAGATAGTGAAATCGCACTTATTATTTAGGTATGTATATTAATATTAATTGTATACATTCACAGAAAAAAATATTTATTCAACGTTTCAAACAATACAATTCACGATGTTTCAAACAACATTGGATTCGAAAGGGTTGAATTGAAATATGTAGTAATCTTCAAATGTATTAGAAAAACATCGTTTAAATAATGAATGCGCAATCTTCGACATATTTTATGACGCAACATTTTATATAAAAAATTATACAAAATGTTGAATTGTTTGATTTATTAGATTTAAAGATTTTTATTTTGAAGTTACTTAATAGCTTGTTTAAACTAAAAGCATAAGTGATATTTTCATTAAATGTATGGGTACACCATCCGGATATGATATCACTAAATATGCCTTTGGCCATCGACAAAATTAATATTGCTAAGTGTTCTGACAATTCACTCGTGTCCTCACGACCTCCAGAAAAAAATCTATCCATCAATAAAGCGATGCAATATGTTACATTATTATTTATTTACATATACACAATTATAGTCCTATATTTTTCAGTCAGTTATAAGTAGCAGAATTTCTTTCAATGTGCACATTAAAATAATGTTGTTCGTTGTTCGATACTCGTATTAAAATTTAGGCGACCATTTAAAATAAACATTACTTTTCTATGTTATTATTATTTTTATTTATTTGACATTTTTACAATTTTTTTATAACATGAATTAAGTATTTTACATTAGTAAAATTACACGCTTTTTTCGCTTACCTCTCCAAAAAAGAGACTAGCTCTTGTGCTTGGAGAGAAAGTTACACTGTAATAATTTTATATAATATTTTATTTATTGTCTATTTGTGTGCTTCTGAAGTGTTTTGTAATATTGTTTATTTTCTAATTATGTGTTTTTGAAGTGTTCATTTAGTTTCTTTCTAAATTCTTTTATATATTTTATTTCTTTAATTTGTTTTGGGAGGCTATTGAATTTTTTTATCCTTAAATATATAAAAATTTTCTGATAGTATTTGGTATTACATTTATGGATTTAAAAGTTATTTTTAAACCTTAATGACGTGCTTGTTTCAAATTTTACAGTGTTAATTTCTTTAATTAATTGATTAATTGAAATTTTTTTGTAAATGTTTTCTATTTTGGGAACTGGGAATTTTGCAAAATGTGTTTGTGTTCAAAAATTTGATCTTTTTTTAATATTACTTTGATGATTGTATTATATCGATATTGATATTTTTATCGAGTTCATTATATATTATATGCTCCTTCCCACCCAATTATTTCATACTGGAGTAGTGAATGAACAATAACAAAATATATCTTTTTAAAATTATTTATACTTAAAATGTTTCTTAATCTTATAAATATATAAATATATTTTCTTATTATTTTCACTAGTTTATGTTATTGTAACATTTTTGACTGCTCACGTTTTTTAGAGTGTGATTGAACATAAGCAGAATTTGAAGCATGAATTTGTGGCGAAATTCGTTTATTCTAAAAATATCTAAAATCCGTCTAGAGAAATCTATATTGTTTTCCATAGAATTGTTTACAATGGAAACGTGGACGTTGAGAAAGAAGGAAAAGGACATGCTTGATGCCTTCGAAATGTGGTACTGGAAGCGGATACCACAGATGTACCAATAAAATGTATATATATGAGATAGAAGTTTCAGAATGGCGTCCAACCTATTAACGAGGAGTTTTATTTCCAGTACATTCTCACAACCATCGTGTTTTAAAAACCTATGTTGGTTGATCTTGTCGAAGAGATAAAATTCAATATGCCTCATATTTTTCCGATCTCAAGCCATTGTACTTTTTTTTTTACACGTAAAAGATAAGGTGCAAAATTGACAAAAATTAAAGAATTAAATACAGCTGTTAAGGTGCAATGCATGGACAAGTTTGAACGATTGCTGTAATTAAAAAAATCTATGTTTAACTTCTTTCAATATTGAATTTATAACCCTTCAAAGTGTGTATATATTTTTTTGGGACACTCTTTACATGTGCCGTGGACCGAGATGTGCAGAAATATCTCTGTCCTTTAAGAATTACCAGAATTTAATATTAATAAAAGACTATCTACAACATGGAAGAGAATACTTTGGACACGTCGTCAGAACGAAAAACGGAAGTCGTAATTACAGGGACAGTTGAGAGATAGCGAACAAGAAGATAGTTTCTAGAGAAAATGATAGACCAAATAAAGAAGTTAACAGGGTCCTCTTGGAATCATTTCAATGATCATGGTTTAAGGTCGGGAAAAATGAAGGCGAATTGTGCAGGGGACTGCGTATTATGTGCATTGTGTTGTACTTGTAAAAAACATTGTGAATCAGCCTACAATTCTTCTTTGACCAAGCTAAGTCATCTCCTGACATTTATCATAGTGAGTTTTAAAGGTCTAACTGGGAGGTTGATGCGTTGTTTCGACGAGGCAATTAGGTAAGTTGAGTGTTCCATACGTTCGATCGATCTGTTTCTTTATATCTCTATAAAACTCCAGCAAATCCATTTCATTTTCCTTCTTTCCTACTAACAAATTATTAACAACCTCTGGTAAAGAATCTTAATATACAATTAAATCTACTAAAAATATGGGAATACTGAGTTCTAAGATAAGTACTAACTCCATCAACAGTACTAAATTTATTATATACGTTATCTTTGGTCAATACCTGAACAATAGTCATAAAACAGCATACTAAAAATTAAGCATTAAAACTTTTAAATTAAAGACTATTCACCAATAAAATTATTTACAAAATGCTCATTGGCTATCTGTTTGCAAAAATGCTATTCAAAGGGACTAGATAAAATAAAAATTTCAAACAAAATGTTTCTGTATTTTTAATAAATTAAAAATAAAATATAAAATAAATATAAATATAAATAATATTTAATATAAAAAATGATAATGATTTTTTTAAACAGTACATCAATAAAACACTTTGATATCAATGATTATTATATGAATCACACCCTTAAGGATACAGTCAATAAGAGTTATCACATAAATTATAATTTAATTTTACATTTATAACTTCATATTTCTCATAATTGAGTGAAAACATCTCCTCAAAAGAATACATGACAGAGATATAGACTCTAAAATAATAATGTTCATGTTTTCAGCAAATATTTTAAATAAATTTCTTTTCCACTTCAAAATACATTATTTTTCAGAGTGTATTGAAAAGTGGAATAAATAAACACACATTAGATGTGACGTCAACGACCTCTTCTGAGGGTCAACTGCCAGCTGACTCGAGGATCTTTTGCTACTCTACACTAATATTTCCTGTAACGATCCCTTATTTAAATACTACAATTTGAAGACGCTATAATTATTTCAAAGTTTAGGGCCAGGCACAGTGTGATGTCTGTTTAATTGACTTATTAATTTGTAATTATTTTCGTTTCCCGGCCTTGGTGCGATCAAAATAAATAATATGTGTCTCATTTACAACAATTTATTGAGTATTTTTTTATTTTAAAATAATTTAGCACGATGCCACAGAACTTGTACGGCGTTTTGGTTTTTATAAGATTATTTCCATTATTTTCTGCCGATTATACTGAAGTCGTATTAATTTATATCATCATTATACAGATGAGAAATAAGTACATTATCGACAAGTATTATCTTTTTAATGGCATATAATATATTCAATTTTATTTTAAATAAAAACTTGTACGAGTAGTACCTACATGTGTTTATATAGATAGCTGTACATGTGAGGTTTGTTTTTTGAAAAGCGTGTTAAGAAATTATCCGTTTCAAAAGAAAGACAAAAATAACATATTAAAAAATTATTCATTTCAAAAGAAATATAAAAAATAGATATTTTATCTTTATAACATAACTAACCAGTTCATAATCTTTGATAAGATCCAAAAAAAAATAATAATATTTTAGCGTGTTTTGTGCAATTATCATTTGATAATTAAGTACACAAGTTTGCCAAATTATTGGTGAATTTATTGCTATTTTGTATCTATATTGATCGGTTTGTGATTTTAGTCACTCTGATAGATCGGAGATCCTTAGTTGAAGCATGCGTAGAAAAATAAATTAATCTCATGCAATAGATACTAATATATAAATCTAAGATATTATTACAAGAAGAGTCTGAATGCTCTAATAACCATTGTCTACAGATGAGATTTCTCTCGGAGATTTACACGGGTATATCTAAAGGACAGTACAGAGTTTAGCGTGAAGAAATCCATGAATCATCATCGTATGTGTTTCGCTCGGGGATTAAAATGCAGCATCCAATACGTACGTGTATGTATGTACCTTTATTGCATCTCAAAGATCAGTGTTAAGAATGAAACTCATTTGTTATAAAGACTTAACCTTAATTTGACATTATTGTAAGTCTGATATGCCTTCCGCCAACCATACACGCAATGGTATACCTGTTCAGGTGAACATGACAAGTTAACCGAACTTCAACTTTGACCATACACGTAGCGGTCAACTTGTGACAGTCTCTCAGTCAACCATGGCATGGGTAAAGCGCAACTACGATGATGCGGTAGCGCTAGTAAGTAGTGAGCTCAAAATCACGAACCGTGAGTTAATCACTGATATATTTGAGTCACACTCACTATCAGTGATTGAATATCTGGGAATATCATGACATGTGTAATTTTTTTATATTATTTATATTTGGGTGTGAACCGTGAATCAGCGCATGTGTATATGAGTTGAAAATATTCATGAAGGAACGATGTTATATTTTGTGATCAGTGCCATCTGGTAGATTCTACCAAAACGTTTTACGTATTTGACCCGGAACGATGAGAATTTGACCCAAAAAATAAACTCACATTTTTTTAAGGGTTCTCATTTTCTTCGTGATGATATTAAATTAGATATATATTAATTATCAACGCTGGAATATGTTTATTTATTTATTTCATGTATTATAATATCGTGCGGCGCATATACATTAGTAATGAAACTGATCACAGTCACAGTTTTCAATCACTAATATTATCGAATACCAATCACAATAACACCAGTGAGTCAAGAGTAGCATTTTTTCTCATCACTAGTAATAAGTCATCTCGTCATGATATAATTATAATAATAATAATGTTTTATTCCAGCGTGTTCGGGTTTTTGTATTTTTTATGAAGACCCGATTCGCCATAAAGATAATACATTTAAGTACAAAATATTATTTATATTATGAAAAGAAAAGTAAAAAAAATTTTTTTTTAAATGTTTACACATGTATGTGTGAACACACATATGTATAAACAAAATATAGATACTGTATTTCATTCACGGCTATAATTACATCTGTAGCTATTTTGTAGTCTTTGCCATTCTTTGGTTAAGGGACCAGCGCTAACCAGGTTAAGGGAACGCCGTGACAGCATATTTGCACGAACGTTCAACTGTCTCTTCAGTCGTTCTGTCATTATCATCTTGTCAATCTTCATTGAATAAATGGCTAAGGCATATAAAGGAATCTAATTAATTAAATCCAGATTACTATAATTATTTAAGAATGGATGGCTCAGATTTATACAATTCTATAAAATCTTACACAATTATCTGTATCAATAATCTGCGCTTGCGAGACGCCGTTTTTTCGAACTACACAATGCGACTTTTTCCTACACGGTGGACGGAACAATTGCGACCTGCGCCCTGGAGTAACACATACGCTCAGGTTTACCTGAAGTTAGCACATACATACAGGTAGAAAATATGAATTTTAAATTGTTGTTGTACAGGTAGGGATAACTGCCAGTATTGTCATATACGCGCTACGGTTTACCTGTCCAGGCGATCTGAACAGGTATACCTGTCAAGTAAAACGTTGCGTGCATGGCCGGCTTTACACGATGAATATTTTTGGTATTATTGAAACAGGTTTAAATTTTCAGAAGCATATCATATAATATTATTGTCTTGTTGAGAAAATAATCGGAATCTCAATTTGGTATCGGCAGACTTTTTTTCTGTACAAAACAGATACTTTTGAAGTCTTGAGTATATTAAAGTTGATACTACTTGTGAATGACTTAAGCTACCTTCTCCTGCCTATAAATCTTTTTTTTTTCAAAACCGAACAAATGTTTCAACATATATGTAGGTATTATAATATATTGTTTATCATTTTATAATGTGAAAGTTATTCGTTGGTCAAATTACAGGTTTCTTAGAAGATATAATAAATCATAACTAAGTAGACAAATTATTAATATTTAGCATACAGCGCAATATTTAACACACACGGCACAGTATAAAATACACTTCATATAATTATGTTAGCATTATGTCCTAGATTGAATAATTGAGTTGTATAAAATTAAAATCACATAACATAAAATTTGCATAAGATATGTCACGTGACAACATATCATATTTTGTTTTGTAAAAAATCTGTTACAAATAATATGTATAATGCTTTCAGAAACCATTTTTTATTTTTTATTAGTGATTACTTAAATCATTATACAGACGTGATGCAGTTTTTGACTAGTTTCGCGAAATAATGTTTCCTTTGATTTTATGCTACTCGGTTAATAAATTTATATATAATTTATAATAAATATAAAAATTGCAGATGACTGATTTTTTTTTATAAATTGCAACAATTCGTTGTTTTAAGACGTTCTTGTTCAGAGTTGCTATTAAAAAGGTATTAGCAGCACCCTGGGTGGCTGACACTCAACAAATGAGGCTTTTAATGAAGAAACATTCCCGACGATTACGGTATCATTATTAAAATCATTTATTATTTTAGTGATTTAACACTCGGATAGAATCGTGTCGAATCGCAGCCAGGAAACATGCCAATAAATAAGTAATTTAACAGTGAAATTATCAATTTAACTAATAATAGCAAATTGAAAAATCTATTAAAAAATAACTATATAATTATTTTGATTGTATTATTTTCTTTGTACGTTTCTTATAAATCAATGCACATTGAATTTTATTGATTGATCGCTGTCATATATAGAAATAACATTCAAAGAAATCTATTTATTTAATGTAATATTTTTGAGTCATTGTACTCGTATTTCTCCTTTTTTATTTATTAGACTCTTCACTGACGTAAGGGAACAGTTTTATTAAAATTCCGAAACGCTAATATATATTTTTTGATTATTTCATGAATTTGCGAAATGAGCCAAGGACAAAATAACTTGGCCACAAAAGAAATAACAATCGATATTATTATTTATATATTATTAATATTATACACGCTCTATACAGGCATTAACATAATTTGTAAATAACAGAAAATTTCATCAGAAGTGTAATACACAAAGAAAAAATTACATAATGTCAGCATGTCCTTTCACAATCAAAATAAAAAATAAATACAAAATGTGAAGTAAAGCAACCTATTCGTCACCATTGAGTTGAGATAAAAAAAATTGTAATAATGCGTTATTATAAAGAGTTAAATTTACAGCAAAAATGTCGACTACCTTCCCATATTCATTCCCCAAAGAATGCATCCTGGGGACTGCGAAGTTAGCTAATGTATATGTTCTGACATTACCACTGTAATAGAACAATGAATTGTGTCTCGATGACCTCAATGGTGCGTGAAAGTCAAGCAGACAGACAATCTTGGGGCAGCCTATCATACCATTGATGATCCTGTGTTGAAATATAAGGTCGGTCATCGTACGTCTCACTGATAATTTAAACAATTTCAGACGACAAATTGATATCCTAAGAGCGAATATGTAAAATAAAATTGAATAATATCCTAATTGAAAAATAATTTGTAATATATATTTTTAGTGATTTTTAAAGTGAGTTGCGGTTTTGCCGAGAAAGTAAATCAAAACATTAAAATGTGATATGTTGCTCACGCAATATGCTATTTAACGGTTCTAATGGATTTCGTTTTGGCACTGAAATCTGATATGAAACGCAAAATATAGCATACAATTAGTACAAAATAAAGTATAGCTTTTTCTTTTGGTGCGGTAGAAATCGTTTATTAATTTAATTTAATAAACATATTTATATTTCCTTTCACCGACAAATTGTTGTTTGATTTAGTACAAATTAATCGGAAAATATCGAATGTCGGTTAGAGACTTCAATGGAGACTTACTGAATTATATGTATCCTTCAATCAATCGCAATTAAAACATGTTAATCTCCCGACATGCTTGCCTTGTAAATTAATTGAATGAAATTATCAAGATTGTTCGAAATATGTATGCAGATATAACACAGGTGAAGCAAAAGTACGAGGTTTTATTTATTAAAAATGATGTTAAAAATTAAATTCGAGAACAATGCATCGGTAGGATTTAACATTATCAATTTATTTTAAATAAGACGTTATATTAAGCCTGTAAGTCGACAAATTAATGCATATAAAAATTATTGAAAAATAAATAGAGATGCGTACACGGAATACATATCACATAAATATTCTTAGTATTGTTAAACTAAGCTAAATGCTTATGTCATGAAAATAAGTTGGTGGTCTCCCGGAACGAGGTTCGAACCCCCGACCGCTAGACGAATGTTTTGACTGCTCGACCAGCTTACTAGGCGAATGTCTTACCCGCTAGAGCAACAGTCATCTTTTGCAACCAAATCAAAATATATTTGAATTATTTTCCATCTTATTTGTACCAATCGATGTAATGTTCTCCTATAAACTCTTATAATTGTTGTTTTATTTCTCCTAAAAACATTATCTTCTTCTTCAGTATTAAGTTGTAATTCTACTAAATAATTACAGTCTTCTTTTTCTTCTCTTCTTGCCATCGGTCCCTATCTCTATCCTGCGGTTCTCACCCTTTGTCAGCTAGTCTTCTACCGCATTTGTGGAAGACTTTTGGTTTTATTTCCCAGCCACGGTTCACACTGCAGGACTACACTATCCTCGCTACATGACTGACGTAGTACTACATCAGATTCTACTCTTAATATTTCTGTTTTTAAGTGACATATCCAAAATTTTTCGTTTCATAGCATTTTGTGTGTAAACCAGTTTTTATACAATCTGCTACTATTGATACAATCTATGTCTGCGCTCTGAACCTTACTTCAGGAAGAGTGCACTGATCATACACACTTCCGGAAATGTTGAGCTATCATAGCTATCTTAGCTATCTATCTATTAAGTTAACCCTTCCCAATCACCTTCTTAACCTTGATGGTATCTTTATTCTTCCCTGACTTCAGACCTTTATTTTTTTTTAGTGTCGATAAATCGGCGTTTATTTTTATAACAATATTCCTTTATCGCTTGCATCAATATAAAAATCCTTAGTACAAGTATTAATAATACATTTCATTTAGATGCAAGTCTATTGGCCGCTTCTTACCTCGCTAGGTACATATACAGTACCTGTTTTGAGGTAGGTAGCTATTAGATTCAATAAGCTAGAATATAAGTAACAAATTAAATTAAATGGTAAAAAGCAGAAAAATCAAAATGAAGACTAAGTAAAATTTTTGATACAGACTAAAGACATGTAAGAAGTAAAAGAAACAAGCAGGGAGCAAACAAAACATGATAAGTACGTGATAGGATGTAAGGAAAAAAATAACTACGTAAAATATGTAGCTTTGATCATTTAAGGAACTTTTCCAGCTGACTTCTTCCAATTTTGAAAAGTCATTGCTTTATAAGCACGCAGAATTGAGGACACGATATCGTTGCCATCCCTTGTGGTAGCTTATTGTATATCCGCGGTCCTATAAAACATGCATGTTTTTGAGCAAATGAGGTTTTCATTAACGGGATAACTAATTTTGAGGTTTTGCCCGAGTATACTTAGAATGTGTGATAAGGTGCAGGGTTCTGTTTTCATGTATGTCTTTATGCAGAGTCTAGATATATTACCCTAGATATAAATATTATTTAAGATTTACCAGTATAGCCATAGCTGCACCTTACCTTGAATTTCATTTTCAGACCAAATTTACTGGAACTTTATAATTACAATACCTTGGACTAGACATGCGGTCTAAGCCTTAGGTTTAAAACCTAAGAAGTTGCTCCAAAGATGCATTGTTTCATGTTTCATATCGACACACTCGACAAACACAAATATAAGTAGTGTCTTTTATTTTTAAATGTATGAGTACATATGAATAAATATAGGTATATGATTGTTACATAAAAAAATTGTCCTATTTATTTAAAAATACATATTTAACCTATTGAATTCGTACACATAAGTAAACGTGAATATATAATATTATGAGAAATATTTGAATACATTCAAAAACACCAATTACTAAATTTTCACCTACAAAGGCACTGTTATTAAACAAATATTAGATATTTCATAGAGAAGAAATTATTTTAATTATATTTAATGGAAAAATATGGAAGTACGTGTAATTACAGGGCTTACGACCTGGTTTCAGCTGACTTAAGTGATCACTTTATACGAATATAACGTTCCCCATTCTCATTCACTAATCTCAAAATTCATCAAATTTTTGGAAGTTGTATATATGTTAATATGTAGAAACACTTTGAGTACCACTATACTATCGCCATCTATGGACAAACTTTGATATTTGACATTCATTTCCCTGAAACAGCATATATATATATATATATATATATATATATATATATATATATATATACAAATTCCAAAAAAAATTGATAGACATGGATATTGATTAACGGGTGAGAATGGTGAACATTATATTTGTATAAAGTGATTACTTAAGCCAGCCGAAGACAGGTCGTAAGCGCTGTAATTACCCATAGTTCCATATTTTTCCATTAAATATATTAAAAATAGTGACGTCTCTATGAGATATTTATTATTTGTTTTATAATATTATGGGCTGTCTATATTTGTGTTGAAATAAAAAATAGCGTACATATATTTCGATTCCCGCTATAGCCGTTTAAATGTTGGTTCAGTCAAAAACTTGCAGCTAAGCGCTTTGATTACGTCATGTTTTATTGCATTAAATCTGGACGCTGATACACATTAAAGATACCGATTTAATCGTTTAGCATAATTAGAGTTCTACCGGATTTATTCATTGCAAGAACTACATCTGGAGATTTAAAGTAACACATCAAATAAATCAAATATTATAGCACTAATATAATAAAGAAGTAATTAAAATTTAACGACGTTTGTGGAAACGTATATGGTATTAAAATTAACCGATTAATAGTATAATGGTTTTTATTTATTAAAATATTGTCTCT
The DNA here is from genome assembly GCA_022840565.1 of Eubasilissa regina. NCBI lineage: Eukaryota > Metazoa > Arthropoda > Insecta > Trichoptera > Phryganeidae > Eubasilissa > Eubasilissa regina. Next base: position 19,087,687 of record JAINEB010000025.1, read on the forward strand.
GCTTAGAGAAGTCTTGTGAAAGAGAATATTAATAATTTTGTAGAAGCAATATACACACAATAATAATTATCTTCAATGCAATCGCACTGAGAAAATAAATAATAAGCTAATATAAAATGCATAGTTTATAAATTATAATGAATATGTTCATATTATATAAATAACAAGACACAATACTTTGTTTAAACCACTATTTATCGATTATTCAACATGTTTATAAACCTATGGCAACTTCTGCAGGAAACGATGTATACTGAAATTAAAAATATAAGCATAGAAAGATACAAAACTATATAGTGGCGGGTAACTAAGTAGGAACTGATATGAAAACAAATTTAAAAGGTCACTATTTGCAAAGAGGATTTGGTTATTTGTAATATTTAGCTTTCTATTAATACTTTCTTGTTTCCAAAATTTCAAATTTATCTAACTGCAAATCCCTAGTATTTATATGTATAATTTCTAAACACTTATTAATGTCAATAGAATGGTTTGTTTCCAAAAGGTGTTAGGCGAATAGTTAGTTACTCACTACCCTATATTTTTTTTTTCTATGTTTGTATTTTTAATTTCATTGTTTCCTGAAGAAGATACCATAGGTATCGAAACATGTTGAATAATCAATAAATAGTGGTTTGAACAGAATATTTTGTCTAATTATTTAAATGATATTTGTATTAAAAAAATACGTTTTTAATATTATTCTTAAATTTTAGTTGCTTCACATAAAAAGGTCCATTGCAGTTCACAGTAAGAATACTGCCATTAAAATACCAGAATGAAGAAAAATTACAAATTAATAATCGAAAATAAAAAATATGAACAAATGGCAAAAACTTTTGCTATTTGTGAAGTGAGTATTTTAAACCGAAGTAAATTTTTTACCACTAAAAATGAATAAAATAGGGTGGTCGACAATGCTATTGGTCGTGGTATAGTAATTGGCCATTTCAAGTTCAAACCTCAACAATAAGAGTTTGACTCTTCATTTCTTACTTTGTCCCATATTAAATTGTTCTGCCATCCTATTCTAATAGTTATAGAAAAATTCATACAAATCATGATTTCATTACTTTTCATAAAAATATTTGTAGATTTGTTTATATATACTATATAAGTATATATATAAGTATCCAAAAGTAAAACAAATATTTTTAATTTAAATATATTATTTTTTAGACAAAATATAGGGTTTCCAGCGGAAAAATTTCAAGATTAAATTAGAATTGCTCGTAAACTATCAAAGTAAAATAAGTGGGAGGGAAAATGTTCGACGAGCGTGCTTTGCTGATTTGCCAGTCGCAATGAGTCACTGGTTGGGAGCGCATTGAGCGTTAGCAGTTGAGCAATATTTAATGTTCGGTGTGAAATTATGCGCAATCAGCGTAAATTGATAAGGAAAATTGCTTATCAATTTATTTACTGGAATAAAAAATCAACAGTGTACGTAATTTTGAAAAAAAAACTACAGTTTCACCAATACAAACTGCAAATCGTGCAGTTTCTCAACGAAAATGACAATTCTTACGTGAAACCTTAGCAAGAACGATGCTGGAACGTTTTGGAATAGCAAGAACTCTTGAAAACATATTAATTACCGACGAAAAACGTTTTTATATTGATGGCTATGTTAATAAACAGAACATGAGATACTGATGCCAACCCAAGGCCATCAAAAACGTTTACATTGTCCAAAAACGAAAGTGTGATGTGCAATTCTACCCGAGGGATAATTGGCTTTGTTTTTTTAACCAGCGAGAGACAGTCACTGCTGACGTGTATTGCCAAATGATCGACGAGTTTTTGGTATCGCAACTGCAGCTATTTCCCGGGTTCAATAACAGAACATAATTTCAGTACCCGGAGTCACTCCATACACAGCTAGAGTTTCAGTGGTGAAGCTGAGGGGAATTTTCCCTAATAAATTAATCGGCAAGTACGGAAACATACCCTGGGCACTTCGGTCACCTTACACCGTGCGAGATTTTTTGTGGGGATATCTTAAGTCGAGAGTTTACAGTAATAATCATCGAACAATTCAGGCCCTTCAAAATATCCGCCGTGAAGTTGTTGCCATTGAACCAACGCTTTGTTCTCGCGTGTTCGCAAATTTAAGAGTCCGATTGCAAGAGTGTCTTGAGAGAAATGGACGGAATTTAGACGATATTGTTTATAAAACGTAAAATCCACGTCGTTAAACTCCATTATGTATAAATAAAGTATGAGAATAACAATGCAATTTTTTAAATTGACTTAATATTAAACATGAAAATTTTCCGCTGGACATCTTTTTATAGATTTATAAATTCATTTTTAAAAAAATCTTTAAACGGTCAATTACTATACCAATCACCGTATTGTATATTAATTTATATTTTTATGAGATCTGATTAACGAACTATCTTACCATCGCGCCGTTTCACCGCGGAGGTAGGCAGAGAGGATAGAGCGCCACACTCTTCTGTCCTGATATACAATTCTTGCCTCATCCACATTCATACAAGCTCGCCGATTATTAAGGCTTCTAACATGACCATTCTCCAGTATCTGGTTTACCTGGTTGTGCTAAGTCTTCTGCGGACGTCCTCTACTTCTGGTGTCATCAACACTTGCTTCATATATCTTCCTTTCTAAATCTTACTTACTGAACTAAGATCAGCTTTAAATTCTTTTCTTATTTCTTCATTCTTGACTCTGACATAAATAGATTTGCCACATATACGCCTAAGTGATCTTATTTGCACTGCATTCAGTCTACTCTCGTTCCTCTTTTGCCAGCTCCAGGCCTCACTTCCATACATCAGTGTCGGTATCAAGACTCCATTGTGTGTCGCTAGTCTTGCCTCGGTTGACAAGTTTTAATTAGATCTAACTCTTTTCGATATCTTTCTCAGCCTTTCCCTTTCCATCAAACGATAAAATATAAAAAATAATTTTTGATCGAAAGTAAATAAATGAGGTATTTAAATACAATGAGGCTTGTGGCAATACCGCATGTAGTATGCCATTCAAGTATTCTTAGGTACGAAATAATATTATCGTTTAAAATAAATAAATTTTATTGATTAAATATGATAAACTGGAAACAATTATAAAAATAACCAATGAATTAATTAATCCCATTCCATCGACAAATAGTGAAGGCAATTGGATTATATCTCAGATTTCTCGTAATTAATCGGCACTATTCCTCCTCCACGTTACAGTTGCTAAGTACTTCACGAGGCAATCAGATTATTTTAATAACGATAAATGAGGCACGTCCTATAATATTAATATTCAGCGCAATCTCGTCTATCTCCTCTTCGCCAGTCTCAACCAGAGCCAGAAGAAATCTCAACCATCATAAAACTATATAAAAACCAGTATTAGGTTAATAGATACCTAGGGACGCAATAAACCATGTTTTTTTATTGAACGTACATCGAATGCCTAGTATAGGGTGTGGAACTAATGGTGATGAATTTGCAGCGCATTTAAAACTGTTGAAAGGAGGTTTTATTTTATTTGTTTTTAGAAATTTCAAATATATTCCTCGTACCAAATATATCTTAGTGCCAAAATATTGGTTTGATTGTCGTATGGTTTAAAACGTGTAAATCTTTGCGTTAAATACGTTTGATGTATATTAGTATTCGTCTTCTTCAGTTTCAAATTGTTTGCGTTTATTGTTAAAAATAGTATTATAATTTAAGAAATAACAAAAATGAAAATAACTTAATTATGTGAACTACAAACATTTATGATGGAAAGGCATGCTAAGGTATACTAACGGACCAACAAATTTATTGATATGCATATACATATGTAAAACAGATGCATAAAAAATATATCTAATAATTTCATTGAAAAAAGGCATCTATAATAGCGTAAGCCATAAGCTACCAACTAACCTCATTTCTCTTAACCCCAAGAATTATTTTAAACGCACTGTTTAATATAAGCGTTCTACGAGAATGTCATAACGTGCACGCCATTTTCGAATTCGATCACGTGACGCGCAACAAGCTTATATACGGCGCCAGTATTTATTGGCATGCAGTCTTCTTGCATGTAGTACATGACATTTTATTGCAATCCGCTGCGTGAATACTTAACAGGTGACTAAAATATCACTCTCCCAGTCGCTGGGAGACTGCGTGAGAGGCGTTGCCAATATGTCCTCGCTGACCAATGGCGAATATTTAATGCAGCCGACTGTCACGGGGGAAATTAAATTAAGTATGCCGTCGGACATAACCCGCCATTTTGATGAAAACAATTGAGCAACGCGCGCAGGTTCGCTATTGCGGAATATGCAGCAATGGCAGAACATTACATAATTATGCAAGGAATATCGCTGGAGAATCGAGTGCTTCTATAAAAGTTGTGTAAAGATTTTTTTTATGAACCATAAATCATTATTTTCAGGCTTAGGCATTGTTAAATTCACAGTAAACAACGCAATCTAGAATCAATTAATACATTTAGTTTGTATGGATAAGTCGACCACATCTAGTATTTATGAATTGGTGCATATAAAATGGTGACTGCGTGTGCATCTGGTTGGACGTTACCTGACATTTTATACTTATCTAGAAGTGGGATATGTTAGATTTTTCAAAGCTGTTGTTTTCGTTGGGTTCTTCGTTTTCGTCGTTGGTGTAGAGTTCTTCAGTACCTGTGTTTCAGAAAATCGATGCGATTCGTTCGTGCGGAGCAGACTCTAGTTTAGAATTTTTATTCGTTGGTTGCGTGAGGTTGTCCTTAAACTTACCTTAACATAGAGAAAAATCAAAAAGGTTTTAAAGATATTCATGTAAAGAAGTATGGACATAGCACATGACTCTACCACATTTTCTTCATCTTGGGTGTACTGGGCAAGAATATCTTGGAAGATAGAAGGACAATATTCTTGAATATATAATATGCGAAGTATTAAAATACTTCGCAATTATGAAAAATGTTGGTTCCAGAGACGGGACAGCGGCAACACAGCTAATTTCATCTTCCAATATGCAAAACTAAGTTGATAAATTTGATACAACTATTGCAAAAAATAATAACATTTTTACATCGCTTTGGATACTAATATATTCAACTAAGCTAAAAACTATTTGTTATATTTTTAGGCGTATTTCTACCATCTTATTTTAATTTGGTTTATATTACATTTTTTATTATTTTTCTATATTTGTATACGTAAATAGCAATGAATTTATGTTCTAAACGACTTGTATAAATAATTACTTTCATTATGTTTACAATATGTTGTAAATAAAACTAATCATATACTTTTAATAATTTAGATTTAAAATCATATTATTATTATAATATTATTTATTCAACTTAATAATTAAGAATTTTTTTGTTTATTTTAGAAACTAACTAACTTCTGTAACCTTGCTGCTCATTTAACATTCTTCCTAGAATCAGTTTATATTACATGTACATTAAAATTTATAATTATATTGGAAAAAAGATAAGATTGTATATTATTCTCTTTGAAATTAAATCGCAAGTCATAATATTATAAATATTATCTTTGATAATGAATCTACAGAATGTGTATAGATATCAGGCTCGTTAGTGCCCCAAAACACGTGGAAAAATCATTTGAGCATATGTATATCTTCGTCTACAACAAAATGCAAAGGTTAATTAATGTATAAAGATAAAAATACATTTTTCAACAATTTGAAATAAAATTTGAGGTAATTTTAAATAAATCATTTTAAAGAATAATTAACTAAATCCATAGTAGGCGAAGAAAGATTTCGACCCATTTAATTTTTTTAAGCCGAATATTCGGGAAATATTATGTATATAAAAAATATAATGTTTTTTCATCTGATTTCCAAATGTATCCCCCGATGTTTTTGTTGACAATAAGCTAAAATAAACAAGTACACACATATCTGTTGTTCCTCGAAATATTAAAAAAATAAATATTTTTATTTATATTTAACGAGACTGTAAAACATATATTCGGGACACCTTTTATTTGTTTCGATGTGAATAATTTATGCTTTCTTAATCTCGTTGAGAATTTCTATCAATATTAATGTTGGTAATGTTACCACGAATTTATTAATGGCGGCGGTGTTGCCTTGGGAAAATTTTCACCTACTCTATAAAACATTTCACGTTTTACAAGTGTCCGTTTGTAATTACTGAATAAGCAATTAAGACTGAAGGTAGGTACATCCGAAGGTCTTGTAATTAATTCAGCCCGCGTCGGAATCGATGGGTGTTCCCTCGTATCAGAAGCAACTTAACATATTTCAGTGCAACCACTTAGCCAACGGGAGTCGAACGCTTTAATGACTTCTTCAATAGGCAATTACACTTTTCGCGTTTGTTTTCTGTTAATTACCGGGAGATTTATATGAAGACGTTGATTTTTATACTTTTATACGATAACTTGTTTATTACTATGCTTCAAATTTATTATAGGTGTTAAAAAATCTTGTGACGAGTGAGCGATGACTTCAATTCGATTAATTGAATATTCGTAGCCAAATAGATAGCGGCCTAATACATATTTATATATTAAATTTGTACAGCAAGGTGATAAAACATGAATAGTTTCATCAAGTTACCTATGAATATATTCATCCCCTACAATACAAGAATTGGCATATTAGACCATGATTTCTGGCACCAAAGTTTGTAGTGTTTGCATTTACTGAACATTTAGTTTCAACTGGATGGTACTACGGCACACACAAAAAGAGAGGCAACGACTTTAAAAAAATATTTTTTTACATAATATGGCATCTAAAAATGGGGACTAACTTAACTTGGCTGGGTTAAATGATTTTACGCTCCCAGATTTGTTTTTGCGAGGATAACAAAGATTGATTGTCTTGGCAATGTATTGAGAGGTTCGAAGTACCAACTTCTAAATCTTAAAATGAAAGGAAAGATCGAAGGGCGTAAGAAAGTTGGTAAGAAACAGGTATCTTGGATGAGAAACATCCGTGAATAGACTGGAATAAGAAGGCTGGAGGAGCAGTTCCTTCTAGCCTAGGATAGTCAATGTTGGTAGGACCTGGTATGGAATACTAAGAAGAAAAGAAGACAAGACAATCTATACAGTTTATGTAAAAAAAATCAGCAAAACAATGCGAACATTCGACCAGAAATAGGCGAGACATAGACAAACTTTAGGCTAAATATATGAAAAGTGCTACAGAATAAGATTACAGTTTTGGTAGTGCAATAGGTGAATCGTTTTATATTTGGAATAATAGATGTATCGATTTGAAAGAATTGTAGCATATAATTTCGAAAATGTGTCGTCAACTTACTCTTTTGTTGTGGTGTAATCGGTTAACACATTTTTCCAGATATCTCGGTAGCAATAAAAATACTATTTCTTTCTAATTGAAACATTTTATTTGTGTTTTCCAATTAACAGTATATTTTTCAAGTCATTTTAAGTCATAGGGTACAGGGAAATCAAATGAGGTGACTTACTATGTTATTTATATAAAACTAATATTATATATTAGTATATTTTCAATACCATGCGAATAAAAAATCATGATCCAAAATGTTAAACAATTTTTAAATTTTCAAGCAATGCAATTATTAATTTTTTTAAAAAGATGATAAATGAATAATATGTAGATAGATGCTTTAGAAGCAAAAAAATATCAGGGTAATTTAATTAATCGGTAAAAGTACGTGGATAAGGATTTTTTCCCATGATTTTAATAAGGAAGTAAATCCAAAATCAAGTCAATACATTTTAATGTTACATTTTTAATAAAATTTGAAATAATCTTTCTGAATTGGATATCCCAATTATAGCAATTCTGCCAGCAGTATACTATTTTACTACGTAAAGTGATGATAATTAGTATGAATTGTTATTAAGTGCGCCAAATCATGGTAGATTGATAAAATATGAGTACATAATTCGAATTTCGCTGATAATTTTTTGTTTTGTGAAACGTTTAGCATGAGGCGACCCAAGTAACGAGACTTTACAACTGAAAAGTAAAAGTGAGGCTTTTCAATATTTGATTTTATTTAGATATTCACAAAAGGCATCGACACATTCATGTTGGACGTCGAGGCCTCATGAGCGAAGACTGCCACAGAAGTTTAGGGGAGACCAGTGGATTGGGAAAGTCAATGAGAGGAGGATACAGGTTGATGATGATGATTATGACAATGCCGATTATTTGAATTTATTTTTATTTATACTATAAATATTAATGTATACAATATTAAAAAAAATTGTAAAAAGATAATCAAAATTTATTAATTAATAAAAATTATACGGGTAATACACGGAGTGAATATTATATTCCAGGCCTATGTTGTATTTAAACAACTAACAAATAAAACGCAATTTATTAATTTAACTTTTATTTATCGATTACTTAATTTATTACAATTATGTATAAAATAAGACATTGGCCATGTGGCTGTCTCTGGCAGTGGCACAAATACGTGCTCTTTTAACATATTTTTCATAACATTCTCACACATTTCGCGTATTATTTCAGTAATTTCATTTCGAATATTGTCTTGTAGACCTTTTCTTTCAAGTACTTTTACATAAAGTAGTCGAAAGCCGTAAAATCAGGTGATCGAGGAGACCAGTTGATATCACCACTTTTTGACATTTCTCGCAAAATTTCAAGCGTAGCTCGGGCTGTGTGTGAGACAGCAGCGTTCTATTGAAACCACATGTGTTGCAGGCCCAATTGACCCAATTCAGATACCAAGAAGCATTGCTATTATTATTAAGATAAAATGTTTTAATAATTGTTTTAATAATTGAGACATTAGATGCTCCATAAAAAATTACAACCAACTACCCTACGACTACCAAATGCGAACTGTCAAATATGCTGCAAATCAAAATAACAGACAAACAAAATCAGACTGGAACATAATATTCACCCTGTACATGCACGTAAAATTTCAAAGAATTCACAAGATAATTTTTTTTTACCTGTATGGTTAATTTATCCTCGTTATTGATTTGCAATATCCTTCAAAAGTTAATTAACCATCGTCTAATTAAAATTCAGGCCTCTCGTGATCCTATTTAGGAAGACTCTTAGCATAACTGATCTCAAGAGAATTTGAATTTATATATGATTAATTAAAGTATATTTTCATTTCGCTGATGCTGATCGATTGTTTCTGCCAGACATATTTTTATGTATATACAAATATATAAATCACTAATATATTTTTAAATCAAACATCCATCACTATTTATTCCCAGCACTACGAAGAAACTTGTAGCATAAGTAGATACATATTAAATGGTGGTAAGGTTATACTGACACCATGTAATTATATACCTCCAGTAATTATGTTCCTGTGTACTTGCTGTACAACGAAGAAAGAAATTTTATACACACGTATGAGAGTATATAACTTAAATGTACATCTATAAATTGTTATGAATATTAATAGTTCATAATTTACACATAACCCATTTATATGATGAGTTTCAAAATATTATAGGATTAATAATAACAATTCTCCGAAAGTAAACCGAATTCCCGTTCAGGGTACCGAAGAGCTTTCTATTGCCAGTATACTGGTCTACCCACTGAGCTATTGTGATCAGGCTTCAGAATTATTATTAATTGGATATTTTATCAGTGACATATCTATTTTTTACAAGTTGAAAGCTAACAAGCCTTATGAATACAAAGTTTCTAAGAATTAAATTGAAAACAAATACAGATTATTAATTTTCTGTGGATGTAGACACTAAATTTTTTAATTGTTTAAAGGAACAATAGTAAAGAATGAAATATCAATTAGATGCAGCAAATTCATTTATATAGAATAAACAAATTAAGAGAATATAAAACTGATATTAGCACAGTGAATAGGTTTGAAATGGATATTTACATAGGCAGTTTGGTCATAAAGAACGAATGAAAAAATAGTAAGATAAATGTATGCCGAATGTATTGATGACACCGGAAGTAGAACTAGGAACCTAGTAAACTGAAAGGTGGTCATATTAGAAGCCTCAATATCACTGGTCAACAATGAAAATATTTCTGACTTGAAAATACTTGTATATTATTGATTTATGTATGTTAAAACCGAATATGACATTTAAAATGATTGGTAAGCTCTCATTTCCAAGATATAGCTTATTTAAGATGTGTATAAAATTATGCTTGTAGCCTTCCGAGCGGCGAAGTAAGGTATCACGTAAGAAAAGTATACGGGTTGGCAAACCTGAGATGGAATAATAAGTACTTTTGAAATTAGCAATATTAACTTTGTGGTTAAAATTCATATTTTTTATTTATTATCTTTTGTAGGATTTTATACATAAATAACTTTTCGAAACAAATATCTAAACACCTACCATGAAACATTAGACCAGCATTTCATACAAATAATAGTATAGGAAATTTACTCAAATTTTAAAGACAAAGATGATAAATTTAACAATTCTGGTGTCTATAAACTTAGTTGCAAGGATTGTGCTGCATTTTATATTGGTAAAACGGGCATTAATTTTAATATAAGAGTAAGGGAGCATTTGAGATGTTTGAATAGTGGGTTTTCAGAATTTTCTGATCATTTGATAGAAAATGGTCACGGTTTTGTCTCGTTTGGGATTGTCAATTTTGCATATAAACGGTGTTGGTCACAAATTAAATAATTTGGAATCGTTGGAGATAAATAAAGCATGTAAAACTAATCAAAAAATTATAAACAACCAACTAAATTTAACTACGAGTCCCATTCTAAATTTTTTTTCTAAAAATTATTCGACTAAATTTGTATTAAGCAACAATTTGAGTTAGGTACTAAATTTATTTTTTAAATAATTGTTGTTTTTTTAAAAATAGATTCTGGTGAAGAAACAATAATATATGTTTTTAGTTAGTTATGATATCCTGAAGAAGAAAATTGCATTTTTCGAAACCGGTAGATGTATTTAAACTCAATTCAGTGGTTAATAAAACAAAGGGAATAAGAAGTCACTGTAGACCTTATTTTATTCATTGCATGTTTACAGCTTGCTTGGAGTGAAGGTGAGTGTTATTTCTATCATTGTTTGGAGTTTTGTTTCATGCTCATAATTAATTTGAAAAGCCAGGATGATACATATATGTATTAACACATCTAAGAATTTCAGTTATGCGTGGTGATGTGACAATTACCGCCTAGAAACGCCCAATTACTCCACTCGTGAAGACAGTCTACCACTATTATTTTAGTATGACATTAGTGGATCAAAGTAAAACGTGGGCACCTCATACCTGATTCAATACATGTTCTTTGAATCTAAATGGATGGATTCATAGAAACGGACATCTAATGCCTTTTGGCATTCTTATAATTTTGAGAGAGGAGACAAATCACGTAATAACTGTTAATTCTGCATGGTATCACCTAATAAGCATGTATATCAAGAAAGAAGAAGTTGAGCATAAAATACTCCAACATGCCGTCGGCCATCAGATCAGTGTCATGTGGGGACGATCTACCTGTACCTATCCCTCCAGAAGAGTACAGGCTGCACTCAGATAAAGATGAATACAGTACGGAGGTGACATCAGACCTTGCGGCTTCAATATCATAGAATCTTGATTTCGCACCTGAGTCAATAGGTGAACCACACAGACTTACTCAAGGTGAATCTAGTGATTCGAGCTCTTAAAAATTTTGAACCTTTAAAAGTGTTGTGCGTGGCTTTTCGGGTAACCGAAGAGCTGAAAATTATGTTGAGCTTGTAAACAACATTCTAGACAAGTGTCAACGATTAGGCCGTAGTATGTATCAAAATGCACTTTCCCCACTCTCATATTTATTTCTCCCCAGAAAAGTGCGGTGCTGCGAATGGTGAGTATGGTGAACGGTTCCACCAAGATATTTCAACACTAGAATGAAGATATCAGGTTCGGTGGAACTCTGCTATACTTGCAGACTACTATTGGACATTGGCTAGAAATGTCCCAGATAAAGATTACAGGCGACAAGCAAAAATAATGCGTACTGATTTAGGCCACTATTTCAGTATTTCATGTAGTAAATTCAATTTCTGTATGTTTTTTGTTATTTTATTATTATTATTGGTGATTAAATTAATAAAAATTAATTTAATTTTCATTTTAGTAGTATGATAATATGATAGGGTTGAAAATATTCTTTTCACTATTGTATCTAGAAGATCGAGTTGTGCATCTCCAAATCTCCAAAGTGCGAACGAGAATTATCATATTCGTTTTTTTCTTGCCGAAGTTAGTAATTTTGACTACCTTTATTCAAGAAACTCTCTTCCCACTTCCCACTCCGTCTACCCCAAGAATTGGCGAAACGGTGTGATGGTGAGTTTGACAGTGATTTTTATAAAAGTGACAAAACAAGTTTGATATTTAACAATTTTAAATCCATTAAATTTAATTTTCAAAACAAAACTTTGTACTACACACACGTTGGGTTATTGTCACTACTAGTTTCTAGAGGTGTAGTCCCTCTTATCATCAGATAAAACAAAACTAAATATAGTATTGTAATTTATTCGTGCAATGAGGCGGGGGTTGAGAATGGGAATGGGGGAGGTTAGGTCGTTATCAGGAATATAGACAGTAAAAGCAGTGTTAGGGAATGTTATGTTGTCAATTAGTGTTTTCTTCGAATTTTAAATATTTTGTATTTCAACGTTCTAAAAATTGTTCATTAAATAACCTAACGTGTGTGTAGTACTAAGATTTGTTTTGAAAATTAAAATAATCATATTACACCACAAAGTAACCGCCATATCAATTAATGAATTTAATTTTGTTTAATATATTTCTGATGCATTTTATAAACGATTTTATTAGGACTGTAAAATAATTAGTCTTCTTCTTTTTTTAAATAGGCAATCCACGTTAAAACTTTATTTTTTAGAAAAAAGTACTATAATATTAGAGAATAGGAAATATTACATTACAAGTCAATACCATTATTATTATATAGATTAAATGTGGCGAGTTAAGGGAAAGAAGATGACACAAGTTAACCGGGATTTGAAAATAACCATTGACGAAATAAGTAGTCAAAATGTGTAAAATTGCTAGGGTATAATTGTCGTACGTATTCTACTTATCTTAATCAAATACCTACATATTTCTTTAACAAAATATATTAGAAAACTTTGATGTTGATTACGTCATTTACTTAACTTTTTCAATTTTCTAAGTCTCAGAATTGAATTGAAAATACGTAAATATTCAATATATTCTTGCAAGACAGTTGATGTTACATGGATGAAATGTTGAAGACACGGGTACCTCGTTACATATATCACGGCCGTAGACTAATTGAATAAAAAATTGACATTGAAGGTATGCCGTGTCGTCCGGCGCCCGCTCGTGACCTCTCCCACGCCGAGTGACTGCAGGCTGACAGGTAATTAAACATGTCCTGCAAATTATTTTGTTTTGTATTGCCGCCATACGCATGCGCGGCGGGTTCAGAGTTCCTTTCGCTTTTACGCCTGCGCACAATGAGCGGTGACCATAAATTGAATCAAATGTTACAACCGTGATGTATCCGAGGTGCGACTGTCGGGGGAATGGGTCGAGTTAACGAGATGCTCGCACCCTTCACCCTTCACGTACACGAATTGAAGTGCCATATGGAAATTGATTCCCGGACTGAACATTCTTGTTGGTAACTTTATCGTCGGGCACTTGAATGTTTCGCAGCTGTATTTAATTTTTGTAAGAAACATATTCCTTATTGAGGAGAACACATTCTTATTCAAAACATAGGTCTGAGATATTTTAAATACTAATTAAATGTATTAATTATAAAGACATACATTAAATCAACTTTATTGAAAAATATTCTTCCTGCGCTATCGGGATTCGAACCTGGATCTCTTTTCCAATCTGGGGAAGGTACATTACCAACTGTGCTACAGTGAACGATAGATGTATCAATTTGAAAAAGTGTAACATGTAGGTTCGAAAATTTGTTGTCAAAAATACGGTGCCTGTAGCGTAGTTGGTAATGCACCTTCCTCAGATTGGAAAAGAGATCCAGGTTCGAATCCCGGTAGTGCAACAACAATATTTTTCAATAAAGTTTATTTTATATGTATATCTATACAATTAATACATTTAAGTAGTATTTTAAACCTATTCCTTTTATTTTCTGTGGGTATAAATAAGCTTTGGACGTATGATCATCAGTTTTATTACGGTATTGCACGTTACTATTTTATTGGTATACCACCGTCCACATATCTTATAATATATTACTCCAGAAATGCAACCGCCTGATTTTGGGAATGCATGTTCGCTGTAACGTTCTCTCTACGACGGAGGTTCTAGTGTACGCTGAGCAAAGTAAAAATCCCTAATCATTAATTTTTAAACTTTACGAATTATGTATTGATTATAATAATTTGATACAAATTAAAGGCATTAATTAGAAATAAATACATGTAGATAAATTCAATTAATCGAAAAAAATTTTTAGCTGCCACCAATAATAATGTGTTATCTTTAAAAAAATATATAATCTGTGTTAAAGTATATTCAAAAACATAATAAAATAATATTGCAAAATATTTTGTGTCTCCCAGCTAATATTAAGCGCAATAAAAAGGTGATAGCTTTTAAATAAGTGTAATGTAAGATGTATCAATTTGAAATAGTACAATGTATAAATTTGAAAATTTGTTGATTATTTACGAGGCTGACGTAGTAGACTTCCCCGGATAGTAAGAAATCCTATTCATATCCCGGTAACAGAAATAATAATGTGTTCTCTTTAAAAATACATATAATAATTTGGTTTAATAGATTGTAAGGTATAAATATAACATACTTTTACATTATATAAATGATAGCTGACAATCTTTCGAGCGCGCGCGCCCGCCCAGCTTAGAGGGAACATTGTCCGACTGACAAGTTTTATTTTAATGTTATAATATTACAGTATTAATTATTAAGACACAATTACACATATTATTTAGCGAGACTGAATATATGTCATCAGATATAATATCACCTCATATCGCCGCAACTGTAAATTATGCACTTCATTTTAAGAATATTCCCGTATATTTGTTTGCATTGCTTGGTTAAATAAAGTCGTACTGTAACAGACGGCTTCCCTATTTTGATGAATTATAATTTGACATTGAAAAATTGGTTTTACAGAAGCACGCGACCACTACTAACCGCAAAGCGGCCATTGTATAGCAAAAGCTTGCTTTCTGTTAGTTGCAGATTGTTGTCTTCTAATACATCGCCATTCATAAATCAACATTATTTTTTCTCATTTCACATAAAGGATAATCGGATGAAATATTTAAAGACATATTTAAAAAGTGCAGTAGGTATCACCTGTGAACTATGTTAGAGATAATATTTAAAATGTAATGTTTTTATTACATATTGAGTAAATGATTATGAATGAATTTTTAAAGTTAACCGATTTAATATAGTAAGTAGACTACAAAGTTTCGAACTTTTATACTGTAGTTCTTTCAAATAAAAGGCATCTATTATCCCGGTAGCAACCAAAATATATCTTTCTAATTGATACATTTAATTTGTTGTAAATGATAAAATTAACAAATTCCTTTCTTAATTCTGATATTTTCATCAAATCTATCGTCACGCTCGACGATACGTCTTACCGTAACAAGAAAATTTATTTCAGTAAAAGTTTACATTCCGGTCAGTATTCTCCTCGAATTATATAATCTTTTGAATTTACTTAGCCAGAATAAATTTCCTGTACGAATCCGCACACCAAAATTCACCTATTTTTTATAAACTGCTATTTTGTGTTATCCATTATTCTGTTGATAATCAATCTATCGCTCGATAACGCCTTTTCACTAAATCCATTTTGCCGTACGAATCTCAATCCTTAATTATATTACGCTACAAACGCTAATGCCAATCGGTGGCAGTGCACACTCTGAAATAAACCATCGGCTCACTCATCACTCACGGCAGTTGTCCATTGGGTATGAAAAGTAGCGCACTTGTGTAGCCGGAACGGTCGTTTGGTCGAATGTTTTATCCAATTCATATTCTAATCAATTAATCAACTATCCTTCTAATCCACTCTTTCGTTTATTACTTAGATATTTTTGTTGATGAAGTGATTGTACATTTTATTTTTATTTTTATTTATTTGACATTTTTAGAATTTTTTTATAACATGAATTAAGTATTTTACATTAGTAAAATTACACGTTTTTTTCGCTTACCTCTCCAAAAAAGAGACTAGCTCTTGTGCTTGGAGAGAAAGTTACACTGTAATAATTTTATATAATATTTTATTTATTGTCTATTTGTGTGCTTCTGAAGTGTTTTGTAATATTGTTTATTTTCTAATTATGTGTTTTTGAAGTGTTCATTTAGTTTCTTTCTAAATTCTTTTATATATTTTATTTCTTTAATTTGTTTTGGGAGGCTATTGAATTTTTTTATCCTTAAATATATAAAAATTTTTTGATAGTATTTGGTATTACATTTATAGATTTAAAAGTTATTTTTAAACCTTAATGACGTGCTTGTTTCAAATTTTACAGTGTTAATTTCTTTAATTAATTGAGTGTTTTTAATATATTTATGTATTTTGCAAACGCGCGTATAATATTACCATATATATATATATAACAGTGATTACTTGACACAGCCTGCAGATTTTAGTTCACGGGCACTTTGGAGAGACATTCTTGTATTGGAGATGTTCACACACTATATAGTTCATAATTTAAAATTTTTGGAGGAATATTTTTAAACCTTAATATATTTTGGATTCGCGATGGATCTGTTAAAAAAATATTATGTTCGTTATTACGTTTCAATTCTTAAAAAAAAAACAGTTTTTAGTTCTCAATAGGAACACTAAATGTATTACTGATGAATTATGTTTAACAGTGTGTTGATTTGCTCTTGTTGGTTTTG
Organism: Eubasilissa regina; assembly: GCA_022840565.1. Lineage (NCBI taxonomy): Eukaryota > Metazoa > Arthropoda > Insecta > Trichoptera > Phryganeidae > Eubasilissa > Eubasilissa regina. Next base: position 19,104,600 of record JAINEB010000025.1, read on the forward strand.
CTTATTCTTGGATGCCTCGCCACGAAAAATCTAAAAATCTTCCTTAACGTCAATGATAAATGATGGCAAGAGGTAAGTAAAGAAATATTTCGTGAATTTACTTGTCATTTATTTGATCATTTTATTCAGAAGATACTTACAAACTAAATCTTTACACTTAGTACAAGTATAAAACAGAAATATACTCACGAAATATATAAAACACGGAAAATTAAAAAAAAATCACTGCATATTTTACGGCTGCGTACGTACTTAATAATATTGTGTAATGAATTATGAGACACGGTTCAGTGTTTGAAAAAACAATTATCTGAATGTAATTTCGAAATTGAACATATTATTTAGGACACAAAATATTTGGAAGACAGTAGACCACACGTTCCTATCTCTTTTTAAAAATTTCTTATTTCATAGCGTATTCATATTTATATGTTAAAAATATTGATTACACGTAGGTGTTACTCGTAATATTATTTACGAGGCTATTTTTTCATTATATTTAAAATAAATATATGGAAGTATGGGTAATTACAGAAATTACGGCCTGTCTTCGGCTGGCTTAAGTGATCACTTTATACAAATATAACGTTCACCATTCTCACCCATTAATCAATCTCCATATCTATAAAACTTTTGTAAGTTGAATATTTGTTAATATATTGAAACATTTCGAGTACCACTACACTAACGCCATCTATGGACTAAATTTGATTTTTCCCCTTATAACAATTTAATAACTGTACCTTTGTAAGTGAAAATCCAGTAATTGTGTGTACTTAGACATATTATATATATATAACGATAAAATACTTAATTTATTGAGTAAGAATTTAATCAATAAAAACTAGAATATGTTTGTGTTAATGCATACAATTAAGATATCAATAATAACATTAAAAATAATCTGTCCATTATAAAATAACTAGGTATGTTATGAATAATGAATGTTTTACTATTAACATAGTAAGATTCATAATAGAAAATAGGAATTAATAAATTATTATTACTTTTAAAATTAGCAATATTAACTTGGTGGTTAAAATTCATATTTTTTATTTATTATCTTAGTTTTATTAACCACAATTGAGTTTAAAAAACATCTACCGGTTTCGGAAAACACCTTTTCCTTCTTCAGGATGTCATAACTAACTAAAAATATAGCATTGTTTCTCCACCAGAATCTATTTTTAATTTAAAAAAAAAAAAAAAAAACAATTATTTAAAAAATAAATTTAGTACCTAACTCAAATTGCTGCTCAATACAAATTTAGTCGAATAATTTTTAGGAAAAAATTTTAGATAATAAATAAAAAATTATTATTATTAATTAACAATAATATAAAATAATTTAACTAGAATTAAAAAAACGACTTGCTACCTAGAAAAATAATAGTTTCCAACATTCAGAAAAATTAAAATTCTTTAAAATGTATATAAGTAAACGCAGTTGGAAAGCTAATCCGGGGGTCAATTATGCAATAACGTATTGCACATGGCACGGGGGTTGAGATTGATTTACGAGTAGTACTCTTAGTACAAGAATAACATAGGTTGCTTTAATGAAAGGTTCTACAGAAAATAAATAATATTATGTAAAACAAAAAAGTCTAAAAAATAAAACGGAATATTATAAAATAAATTTACAGAATCCGGTTTGATAAACTTACTGAGTTTGGACTGATTTATCTAATAGAGAAAGTGATGAGTATTTACGAGTTCTATTAACTGATATCAAGAATAGTATATGGGAGAGGATCTGATTGGTTAAATACCGGAATAAAGAATGAAGTGGGTAGAATTGAGCGTTTCTGGAACGTAACATTAGTGGTCCCAAATAAAATTCTATTGGTTTTTACTCAACTAATAAATTCTCATTTCATAGATTCCAAGAGAGTTTCACAATCGAGGCAGAACTGCGTACAACTGCCGGCGTTCAAGTTTAGTTTAAGTAAATTTCCACTCATCGCGTAGCGGCATTCAGAGATTTTCAAACCATTGATTTTATCATAGAACATGTTTATTTAGCGGACACTCCAGTAAAATTTGTTACAAAAACTGTGACAGAAAATTTCGCATTTTTATATTATATTCGTTTACTGGTACCGAGATCGATACCACCCCACCATCTACAAACTTTTTTGAAATCAAAAATATTGTGGAGACGCCGAGCATTGATCCCGATACCTCTCACATACTAAGCGAGCGTTCTATCGTATTGATATGCCTTTTTCAGAGTTTGGGGTTAAATTGTCATATTAGTGTATGTGCGCTTATGTTAACGTGATACACGTGAATATAATGGTTCCTGTTCATTGCTTACTTATTACCCCCTTTCCTATACCCAGAGTATGACCTTTTGTATGGTGTCATCTGTGGCTTTGGACCAGTTGAGTGAGTTAACATTTACCATCAGAGTGCGTTAACTGCTGACAATTGTTTTCCAGCCGCGTGGGAGTGATAAGTTGGATTATGAATTATCGTTCTCCTGTACGGGACTGATAATGTAACTGTGTATCGATCAAGTGTTCGAGAGTACTTCGTGCGGAACAACGGAGTATGTGTTCTGAAATTAGAAGACCCGTGGCTTCAGTGGAAGGAGAAATCCTGATACCTAAAAGAGCAACTCAGGTGGGTCGTGTTTCTACCTGGTTTCTCTAGTCCTCTAGTTCCGTATTCCTATTCCTTTCCCCAATTTCTTCCATCCGTTCCGAATTTTTCCGCGCGCGATCGTCTTATCGGCGGGAGATTGCACGCACATCGCATAATGCTGATTTTTGTGTAAGAGTTTAATTATTAAAAATATTTGATGTATTTAATTAATATGGAAGAACATTTAGTTTAGAAAAAGCGACGCTTGAACGATATATCAGGACAGGTTTTGACGTGCTTGTTGGTTTGGTGGTTATGATACTCGTCTAGTGATCCTGTGGTCGGGGGTTCGAGCTTCATTCAAGGAGACTAGCAAGTTAGTCCTATTCTTATAGCACAAGCGTTTAGTTTAGTTTGAAAATAGTAAGAATATTAATGCGATATATATTTCGTGTACGCATCTCCACTTTTTTTTTTTAAAAATCATAAATATCATATATCTAAATATGATATTTTTGTAATCATATTTAGATATATTCGTAAATAAAGTAAATTCATATTTTATTATTATATTTCGTGATAAACATAATGTCGTAGGGCTTATTTTATTTTTATGCGTATTTGTAATTATTTTTTTTTTCCTATCGATGAATTAAATAACACTACAACAGCACAAAAAAAAAAATCTGGCTACTTTAACACAGACTTCGCTGTATATATCAGAGGTGAAGTTTACTCCATCCCACACAATAAACTATGAGTATAATTATGTCTTATGTTTATTATGAATTCACCTCTTTTAAAACAAAAATATGTATGTCAATCTATAGATAAATAAATAAATAAATATTAATCCAGTTTTTTAACCCACCCATTAAGCCACCTAGGTACGTTAACGGTAGTAAGGTAAGTATTATTTGTTGTACATGGCATCGGAAGCGCTTTTTTTCGCATTAATGTAGGTACTAATGTAAAAAAAATATACATGTCAGTGATTAATTAAACTACCGAATCAATCATTGTATTATTGTCGTTAAAATTAATGTAATGTACCTGTAGTTCACTACCAATCAATCTATGTTGAGAACTTCTGGAGGCCAGTGCCTGTTTTGTTTGGTGGCCCGGAAGAGAAGGGAAGGGGGCATGTGGCAGGTGGTGTGTGGGGATGTGCGCTAATGAGATGCGACAATACTCGGTGCCTCTGGGCGGGCTCTGTTCAAACAAGACGTGCATTCTTCGAACCGCGCTGCAACTAGAAGTAGGCAACCGAAAGCTGATGCAGCAGGCCTCCGAGAAAAAAGTGAAAAAAATACCAGACTTGACCATAAAGAAGTTAAAAAAATAAGCATTTTGGCAAGAAGCAAAATATTAAAATTTAATTTTTATTTTGGTATCAAAAATTTTGTTTTCAGAATTGAAGAGGTCAAAAAATGACTAATTCGGCCATCTTGTGAAAATTTAAAAAATATAAATAATTTATTTAAACAGTATAATTCCACATTTAAATAAAAATAACAGTTTCCGAAGTTTAAAAATTAATAATAGTAAGAAAACACTATTTATTGATAAATCAACATCTTTCAAGACCAATGTTTTTTTTTGCAAATAGTCACCTTTTTAATTAATTCCTAATTAGTTACCTACCACGTAGGTATATTTATAGATTTACTTATCTATGCTTACATATTTAATTATAGTGTACACTGTATTGTAATTATAATATACATATGTGGCACAAAGTAATTTTGCAATTATTGAAGAAATTAAAATTTCATTTTAACTTCACCATCGGCATCTACACAAAATACCCACACGACAAAAACTAATTCACGGAAATTAAAATGCATTACGAAAGTTATAACGTTATCGTTGAATTTGTTTTCACCCTTGTAAGAGGCAATAACACTGGAGTAGGTACGTGACGCATTATCGTCCCCAGTCCTCTATCGAGAGATACAGTGAACAGATTTTGAAAATGTAAACGCTATTCGCCAAACGTTAAAAAAATAACCGAAACCAAAATTAATAAATAAATAATCTAGGAACAAAAATAATGCTACCCGATATCCTCACTTTTAAAATTACGAATAATGCACACGCTATTCAAAATCATTTTTATCAATTTTACTGTCTTGCTCTATAGTGGATGATTAATAAAAAATATCCCAAATTGCAAATAGTCTGAGAATCAAAATAATCTTATTATTTTTAATTCTAAACATCGAGTACATAATTGTGAAACTAAGGAAACCTTGATATCTTCAGTAAATGAGGTATTTTGCCATAATGATGATATCGTAAAACACGTGTTGCAGTAATGATGTCTTCAAATAAAACAATCAAGATATGTTTCTAGCCGTTTTATAAATAGGCTGGAAATATTTAGCATATCTCGCTAATGAAGAAGTGATAGGTTCAAACGATAATAATATAATTTTATCTTATCTTTCACTTTATTGATAGACATTCGATAAATAAGTCAATATTTTCAGGCGCCACTCATTGTGTAACAAACGAGTATTTTAAATTTTCATAAAAATAGTTCATCGATTTTCACTTCTAAAATTATTATTTCATTCATAAAACCTGGTAATAATGTGACTTTTATTACACCAACATTGGCATCTTATTACCGTCGTGTTTTTTTTTTTTTTACATTAACACGTATTTGATATTTAAATTGTTATTTAAAAGTAAAATGAAAGGTGGGTCGAGGCTCCCCAGCGGCCACTTCGGGCCGTGATAACAAGTGAAGTAAATTAACTATAATTTTATTTGACTCTTTTTCGTAAAAATTAAAATATAAAATTATTTAATAATAAAGTCAGTACGACTAAGTCAATAATACAGTTATTATCCGGTGATTAGTATACGTACCATTTTTCTGAAAATGAGATCTACAATGTTTATTTTGAGTACAAGTGCGTTATTTTCATAATTTGTACCCGCACATGATGACTGCAGATAGTACATGCATCGTTAAGTAAAATAAGACTGTGCTTAGAGTAGTAGACTTTTCGGTTACCGTAACTTGCCGTCGATACTACGAGGCAGGCAAGTATTATTTTCCAGACACTTGCATAAGGAATCGCTCTGTAGACGTAAGTTCAGGACGATGTATTATGGGATTATTATTTTAAGAGATTTTCGATCCGAGATACGGATTTCGCTCACATGTAATTCTTTGGAGACAATTTCGTAGTCCCTGTATACACACCATGTCTTAGAGATTTCTAACTCCTTATAAATCAAACGTCAAATGTAGCGCCTAATTCCATAACCCCCTTAAAGGGATTTCAGATAATTTGAGTTAAATATGCAGCTTCATAGATTTTTTTATCAGCAGGCAGAGCACATCGTTTTTCGCAAAAGTCACTTAAATCCATGGATACTGCATGTTTAAAATCAGGATTACTTCCAAAATACCCCAAAGAAGACAGAGTATAAGTCGCTGTTCCCCCTAAAATGAAATAAGCCAATCACAACGCTTGTTGATGATCACGTGATCTAAAATCCAGTATGGCTGCTAGAACGATATACACAAAAAAAAAATTACATTATAGAATTGTCTTTTTAAAAAATGCTGACGTAAAAACAAACATTATGTACATTTGCTTTCAAAATAGGATATCTTTTCATTCATAACTTAAAAACACAAAGTCGTTTTTTGGAATTAGGCGCTACGAATATCATTTTAATTCATTCGCAAATGGAGATTTCAAATGTCTCCAGCAGAAGTTAAAATAAAATAAATATTTGTAATTTAACGCCTTATATTAATTATTTAGTTTTAAAATAATATGGCAATTTCTTAGTTAGACTAGGCACGATCTAGGGAAATTGCCTCGCGCTTTATAATATTTTTTGCAGTTTGAAACATACTAAAAATAGAAGGTATAATTTTAAAAATAAAAACATGAAGCATCGACGGGAAAAAAAATAAAAATAATAATAACATAAACTAAAATGTTCTTCCCTTTCAAATCACTCTGGTATATACGCACTACAGCAACTCTTCCTTATGTTTTTTTACTTTAATATTTAATGATAGGTCTATTTTTTTATAAAAGATAGTTGTGGGGATCTATAGTAATTTTAGGTAACGTGTGCGCGTATCGAATCTCGTTATCATATCGAACGTCCATTCACTGGTTTAAGTTTTTGTCACATTCTGCCAATGAATTTCAAGGTGATTTCTGAATGTATCTACGTATCGAAATCTCAACATCTCAATTATCTTAATTAAGTCTCGGAGATTATCTCATCGTGTATATTTCCATGGATATGTGCCTTTACTAACTAAAAACTATAAAATTGCAGATATTTATACGTAAACCATAGTTTAAAGTTTAACCGATTACTAATTGCGCTGTGTTAAATGATTACGCTCATTATTTTTTCAGCTGAGCAAAATTTGGGTTAGTGGCACGAACCTGCACGCTTCCATTTTTCTATTCGTTTAATTGTATAACGTAAATAATGGTGGCGATTTAGTATTTTTAGTCACGATAACCTTTCACTAGATTGCATAACACCCGTGATTTATACGAATCTAGCTAACGATTCCGTACTTCGTTTTCCGACCGGCACAAGGTCGTGCAACAGCCGAAAGATAGCATAATTCGTGATCATCTTGGCGCATTGGAGTGAATTGCGAACACGCTCTCATACGAGTCTCCTCATAGCATCATGCCATCCACTTGAGACGCACTATATATTATATAAAAGGCTATTTTTAATATTTAATGCAAATACAGTTTTTTTATTCAAAAAGGAAAAGGTATTTTTCGAAATCGGTTTATGAATATAACTAACTCATAGTGGTTCTTAAAAACAGTTAAAAAAACTATTAATAATTCATTAAAATATATACTTATAATAATTAATAATAACAGAAAATTAAATATTGACTTCTTTTGAGGATACAAAAGTTTGAATGTCTTTGTAGGAGCAGGATTTCTTATAATGTTGGTCTTAAATTGAATAATTTGGAATCATTGAAATAAATTAATCGTGTAAAACTAATCAAAACATTATAAACAACCAACTAAATTTAACCATAAGTCCCCATCTAAAATTTATTCGTAATAATTATTCTAATAATTTTGTATCATCGAGAAACAATTTAACTTAGATACTAAATTTATTTTTTAAATAATTATTGTTTTTCAAAAATATATTCTGTTAAAGAAACAATATAACATGTTTTTGATTAGTTAATGACATCCTGAAGAAAATGATATTTTTCGAAACCGGTAGATATATTTAATTTAATAAGCGGTTAATAAAACAAAGTTAACAATCTAAAATAACTTTCGTTTAAGCTTCAGATGCAAAATTGAGCGATCATTTGGATCGCGTGAAGCCTAAATAATTTTGCTTTACTGAAAATAATAATGTAATAACATGTTAACTCAAAATTCCGTTCATATTTTTAATGGATGTTTCGGTTTATGTATGTAATCGGTCTTTCATAATGAGACAATGAAATAATTTATAAAATAAACACTCAATTAGATAATTTTGTGTCATGTATAGTGAAGATGATTATTCATGTATAGCAATGATGATTATTAATTAAATTTTTAAGTAATATGATTCACTCTACTAAATATATTGAGTTTAAAAAACATCTACCGGTTTCGGAAAACACCTTTTCCTTCTTCAGGATGTCATAACTAACTAAAAATATAGCATTGTTTCTTCACCAGAATCTATTCTTAAATAATTTGGAATCGTTGGAGATAAATAAAGCATGTAAAAGTAATCAGGAAATTCTAAACAGCCAACTAAATTTAACTGCGAGTCCTATTCTAAAATTTTTTCCTAAAAATTATTCGACTAAATTTGTATTGCGCAGCAATTTGAGTTAGGTACTAAATTTATTTTTTAAATAATTGTTGTTTTTTTTAAAAATTTAAAAATAGATTCTGGTGAAGAAACAATGCTATATTTTTAGTTAGTTATGATATCCTGAAGAAGGAAAAGGTGTTTTCCGAAACCGGTAGATGTTTTTTTAAACTCAATTGTGGTTAATAAAACTAAGATAATAAATAAAAAATATGAATTTTAACCACCAAGTTAATATTGCTAATTTTAAAAGTATAAATATATTGATCTATACATATCTATTCTACTAATGAAAGCTTACCCTGATTACATTAACTTTAATGAATATTTTAATGTGCAGCCGTTAGTGATGCTAGACACATCAAATCACATTATTCTTCTTGTTCTCTTTCTTCTGTAACAAGTGAGGGTTGCCAAACATTCTAGCCTATGTTATCGTTTCTGTGGCTCTTCTGAAAAGCTCATTGGAATTATTTCTGTCTAGTCCGATTAATTAGACAAATATTATTTATTTATTTTCAATATACAAATTATTAACTGGTAGTTAATGAGCCTGATAGATAGTTCTATGATATTGAAAAATAATAAACACTAAAAAAATGTTACAAATTAACAAGTAAGGATATTTAAATTAAAGTACAGAATTGCGTGGGTTCCGAGGTCAACGAAGTCTAATCACCAGAAGCGTATAGTTAGTAAATTGAAATAATAGACCATATGTAACAATATATTTTGGGAAATTATTTACTTTTTTAATCTTATTAGGGAGAACACATTCTTATTGTGAAGTTGTAATTAATCAGAACAGACGGTCTGTGATATTTTAAATACTAATTAAATGTATTAATTGCATTATTCGATTATGCTATACAGTGGATTGACGACAAATTTTCGAACCTATATGTTACACTTTTCAAATTAATACAACTATCGTTCCATTATATGAAAGCCATCTAATTTGTTTTAACGGAATCTCAAATACCTGTGAGTAAACCGATAGGAGAAGCTAGAATTAACAATTCATTTTTATAATGCAGATCCATGTTCAAATCCCGGTAGCAACAACAATATTTTTCGATAAAATTGATTTGATATGTATATATTTATAATTAATACATTCAATTTGTATTTTTTATGTGACTGAATAATGCGATAAAATAAAATTTGAGTAAAATTGTAATATAAGTATTAAGAGATCCATATTTTTTGAATTTCGCAGTAATTTCAATTAAGTATTACTTATTTCTAAGTACTGACTGCACACCATTGATATACATACTTTGAATCAATCCATATATAATGTTTATTGATATAGATTTATGTTTTTCCAAGTTTTTTAAAAATAAATGTACGTTTTTTTCACAAACGGATGGCCATTATTACAATATTGGAACCCCAAATCAATTTAATTACAAACAATTAATGCGGTGTTGATCGCATTCTACCTCAATAGTTGTCAGTTTTGCACTATAAACCTTATCTTTGACTTGCCTCATGAAACAATTTCAGTAATAACTTCTTCTCCTAATTTATCTGATCAGCAGATTTTCATCAAAATAGTGATGGCCAAGATGGTAGTAGGAATGCGCTGAAACTAAAACCCATCCTCGTCAATTAGTAAAACATTTTCAAAGAGCTCGTTTCAACTAATAAAGGATGCTCGAATCGAACTAATATCCTATATACAATATATTTAATTATTTACTATTACGTATTCAATGTACTGACAGCATCCGCCTGCTACATATTCTACTTGCCTACAAATATACCTGTCTTTTCCTCTCGATACAAGAGTAAGGAATTTCAAAGATTAAAAAACATTCTACAAAAGATTTTATGAATGGTCAGAGACTCCATTTAGGCTTTTAGAAAAGCGTGATTTGAGTGTTATGTAATCGATTAAGTTTCAATAATTGATGGTCCTGCATGGTGTTGGTTTTTCTTTACATTCCAGATGTGTGGTCAAATATAATGCAGTTTTTATCGTTTGATATTACCAAGAATTAGTTTAATAGAAAATTAAAATAATCATATTATTGTAACATCATTTTAATTTTATATTAAATTATTCTTTAATACAAATCGAGATATACAGATAAAATCAATTTATCGAAAAAATATTTTTGTTGCCATCCAGACTTGAACCAGGAACCCTTCCTATCCGGGAAAGTGCGCTGACCTGTTACACCACGTCAACGTTGTAAGTTAAATATACATTTTCGAACTTATTCGTAACACTTTTAAATTAATTTATTTGTTATTCCATTATTTGAAAGCAATTTACTTTAATCAATCAATCTATTTACGGAAAATCTCAAACACCTTTGAGTAAAATCCGATAGGAGATGCCAGAATTAAATTAATTAATTCATTTTTATTAAATATATATTATTATGTAGAACATATTGTGGCAGTTAATAATAATATATTTTTATTTTTTCGTTAATTTTTATAATGAATAAAGTTGATGTAAAAAAATGTTCTTCACATATAAAATGATTCCCTGTTTTTAAAAGTGTATATTTTGAAAACGATATGAATAAATATATATGTATAGGTATGTAGGTAGGTACTAATTAAATGCAAAACGAGCATTATTTTTAAGTGTTCAAAAATATATGTATAATATATTAATCAATAAAATGTTCTCAGATCACCATAACTGTCTTCTGTGAAGAATTTTCAGAGCTATTCTCCAGTGAGCTGACGTTTCGGGCCCGAGGAGCAATGGGATGTGAAATGTTACCCAGAGAGATCGGAGATACACGACAAAATAGCTCAGAAAGCTATACACGGAAGATAATATAAATATCGACTTTGTGATCACTGAGCCATGGAAACGTCGACATGTATACAAAAACCAAATAATTTATCCTTATTGATTTATGAAAAAAATTCTAAATAACAAAATCCAACCAGGATAATTATAATCATTGAAATGTTGGCACTGAGGTATCAAATTTGTTTTTTAAATTTAAATATAGCATAGGTATCTGATATTTGAATATCATGAGATCTGACATAGTAAAAAATAATGCTTACTGATGTAGTTTACAGTGTAATTTATTGAAACTCCAACCAGGATAATTATGATCATTGAAATGTTAGCACTTAGGTATCAATATAATGCGCTCCACCGTCAGAGAACTCGGCCCCTGAGCGAATCACTTCTCTCGCGAAAGCCTTCCAGACGAGTTCATTGCATCCGTAACTGTATATCAAGTATCAATAAACATAGATTTATTATAAGTAGTATTTTACTGTTCATCCAGCTCTGGCCACACACAATCGAACAAGTAAGCGCTCGGTGTAAATTGTTTGGGGGTACTCAGAATCTCACACATAACCTTATAATATCTCATAACTTATCTTATTTACACAGTACCTAAACACAAAATCATTTCATTCCCCAAAGTGTCATTAAAATCGACATTAACGAAAGCACGCTATAAACTAGCTCACTTCAAAAATAGTTCAGACCAATATATTAAAAGAATGGTCCCCATATTTTCTCTTCATTTTGCACATTACCATTCACTGGCAGTTTGTTCGCGAACCGATCCCAATAAACAAGATTAATATGACGCGCTTTGTGGAGCACTGAATGCCTCTGTACGGAGTATTTTCGAGGCCAGACCGCATAAATATAATTGAGAAAATGTTGGCAAAGGGCCTGCAGCCTACGGGGTGCCGCTGTGTGGTCGCTCATGGCCGTCATTCACCCTATGCACTTTTTGAGTTTGAAAATGGAATGCACTCAACGTGTCTGGGGGAATACTGCACCCGCCCCTGAAGCCAAACGCCGTCAAATAGAGCCCTCGGAACAACAAGGTATCATCTTACATTAACATCTAAGATATTGAGCTTCAAAGTTATACAAATAATTTTTCGTTTTCATCCGCGGAGTTTCGTTTGTCGCTCGTGAGGTAATTTTTTTTTTACTAAAATAGCCTATTATAAAATAAATGGATTACTGATTTCAAGCACGTTATATATAGTATAAAATAATTTATACATTCTATATTTGTATTAAAATCAACAATTTAGACTTCCCCTGCAACAACACTGTATATTGTTTATTTTACAAATGTTTATATTATACATAGGAGCATCGGCCATCTTAGACGATACACAGTGATTTTGGAGAGAAGATCTTTAGGGAAGATGTTTAAAATTATTAAGGAAAACACATTATTGTTGTAAAGTGCATTTTCAGAACATAGTTCTGTGCTATTTAATTAAAATTAAATTAATCAACTAGAAAGATGTACAGAGAAAATCTATCTCTCGAAAATATATTTATTGCTACCGGGTCAACTAAATATTTTTTCGATACATAGATTTTTTCTGTATATCTTTCTAGTTGATTAATTTAATTTGTGTTTTATATTATTGTAATTTATTTTATGTGATTGTTTAATATATCATTCGATGCTCAAGAAGATATATAATGCTGCGGCAATCATAACTCAAAACAACCCTGTTGTTGGAGGGGTGGTCTCAGTTGTCGTAATAATAAATATTACAATACAAGTGCTACTATCACTTCTTTTCTTGTATCTCTTAAAATCTAATATGTTTAGAGTACAGCTTTAAAAAAAAAAAATGCAATAATATGTAATCAATTTTGACCAAAATGACAGATTTTACCTTGTTCTTCTAAGGGCATGAAATTTTATGGGGTAGGCTTATGGAGAATCGGGTAGAAGTAGCCTAACGACTGCAAGTAACTGAAGCATGAGCAATTAAAATACATTAATTTAACAAATTCTTACGGCGCCTGATATATTTTTATTAATATGAAGTCGATATGAAGAAATATCAAAAATTCTTCAAGCGTGTTAAAAAATAGAAAAGAGGAATACGTGACGTTCTATGCATTCTGCTTACTTACACGTAAGCAAAAGTAACGTCCATATGATATACAAGGAGAATAAATAATAAATACAGATAAAGTATGTATTTATTCTTCAATCAGTGTGTCCTCCCTGTTCCGAAATATGGAATCGTAACTTGGACACTTATCTCATCCAAATTACATTTACTTTAACTATCCCAGTAAGCCTTGCAATGGACTACGCTCTGATATCTTTGCCGGATAGCCGGAAAAATAAGAAACGAAAATATTCGCATTAGGACCAAAGTAGAAAATGCGGTTCGCCGAATAATAATACTGAAATAGCAATTGGCTGGGCGCGTCAACTAACGAATTGCTGTTTTGTAGGTTATTAAGAATCCTTTACTTTAATAGTGGATGGACGGGGGGCGACAAAGATTAAATTATTATTTTAAAACATATGCCCATATAATTTCAATTATAATTATACATTTTATTACTTTAAGAAAAATGTATTATTAAGGAGTTATTAATCTACGGGTCACGTCTTCCACGAAAAAGTTGGTTCTCGTGTAAAATGCATGTTTTGTTAATCATATCACGTGACGGGCGATAGGCATTTAGAGTGTGAAATACAATAAAGACAATCACAATGATTATTGAACTTTACATCTATCCCCAATAAAATTAAAACGTCTTATCAAAGAATAAAAACGAAGTGTCCCCATAAAAAGGTTAAAATCTAATCGTAGAATCTTTATAATTCTGTTGTTTTAGAATATTGCTTTTCTACGAAATCTCACTGAGTCCAGCTTCGCACCTGTCCCAAAAGATGGACTTTCAAAGCTTTTTCGGACAAAACCCCAGTATAATGTGTATTTTGTAAAAAGGTGCGATTTCATCCAATGCTTATGAGTCGATGTAGACTATATTAATGCATTTTTTAACGTGCATCTCAATTTTATTTATTCATCCCTCGAATAGAATTGGGAATTTAGTTCCGCTTAACGCCGCGGCGCCACGAGACACGGCGGGCGGTCTAGCTTCTTTTAGATAACCTTTGTTAAACCACACCTAACATATCATGACAACGCGATTTTTGTGAAACGCGAACATCACATGTATAAGATATGACATGTAGCAAATTCTCTAATGCACGGAGAAACATGTAAATAATAATAAAGCAAAAAAATACTGTATTCTATATAACCTGTAATTACTTTTTCTATGTATAACACTGATGCATAATATTCATTATGTACAATATTTTCTATTTTATTTTCTCATCATTTATTTGGATGGATATAATGTATTGGACTATTTATTTTCTTCTCGTTTACGTTTGCGTATTTCATTCTCGTTAATAATTTTAGCTATAAGTGTCCAATATATTTATGATTCCTTAATGATACTAAGGATACACTACTATCTAGTTTTTCACAACAAGTGAGGTTAGTCCCGTCCATAGGGTAACATTTTTTTTAGAAATTAAAATGATATTTTAGTAATTAATTAATTTTAATTTCCATAGCGTTATATATTTTTTCATCTTATTGCTTTCAAATACTATTACTAATTTCAAGTAAAGTAAAATTAACATAATACTTTTTTTTTCTGGTAGAATGTTTTTTTCGGAAAAAATAGAAGAGAATAAGGGACAAATAGAACTTGTCAAGATATATAATATGTTTTTACGGAGAACACATTTTTATTATGAAGTTACATTTTTCAAAACATATGTAGTTCTGTGATATTTTAATACAAATTAAATCAATCAATTAGAAAGATATACAAAAAAAATTCATTTATCAAAAAATATTTAGTTGCTATCGGGATTCGAATCTGGACCTCTTCCAATCCGGGAAAGCGCATTCACCATTTCAATACAGTAATTGAATACGTTTTTCGACTTACATTATATATCGAATTTTTAACTTATATTCTGTAATATTTCCGTTTGACACATGTATTATGTTTTATTTCATAAATATAGTGTTGTCGCAAATTATTTTCTTCTGTTTTGAATCTATTTAAAAAAAGGCCAATCTTCCAATTGAACTATTTGGGGTCGATGCTATTAATTTATACGCCTTTATAATAAGTTATTGATTATTATTGAAGAATTGTAAATATTTTATCCACACCAAGATTGATAAAAACAATCAAACGGACAAGACATCCAAAAATAAACCCACATGATTTTACAAATTATATTAACATTTTCACGAAAAAAAAAAACAAATATCTTTTTTGACAGCTGCTAAAAATTCCAACCATAAATGATAAAGTGACAAGTGAGGCTGGCGGCGCGCGACGGTGCACCCTGTTGGGTGCGGTTTGTCCGAAGCGTTAAGGTCCCAAAATTACGAGGCGGTGAGCGGTCCCACCTAAGTCGTGTAAGAAATTTAATAAACATAAGGTCCCCACCACACTCGGGGCCCGGCCGTTAACTTAATTTGAATTTATAGGTTAAACTTTACCGATTTAATTTATGTTAACTATTGTATGACGACCGGGAATATGTTCATTATTAATAACCAAATCCTACCCGGCCGAGACGCGCTCCACGTGACAGCTTTTGTTTTATTCCTAATTTAAACAGTTTTTTTTCTTTTTACTGTAACTTATAATAATTGGAATACGATCCCGATACGGGAGTTTGAACTGTTTTTTATGATGTCGATAATGTATGACTTTGAAATTTCTGGTGGTAGGTAGCTCATTAGTCCTTACATCTTTAGGAAGTCTTGAAGTTGTATTGTAGATGTTTATTTTTTAGGTAGACCGACCAGTCATTAAAATATTTTTCTTTATAAATCCTATTAGATTTATGATTTTTTTCTACTCAGAATGAATCGAAAATAAAATGAAATAAAGAAAATTGTAAGGCATCACATCTTAAAATGCACAAAGCAAGTTTAATTTCATACAGTTGCATATTATTCACAAGGGTAGGCACATTAATAGTATCATTTACTTGAGAGCTTTTTATGCTCTTGGGTTCTGAAATATTAATACTATTTCAAAATCTAAAACAGGAAGGTGATCGGGGCACAGTACCGAACTCACTTGCCATAGCAGTACCTAATTACAACTGTGGGACGTCAGCAATAAGGCTAACTCATAGGTTGAATGCAGCTACACACTGCCGCACGTTCTGCGTCAGCGCCTGGTCTTCACTCATCTCCCGCTCTTCGAAGCCGACAGCAATATACATTTCGAGCTACGTATTTTCACCCACCATACAACTTCTACACGCGTAGTATAATAATAATAATCATTGTAGGTATGATGAGTTCAGATTTATCAAGAAAGATCATTTACAATCATGTCCGCGTTATTAAAACCAACCTCATCCTCACAATAAACTAAGGTAAATACCACGATATATAGAAACATAGATGATAAACCGACACTAAGATGGCACACCATTCACATCTGATTCTTCTTCAGGCTATCGTCTCCACCCTCGTCACTGAGGCCGCTCTTCAAAGATGAACTCACCCAGCAAGGCGGTATTCGCGTCAATTTCCACCAGCCATAAGGACACGGGGTACCCACGGCGTGCAACAATAATAGAGAAGAGGCTAGCTGTACTCGGGCTGGATCCCGATCACTATCGTCGTCTTCCAAGCAAGAATCAAAAGCAATTCAGTTCATCACAAGATTTACACCGTACAATATTCAACACAAAAAAAAATTTAAAAAAAGTTTAAACTGCATATATGTAGTTCGTTAAACTTTCTCGAATCGTTCACATTGTGTATCCCAATATTTATTCCAAACTGTATAGAAAAATGAGTGAGATCGTATGAACTTGCAATAGACACAATTATATGACAAACTTTCGTCATTCAAAATATTGTAATAAACCTTTCTTCACGGTTCGGATTTTCATTCTAAGCGAGCCAACGTTCAATCAATACTTGGAAAATAATCAATATATATGCCTTGAAACCATTAAAGATATAAAATGAAGTCGTGCGACGCGGTGCATCAATGGAATTACAAAATTAAAAAAAGGAAGGCTCATTTTGTTTTAGACATTGTCACTGAGGTACCTCGATTGATAAGCACACGTTTAGTCCATTTCAAGCGTGTAATTTGTATCGATGTGTATAAAGTTAAATGACTTGAAAAATTCTCCGCCTACCTTTTAAAACGTGAGCAGACTGGTCCTTAGACTGTGACAAACAAATAAAAAATTACTACACGTGGATTGATAAAATATGTATTTTTATATATAATAATATCATTCTGTAATTTATTTCCATTACGCAGCGATCAATTTCACGGCTGAAGAAATTGTAATATCACAAAACATTTATAAATTATTAAAGTTTTCTTTATGATGTTGAATATAAATTTCAATTACGTTTGTTTTGCTCCACCCAAGTCTATTTTATCAGGCGTATTTACATTTCTCAGTACACCCGAGATGTTCGAAAAAAAGTATTCCATTTTTTTTTTCATTAGCGTTGAAAAATAACTTTGCTGTAATAACACAAAAACTAGTATATTGCTCGGGGAAAATAATTACATGTTAAGATTGCTCTAAAACCTTCAACATTACTTTTAGATATTTAACGACATAATAATTTCCTATAAATGTATAAAATATATAGAAAAATAAATATCATTACGGATTTACCAGTATTATTGTTATTTTTTTTACATCCCAGTAATATAATTAAAAAAATCAGTTTTAAAATCATCATTGGCATGGATAAGATAAATAAATGACAATTCTTTTTTTTAAATAAAATATCAAATTTTTTTCAAAATTGATTTTGTTGGTCACATAAGGAAATTTGCTTTAATGGCGTCGTGAAACAAACCAATATATTTGATAAAAATATAATATTATTTTAAAGTAAAGATTGAGAATACCTGGAACGATCTATTACTCGCATACCATCTGCGGTATGCGGGTGAGCATATGTATAGTATATTTTATATCACCGGATTCACCTTATTTTTTTATTAATTTATACCTTCCTGTTTTATATATTAAATAATTTGTAACGTATTGTATTTATCATACCTTTTATGAGTGTATAAAACAAAAAATACATTGTGAAATCAAAATACAAATTGTAAAAAGGAGATTAATATATAACTAATACCATTAGACATATTGGATGAAACATGATAGGTTTGAAAATAATATTTTTATCCATATTTAATGGTGTTAAATAATCGCAAGTTAATTTCGTAAGAATTATGATTAATGGTAAATTTAATCCAGTTCAACTGTGATAAGATCTTTGCAACCATTTCCTGTTGCGACATATTTTATGAAGACAGTGATAAAATTGACAAAATTAAATATTATGAGAATATATATACTATTTTTTATTACTCAATTCTATCGATAAAAGCTATTTTTGAATAATGCCTGAAATAATTTTTGTGGTGACAAAGCCTTGAATATACTTTGAAACATCGGTTAGAACACTTAATTTGATATAAAAACTACGTTAATATAATATTGAGGAGATAACTCCAAAAAATTTATGGATGCATTTTTTATTCTTACAAAAAATATTTTATGCAAGATCGATCTAACATGAGAAATAACGTAAATAAGAAATTAAATTAAATATTATACCTATTACATACTTATATGTAGATATAGACGCTAATGCCTTCTTTTTGAGACAATGAAGGTTCCGATTTTTCGGATTCATCGCTAACCTGGAGAAGACAATCTGAAGAAGGTGGTAGTGACAGGAAATATGAAAGGCCAGTGAAAAAGAGGTCTAGTTCCAACTCGGTAGACCCACTGGAGAAAAAGACTCAGAGTAAAACGTACGATTTTTCATTGTAGATCATGAAAACACATTATACTAATTTACTGTTAAGAATCCGTGTATAAATAAAATCCTCGATTTCAGTACGTTGATCAAATATAACTTTAATCAAAACTCTCAATTTACATTTTAATTACGAATTAACACATAATAAAATTATTTAAAGCATGTAAATATTACAAAATATATATTTCGATATATCTATTATATAAAATCATATCATTTGACTTATACGTGATGACTATAAGAAGTATAATATAACATTAAGTTGAAAATAATTATTTTACGAAAATTTAGAAGTATTATTTTAAATACAACGCAGCACACTGGCAACAGTATTGTTTTATGTTTCTAAAATCTATTTAAAATTATTTTAAGATGATAATTAGCATATTTTGGAGACTGAGGGGGTTTGTTATTGCTTACAGATTAATATATTGCGGGTTAGGTTAATTAGAAGAAAGATATAATATAAAAAAATTATGTACTGGGTATAACACACATAGTGAACGATATTTTAGAGGTATATACATATAGTATATATATATATATACTACATGTATATAGAGGTACATATTAAAAATATGGGTTGAAAATGATTAAACTGCATGTGCCGGATTTCAACCATCTTAGAGACATAAGCATTTAAAAAAAAACGCAGTTATTTTGCAAATATTTCGATAAACTAAATTATTTTTTCATTTAAAATTATATTTTGAATACAAAAAATTATAAATGATCGGTTTTTGAGCGGTCAGACTGATTTTTGATAAATGATTTTGGGTCCGAAGCAAAAAAGTAGAATATTTGCGAAATTAACCTATTATTATTCTACTTTTTTGCTATATATATATATATATATATATATATATATATATATATATATATGTATACATATACACCCAGGGAAAGTTTCTAAGATTCATTAATTTTAAATTAAATATACGCTCTGAAGATATCAATTATGATTATCTCCTTAGCCGTCTAAAATTGTTAAAATTATCAGTGAGACATATGATGACCGACCTTACATTTCTATACAGGATCATCAATGGTACGGTACGATTGGTGGTCTGCTTAACTTTCACGCATCATTGAAGTCATCGAGACACAATTTATTGTTCTATTATAGTGGTAATGTCAGAACTCATGCATTAGCTAACTCCGCAGTCACCAGATTGCATTCTTTGGGGAATGAATATGTGGAGGTAGTCGACGTTTTAGCTGTAAATTTAACTCTTTATAGAACTACATTATTATATTTTTTTGTGTCTTAACTCAATGGTGATAGATAAATTGCTTTACTTCACATTTAATATTTATTTTTAATTTTAATTATAAAAAAAATATGCCGACACATGTAATTTTTTTCTTTGTGTATTGCAGTTCTGATGATATTTTCTCTTATTTTATAAATTATGTAAATGTTTGAATAGGGCGTGTATAATAATAATAATATACATATCTGTAAAACAATAATTAATCCAGACACCAACTTTGAAGTAGTGTATTAAAAATGAGAATAAATAAAGACAGAGAAAAAAAAACACAAAGAATAACTTAATATAGACGATATTATTGATAGATTAACATTTTTACATATGCATGTTTGAAAATACTGATCTTGTAGATGTATCAATAATACAAATTGTCTGATTAATGAACAATTAATAAACAAGCAGTCGCGAGAGGTAATATATCATTTTTCAAAAGTAATAAATCTTCGTTTAAACAGGTCATACATAAAATTACATCGTTCAGTCGTATTTTTCATGAACTGAATATAAATGCCGCATAAAATGGTACAAAGTACAACTGTATACTGCTTTGCGTAAGCTCCGTAAGATAAATAAAAAGAGAAAATTTAAAACTGTTATAAACCACGAATATTATGATGAAGAAGAGCCTGAAATATATAGACCAGCGATTCTTAACCAGTGGCACGCTCACCACGGGAGGTGCGCGAAGTATTTAAACGAGGTCTTATAAATAATAGTATATATTTTCATTAATACATGTGTAATGATAGCTCCCCTGCCACTATTATATCAAAGCTTTCATCACTACTGAACATGAAGCCAAATCATTTAAATAGTTTATAATATTTATAATTATAATAATCGAATACCACTACCCAATAGTGTCAATATCAAATTACTATTGCTCACATGACGTACGTGAATTATATTATTATTAAACCCTACATATTTGCATTTTTCCTTTCGTGTAACATTCAAGAAACCTGAAATTTAACTCAGGTTTCAACAACTTTCATCTTGTAAAATAATACATTCATGTATATTATTTCAATATGAGAACATAACTTATTTTGGTTTTGTTAATATACACATATATTAAAAACTGACTTTAATTATTAAATCATCCATCAAAATAATGCATATTGGAAATATTAGGTCTAGGTCCCATTTAGTAAGAGAAATTATTGAAAAAATTAGTCAAATTATACCTACATGAATTTTAACTGATTTTTAAACATTTTCTTTTTTGCCACTGCAGCTCAAATTAATCCTCGGTCTGAGTATTTTGCAATACTTCTATTATGTCCATCTTAATATCATCTCCACAGTAAATACACTTATATTTCTAGTAAATGTAAATTACATATATTTATATTATTAATTTAAGTAGCTTGTTGGTGTAGTGGTCAAGACGTTGACCTAGTGATCTAGTTGTCAGGAATTTGAGTCTCATCCCAGGAGACCAGCAGGTTAATTCTATTTTCATAGCACAAGCATTTAGCTTAGTTTGAAAATGTGACATGTATTCCGTGTACGCATCTCTATTTAAAAAAAAAATGACAACATATTTTACTGAGAAGTTGCAATTTCAGAACCTAGTTCTGTGATTTTTAATAAAAGCAAATCAAATTAATCAATTAGAAATATATTAATTAAATGTAAAATATTAGTTAGAAAGATATGCATATAGAATAAATTTTATCGTAAAATATTGTTGTTGCTATCGGGATTCGAATCTGGATCTCTTCCAAACCAGGGATCGTGCATTAACCGATTATGCTACAGCACCACAGTGCATTCACGACAAATTTTCGAACCTATATGTTACACTCTTTCTAATTAATATAGATTGGAAGAAATACAGATTCGAATTCCAGTAGCAACAACAATATTTTTCAATAAAATTGATTTTATATGTATATCTTTCTAATTAATACATTTAATTTGTATTAAAAACATCACAGACCTATGTTCTGAATAATTAGAACTTCACAATAAAAATGTGTTCTCCTTGATAAGAAAGATATACATAAAAAAATCTATAATAAAAAAATTTTTGGTTGTCACCGGAATATCATTTCGCCACATCAACCATATACATTTCCGAAAAATTAGTCTGTAGTTTTTATAAATGATACATCTATTATAATTATATCTTTATAAGTGGATAGGTACGTATCTCAGTGGCCACCAAATATTTTTTCTACAAATTTTTCTGATTGGTTCACTCAAATAACTTTTAATAATGTTAAAATGGTTATATCAATTTGAAAAATTAATAACTTGATTCGCCGAGGTGGTAAATTATCATTTTCCTCGGTGGTATAAAAAAGTTGAGAACCGCTAATCTAGATAGCATAATTCGTGATTCAGTAATTGATTTATCACGACATGATTTAATAACCAAACATTGCAGAGTACGATGTGAACAAAAAATACGCTTACGGCTCACGAGCATCGCGTGTAGATTGAAGAGAGATAGACGTAGTAACTTGCGGTGGTTATTTCAGTTACACATTATCACTCACGTAATTTACCACATACAACTATATATTGTCACGAAAAACTCCAACATATCTCAGATCTTTTGAAAGGTTCTAGATAAATAAAATTATTTAGTAAAAAATGTATTAGATTGATTAAAACGGAGCTGTATTTAAATTGTGTTCTGCGATATCTACAAATTGATATCGGTGTCATTCATATACGGCACAGACCACCAAATATATGGACTAACGCAAATTCATTGTCTCAGTATTTCCATTTTACCAGTTAGGCAATCAAATAGTTCCGTTATTTTTTTTAAAAATACGACTCGATTAGAATGAAAAATTTTAAAGCTGACAATATAATATGCATTAATGTAAAAAATACATCTTGTTTGCACAAAGATTTAATTTTCCAAGAGTAAATACTTTTACCGCTCTCTCAAACGCTTCTTCTATGTGTACACTTTTTTCATGTTTATGCATTTACTGTTTAGTGATGTACGGTAAAGAAATGAGAGAAAGTTTTTTTTTCCAAACCTTTCAGGATAAATAATTATATGTATTTATAGTTCTAGGAGACATTAGTGTGCGTTTGTCGAAGTCTCGCTATCAAATTGAAGGTCGTGTTCATAAATTAGTCTTACCAATCATAAGTGGTGATCTATAAAGTTATCTCCAGATTAAAATGTCAACACGTGCACATGATACTGAGATTTATTTCAACTAGTGTCTCGTCCCATGGATACGAGCCATTATGGTTGATGTTGTATTCACATTAACTCAGAGTTCGACTTTTTATTGATTTAGCTGGTTGTTTGATCAATAGTAAAATTTTACCATAGTAAATTATTACAATAGAAAAAATTTTACCATCGCCCATGGTTAAAAAGGTTCGCTGGTTGTTTGAACGTCAAGTTTACTATTATCAAAGATTATTCCGCCTAATAGTGTTGCAAGCCGAATAATGAACAAATATACCAAATTCACTCAACGAACTTTCTTATTTTGTGCTCCGCGAATATTTATCAAATTGCCACTTGACCTTAAAGTTTATTGGAGAGTAAAATTAGTTAATTATTGCATATACTTTCGATGAGTAAATATTTTTAACAACTTGTTTTTGAAAAAAAAATTAAAATACTAAAAATTTATTACTGCTCAACAACCGGCCCTAAGATGAGCTGAGAATGATGTAGATAGATTGCATGTTTTAA
This sequence comes from Eubasilissa regina, assembly GCA_022840565.1. NCBI lineage: Eukaryota > Metazoa > Arthropoda > Insecta > Trichoptera > Phryganeidae > Eubasilissa > Eubasilissa regina. The sequence continues at coordinate 19,128,651 of JAINEB010000025.1, forward strand.
AGAAATTTGAGTGCCTGAAGGACATTTGTGCAGTCGACCTTGGATATGTAGAATCCGTGGTACCAAATGATGATGATAATCCGCTAACTTGCACTGAGATTTCTAAAACAAAATTGAACATCTATACAGAAGAGATTAGATTTTATAAGTAGTCAATAATCATATGTTAAAAATACACCTACAACAGATACTATCACTTAGCCCTGTCATCGCTTCATTTAGATTTGGAATAGTTGAATTATTTATTATGATTTCACTGTCGATATGTATGCTCGTATTGTTAGCACGATCTTAAAATGTTTTGACGCCGTGTTCAGATTTGAAAACGATAGGAAGTTCTTTCATTCTTCATTAGACCGTAGTCTTTTTTTGTACCGAGTCTGTATAATAAAACAAAATGTTTACTCTTTAAGTTATTCTGGACAATATTTGCATAAATTTCCACAATGCTTGCGAATTTTCGAGAATTCTTCAATTCACAAGTCTGTACAAGAAAAGAAATGCCAAGAGCGGAATTAATGTGAATATTTTTGCGACTTAAATATTTTTGGGTCTAATATTAAATTATTATTTTATATCTAGAGACTTCCACAATTGACTGGTAAAGTAAGTTGTACTATGATCATCATCCACATCGATCCTTCATGACTGAGGGTCATGATCTTCATGAACTCCCACCTTCTTGACTACGTCCCTCCAATTTTCACTCCTAAACCAAAAAGGTGCCTGTTGCCTTTTCCACTTGGTCGGTCCAATAGGTGGGGGATTATTCTCTTTCTCTTCGTCTTTCGACGTGACTCACCATAACAAGCTTCTCCAAGCTTTTTTCCCTTCTCGCAACATGCTCATAAAATGTATGGATTCGTCTCAGGTAAACGGTTCAGAATCTGTATTTGATGTTCCTGCAGAATGGACACATTTACGCGTCTCGTCATTCATAATATGCGCAATTTGTGTCTTCAGAACTACAACTCAAAGGCATCAATCCGTTTTTCTCTCTTGCCTTCAGGGTCCATGAGTCTATACCATATAAAAATATTGAATTCACCAGAGACTATACAAGTCTGACTTTCGTTCTCTTGGAAATATTGATATTTCCATATTTTGTAGTCTGGACATAAATATTTTCACCATACCTATGCGTCATTTAATTATTGTCTCGCATTATTTCACTTAAGTGACAACAGCGGTCAAAAAAATTGAAATACGATTATGAAACATGATTTTACGAAACAAAAGTTCAACTCAGCGCTATTGCAAATGATTCATATAAGCAGTGGCGTGCACTAGGTATAGACTTAGGTTATGCTGTTACAATGATATTATATAATACTATGTGCTACATTGTACATAGATTAAAACTTTCGTTCAACCGACGTCTTTAAGCAAAATAAATCGATCATAATAAAAATGCATTACCCTCAAACGCAAATAACAATCATGAAAACAACGCGTTAAGTAAGCTAGTATAATTTGCTAGTTAGTAAATAGGGAATTAGATGCTTCGATGCTAAACCAAGTTCAAAGTCTTTCAAATATAAGGACTCTGTACAACATGGATCAACTGATCCATTTCTGACTCTGCCGAGTGGAATTTTCAATTAAGTAGGTAGCAATTGTATGACTTGAATAGAAATATAGATTAAAACAGTGGCTACCAATTGTACTAGCAATAAATGAACAATAACTCAGTAGAGGACTACAGCGCTCCGGCGGCGTCGCGCGGTAGCATCCACAACTACGCAACTGGTGATTTTACTGATATACGGTGGGGGCTAGCGTAACTATAACATATGAATTACTTAATTTATATTTCTTTCCCACAGTTTTTAGTAATGCACAACTTTTTTGCTTGTATGCAGTTCCCGCTTCTGTATATAAGTATGTGCGTTCGCAAAAAGCTCATGTCAGGGACAGTACGATGTGGAAAAAATACGCATAACTTCAAAAATATGCAGCAGATATTCATTTTACTATTTATTAAGAAAAATATACATTTGAAGAAAGATTATACCAATGCACTGATCCAGATTAAAAAGTCCATCATGTATACCATTGTATACCTTGTAATTACATTTCACCAATGGTACATGTCTATATCAAAAGTAGACGAATTCATATGATGTTGTTAAAGAGAATGGAAAATATTAGTTTATTAGATAGAGTTGTGTATTTTTATGATATTATATTAAATCTAATATTTATTTTTCACATGTCCTAGTATAATAGATACTGCAATTAATACCAAAGGCATTGGTCATAAAATAACATTTTTTAACATAAAAAATATTTTTTTTAAAAAGCAGGACATACAAATGTTTAGAAACGTTATTTCCAATATTTATAGAAATATAAAAAAATAATGCGAGACTACGGTGAACTGGTAATCGACAGAGAAAAGCAGAACTGAAGTGAGATTGAAATAAACTAGATAGTAAATTTAATTTATTACTGACAACAAGAATGTGTATAAATTAATTACTGTATTGTACAGTAATGGTGCACTCTGGGCCGACACGACGTGGAACCGTGTTGAGTCTGGAATGTTTGATGGTAATTGACATCATTTTATATTACCACTGACACGTGTATTTGATAAATATTGAAAAAATAAGTTATGTTATAAGATGGTGACGAATGTAAAGGCCAATACCCTCTCCTCCTATGTGCGCAATAATATATAAAACAAAAGTGTGCAGAACTTAGAGAAAGACGATTATGCACATATTTAGCGAAGTGTTTATAAAATATATTTGGCGATTATTCCAGCCAATCAAATACATGCCAACTGATTGTTGCATGCCTAAATATACTATAAAAATAAATATTTATTTTATGTGCGGCATAAATAATTTAAGTGCGAATTTTTACAATACAAATTCCAAAAGATTTAAAATAAATATGTAATAATGTTAATTTTAAGGCGGTACGCCGCGAAGCGGAGAGAGTATAAATCACTCAAAAATGTATGCAGTGTCTCGACCATTACACCTCTTTGAGACAAATCATAAGATACAGGTTGTTCCAAACGAAAGATGCATAACTTTAACTATAAGTGTATCGTAAAATTCGAAAAAACAAAATGTTTATAAAAATTTGGTATAAAATAAATAAAGAAAAACTCTAGGATGTGGAATTCATTTGTTAAATATTGTGAAAGCCGCGTAAAAGTAAAAAAACATCATCTCGAGAATTTCACGTGGAAAAAAATAATATTGTATCTCAGTAATAGAACATTTTAGAACAAATTTTAAAATAATATTTTTTGTTCAGAATTTAAAGTTATTTATTTTTATCTAAATTAAAGTTGTATGTAAAGGTGTCCAGCGGAAAATTTTCAAGTTTATTATTAAATAAATAAAAAATTAGAATGTTATTCTCATATTTTATTTAAACAAAATGAAGTTTAACGATGCGGATTTTACGTTTTATAAACAAAATCGTCTAAATGCCGCCTATTTCTCCCAAGACACTCTTGTAATCGGACTCTTAAATTTCCGAACACACGAAAGCAAAAGCGTTGGTTTAATAGTAGCAAATTCACGGCGGATATTTTCTTGTAAAGCCTAAATTGCAAATTGTTCGAGGATTGTTTCTGTAAACTCTCGACTTACGGTATCCCCACAAAAAAAAGTTGCACGGTGTAGGGTCCGGTAACTGAGGTGCTCAGGGTATGATTGATTTATTGGGAAAATTTTCCTCAGCTTCTCCATTGAAACTCTAGCTATGTGTGGAATGCCCCCATCTTGCTTAAATTGTGTTCTGTTGTTGAACCTGAAAAACAGCTGCAGTTGTGCTACGTTTTTGCTAAGGATTTACTTAAAGAATAGTTATTTTCGTTGAGAAACTGTACGATTTGCAGATTATATGGATGAAATTGTAGTTTATTTTTCAAAATAATGTAAACTATTTTTTATTCCAGTACAGGCTGCAATCTTCCTATGTCACATGTTCCGGCGTCGTTGCTGACGTTGATGGTACCGGAGAAGTTTGGTTAACCATTGTCCCTTCTTGTCTGAACTTTTGAACCCAACATAGGACAAGTTGCACACGAACCAATGAATTACCGCACTTTAAATATTGCTCAATCGCGAACGCGCGGTGCGCTCCCGACCAGTGACTCATTGCGACTGACAAATCCGCAAATCTTACCTCATCCTAATGGTTTACGAGCAATTACAATTTAACCTTGAAATATTTCCGCAGGACACCTTTTATATACGTATCGTTTAGAATATCCTGTGTATATAATATGTCTCTTCACCAGCTTTCGGAAGAGTATGTATAGAATATAATATACTACACAAATATACACGAGTTTTTTTTTCACTGTATGCCCTATGTCAGAAAACACTGGCCTATGCTGTCACTCTTGACCGAAGTACGATAAACAAGGTTAGCTGAATGTCGAGGAAAATATTTCATTCGGACGCTGTATAAATGTCGTACTTACTAGTAATAACTATTATTAACAATGTTTCATTCGCACCCCGCAAGATATGAATTCTTTAAAGTGGCGTAACCGTATATCTTACTTTCACCCATTTCGTGAAATCCAACAAAGGGAATTATTGCAAGCTTCGGACGAGGTCTTTAAAGTTATATTTTAAAACACAGATTATTTTATGGCTCCGCTGTTAAACTGTTTCTGTCATGCTTTACACCTTTGGCAGGTAAGGTCCCGGCGTGTCTGCGAAACATAGACCCCACAATGTTCAGAGATCATTGTTATTGCATTATACCGAGAATCGTAATAAATTATTGATTACCAACTGAGGATATCCATATTTAAAAAAATAATAAAAAATTCGAAATTTTTATAATTAATTTTTACAAAAGTAATACACAAATATTAAAGTAAACTTACAAGTATGCGTGTTCAATCACAATTAAATTCTTGCTTGGCACGCATTTTCGTATATATTGCGTATATAAATATAATATTTAAACAAAAATACTAATTAAAACAATGCATACCACAATTTTAAAGAGTTGCGCTATATCCTCTCTGTCTGCTCTCGTGGAGAAACTGCGTGATGGTAAGATAGTTGGTTATATATTTTTAAGGAGAACACATTTTAGTTGTAAAGTTGCATTTTCAGAACAAAGTTCTGTATATCTCCTAGGGTGATTTACTCAAAGATATTTGAGATTAAATGTAATATAAAGTCGATAGCTTTTAAAAATGGAATAATAAATAAATTAATTGTAAAAATATACAGATATAAGTTCTAAACTTATCGTAATCGTAATTGCTTGCTGTAGTGGAATGGTTAACACGTTTTACCGGATAGGAATAGGTCTAGGGTTATATCCCGGTACCAAATAAAGATTTTTAGATAAATAGATTTTTTCTGTACGTCTTTCTAGTTGATACATTTACCACTTTTATTTAAATTGCGTAATTCAGGAATTCAAAAGCGTTATTCTACAATTACAAATGAAATCTTAAATATGTATATATATATATATATATATATATAAGTTTAGAACTTATATCTGTATATATATATATATATATATATATATATATATATATATATATATATATATATTTATTTATATTATTTAAATATGTATATACACATATATATATATAAATAAATAAATAGTTCATTTGGTTTATTACGAACTATGAAATATCTTATCTTATTGATTATTGTGACAATGTACATTGGTAGATAATATTTATACTAGAAAAAATAATATTTTTATAGTCTCGTAGCGTAATCACTATCATCGCTAGTCAACAATTGATTAATGATTTGTACTGGTTTATACTGTAGTAAATATTCATCAACTTATAAAATGTTAGATAAATGCAATAATATATGATAGAAATAATAAGTTCACGGTAAACGCAATAAATACGTGATAAAAACACATGTACAGGGTAATAGCAATAAATATATGATAACGCAAATAATCCATGGTAAAAACATTCAATTAACATTGCAAAAAGCAATAAACACATGATAATAATATTATTGATACGTCCCGTTAATTTAAAAAATAAATATAGATTTTATAAATCTTGCGGAGTCAAAGCGATTTCTGCAAAAATTGTAGCAACATTCCGCGCCTGTTGCAATGCACTCATGCAATCTGCACGACACCAAGTTACTAATTGCACAGATCCTCTCGTTGCACTAAATTGCCTGTATTTATTGATCCGTTATGATCATTAATTATTTTACACCATACTAGAAAGATTATGGACAGATTGGCAATGAAGATTCATATAACATCAACGTTCACTAAATCTTCGAGTAAACGTCACACTTTTTCCTATAATAATTCATTAAATAATAATATATCTGTAGAATGATGTTGTATAAATAAAATAAATCGACTTGAAGGTTCCCTATTTTGACGTTAAATAAATGGTTATGCATCACTATTGGTTTAGTAATGAAACTACACTACTTGGGTTGATTTATGATTTAAAATTTTTAAATCTTTTTGTACCTATTCTCAAATCCCGCCAACCCTTTATTTAACCAGTATTTATCTTAAATGTCGTGTTTAGATTTCTATTAATTAATATTGGGCGTTTCGTCAATTTGTGTCAGATTTAATGGTTTTGGAACGATCTTATTGACATTTGTCGCATGACTTTTTTTTCGAAATATATGATTTGAAAATAGGACGTAATATTCTATTTCGTAATAATAATCACATGCTTAATAATATTATTTTCAAAACGGACTAGTGCATTTGAATTTTGATTAAAAATAAATCTACGGCTAAAAACCTAAAAATGGTAGGACCGCTTAGGTATATGACGCTAATGTTGATGGCACCAGAAATACAGGACGCGGAAGACTTGGTATGACCAGGTAAACCAGATACTGGAAAATAATTCTGTTAAAAACCTCAATAATCGACGAGCTTCCGTGAGTAAATGCAAGAATGTGAATGTGGCGAGAATTATGTATCAATACAGAAGCGTGTAGCACTCTATATTCTCTGCCTACCTCCGCAGAAAAACAGCGAAATGATAAGTTAGTTAGTTAGTTTAAAGGTTGTTTTGATAATGAATAAAATAGTATTTATTGAAGGTCGTGTATTCGTACCATGACAGTGGTAAATATGTATAATTACTAAAAAATGTGTGTACATAAAGGAATGTGATTGTTATATAATATACTGATACCAGAAATGAAACTGACAGTATCCTACGTCTCAAATATCAAAGTAATTATAACCTTGCTACGAACGATAAAACCTATATCTAACGATTATTTAAGCGCATAATTAAGGTTTATTGAGAATGTTAATTGCTCAGGATTAACGCAATTAAGAATTATACTCACCATTCTATTTCCTCATGTTGTTAGCGTTACAAAACTATAAACATCAATAATATATATGAAGAAATATAATTAAAAAATCTGTAAATACATGTATTGAATTAAATGTTTTTAGCATCAAAATTAAATCTGTATTTCTTCGTGACATCGTTGAATTATTTCACTGCAAATTAAGTCGACCTGAAATATATATATATATATATATATATATATTTATTTCAATTGAAGGCATTAAAGTTTGAGTGTATGTTGTGTTACAAATACAACGTTTATAGTAAATTTGATGCAATTTTATTCATTCTAGTTTAATATTACATAAATCTATATATTTTTAAGCACGCGGTACCCAGCAAGATTAAAGGTTATAAAGGTACAGTAACAGTAAAAGACTTACTAGGGTTTCCATTTCATGACAGATAATATAAGCCTATCAGAACGGAGACATGTTCGATAGTATTTGAGAAATACGCGGTTGAAATATAAAGGATAGCATACAAGTACTGATCATTAGTGAAGACATGAGACGACAACATTATAAGGGCATACGTATGTATATCACAATTTTAAATAGCTGGTGCAGTGGAGGGAGAGGGAGTATAAGGAGGAAGTTATTCAAAATAAAAAGATGGTTCAAAAGGATCTTTATTTTTAGATGGTTTTCAAAGAATCTTGAAATTAAAATTTTAATAAAATATATTTTTTTTAAAACAATTTTTTGTTGCGAAGTTACGATATCAGAATATATTTCTGTGGTATTTAAGTAAATCAATTAATTAGATAAATATACAGAAAATGTGTATTTATCATAAAAATATTTAAACAAATAATAGATATCTCATTTTAGCTATTTTTTAGTATTTTTAATGGAAATATATGGAAGTGTGGGTACCTAATTAATTTAATGATAATTTTTTTTAAAAATAATTTTGCCCTGTTCTTACCATTACTTCCATATATTTCCGTTAAATATAATAAAAATTGCTTCGTCTCTATGAGATATCTTTTATTTGTTTAATAACAGTGCCTTTGAAGGTGAAAATCCAGTAATTGTGTGTTTTTGGACATATTCAAATATTGCTAAAAAAATATTTGGTTGCAACCATTTATTCTTTGGTGAAGATTGAAATATATCGAAAATGTGTTTTATATGTTGTATTAAACAAATAGTTTTTCTCTCATCGACGGCAGTTTAGTAACAGTTTTCAATGTCAAAATTTAGATTTACGTTATACATAATAATATGTTCGGAATGTCGTAGTTACAAGGGAACAGAACTCGTGAGGTTAGATATACTCGTAAACCACCTCGTAATTAAACTCATCCCTTCGGGACGAACATATTATTTAATATTTTCTACGCGTTTCATAGCTATGAGCACAGGCAGGATTGTGGCATCTGACATTATGCGATAAAACGTAAGGTTATATTAGTACGATATTCAGTGGTAATTTATAGGAATAAGTAATAAATAAATTTCAAGTATGAATTAAATATATCAATTAGAAAGATATACATATAAAATCAATTTTATCGAAAAATATTGTTGTTGCGCCACTGGGATTCGAACCTGGATTTCTTTCCTAACCAGGGAAGGTGCATGATCCAACTATGCTACAGCGACAATATTTTAGCGACTAATTTTTGAAGCTATATGTTACCTTTTTGATATTAATACATTTAATCGTTCCATTATTTGAAAGAACCATCTACCTTATTTTTACAGAATTGATTGTATATGTATATCTTTCTAATTAATATATTTATTTCATATTTAAAATATCACAGAGCTATGTTCTGAATAATTACAACTTCACAATAAGAATGTGTGAAAATAAATTTTATTTACGCTATTGAGTTAGATGGAGAGGATAGATTCTGTCTAGTTATATTCGTTTATCTACCCATATTCTTCTGTCTAGTCACATTATTCTGTCAAGATTTATTCGTCTATCTACTCATATTCGTCTGTCTAGTCATATTCTTCTGTTTAGTCCTGTTCTTCTGTTTAGTCATGTTCTTCCGTCTAGTAATATCATTCTAGCTTCATAATTTGTATCACGCAGGTACGAATGTCGGTTCTTGAAGCTTCTAATAGGGTCATCTCCCAATATCTGAATTACCTGTTCTTATTGCCTCAATGATCAAAAAATCTTATCAAACCATTCTTAAATCTAACGACAATACTCGTAGATCTACAAACTCTTGTAACTTATTCATTCTTCACTCTTTGTACATAGATTTATCACACGTACTCAAAAATATTGGTTCTTTATAATTGCACATATTTTACTTTAATGATCAAACGCAAAAACTGAATAAACGATGTATTAAAACTGACCGCGTAATACTGCACTTCTGCGAGGGACGAATGAATTAGCAAGATGCCTTTATTTGTATACACATACTTTTAAACGGTTTGCTTATTTTTCATGCTGGTATTTGAACTCACACGCATAACATCTCGAGTCATTGACTTTGCCGCGTGTATTATGACCGATTGTTATTCCGCGATACAAATTGTTTGAAGCTTATCATATATCTGAGTGAGATTAATAATTTTTACGATTCTAGTAAAGCTGAGGCGTTTCACTGTATAGCAATTTTAATGGCCTCCATACAACACTGTATTTCGAGGCATTAAATTGCTGTCGGGGTTTTGTTGCAAGCTCGCTGCAAACCTGCGTAAATAAAATAGGCGGATGAATTATGCTCGGTACGAATTGAGCGTTGATTCTCAATTTGTTCCAGTATCGGTTGTGTAAGCTTCTTTGAAAGTTGAAGAAGATATCTGGATAATTGCACAACTGTTGAGAGATTACTTTTGCAGCGATTGCACGGTATTAACTCGACTTTCGTAATTATCTCTTAAGTACTCAGCATAACATTTATTAAATTATAAGCATTACAGATAATCTGTGTCTGGATTGATTCTACACAAAACTGCGCAGTGGCGTAACTTCACTTTAGTCGCCTGGAATATTTTTACTTTTTTGCATAGCTTCTCCACAGTATTCAAGATAACACAGATTAGATCAGTTCAGAAATCGTGAATGTTGAAAAATTTAAAAAAAAATTCTTTTGTGTGTGTACAAAACTGTTAACCGTCTAGTCGATGATACACTGATCTCCAATGTAAAGTTTCATGCAAGTACCACCTTGTTAAGGAAGTATTAAGTTTTCTACCGAGAATGTACAATGACAGTAACACATTAAATTAGTTGAACATCTCCTCCAATCCATTAATTCAATAAAACTTTTAAACAACACTTTTGTATTACTATTTGATATCGTTTTTCATACTACTAAAAATAATGAATTTACTAAGAGTTTAGGTAAAAAGTTGGCAACTTGCCCTAAAACAGGCTTTCCTAGTTGGGCAATGCTATTAACATTCAGTAATATTTTTTAAAATATTATGTGTATGTATGTATATTTAAATAAATAAATAAAATGAATAAATGTTGGTGTTAAATATTTGTTATTATTATTTCCATGTTCCTATATATTCTTATATATTGTGCCTTCGTGCATATATTTTATTGATAATTTTATTTAGCATTTCAATTTATTCAGACATGTAATGACATATTTCATTTTTATATTTATTTGTCACCGCACGATTTAAACCCACTGTAGTATTTGGATGTAGGCAACGATGGGTAGTCAAATTGCAGTAAACGCATATGAGAAGCATTTGTTAACAGGTTTGATGACTTAGTATATTATTTATTACTAGCGAGTACCCGGCATGCGTTGCAATGCCACTCAAAGAAAGAAAATGTTTGTATTTTAATTCTGATTATTGAAGTGCTTTTGGATACACAATATTTTTTGTTTTTCCGTCTGGTGCGTATACGAATAAATCAGAAGGTTTTCCAACGCGTGAGCAGGCCACACACAGCTGTCCATGTGAGAAGCGTGGATTTTACAAATTTAGTGTAGCGGTTGTCCCTGTGCTTTGTTGATAGTCATTGTAAATGCGAGTCGCATAATTGATTTGACATAATCGCGAGGGTGGCATAATTGATTTGACAGTGAAAGTAATGCTTTGTGACGACTATTACAAATTCATTTGGTTATTGTTCACAATATCCCGCGATTGTTTGATGTAACCAAGGTGCATATCAAACGTAACTATGTAATCAAAAACAACTTCCGTCTAAGTCATCCCAGTGATTGGCCATCTATCTCGGTAAGAACCAATCACAGATCACAAATAGCTTGTTTAACCAATCCGCGACTGGACGCAAATTGTTTATTTTTGGATTGTTGTTTTTGACATCTCAGTAAACATGACGTATCTAAAGCGCCTACAGTTCACACCGAATACACGCGAACTGTCACTAAATTATATGAAATGCACAATTTTTTTTAAATTGAGAAAAGTCGCCAGAAAAAGTGATAATTCTTGGAAAATTTGCCACAGAGAATCCTAAAAATAACCAATCAACGTGTCCGAATTTCACATTTCACGACATATGGTTTGCGGTGAAACTGATAGTCGTGGCGCGTATATCGCTTTTTTTGGCAAATTTTCTCATTGTAAAATGATCGTACTAACCTTCGCGGACGTGCGCACAACAGCTCACCAAAGTTTCATGGCAATAAACTATATGAAATACACACATTTGTTGAAACGACTTGCGCACCACCTGTAATTCAGAAACCTTTGCGGGCATGCGCACAACAACTCACCAAAGTTTCATCGCAATCGGATGAATGGTATAGGAACGCATACGGGACAAACAAACTAACAAACATTAAACTAAGATAATAAATAAAAAATATAAAATAACAAACATTCATTTTTGTATATATAGACAACTTATTTATTCCGTATCTATGTTCCGTCATCAAACTATTAATGCTCTGTAAATTAGTATAATTATTATCAATACTTTATTATGCTTTAACAAAACTTTTTAGTGACGTTAACTATATGACTATGCTGAATAATTATCACAATTATTTTATCAAAATATAGAATACATGTCTTAATGAGTGCTATTATATAATGATGCTAGTGGCATTTTTAATATCAGTGACTCGTGAAAAGTCGAAAAGATTAGTGCTGCTCGCGATCTTGAACACGTGAGGAAAATTGCAATTACCTATAGCGTTAATGTTTTTTTAGTTAACTAAAAGATTCTTAGAATTTTAAGCCTCTTTTAAGTGCGCGTGCGACCTGAATTGCTTCTTGATAGTTGCGATTGACATCACGATAAAGATTATCTACCTAGATATTGGTACATATATCACGAGTGATATGTCGTACACAAATGATACAAAATTTGATATATTTTTTTTAGGTGACCTGTACAAATCTTTGATAAGCAAATGATGTCTATCAGTAATGGATTAAAGAAGATATAGACACAGTTTAAAGCTGCTCTGATCAAGCTGAAATGGTCGGTACGTATGATAATTTATGGCCGCACTAGTTTTCAAATATTTTACCTGTAGTACGATTGTTGGGCTGTTACCGTGATAGATCTAGATAAATATATCAAATATTTTTTCTACTGGTTCGTTGTATTCACACCCTGCCTCGTAAAATGCAAAATAATGAAACTAAACGAACGCGTGTTCTCCGATATTATATTTACCGTGATTCTATTATTGCCCATTTTATGATGTTAGTGTAGAGAATGAAGATAACAAAATAAAATTAATAGTTCAGTCACAAAACCCACACTATTGAAATATTATATATTGTATCGTGATGTTATAAGCCCTTTGATATTAAGCTTGAGATTTAACTTGATTCTAAAAAATCAGCAGTTTTTCGCATTTTGTCTTTTTTTCGCAATCGTCCTTGGAACCGAATGATTTTGATTATATTAAATCTTTTGTGCACTATTAATACGAATACGAACAAAATGTCATTATTTCTGCTTTCAAGGATTTTCTGCACGGAGTTCTATGAATCAAAACGTTCAGTGGGATCATATTATTGGTGACTGGGTACACAAGATTGATAAATTATCGTTATTTTAGATTGTTAACTTTCTATTACTAATCACTTAATAAATTAAATACAGCTACCGGTTACCATGTATGATATTAATATAAAAGTCAAAGAGCATTTGAGATGTTTGAATAATAGTGGTTTTCAGAATTTTCTAATCATTTATTAGGAAATGATCACACTTTTGATAAAAATTTGGGATCGTCTATTTTACATGTGAACTGTGTTGGTCTAAAATTATATAATTTGGAATCATTGGAAATACATAAAGTATGTAAAACTAACAAAAAATATTATGAACACCAACTAAATTTAATCAAGAGTCCCATTCAAAATTTTTTTCTTAAAATTTATTCTAATAATTTTATATCATCAAGTAATAATTTAAGTTAAGTAATAAATCTATTTTTTTGAATAGATTCTTTTAAAGAAACAATATAACATATTTTTTTGATTAGTTAATGACATCCTGAAGAAGAAAATGATATTTTTCGAAACAGATAGATGTATTTAATTCATTAAGTGGTTAATAAAACAAAGTTAACAATCTAAAATAATGGATTTTAACCACAGAGTTTATTTTGCTAATCTTAAAAATATGATATATTATATTTTCACTTTACTAGGTGTTCACACCGCTGATGGAACTGATATCTCTCCAGGGTTAATGGAGTGGAAGGCGCCTTCAGCACTGCGCAGGGCATCAACCTCTCGCTCATGTACACCGAATTCCCCGCTTCCAACTCCTATCAATCACAATCTGATAACGGCCGGCATCAAGACCCAATAAACGCCCTTATCGCAGCTCAAACACCGTTGCATCACTTGCCAGCGCTGGCTGCATTAGTCAGTATCGAACGGTTTATCGATTTATTGAACGTTAGGCGCCACGCTACGAAATGTCAATATTAGTGAATTGTTTAATGGCGTATCTAAAGCGATACATGTTTGCGCAAAGTATGAAAATATCACATTCAACCGTGCCGAAGTTTAATCTTTCTTTACAACTTACAACTTGAATTGTATTTGGATAGGAACCATTCGTCACTATCGGGGAATTTATAATGATAAATCGACGGAAAGTAACGCACATTTCGACATTTTTTAAAAATATATTACGTTATATTATTGTTATTTGTTATATTATATATACGGAAGAGACATGCATGGAAAATATAGTAGCTAACATTAAAATGAAAGTACACATAAATAAATCCAATATAGGCAGAATGCTGGTACGTATGCATGATTAATCAGTACATGCACAGCTATGCATATGTGGGGGCGGCGATTCAAATCCAACGCCATCATCGTCGTTTCCAGATAACTGACGACGCGAACGACATCTACACCCGGGGTCTAGGTTCGGTTTCACTTGGTGTCACGCGCCCCGACGTTAATATCGTCATGGCGTCCCATTCGCCACGCACTTACCCGATCGCGCAGACTTCGCTATCTTCTGCACTCTTTTTTTCTATACCTTATGATAAACGACCACACGTTTCACTCCGCCACCAATCTTTACAAACTGGTGACCCAGACATACAAAATAGTGCATTATTTTACTTCCTTTACATTGTGTATTCAAATAAAAATTATAAAATAAAAATATATTATCTACGAGAACACGATGAAGCATGACATTTTAAATATAAAATATATACATATATATATATTTTGAAGTGACGAAAATGTAAATTTAAATAATTTTATAATAACTATATAAAAAACGCTGGAATATCGCGTGAAACAGAAATGCGTAAATATGTAAGTAGCAAAGTAGGGAATAAATAAAACAAATAAATATGATTATTCTATATCGATCGTAAAGTAATCCGTTTGGTTTGTTCGAAATAATTTTTTTTTTTAGCATTTGCAAAATACTTACCTCAAGTTGAACAATCTTGATTATGGTTTTGCTTTCCAAATACTTTTAAGCGGAAGAAACATCATCAATTTTTTATACTATGTGTGGGTTCTTCAAACTAATATCCCTTAAAATTTATAAAACTAATACTATATTAAAAGCGTATTGTCCTGCAGAAGCACTGATTTTCTCCGAAACTTGTCGGCAATAAAAGATAAAACAAAAAAATAAAATAAAAAGTCCAACCACAAAGTAACTGTTTCCAAAAATACATATAAATATTGCTCGATTACATACACTATCAAAAGATCCCAAGAAAGTATCTAACCCAAATTAAAAACGTATATATTTAAGTGTTTTTTTAATATCTTATAAAACTTGCAATGTTGAAATATCGATTTTTAAATAAGCTAATTTTGAAGCGCCCATACCGCCTCCAGGTAGACCCTTTCAATGACAAGCAATAATGATATATCACGAGGCATAGTTTCTCGAAATGGGGAAGGTAATTTCTTTTGTTCGCCACCGTCAGTCATGATTTATATAACTTAATTTTGTTACCTTTATAATATGGAAATGGAATATTGATTTAGTTTGCCCACCTTTATGGCTTTATGGTTTGATGTTTTTGATCTAACGATGCTTCACGCAGTGCGCCGTTGGTTGTAGAATTTGAATTTTTAAATTGAATTTATCATTATTTTTAGTATAAAAAAGTACGAATTCAATAATAATTTACGGAAGAATTTTTTGAATATTGAAATTATATATTAATAAAAAATAAACATAATATGATAAAAACTTGCCCTTCGATAAACTAAAATCTATCTCAAATAAACTTCATTGTTCGAAAGATTGTATATTTTTTAATTCTAGAATATCACAAAATAACTTACATGGAAATCTAAAAATAATATCTTTTACCTTTGAGAGGGTGACATACGATATTCATTTGAATTTTGAAGGTCTTCTCTCTGTCTCTGAACAGTCCTTTCATGGGTGAAGTCGGATAGTCATTATTTCCATTTAGGAATGTACTTGCCGAACATTGTAAAAAATAAATAATCTATTAAAAAAATATATTTAATTAATAGGAACTGTAAAACTACATTTTCAATATGGTTTTAATCAATATCAAATAAATAACCCTGTTAACAGTTTTTTGTATAAATTAAAATTCTGGCCAACCAAAATTATATTATAAAATAAATTTATAGAAATTACGATAGAGTTACGATAAGAAAATTCGAGAAACGTGGGGTTGTATTAAAAACTTCCCTTGACCAGATACCTCCACATTAGAAATGTAAGTAATTTTTTTTTAATGAATAAAAATTTTACAAAAATAATGGCTACTTTACATGAATTAATTCATTTTTAATGACAAAAATCTTGTTTTCAGTACAATATATAATGTCAATTATTTATTCAGCTGTTAGTACGAAAACATGAGAACTTATTTATATTCAGGGTTTGGAATTGTCCGGAGCAAACCGGAATGCTGCTCCGGTTTATGGAATTCTAGCAAATATAGCTCTAGTTTGTGGGTTTCTTATAAATACGGCTGCGGCTTATATTGCATTTTTAATTTCAATAAAAATATAGCAGTTAAAATAGTATAGTATTTACTGCAATATAAGTTAAAAAATAAATGCAAAATTTCAGTTTTTGTCGACTGTTCCGATTCGTTAAATTTTCCATTTCGAGTTCTGTTTGTATGATTTCATTGAACTGTTGGCCATATCATTGATACCCGCCGATTTACTCTTTAACGCCAATTTGGACCTATAATATTTGTCCAGCAATATAATAACAAATGGAATTAAAACTCGAGTTATTCGATATTAATTTGTTCACTTAGATTTCCAATAAGCCAAATAATGCTTTAAGGACACGAATATATCTAATCAAAAATGATTGATGTGTAAGATAGCTGAGTTGGTAGCATGGTCAGTTACAGTTCAAATCGTAGTGCCCTCACTTATTGAGTTAATCCTATACTTAAGGAAAGGCCGCTTATAGACTTGGTATTACATAAGATAGCTGTATAAATTTAAACGTATCTAAAGGCTAAAATAAAAAAAAGACTAAAATTAAATCAGTAAATTGTTTATTAGTGACATACAAAAGTTTTTAAAAATAATTCGCATTAGTCTGTTAAACTAACACTTCAATGATTTAAAACGGCATAATAAATCTCTCTGAAGGAGAATATTATATTGCTTTAAATAAATATAAATATTTTAATAACAAGTGAATAAGATTACAAGAATATATCGTAATCTACACATATGTATTTATAAGTTTCTAATATCAGAGCTCGAAGTGGATAATATTTAAAAAATAAACCTTTTTTACATTATGTAAGTTGAATATAACAAAATATGAAAAATGTTTTAAACCTTATATATGATAAGAAAGTTCATTTGTAATACTATAATATCGGTATCTTCCTCATCCTCAGTTAGATTTATACAGAAAAAACTGTAATTATCTAAAGACGTGAATTATTTTGATGACAAATTAATGATGTATATAATAAATGCAAATTAAAACATTCATATCTATTGAAAAAATTGATTCGTATTGACACAGGCGCGATGCACAGTCAAGCCCATCACATTAGAGATGTATACTATAAGAGATTACAAAAATAACAACATGCAATATATCACTGATGCTTTCTGATAATCATCAATAAAAAAATTGTTATTTTTTAGCTTATAAAACCTCGATAAAAATTATACATGTTTTATTTAACATTACATGGTTTTCTAAGATCGTTTAAAATATGTATCATATAAACATGATGAGTGATCAAACGGCAGCCTATATACCAAGGTATGAGAGTAACAAGAAAAAACTAGTGCATCAGGATAGTGGAAGGATCTGTCATTGGTGGTACGTTAACCAAACGTTGGACAAGATAAAGGCTTCCACATTTAGTTCACCAGAAGAACGCACCAGAAATGCGATGGATCGAGTAAACTGGTGGAAAATAATATATGCAGTAGTGTCGGCAACTTTCTTGCGGAGAATGATCACAAATACTCTGGCAAGAACAAGTAAATTGGTATAATTTATAACTTTAAATATGATATGTGATTTTGAAAAATCAGAAATAAACTTTTCCACATTACAATTATTGATTTTTTGTAATTCTTTCTAGGTTGCATATGCGTTACAATTGACGTCTTGAGATTAATATTAATAAAGTATTGCAATTATTAAATCTCTTGAAATTTATAAACCACTAACAGAAATTGATGATTCTTTTATTGGTATATAATTAGAAAACTACATAATATCTGTAGTGCAATAGTCTGCCACAACCCTAGAATGGCTGGAAGAATTGTAATGATAATATATTCTGTTTTTTTGCAGTCTCCGATATCGCTTGTATGAACAATTTCGTATGACAGACTGAACGATGCTTCCGATTTATAAGTTTTCAGACAAACCGAATGCGTATGCGTTCCGGTTAGCCATTTCCAGCACTGCTTCATCAGTGCTTGTAAGGACTGACTTAACATTACTGTAAAAGTTAGATTTTAAAGCACCTGAATGTTTTTTTATTTCCTTATTAACATTACTGTAAAAGTTATTTATTTCCTTATTAACATTACTGTAAAAGTTATTTATTTCCTTATTAACATTACTGTAAAAGTTAGATTTTAAAGCACCTGAATGTTTTTTTATTTCCTTATTATTATACTTACCCTATTCATCATGTTTGTGTAAGTATAAATTATGAAAAATGACGCTAACAAGAAGAAAACGCAATCTTATGGGATGGCTTTTGATTAGTGCATTTAGTACATACGTATTCTTTATGTAATGAGCACTTTTGAGCTGAGCTAACATCAGAAGGATATACAGCAAAAATTTAGACAACATGAGATGATAGTTCCTGTAAAAATGCTTTTTCATATCCTGTTAGCGTGAAAATAAAGAACTTGCGACTTACGTGTACAGAGTGAGTAGCATCCAGCACTTCACGTGTGCGCCCGGAAGCCACTTAAAGTAGCGACCATTAAGCGCACGATGCACATAATATACAGAACAGCATCCACTTGCGCAGATCCTGGTGCCCTGCGACTGCGCATCCGTGCAACAGAGGAGTGCGCAGCTCATGCAGAGTCTACAAGATTTCTTCGCCGCTTTGCTTCACGCCATGATGGACCACGTTTGGCATTTTTTGCCGACAGGCCTCTATTGTTATCGTTAGGTAAGTGTCTTTGTTGTCCGCGGGCGCACTTCTACCGAGGACCGACTCTGGCCCTGCTTTTAATGCCGCAGCGTGAGAAATCAATGTCTCATCGATCTGGAAGTATTCTCAGAGTCAGATCGGGGAATTCCGGTACACGAAATTCGTATCGGGGTCGTAGTATAGGAAATATGCGGCGGCCATCGCCGAACTGCCAGTCAGTTCGAGGAGTCGTTAGTTACGCGGTTAACTGTAATGATGAGGTTTAAATGACGGAGGACAAATTCTCTTCCACGGGTCGCAGGAATATCACCGTATTAAGGCTGCTAATCGCGATGGCGGCCAGCTTAACGACGAAGTAAATCCAGGCTTTAATACACCAGCAGGTTCGATATTGATTGTAATTAACACTGATAATAATTCCTGATTAAACAAACTCGACCTTTAGCTTTCCGATGTTGGCTGTAATACAAAACGTTCAAACACAAAACTTATATTCAACATAATCAAGAATGAACATAGGAAAAATAAAAAAGAATCAAATCAGAAATAAAATAATTTGATAAATGAATAAACACAGATAATGATCTTTCAAAATTTTTCCCAAATAATATTTGGATAGAAAACTATTTAGAGAACCGAAATATTTTTTGGTAGTTAACGAATATTTTCTAAAAACGATCGCGAAGAATCGCGAAATGCTGTATTTAAAAACTGTTGCGTTTTCAAAATTTTAATGTTTCATTTTATTTACAGTACCCCGAGCACTCGAAATATTGCGTTAAAATCATTCGCTCTTTCAGATGCATCGCGTGCAGCCAAGGTTTCACATTGACACAACATTTCAAAAGTACCGCAAAATAAAGAGCGTAAACAAATAAACCACAAAAACACGCCACAATAAATTAAATAATTAAACACAAAATTCGGTTTTTGCACTGTACAAGCCTAACACGATTGTTGCCATGCACACACAGAAGCGCAAATAAAATCAAAATAAACCAAATTCCCAAAAGCGCTACAAATCAAAAACACAACCTATAGGACATCGAGCACTACAGTATCGATACGACGGCTTCGTCACCGTACATAAACAAAACTTCGCGAAAGTTGCGGAAAAGTTCGTCGGCGTTGTTGGCGGAAATTCGCGCGGAAAGCGGTCGAAGAAAACCGCGCACGACCCGATGCGGAGAGATGCTAGCCGGCCAGTTGCTAGGAGGCGACTGTTGGCGCAGCCCGCCTCTGCCGTCGGTAGGTGGCGCTGCGGTCGGCCGCCGGGTTGCCGGGCGGCCCGCGGGGAGGGGTGCCCACCCTTGGCCCGCGCGGGGGGATACAACCCCCGTACACATAGTTCGCGAATGAACAAAACAATTCCTTAGCGCCTACGATTAGTTTCGCGTACAGAGCAATAGGTGTGAACCGACTGAAAGCGCTAGGATGACCGCTATTTATTTTTTGTTTAGCGCTTTTGAACCATTTTTTTGTGATTTAACGGGAAGATATTACTGGCCAAGTTTTTGAACTTGCTTATTTTTGTATTATAGATTGGTCATGTCAATTTCGTATATTGTGCAAAAGCGCTTTATTACTTTTATTTAAAAGCGACATGGAACAGTTTATATAATAGAATATATTATACATATATGTACAATAAAGGCACAAACAAAACCTATATGACCAATCCTTGATTCTTGGTTGTCTTTCTATTATTTTAATTAGAATTTTCGCAGCATTTTTTCTAATATTCAATACATTTATTTATTCCTGAAGAATCTATGGAATGGACTTTTGCTTTTAATAAATATGTCGTAGTGAATTTTTTTCGTTGAATGTAGATTTTTTCGTTATATTTGAAACGGAGCGCGAGTTCAGTGAATAAATTATGCTAAAAAAATATATGAACGACATATTATTTTGCGTAGATATGTTAAATCTGCTGTATATATATATTTTAAATGAGATAAAAATATAATAAAATAAATAAAATCTAAAAAGCATTAGGTATTAAAGTTAACTTTAAATTGTTTTTTTTTTTTAATTTTAACATTTGATTAAGATATAGTTAATTATTTTCACAGTCCTACTTTTTATATATTATATTAATGTTCTCTGCTTACTCCCTCGGTAAACGAGGTGATTATAAATAAGCTCTAAGGCACTATATTTCATACATAATGTATAACATATGAATATAATAGCAAGTACTCAACACCCTTCTATGAATGCATAATTTGATATTTTAATAATAAAACTAATCCTCTTCATCATCTTGTACGTAGTAAGGTACACGATGCCCAGAAAATAAAGTAATTTTAAATAAAATTTTCATAATTATGTAAATTATGAATTTATTTTGAGAGTTTTCATTCACATTTAATATAAAATTTGGAGTCGTGTATTGATATTATACATAGTGTTTCAAAAAAATTTTCAAACACTTGGTAAATATTAATCATTGACTTTTTGATAATAGGTTTTTTTATTATAGTTTAATCTCCAGTAGTAGCGTTTACTCTGTTTTATCAATCTGTCGTCAGGTGGAGTCATATGACAAGATTGGTTGATTTTAGTGGGTAATATATACTTTTTTAAAGATTTTAAATTTTAAATAAACAAATATGTTATTTACTTTAATTGTAACTTTTTTGATACATTTCAATTTGACAACGTTGACAATTTAGCTTTATACTTTATTCTAAGTAAGTTTAAATATCCTGTGCCATGAAAAGTTACGATTGGCGACGTTTGTTAATAGTTAGCGAGCATCGGACTATCGAGATCACAGAATAGTTGGAAATTATTGCCAACGGTCAATTTCACTCAATAATCTCATAAATATCTTATTAACCTTTCCTCTCCGATGATGTAAACTGAGTTGACATTGCCTCTAATTATGCGAATATCTCTGTAAATATACTAAATACAGAGTTCATATTTTAAGTATTCTTCCGTAATATATTTATGTATTGTATAAAATAATAACAATGTAAAAATATTTACTAAACGCAGCAATAAAAAAATGTTTTCTCGAAGAACCTAACTTGTATTTATATGTACAGTGAGGTGCGGAAAGCGCAGTGCATAGTGCGCGGGGCACGGCGATCGTCACTTTAGTGGGGGAGCGTGTCAGCGAATCAGCGAGTCAGACGTGTCCTATGCGTTTTTTTGCTGTCGTTCATTATGACCAATGTTTTTTCTAATTTTAAGCACTTTTACACAATAATATATATATATATATATATATATATGTATATAAACTATTATTTTAATGATTAATATGAGTAATAAATGAAAAATATTCATATTTATCCGACTTAAAAATCGCAAAAGTCTACATTTAAACTAAGTTTACAGCACCGAAACGCGCGTTTTTATTTTATCACCGTAAGGGAATGGTTAAATAAATCGAATAATAATATACATTAATAGAAGGTAACGTTCGTATCATTTTTATTTTATTTAAAATTTGGCAAGCAAAATAATACATTGTAAAATATACTAAAATAACTTTGCAATCACTCTACATCGCTCTACTTTACGTGTCAATTCACACTTCAACAAAACTGGATTAAAAAGGTCAGGCAAGCATGATTTGTGATGACGCGCTTTTGATCTATATACTGTGCAATACCAACCCTTGTGTAAGCAAATACAAGTTTATGAACCCTCGCATGCAAACTGGGGTGAGATCCGGAAGCTTGTGGTGTGTGAACACATGCGCTAAGTATGCACGGTGATTATGCATTTCCGAGGTGTGTTCTGCTTTGAAATCAGGTCCTCAGACTGGTCGATTCTTTGGTTGTGGTTCACGAACATTTATCGGATCTGACTCACTAACTAAATTATGCAAGCCGACTCGTTTGAACGGAATAGAGAAATGGCGGAGCTTCATCATTTAGGAATTTCCGATAATAGAAAAAAAAACAAGCATGCGCTTCTTAAAATAAATTGCGTTTTCTCATGTTTCGTTTTGATTTTCATCTCAATTGGTATTTTAATTTTAATGAAATGGAAAATACTTTTGTGGATGCATTTTTTTGTTGTTCAGTTAGAGGAAAAAATCCATGATTGATTTATTTATTTAATATATACATATTATTACAACTACAGTGTGATATGTTATCACATCTAGTTACCCGTGTATGATAATAATCATATGTTCAAGTCTTTACCGCCTAGGACAAGTGCCTGGCACGCACAAATTCGTATAAGGGTGGGAGTAGAACCAGCAGCAGATGTAGATGAAGTAATAACTTTGACGCATTTTCATTTTCAGGAAAGAGTTTTAAAATATAAATAATTTAGATATAAATTATTTCAGTGAAATAAAATATAATTCGGAAAATAAGGTGATCGAGTAATATATCACCAGTTGGCTGTGTAGCCAATAAGCATATTGAAAATAATCCATGAATATAAATACTAGTGGATAATTATAACTTTTTAAAATGAATATGAATTTAAATTTGAGTAATCAATTTTGTACATAATATTATAAATCTAAAAATTGAATATCTGCATAATTTTGTCATAACTATATAAGAAGCACTACGATAATGGTGCTCTTACCCAAAAATCTATAAAGTTTTAGCTTTGAATAAATTCGGTTCAATAGTAGTACCTAGATGCCTTTTATTGGAAGTGCAACAAACAAATCAGAATCATTTTAAACATATTTAAGGATTAAATTTAAAAAAATAAATATAATTTACAATTTAAATTAACATTTTTTATTGATAACCACCACATAATACAAAACATGCACACTATAAAGTGATACAAAATGCTATAAATATGTAACTAGATACAAATAACATTAAAACTTATATTTTTATATGCGGAGTTCTATGAATCAGTTCCCATCTCATTTTAGTCACGCTGAATTAGTTTTATTTAAATTTAAAATACTTTAATCGTTTAACTGATACAAATGCATTATTTCACACGTTAGAAAGGCAACATAAGATCGGTACAGGTAATCTACTCGGCGACTTAGATGTTAGCATTTTTTCAATGGCTAATTCATCTCTCTATTTACCAAATTGAACCGTGATATTTTCTACCTTTGTGCCCGATTTCACCGCTGATACATCTCTCAGAACTGTGATGTTTTTCCCTTTCATTTGATTCACTTACGATGACTATTTGATCCAGGACGATGACACTATTTACACGTGCCAGTTGCTTCGTATTCTATTTTATCCAAGAACGATGGTTCTTGCTGAACCTTATTATATACTACGTAACAAAGTTTCAGCAAAATTATAGGAGAGGGTATTTTGTGGGACTTAATAGACTAAGAAAATGTGAAAAGTTGACTCGGATAATACGAGATAAAAGAAGATCTCTAGAAAAAAAGCCTTCAGTGTGTATAACTTTAGCAATTTATTTTTATTTCAGAAAGATATTTTTTTTGATCGAAGACGAGAAGGATAAACGAAAGAAAATTATTTTTTTCCAATTGTTTAGATAGTTTTAATAAACATCACTTTCTTTTCATACATAACTGATCTAATTTTCTTTTATTTATTAGTACTATTCACTTTGTTACTTCCACTTACTATGTAGGCACTTTTTTGTTACTGACGTTTGAACATTAACCGAGTCTTGAAAGATATCATACTTTGACGACACAATATTAGCAATTTATCATAACTGACATAAGAATATAAAGTCTATGTGCAAACTAGTTCCATATCGACAAGATCCAATATAAGACAACTAATTATAATAATTAGGTACCTTTTATTTATTCTCCTAAACTAATCTTTTATTAATGAAAATACTTTTGTTTTGAATTAGTCGACCTTTTTCACAATATTTCAAAGTTTTATAGTTATT
This sequence comes from Eubasilissa regina, assembly GCA_022840565.1. Taxonomy (NCBI): domain Eukaryota; kingdom Metazoa; phylum Arthropoda; class Insecta; order Trichoptera; family Phryganeidae; genus Eubasilissa; species Eubasilissa regina. Next base: position 19,153,847 of record JAINEB010000025.1, read on the forward strand.
TCGTCATAAGTTGAAATCAAATATCAGTTATATATTTATTACGTCAAAATTAAAAATTAAAAGTAAATATAGATATATCTAAAATAATGGTATCAATTATTCGTTGAAAAATTGAATACCTAAATAATTGTAGGCTTTTCGTGATCAAGCAATGTCGATAAATAATTCAAATCAATTAGTACAAAGTCTTAAATGTGTATCAAGATAAAGCTGGTATTTTAACTATGACGGCTTTAAAAAAATTGACACATTACAATAATATACGAAGCATCTCTAGAATGTTAAGCAAGTGTGTAATAAATATGAACACGGTCATGAAAAAATGCTGTATATTCCAATGAATATAACAATATATCTTCACAAAAATTTTAATTAATTCAAGTATTATTAATATTTTAATGTCATGATACTCAAGTTGCAAATACAGCTATAGAAATAATAATAACATATTTTAAACATATTATACAAACACACGAAACTCATCGATCAAAAATTATAAACAAGAAAATTAAATCCTTGGATACATTACAGTTTAAATGAAATGTATAAAAAAAATATATAAATTATTACACAAGCTAAATAAAACTACAATACTTTTAAACGATATTGTAGCTGCTAAAGATAAATTAAAATAATAAATTAAAGTGGAAAAATTATAGAAAAAAATCATCATTAATAAAAAATAAGATTTAAGAAAAAAAAAAAAATTTGTATTATAAAATATGAAATATAATAATGTAACGTGTAAAAAATAAAAATTATACTTATTTTTGATATACGTGTAAGTTAATATGTTTTATAATTTAATGTATCGCAACCGTGGAACAACAAGATATATGTATAACTTTATATAAATTATTACAGTGTAATTCCCTATCCAAGCACAAGAGCGTCTCTTTTATGGAGAGGTAAGCGATTAAAAAATATGTTATTTTAGTAATGTACAATACTCAATTCATTTATAGTATAAAAATTGTAAAAGATTTCAAATAATAAAAATATATATATATCTGTCATTTTTGTCAAAATTTACTCTTGAATCAAAAGTCTGACAAAAAGTTATATTTTACTATCATTTGTAATACTTTTTTGAACATCTATTGTTGATTTGAATACAAATAAAACGTATGATTTATATGTATAGCGTACCCGAAATCATGAATCAGTTTATTTTATTAATCTAAATTATATAGTGAAATTTTTGTAAAAAAATCACCACATATGCAATGAACCAAACTACGCCGAAAAAATTTAAAAATAAATATTTTAGACTTGAGAGCTCAATATCTCAGTTTGAAGTAAATATCAGATGGTACTTAATTACTCTAAGGGTGTAAACGATATCTTGTTGGTGTCTATGTGTTCGATTTTTATGACTATCCAACAATCGTCGGCCGCCGTCTTGCGTAAATATGAACACGACATATATAATAGTTCCTGTTTATTATCTATCCACTATCCCCTCTCCCTATACCAGAACACAATATTTTTCTGTGGTTGTTTTCTCTATGGTTTTTTGGACCAGTTAAAGTTGATACTTTGAATTGATAGTAATCGTTGATCAATGGTGTAGTAGGATGTGAAAATTGTGTTAATTTCCGTCTTGCTGTGAGGGGCAGATATTATTTATAATAATAACAATAATAATAATAATAATAATAATGTGTTTATTCCAGCGTGATCAGGTTTTTTTTTAACCCCATTCGTCATAGAGATAATACATATTATGTTATACATTAAAGGTTATGAAATAAATAAATAATTCATTTGTGTTCAGTTTTCTCGCTACCGTGCATATCGAAACCTGTAAATCTTAATATTGTGTTTGTTGTGTTACGCTTGTAGTGTATGTCCAAGAGTATTCGTACGGAACAAAGTAGATTGTGTCCTGAAGCCAGATAATCTGTGGATCCAGTGGAAGATCCAGATACCGAAAGGGGCAATTCACAGGTGGGTCGTGTTTTCTGGTTCTGGGTGGTCCTTCAGTCCCTCTGTTCCCTATTCCTGTTCCTTCCATCCTTCCTACATCGCGTATTTCCTCAACTCCCTCGTTCAGACACTGTATTTTATATTTTTATTATAATTAATTAATCTAGTGAGGTGGACAGGAATCCAGTGAAAAGCAATTAAAGTAATGAAAAATAAATTAATAAATGTTTATACAGCATGAAAAAATAACGACAAAATTGGCACTAATAGAGACGAACCAAGATGCATCTGTCTCTGACAAAGCGGATACCACGCGCTGTCCAGACAAAAGTTGACTGGACATAAATTACCTGAAAAGGTGACAGTCGAATGAATCTCTTAATAGCTGAAATTATAAGGTCCCTTTAGCGACACAAAGAAAGAGAAAATAATAAATCCACGTTGGACGGGGTTCAGAATGACGAAAGCTCCTGCTAAATTCTTCTTTAGAGATATCTAATTTATCTCAGGCCATAAGGTTTAATGTTTCCGTACTTTTGGTACATTTCACACAAGAAATCCAAGAAGACAAATGTTATACGGGATAAGTTTTTAGACTGGAACTGAACGTCTATTTTGTGGTTGTTTTGAAAGAAATGAAATTTATAAAGTAATATTTGAACATTTTAATAAATTTTGTCTTTTTACCGTGTGTATATTAATTTAACTTTGTAAAATGATTACGTTATTAACTTATATTTTATTGGAAGAACAAAGTTTGCAGAACATTCATGACAGAATTTGTCTAATTATTTAATTATCAATTGAAGACGACGATAAACATTTGAACGAAAAGTTGTATTGAATTAATTAATTATTAAGGAAAACACATTCTTATTGTGAAGTTGTAGTTGAAGTTGTTTCCTTAATAATATATGTTGTATCAACGTGTCCAAAATTTAATAAAAATGAATTGATAATTCTGGCGTCTGCAAGTCGGTTTACTCAAAGGTATTTGAGATTTTGTAAAAATAATGTAGATGGCTTTCAAATAATGGAATGACAGGTGTATTAATTTGAAAAAATGTAACATATAGGTTCGAAAATTTGTCAAGAAAAATACTGGCGTTATAGCACAAAGGTAGTGCACTTTCCCGGATTGGAAATGAAGATCCAGGTTCGAATCCCGGTGACGCTAAAACAATATTTTTCGACAAAATTGATTTTATATGTATATATTTATAATTAATACATTAATTTAGTATTTAAAATTAATTAATTGTTTTTATTTCATTCAAATTTAAAACCACGTAGGTACTTGTAATCTGTAAAATGAAAATATAGTTAAGTCGGTTAAATGCTTTGCAAATACAAAAAAAAAAAAAAACATTTATTCATGGCTTTATACACTGTCTTCAGAATAGCAGAGCTGCATTCACATCGGCCACCTTTCGGGACTGGTTTTGTTTTGGAATTGAGGCAGACACAGAGTAAGATGTTTCCGGTCACTGCCCATTCAAACCCGGTTCACAATGTCCATTGAATTAGCCAAACTACGGTCACCTTAATTACTCTGAACAATTATTTAGAAATTCAGACAAATAATTTTGCACAATACTTTGGGCTTTGAAAGTATATTATACAAAATTTTAGTATATTGTAAGCGCAGCTCAATATTTCAAGAAGAAGAAGGCATGTTTTTTCACAGTTGCATCGTATATTATGAACGAATTTGTTTTATGAATAAACGCGTAACTGTGCAAGTGCTCAAGCGCTCGCTGTCAACAATTTTCAATTGATTGTGAAAAAAATAGCTCATTTCAAAAAATTCTTGTTAATTTACAATAGATCTACAAGTAGTATGTAGTTAATTTACAATAAATCTACAAGTAGTATGTAGTTAATTTACAATAAATCTATAAGTAGTATGTAGTTAATTTACAATAAATCTATAAGTATAATAGTATGTACATACATTTTTTTTTAAATAGAGTTGCGTACACGGAATACATGTCACATCAATATTCTTACTATTTTCAAACTTAGCTAAACGCCTGTACTATAAAAATAAGACTAACTTGCTGGTGTTCTGGAACGTGGCGCGAATCTCCGACCACTAGATCTCTAGGCCAACGTCTTGACCACTACACCGACAATCTACTAACCTTGCTTCGCTTGTAAATAAACCTTGTCAAATAGCTAATATCTTAATAAATGTATTTAATATGAGTCTTATTATGTGTAGTTTTGGTAAATAATATACGCAATCGATTTAAATAAATAGTAGCAGGAACTTTACTTTCCTGCAATGCAACTTAGGTACGTAAGTGAATGATTAAAAAAGGGATTAAACTTGAAAGACATAGCGGTAGACTTGAAATTTCAACCAACCCGCAAAAAATCGTGATAGACACCGTTTCTCACGATAGATTGATATCTCACGATAGACTGAAACATAGCAAATATGTGACGTGGAAGACACATAGGATAATGACGTCTACAAATACGATAGAAAGAAATGAATACTCGGCGGTGAAATCGACAGTATCGAGGTTTATGTCATTCGAGGGGGTGTGATATTAAAACGGAATCTTTGATTCGTTGATGAAAGGAGAAATAAAGATAACTCGTTTAATAAAATAATTTTAATTTAAAAAATGACATTTTTTTATTTTTTGTATCTCGTAGTTTAATCAGACCAGTAGAATTATCTTTATTGTATACAAATTGGACCACAAATAGTGAAGTTATTAAAGATGGTTGTTACACTCGAAGTCAAACTGTCGGACGTACGTGCGATCGGTGCGAACGATAAACTCTGAACAAGGCTTTATTATTATGCATAGTGTCTATAATGTAACGTGATTGGTGAGAGATGTGATGTCACTGCTGTAGAAAGATTTCGTTTCGTTTATTGGATTTTAACGAATTACTCCACATGCTCCGCCCTAGGATATTTTATGCGCAATAATGCTTTCCTGCGCAGCTTTTAATTCACTGGGAGTAAATGTGTTCATCAGATGAATCGTTATGAGGTTGTATCCGATAACTAAAACGAATGACATGATTACTTATTAATACTTAAAAAAATGGTGACAGTTTTTTAGAAAGTGACTCAATGTTGATCGCGGTGTGTCATTGTTGTATTCTTAAAAAGTATTATATAATGAATCTTTTTATTTGTTCAAAGAATTTTGGCATTAAAAAAAATTTGGTTTTGGCATATTTAAATACGTATATCCTTTTTGCGGTATGTGTTGCGGTTGCTTGAATTATACATTGTCGCTTAAAATAAAAAGGATGAGCACATTTTAAATATTATTTATATTAAAATAACAGACTGAGACAAGAAAAGATAATAGTTTTAACTTGTCACAAAATTCTCGCAAAGTTATTTTCAAGATGTATTTATTTATATTTAAGTAATTGTAAATTCAATGTTGATATGGAAAAGGATGGAGACAAAATAATTACGTAAACCAGACGTATGATAAACATGAGAGCCTTTGAAATGGCGGCAAAAGATAAATATATAAACGGATATTACTTGCAACAAATTCTTTAGATTAGAACGCGGATATTTACGTTTAAAACAAAGTTTAACTTATAAATTAATATGAATAAATACTGAAAATAGATTTCTAAGAAGTCCTTTAGAAAGATTAGTTATTATGTACAAGATGTCCCAAAGCCTTATTCATAATAAAAATAATGTAATAAAACAATGGATGAGTTTAATAAAAAAATGTTTATTTTCCATTTAAGTACAGTCCCAGGGAATTTACTTCTTAAAAATTATGTTTTCTAAATGTGATTCGTTATTTCACCGCACTCTTCTAAACGGGAGGCATGATTTTTGAGAACTGCTCGGCACGTAATCTCCGTGATCGCTGCCATTTCTTCTCGGATATTTTCTTTTAATTGGTCCAGAGAGGGAGAATTGTTACTGCATACCTTTGATTTAAGGTAACTCTATAGAAAAAAATCCCTTGGTGCCAAGTCGGGGCCTATGTGGGGGCCAGTTTATGTTACCTGGTCGGGATATCAATTTTCCACTGAAAATTTCACGAATAACTGGCAATGACATGCTCCGTAGCGACTGAATTCTCAAGGACTAGTGATCGGCATACCCCCCGTCCCTCTCCGGCTCGTTGCGTTGTTGCAGCGAATGAACCAAAATAAAAAATACTTTTGGAACACACTGTATATATTTGTGATACAAGTATTCTCAAGATAGTATTGTAATGACTTCTTATGTCAATAGAGGAAATGATGAAATTAGATTAAACATATATATATAATTATTAGTTATTTAGTTTATAATTATTTTTTAAAGTTTTTAAATAGAGACGTGGACATTAAATACATCACATCAATGTACTTATTATTTTCAAACTAATCTAAATGCTTGTGCTATGAAAATAGGACTAACTTGCAGGTCTCTTGGAACGTGGTCCAAACCCCCGACCACATCAAAAGGCGAGTGTCTTAACCACTGAACCAATAAGCACGTCAATTAAAATCGATATTTTATAGTGTTCGAGGTCTTAAAATGATAATGTATCAAAATATCTTAATTAATTTTTTTTAGAAAAAATGTTATAAAAACATGTAAGTTGTATGTAAGTTACAATATTACATCAATTTCCAGTCAAATTACAAATTAATGTGTCGATTTACAGGCTCATAAAAAGAGATAAAATGTATTACAGTTTACTAAACAGTTTATAAAATGCCCTAATAAAAATAAAAAAAATTAATAAAATGATTTAAGAGATATAAGGATATCTGTTGAAACATGGGACAATAACAAGTTTGTATGGGTACAATAGTTTTAAGTTAACTTTACGTATATGTAACTTACGCGTATTTTTTAAAAAAGTTTTTAATATTCAATTAATATATCTCTAAGGTAAAATATTGTACGGTGTTCAATAAATTATCACTTCGTAAAAGGTTATTTGGATTTGGAACATAATCCGTTTTGTATATATAATGCATAGGATTATATTGACAAATCTATATACCTATTTGATTTACTATTAATATAAAGTATACTTTCACTGTAAAAATATGTTGTTTGATGGAAATGATTATATTGATAAACTTATATATTTCAACATCGGATTTTTTTCGAAATGTTCTTTAAATAGTAACAATTTTATTCATATTTTGACTCCACAGTGGTCTAAATCGTTCACTTTTATTGACCATATGATAGGGAAGTAATAATAATAATAACGATGTGTGTATGACTCCCATAATAACAAAAAATTGTTTCTACTAATTACATATTGTACGCTAATAATGAAGAATATAGAAATTTAAACATAATATAGATATACAATTGTTTTATTATTTTGGTTAACAGATGTCATTTATTTATTATAATAAAATCATTTTCGATTTTAATGACACTATAATACATTCATGATTTTTTACTAATTTATATTAAAAAAAATAACAATGCTACTATCAAATATCACAGGTAATACAAACTTGTTTCATGTAGTTGAAAACGTCGATTTATTACAATGACAACATCTTTACATTGTGATTTTTCATCTCACGACGGACTTTAGTGTTTATTATGTATCAATGGCATTAACATTTAAAATATTTTTTCAATATCCAATATCTGGCGCCTCTTCAGGTCTATATTTAAATAAATAAAATGTGAGTAATCAGATGCGAAAACCATGGCGTAAAGACAAAAGTAAGCACTAATAAAAATAAAAATATATTAATTTTTCTTAAAAAACATTAGGTTACGACGTGGTGCCACTATGCTTAAACAATGATTTGCTGATACTGGTGTACGGACGGAATACATAGGAATGTCGAAAATCAATGTTTTGTTTAACAAATGCAAATAATGAAGGAGGAAATTCACACACTCGGTCCGGCAGCAAACTAAATAGACGTAAACTAAATAAACTGTTGCATAAGGCAATGTATAATTTTTTCCAACGTATGAAAAGGATCAAACCATTCGCTCTTTCACAGGAGGATATCGTGGTTTATGCATCTATATTTTTTGAGAGTTCCACGTCTGTTCTTATTGGTTTAGCGCGGCAGGATCCGGGATAACGAGGCGAGTCTTTATGTACCCAAGCACTTAGCACATTTTACTAAAATCATTGCAAATGCCCCTCCGTTTCCAGGCAAGCCATGACTTAGAACAATGCATAGTTATACAAATGATTACCGAGAGGTATTTGAATATATAAAGCAAACATTCACGCCTGGCGCCCGCTTTTGATGGCATTTCAAACTCTCAAGTTCAAGAAATTGTACACTGAGCTTTGCATTAATATAGCTCCATCGGCGATATTATTCATGCAAAAATTAGACGATACTAGTAAAATTACTCATACGAGAAATATTTTTGTGAAGTTTATTTCATGGGTTACAAATTGATGGTCATTATGAAGTTAGTAAAACGTATAATATACTCGTAATAATACAGGGTGATTATTATGTTCCATTCCGATTTTGTTTGACCGCCAACTTGGTTAAAAAAATATTTGTCAGTTCGCATTTGGTAGACTTAGAGAGTAGTCAGTTAACAATACATTATGAATCATCTAACACTAATACTTTATATTTTTTATTTATTATCTTTATTTTATTAACCACTGAATTGAGTTTAAATACATCTACCAGTTTCGAAAAATACTATTTTCTTCTTCAGGATGTCATAACTAACTAAAAATATATATCATTGTTTCTTCACCAGAAACTATTTTTAAAATTAAAAAAAAACAAAAATTATTTAAAAAATAAATTTATTACCTAACTTAAATTGTTGCTTAATACAAATTTAGTCGAATAATTTTTAGGAAATTTTTTTTAGAAAATATGAATTTTAACCACAAAGTTAATATTGCTAATTTTAAAGTACTAATACCTTAATTAATTTAAATTATCTTAAGATCAATTATGCTAAGAGTCTTCCAAAATGGAATCACGAGATGTCTGAATTAACTTTAATGAATATTGAAAATTAATAACGAGGATAAATTAACCATATGGGTGTAGAAATTCTTTGAAATTTTACGGACATGTACAGATGAATATTATGTTCCAGGCTGATGTTGTTTAGCTGCCATTTTGACAAGACAGATATTTGTCAGTTCGTATTTGGTAGTCGTAGAGAATAATTGATTACAATTTATTTTGGAGTATATAATGACTAAAAACGGGTTAAAGTTATTAAAACATTTTATCTAAATAATAATGGCAATACTGTAACCATTAATGGTGATCGTCACATGTTGAAAAACTTTTTGGTGGTCAAATTGGGTCCATTAGACCTGCAGAACGTCTGGTTTCAATAGGACGGTGCCACCACAAACACAGCCTGAGAACATTATTACAATTACGATTTTGCGAGAAATTTTTCCCGGCCGCATAATGTCAAAAAGTGGTGATATCGACTGGCCTCCTCGATCACCTGATTTGACGGCTTTTGACTATTTTCTGCGGTGGTTCTTGAAAGAAAAGGTCTACGCCAATAAGCCAACAACAATTCCCATGCTACAGAATAATAGTGTGCAAGAATGTTATGAAAAATTTGGCAAAAAAAGCACGCATTTGTGCCATTACATTTACATATCATATGTCATATGTCACTGTAGCACAACGAAATAAAAAATATTTCTATCAAATTTACTTAATATTTTTGTACAACATTGGCTCAATTATTTGAGAGTCTCAATGAAATACAATAACATACCAAAATATTACAGTATTTACTGTAGGGACGATGGTGAAATTGGTTCAATACAATAACATTTCAAAATATTATTTAGCTAAAGTATAGGTATCATAGAGAAAAATGTAACAGTTTACTGAACTATGCTTTTCAATATCAAAATAAGGGTCGGAAATTCAGAGTTTGCAAAAAAAATTCATGGATATATTTTATAAGAGTTACCTAACAATAGTAAAAGCAAAAAAACTTCATGTTCTAGTTATTAAAGTAATTGTCATAAATTCAGGAAAAATATAGCAAAGAAGATGTCAATCACTTACTGATAATTGTTTCACTTTCATTATGATTTTTATTTTTATAGATGTATGTTTTTCTAATAATATAAAATTATTGCTGTCTTGAAATACTACCCAAAGCTTATAATAGTTGTCCAAAAATTTCACATGCAAAAAAAGACTTTCTACACTTACATATGTAGAGACATTTTAATCCCAGATCAATATCATGGATTTTACAATATCTGCAAGCTCTATCATCTATCTTTAAAAAAAATATTGATAAATTATAAAAATCTTGAGGCAAAGAGCTAAAATCGGCATGGAAATGAATGAGTAGATTGAACTAGATCTCTGTTTTTAAAATAATTTTTTAATGATATTTTATTTTCATCATATCAATTAACTTGGTTTTTCTTTTTAGGTTTTTTAAATTACATAACTTTTATTATATCATTACATTTAATAATAATATATAAATACACTCATCTAAATACTAAATTAATTACAACTTCACAATAAGAATGTGTTTTCCTTAATAACACTCATCTATTTGAGCTTTTACTTACAAAGGCATATTATTTTTAAAGTGTCAATTCAACACAGTAACAAGTAAAAATAGTAATACATTGATTTCCTGTGTTTCATTAAGAATTATTTAGTATTACATTATATGTTATAAATTAAAAATTACAAGCTAATTTGTTGCTCTTGTAAATTTTCTTTAGGTGATTTATATTGCTACCCCAAACTTTAAAAATGAATTATCTCAATTATAATTATTCACAACAATTTTTGACAAATATTAAACTGCAGACAGATTTTTTTTGTATTGTAAATGTATCCGTCGCAAAAAAAAAACTTTCTATCTCGGCCAGCGACGTATTAATCCGTCGCGAAATAATTCATTTATCTAATACGTCTTGTATTTTATCTTTGCTTTGAATAGCGAAACTTGTCGGAGGCCTTACTTCAACCGGATGCGATTAATCCAATGGATACAATAGATACATATGTTAACGCAATATTATAATAGATGTTAACGTGGTTAAAAATATACATAAATCACAATTGAAACATCTGTATATATACGACTTCAACATTTAGGTAATGAGTTATTCTGGTCTTCCCGCAATATATACTTTAGTAAATTAATAACAAACAGTAGCACTATCATTATCGCTGCCCATTATTTTTCTTCTTCCACGGCGCTACATCCCGGGGTGGGATTTGGTCTTTTCCACAAGTGCTCTCCACCGAATTCTATCCTTGGCCATCCTTATCCAGTTCCCAGACTCTCCCATCCTGCTCCACTCCTCTTTCACACAGTCAGATCACCTCTTCCTTGGGCTGCCTCTAGGTCGCTTCCACTGGGGTTTTTACTTGGTCATGATCTGTCATTGTTTTGTCATGGTCAGCACATCGCAGTTTTTGAGACCTACAGAATCTTATAATTGTTTCTTGCTCAATCACATTTTCGAGCTCGTGGTTCATTTTTATTCAGTTCGTTCCATTTTCTAGTGCAGGTACATAGATTTTTCTGAATATTTTACGCTCAAAGACTGCTAATTTGTTTACTTCGATTTTTGTTGGGCACCACGGTTCACAACCGCAAGTGACTACTGATCTTACTATTGTTTTGTATTTCAGCAGTTTATTCGATGTCTTAGTATTTTCGACCCCAGCAGTTTTTTATATTAATATTAATTGTAAATACTAAATTAATGTATTAATTATAAATATATACATATAAAATCAATTTTGTCGAAAAATATTGTTTTAGCGTCACCGGGATTCGAACCTGGATCTTTATTTCCAATCCGGGGAAGTGCACTACCTTTGTGCTATAACGCCAGTATTTTTCTTGACAAATTTTCGAACCTATATGTTACATTTTTTTCAAATTAATACACCTGTCGTTCCATTATTTGAAAGCCATCTACATTATTTTTACAGAATCTATGTTCTGAATAATTACAATTTCACAATAAGAATGTGTTTTCCTTAATAATATATGTTGTATCAACGTGTCCAAAATTTAATAAAAATGAATTGATAATTCTGGCGTCTGCAAGTCAGTTTACTCAAAGGTATTTGAGATTCTGTAAAAATAATGTAGATGGCTTTCAAATAATGGAACGACAGGTGTATTAATTTGAAAAAATGTAACATATAGGTTCGAAAATTTGTCAATAAAAATATTGACGTTATAGCACAAAGGTAGTGCACTTCCCCGGATTGGAAATGAAGATCCAGGTTCGAATCCCGGTGACGCTAAAACAATATTTTTCGACAAAATTGATTTTATATGTATATATTTATAATTAATACATTAATTTAGTATTTAAAATATCACAGACCTATGTTCTGAATAATTACAACTTCACAATAAGAATGTGTTCTCCTTAATAATATTAATTGATTTAACCAAAATACGTATTTTCACACATTTTACTGGGTAGATTAATGCTGTAGTTCATTATCCATGACTTAAACATCAATAACTTGACTTAGATTTGCTACATCATTATCATCCATTACTCACTGAAGGACCTGAACTCCTACAACCTTCTTGTGGTTTGACTTTTTTCACGCATTGTCCCACATCAAACTTACAGATGTCATCTACCCACCTCTGTGGCGGTCTTCTCTGAAGCTCCTTCAATGCTCATGGGTGCCATTTGAGAACGCGTTTGGTACACCTTCATCCATTCTCAATGTGTCAAATTCAAATCCTGTTTACAATTTCGCAAACCCTCGCTTGGTACCTTATACACTCGTTACATTTCTTATCACATGATGTAATTCCAAACATTCGATGATCCATTGCTCTTTGGGCAACTCTTAATTTATGTATGGAGTGCTTGATTAATTTCATTGTCTTGGCTCCATACGTGAACACTGATTATATATTTTAAAGAAAATACATAATTATTTGTGAAGTTGTATTTTTTTCAGAACATAGTTCTGTGATATTTTGATACAAATTAAATGCATCAATTAGAAATATATACTTACATGTAAACTCAATTTATCGAAAAAAATATTTTAGCTGCGACCGGGATTTACTGATGAGATACACTTCTGATAAAAGAGTTTTATTTTGAGAGAATTTGAGATTTAACTATTTATTATTATTCCTTGCAAAGGTGATTATGCGATCGATAGATTTACTTACGCGCTTCTTTATACAGTATTTAAAAAAATAATAATTAAAAGTATATTCGGTGATGTATTATTATAATATAACATAGCACAATTTCTAAATAAGCACAATTTAAAATTTAAATTTTAAAATAGTAAAAAAAACGCAAAAAATATTTTTCACATGTTTTCGCTTTGGATAGTTCATTTATACGTGACATTATATTTTCAAATCCAAATAGCAAATAACCAAATCAAATACTTCCACATTCTACAATCTTCATGTGACAGAAAGGCAGCTGTAAATAAAATGTCTCCCTGATCTTTTAAATTCGAGTGTTTACATTTTATTTCAAATATTTATTTAGAAGATCGAGGGCATTCGTCAGTTTGGAATATAAAAGGTTTTGCAACCGAATGTTTTTTTTTACACCCTATATTAAATGTTTTCATAAAAAATAACACTTAAAATTGGACCAAAATGATATTTATTGTTCAAAAGAAACTAATATTTAAACTAGAATTAAAATTTATATGTCCATTATGTTTAAAGTTATCAAATAAAAAAATTTAAATTTCATTATAGAACTTAATAGATTTTTATTTTTTTTACTTGTGCTGTAATATATTCAATTTAAAAAATAATAAACGTAATATAGAACTCCATTTATTTTACATATTTACATTCAATAACTTATAAATGACTTACGTATAATATATATATATATATATATATATATGAATTGTAAGTATAAATAAACAAAATTAAAATAAGTTTACCAGATATCCGTTATCCGGTAGTATATATGTAACTGTAAGAGGGGGCTTGAACTACCGGATAACGGATATCTGATAAACTTATTTTAATTTTGTTTATTTATACTTACAGTTCATCTATTTGAATTAAATTTAACTTAAATTTAACGTAAGTATTAAATTTGATTAATTTAATTAACAGTGACCATATCAAATTATCATACAAAAATTTATTTAATGCACATCATTAAAAACAGATATTTATTGCGATAACAAGTTAAAGTAATTTATGTAATAATAAAAAAAATTAACAAATAATCCTTAATGGCATAACATTTTGAAGTATATGAAGATTTAATTTGATTACTTTTCTGTTAGCAGATTAAAATGATATCGGAATAAAATAAAATAAATAAACAACTTTGGATAGCTGTTTTTTAATGGCTAAAATCGTCTCAAAAAAGTTCTACAGATAATTACGCCAGTTCAAGGTTGTGTATAATAATTTATTATTATTTCTGTTTAGGGAGTGAAAATATTAAGGACATATTTATTAAAAGTGTGACGCTGATTACAAGAGGTTAGAGTTGAAGACTAGAGCTAGCAAGAATTAAAAATATATGCACCCTGTTTCTTACAACTGTCTATTATATATTGAGGAAATATTTAAAAAATAAGGTTAAATAAGAATATTTACGCTCATTCAAGCATGTACTCATACACTCACATAAACGTGCACACATTATGATAACATATTGATTATTATATGATAACAATAATAATAATAATAATAATAATGGATAATTTGTATAGCGCCATTTTCGTAAAAACTTTCACCTCAAGGGCGCTTTACACATAAACTGTTTATAGTTCTACAATTATCTTTGTTTTTTTTTAAATTAAAAATCGTTATTTTCACTTTTGGATATGATTTTTTGAAAAGGTACGTTTTTAGTTTCTTCTTATATACAATATATAACACAACGGTATTTTGATATTAATTTTTATTATTTTGTATAATCTTGTATTCAAAAAAATATATTTTGACTATAACCTACTTAGTTTGGCTTTTTTAAAGAATACACGATGATAATTGAAGATGATGTTTATAATTGTTTTAGTTTAATTTAGACTTATTTTAAAATCCTAATTTTCAGCCTTTAATTATGTTGGCCAAAACAATAGAATTTTTTATTAATTTCTTCGATCTTACATACGTTTTACCAAATTAATATATATTTTTAAAATTTATTCTAAAGTAGGCAAAGAATAACAAATAAAAACTATTATCCCGAGAGCGTAAAATGGTGTTCACAGCTCATCCATTTTAAATTAATTGAAATAAATAAATTTTCAAATCAAAGTCAAACACAGGAGATGTTAAACTGGATGCAAGGCTTGATTATAACACTCAAAAACCTTAACACCAAAGGAAATCTGCCTTCCGGCACTGGCCACAAGAATAAGTTAGATTTCGTCTGTGCGTTTTCTTTCTACAGAATTAACGGAGTTACGGATAAAAAAAATAAAACAAGTTGCTTAATATTCTTCGCGAGTTCTTTCTTATAAGGTCAATATTCCAAAATTTTTTATGGAAAATTCATAAGAAATACTGGATAAATAATATCCTATCAGCAAAATCGTTATATCCCACATATAATATACACATCTTTCTGTAATATGTAATATTTAAAAGTGAATCCTAGGAAATTTAGTTAAAAAGAGACTGCTATAACCGTAGATAATAAATATAGTGATTTTCTCTCCAATTCATATTTCATAGATGATTTTCAGGTATTTTTGAATCCCTTTTCAATACGACATGTGGTGTTAGGTAATTGTATAATTTCGTTGTCTTTATATCTTTAAAAAAAATACAACCCAAGGTCAGACACCTTTTGGGAGAAATAAAGAAAACTTGTCAATGAACCGTCAGTTTTAAAAACTACTTAAAGAGAAGTTATTAGATGTTGCAATATTCCATAATAGGGGCCATCCGCCCGGTTGAGAGATGTGAGAGTGCGTTCTATGAATATTCATTCATTGTCATGTAGAATTTCCAATGTCACCAGAGTAAACAATTCCGGCGGCCGAGAGGCTGTGGCTCCACCGGTGAGATGTGTCAAGATCTCTTCAAGGCTTCGAAGAAGCATTTCATGACCTTAACAGCCTGAGAGAAAGAGACAAAATAAAATCATTCATTAATTTTCGTCATTTTTTATAAGTGTTTATTTGCACTTAAACATTTAAATAGAATATTTTATTTTACATTTAATTTGTTATTATATATTGTCTCTGACATAATGTTATTTATATATATAATCATTGATCTTAAGGCATTCAATTATACTATGAAATGAAATCATAGCGGATAGCCCCCCCCAACCTCCCCCCACCCCTCGACTCGCCCCCCCCGCCACCCACTCGTGTTTAACAGCAAGCAATAGACGATAGCTGAGTATAGCTGACGATAGCGATAAAGTTAAATATAAAACTATTTTTGACATATCAATTTCACTTTAAAATACAATGTAAGTAGATAATTACAGAGCTAGCACATCAATGTTTGAAATTCTACTTGTGTACGTCATAATTGAAATTTTCTTAAGTTTTTTATTTTTACCTTAACGCCATCCACAGCTTGCCGGCCGAGCACGAGCCGAGGAATGCAGTAAACAAATACCAATCGACTGTTCTAAGGTTTGTGTAGAAACGTAATCTTTTTTTAAGTTGTCCTCCTTCCTCGGTCACGTGAAGTACATTGTTTGTGACGTCGTTGAGTGACCAAATCGATGACTTTGAACCCACGAAACCTCTCACTGAGTAGGTACAACTAAACAAAACGAATCGGAGTCGGCAGAATGAATACCGAAAATTAATAATTCATACAATTTAATTATTTTTTCATCTTTTGTATTAAATTTTAAATTAGTTTCATATTTAAGAGCAGCTATGTCTATGAATCATTCATATGTAGGTATATTAATATATATATATATATATATATATATATATGTACATACAGAACTAATGTCTCCTCTAGGTAAGATCACGTTTTGGTAGATGGTTTTCTTGAGAAAATCTAGGTCGATGGTTTGGTTTAATAATATGTGTCATTGTCAAGGCTTTGCCTCAAAAGTTTCGGTATAACCGTACTAAATTTCCTTAAAAAAATCATCTACAAAAAATGCGATCTAACCTAAGAGAGACACCGGAACCATACACTAGTGCTGGTGGAAACCTTAAATAAAACAGTATATATAGTGAATCCTCGGGTTACGAATGACTCTGATTATGAACAATTCAGGTTACGAACAAAATACTCACCGAAATAATGCCTTGGTTAGCGAACAGAATTTCGGTTTACGAACAGGCTCCGAGGACGAGTCGCCGCAGTGGCCGGGAAATGTGAGGGTGTTAGTTTCGCGGTAGCGTTCACTTTTCTCAGAGCAGACTGCTGTTTGAGTGCGTATTATTTCCATCTTTTATTGTTTTTGTATACGTATTGTTATTGTTTCAAATTTGAATTAAAACTTAATAAAATTGTTTTTTTTTTGTAAGATAAGTTTTTGTAAGATCAAGCTTTTTTGTACATTTATTATTTTTGTTTTATTACTTACAGTTTATTTTTAGGTAAGACTATGAATTTATATTGTTTTGTAAAGGATTTCAAGCATAAAGAACATAATAAAAGACCATTTTTGGGGGTCTGCAACGGATTAATCTAATTTATATTGATTCGTTTGTGAATAATTGTTTCGGTTTACGAATAACTCGGGTTACGAATCGTTTTACGGAACGAATTAAGTTCGTTAACTGAGGTTCCACTAAATATAAGCCCTTTTACACAAATTTACAAAAATTTCAATTAAGGTGGCTTATACAAGTCTTGCGAATGGAAGGCGGCCAGTGGGTCGCCCCGGACTAAGCTGGGATAAACAACAACAAATAAAGTACGTAGAAAGATTGGGCCTTTACTGGTCAGCAAATACTGTAGTGGGAAAAATAAGGGAAGATTAAAGTACCTTATTGAAACTTTGGACCCCGGACTTTTAACCACAAAGATAATTTTGCTAATTTCAAAAGGAAAATAATACTGTCGTGTGTTGATTGAGCCTGGGCACCTTGTAACAACATTTGTGTATTTTATTCTGGCATATATTACTGCCTGCACATTAATGTAGAAGTAATCCTTCCTATTTTGATAATATTCCGCATTATTTCCTCCTGAAGATTGGATTCCCACATGAGTGCAATCTATTGCACCAATCGTGTTTGGAAATTTTGAAATGTAGAATTGATTCAGACATTGCTGAATTTCTTTGGTAGATTCAGGTAAACATAAATTGTGATCTGAGAGCGGCTATTGCTCCGCTCACTTTGTTCACAATCCGTGAAACAGTGCTCTTGTGTACACCAGATATATCATCCATGCATCTTTGCATTGATTCAGTGACATAGAAATGCAAAGTTATCAAGACCTGGTTCACAGATTCTGCGTAATTTCTGATCTTTATCAAAAATATTATTATATACCTATGAAGTAGATAACTTTAGATGACATTATATTGACTGAAATAAGCAAGACCAGTTGCCTAACCATACTTTTAGACAGGCGAAATCTTTCAATAAAATCTATTTCTTCCCATATAATATGATCGGTTTATGGCCTAAAAGATTTGCTCGATGTATTGCAATCCGTTATCGGAAAAAAGATTTTTTAAAACCCATTTCTTCCCGCAAAAAATAATGTGCCGAGGTCCGAGTTTTACTTTCCTGTTAAGAATATACTGTATAATTAGTTCATTAATCAAAAAAGTCTGCGATATCACTGCTATCCGATATAATATTGTACATTTCGATACTACAGTGTCAAAAATTGAAAAATACTCGATTTCGGTGACATCTGTCAGGGGCTCGCGCGCAGTGTGTATGTATATTAGTAAAGATTACATTTAAGCGGAGATTTTCGGCGGTTTATAGTTAAAGTTAAAAGTAAGCGACAAAAATGAGATGACCCAACGCGTTTTCGGATAAACTAAGTTTAAAAGTAATGTTTATAGTTACCGACCATGAAGCAACCGGCCCTAACCAGGGGTAACGTTTCGCGATGGATCATGGAACTTTCAGGGTGGCTGAAGTTATTATAAGGGGGAGGGGAGAGATTATTAAAAATATAATCTCTCTAATCTAAAAGGAAAAAGAGAAAGTTTGTTGAAGCCTCTTGAAATTATGCCGGGTATATCATATTGGCCAATATTTAAAAGACTTACATTTATGACTTTTACTGATCATCACAAAATAAAATGTTTATTTGTTCACACGGAATCTAGTTCATTAATTTATTTATTTTTTCAGCGGTTTTAATGGCCTAGCGTGTTTAAGGGTAGATTGTCTGAGTAAAAAAATGGCCTAGCGTAATAGTGGCCTCAATAAATAATGCCAAATGCGTTTTTAAGCATTTATACACGTTCACAACTGAAAAAAAGCTTTGTTTCACTCTACGCCGATGGTCCAGTTCCTAACCCGAGTATTATACGGTTACTTAATTATGTAATTTCGTAATATACATATCTCAGAAATATTTTTTTATTAACACATTTCTTGTTTTGCTGGATTTTTTAAATTACAAATTCATAGAACCATTGAGAAATGTAGCAAAATTCGCAAAAATAGCAAATTTCGCAACAATAGCGAATTTTGATATATTTTCCAGATGTAGGGTCAAAAGTCTTGTGCCCGTTTCTAAACATGGGCCCCAATGCAGTCAATTCGGTGCTGCTGAATATGATGTTCTATGCTCTAAGTGTATCTATGCGGAGTTACGGAATTACAGAAAATTAGTAAGTAATGTTCGGTGCACTATATAGATAAATTATTGTATGAATACCAGGAATAGTTTTAAAAATATTTAAAGTGTGATGAAAATATTAAAAAATATCCAATAAATAAGAATATTAAGTGCTGATCTCTCGAAATATAGTTAGATCTTCTCATCTATCCTTCCGCTCCCGGCCGACATTTATCAAAGGATCATTGTTTGGTGACATTTGTACCAGTAAATCTGAAAGGCTTAAAGGAACCAAATGGGATTTACTTTTGTCAGCTTTGAATTTGACAGGTCGGTGACGCACTGACAATTGTGAATGGGGATTATATCCGTGAATGCGTGTTGGAGACGTATTGTGTCCATTCATCAGTTGTAGCGGTGTGAATGCAAAGTTTCAGAAAAAAGCACAATTTACGAGAGAGGCGAATACTTATTAAAGGAAAATAACACCTCGGGTATAACTGTATTTGGACAGAAGGCAGCTAATAAAATTTAGCAGTGAGTTTGTTAAATTCTCGCCAGAGTTGTAAATACGCTTCGAATCTCCCTGTTGCAAGTTTTTTTCATGTAATATCTATTTATTTATTTTCATCAACGCCCTTAAGGACTTTTAAATAACAATAATAAATAATTAATTTAAATATAACAGTACAGTTTGAATATATCATTTTAACATCACAGCTTAAATATAACATAATAACATTAATGTATGAAAATGAAGTTAAAAGTTATGGTTCCAACAAAAAACTAAGTATAATTCAAGTACTTACAAATATTTATTCAATTCTGGTATGGTCTTGCAACGAAAAATGTTAACAAAATTCAACTTTTTACCAAGCTGTTACATCCGTATAATTAGCGATTTAAGAGCATAATTATTTCTTCGTTTATATCGTTTGAAATTAAACTGAAAATTATTGCCAATAGATTACTTAATTTTCAAACAAAATATTAGCGTTGTTTTTAAATAATATATATTTTTTAAATATTATATAAAGTTTTTTTTCAATTTGTAGAAAGTTTCTGTTATTTGTTGGTCAAAGAAACTGGAGTCATTTCCATCATATCTTTTTGTTTGAGCTTACTATGAATTTGGTCATCTACTATGAATTACTTCCAAGGAATGTAACTATTTATTCTGAGGTTTGTTGCTAAACAACTCCGTCGTATTGATGCCGCAATTGAAAAAAAATAAGACGGCATCTAGTGATTTTTCAGCATATTAATAATACCACCCACATACTAATAAAATTACGCTGAATTATGCAGGTACTAATTCTCCATGTAAGTAAAGAATATTTACGATTATGATGACAAGAATCTAGAAAAAATCTTGTAGGTTTAGCATTCAAGCTATGTTTTTATAAAAAAATTTTTTAATAATTCTAGTACGTTAGTTTAATAAGGAGACTTAATATAATTGTTTTTTAAACAAAATACATGTCACATTAATATTCTTATTATTTTCAAATTAAGCTAAACACAGAAAATATGACTAATTTGCGGGTCTCCTGGAACAAGGCTCTAGCCCCCGATCACTAGATCACTGTCTTAATCACTAGATTAACATAACATCATAGTATGTAGCGTTAATATTATGCATCCTATTTCTGTTTGTCATAATGCTGCTGAATTAAATATGAAAATAAAATACAGAGTGTCCCAATAAAATGTATATACATGAGACACGGGTTCCAAAATCGAGCGTCTATCGCATTTTAAAGTGAGCCTATTGGAAAAGTTTTATTTGTTAATGGGGAGTTTTATTTTCAGCATACCCATCTCTACCGCCGTGATGTGAGGACCTATTTTGATGAATATCTTGCTCAACAGATGAATTGGTTGAAGAGATAAGATTCAATATGACCCATAATTTCATGACTTTGCGCTATTGTACAAGTGACATAAATAAAAGAATTAAAAGCAGCTGTAAAAATGTAATGCACCCAAATACAAAATGTTATTAAATAATAATAAATTAAAAAATCTACATTTATCTTATTTGATTTGAAATAAGAAAAACATTAATTTAGCTTTATCAATATTGAATTTATAACCCTTTGAAGTGTATATACCTTTTTTGGGATATCTTTATAAATGCCCATATAAATATTCTTCGTAATGGGCATAGGACTATCACGGGTGGTCTTGCTTCTTGTCATATAACTTGAGCAGATGTTCTTGTGCTGCAGTGAATTATTTGAAATATGATTTATTAAAATTCTGTCATTAACCACCACTGTTAAATGACCCGTCAATGTGAACAGTTATATTTAATTAGCACTGCCTAACGCATTTAGCTGACACCCAGCCTTGACAGATCGCCGCAAACAATGCAGCTTAGTCACCGCACACAGCCAACCCTTTTCTGGACAATTTGTCACTTCATGATCGATCAATCGACGTGAATAACTCCTCAATGCAGTGACAAATGCTCTATGAGAGTTGGAAATCACATTATTTGCGGGACCCCAAAAGGATTTTAGAAATTGTGGCGAGAATAAATAATACATGCATCATAGATTCAACTGAATACGATTTCACAATCCCGTTATAATCGACGGCCTGAGGATGGTAAACATGTTATTGCCGTTCATTCATTCATTTATTTTTTTATTAAACGGATTATTAGGAAGATTTTAATTTAATTATTAAGTATATTTCAAATACTAAATTAATGTATTAATTATAAATATATACACATAAAATCAATTTTGTCGAAAAATATTGTTTTTGCATCATCGGGATCTCTATTTCCAATCCGAGGAAATACACTACCAATTGTGTTATAACGACAGTATTTTTCATGACAAATTTTCGAACCTATATATTACACTTTTTTAAATTAATACATATGTCGTTCCATTATTTGAAAGCCATATACATTATTTTTACAGAATCTCAAATACCTTTGAGTAAACCGACTGCAGACGCCAGAATTATCAATTCATTTTTATTAAATTTTGGACACATTGATACAACTTATATTATTAAGGAGAACACATTCTTATTGTGAAGTTGTAATTATTCAGAACATAGATCTGTGATATTTTAAATACTAAATTAATGTATTAATTATAAATATATACCTATAAAATCAATTTTGTCGAAAAATATTGTTTTTGTGTCACGCATTTGGAAATAGAGATCCAGGTTCGTATCCCGTAACAATATTTTTCGACAAAATTGATTTTATATGTATATATTTATAATTAATACATTAATTTAGTATTTAAAATATCACAGACCTATGTTCTGAATAATTACAACTTCACAATAAGAATGTGTTCTCCTTAATAAAGTATATTTTAGTTAACAAAAGCTAAGAGGATAAAATAAATAACCTTATTCTAGAGCCATCGATAGTAAAACACAAGTCAACATCGTCCAGAATGGGGTGTTTAATTTAAATTTAACCGTATCATGGAAGCGCGTATTAAACGGTCACACGCACATATCTATCAAGCACACAAAAAATAATTAACTGACATATAAAAAAATTATCTGTCGAGTTTTTGGAAAAAATCTCGCTGTAATAATTTATTCTAGGTGGATAGAAGAACTAACAGATATTGGGGATATAAATCTTAAGATGACATAGAATTGGATACCTCAACAGTCGGATGGGAGTATTATGATTTAATTTTGATATGATACAGGGAGTTACTTTCTTAGTAATTTTATTATTGTATTGAAATAGCGGAGCAATAAAAATAGAATGGAAATAATGGATAAACTATTATTAATAAAAATAAATGCTAAGCCTTTAAGAGTGATTTAAGTGATTTTATATTTTATTAACATTATTATACGCATAATATTATTAACTATTCATTTGTTCCACCAAGCAGGGCTTATCGGGGGCAATCAGTTTAAATATGTAATCAAATTACACATATTGGATTAAAAATTGTCATCATCAAACGTCATCATTACCGTCAAGCATCAGAATGTTTGTGGTAATTAATCACAACCTTGCATAATATATTAAAATAACCACAAATATGTATTATTTTTAAAGAAAATTTAAATTGTGACTCGCTTATAACGTCATGTCATCTGCCAATTCATTCAGGCCTAATTTAAGTTCTATATTAGTAAAAGAATTATATATAGTAATATATTGAAACTAGTCTTATTTTAAAGAAAACATATAATTATAGGGTTCACCAACGGAATGGAATTGATCTTAATTATTATTATTATAAAAATATTAATCACAATCATTTGTTAATTTTAGACTTAATACAGCTCTGTCATTATTCCTCACATCAACCACTGCAATTTGGTTTTTGGCTAATGAAGGAGAAATGCACAATTGTCAGTGTTGCAAAATAAAGCTTTTAGAATCTACTCAGAAAAAATAGATATACTCAAATAAGTGCAATGCTGAAAGATCTGAATATGATGACCTATATTAGCAGAAAATATATTTCAATATAATGATATTTATTTATAAAATACTCACTGGGAAAATATCGGCTGAATTTATACGAAAAATTGATGAAAATCAACATGAGCACGAACATCATACAAGAGGAAAAAATAGACTGAGACTGCCATTCAGGAAGAAGACTAAATCTCGATGAAGATTTTTAATGAAATGGCAGAAGGGAAGAAAAGAGGAGAAATTGCATGGATTCAAAGTGAAACTAAACATATATGTGAAAGATAAGTTCTAGTAAAAAGAAAAGATTTTAATTTTGTTTATATTAGAGCATATGTAAATACTTTTATATGCACTATATTAAGAATAAATAATAATAATAATAATATTTGAAATGAAATTGCTGATATGACACACGAAGTGTGCAAGAATGCCATGAAAAATATAATATTTTATAAATAATTGTAATAAACAAAATAATTGATAAATAAAAATCATTATAAAAAGTTGTATTTTATTTTCTGCTTATTTAAAAACAACATCGGCCTGGGATATAATATTCACCTGTACACAAAATTTGCAATTTACTTATTTTTTATCATTAATTTATTAACCCACAAAGTTAACTAAAATATAGAGCAAAAAGTACACTTTAAAACAATAATTATACGATGAATATGATGAAGTAATACTTTCATTGAAAACAATAGGAAGTCTTGAAATGAAAAATCAAAAACCGTAATTACTTATTCACCAACCACATATTTTTCTTACACAGAAAACTATTGTTTAAATACACATTGCAAAAATTTAAAGAAAATAATTAAAATATATATTTTTAAATGATTTGTACGTCTAGTTTCGATATTGTATCTAAGAGATGGCATACAGTATGTAAAAAATAAATTAAACATATCCAGTTAGATGACAAACTCAGTTATATAATAAGCTACAACATTCAGCAAATAAGTTCTTTTAGCTATTGAAATATTTATATCATTTATTTGATTATCCATAATATTATTACATTTATTAGAAGATCACATTCTAATTGTGTAGTTGTAATTATTCAGAACATAGGTTTGTGATATTTTAAATATGAATTAAATAGAGTAATTAGAAAGATATACATATAAAATCAATTTTATCGAAAAATATTGTTGTTGCGCCACCGAGATTCGAACCTGGATCTCTTTCCAAATCGGGGAAGATGTATTATCCAACTATGCTACAGCGACAATATTTTTAGCGACAAATTTTCGAACCTATGTGGTACTTTTTTGATATTAATACATTTAATCGTTCCATTATTTGAAAGAGCCATCTACCTTATTTTTACAGAATCTCAAATACCTTTGAGTAATCTGATAGAAGACGCCAGAATTATTAATTCATTTTTATTAAATTTTGGACACATTGATACAACTTTATTATTAGGAGAACACATTCTTATTGTGAAATTGTAATTATTTAGAATATAAATCCAGGTTCGAATCCCAGTAGCGCAACAACAATATTTTTCGATAAAATTGATTTTATATGCATGTATTTCTAATTAATATATTTAATTCATATTTTAATAATACGTTTCCTCATCTCAATTGATTAACCATAGTTAACCAAATTTCAATCAAAACTCGCTGACATTCAATGAATTGTGCTACTTATAAGTTAGTGTTTATATTATATAAACTATAGACACCAAACTAAACTAAACGTTGTTGTGTTTGAATGGTTTTTTTCTAGTGGCAATGTTTGTATGGGAAGAATAAAGAAGTTCAAATAAATTGTAACCAAATTCTATATGGGTGCACGTGTTCTTTGGTAGGTGTTCCTCGACAGTGGCGGCAGGCGCTTGAAAAGTATGGTGGCGCACCACAGCTTGCCAAAACGATAAATATTAACATACTATAATAAATTGAACACTACATAATTTCTATGGAAATTGAAAATATAGTAAAGTGCTCAGCTTATGGATAAAATATACACTTATATCACATACCAGTAAATGAATAGACATGAAATAAAGTGTACATATAGGAGAGGGGTTTGGAACATTAGTTGCTGGATGAAGGGCACTCTTCACATATTTATGATGGAAACATAAATTCGATAGTTTATGACACATTTATGCAACAGTAAATGTATTTACTCTTCGAAAATTAAATCTTTGTATAAACAAGACGTATTTTTTACACTAATACATATTATATTGTCAGTTTTCGTTTCAATAGTCATATTTTTGAAAAAAGTTGCGGTGCTATTTGATTGCGTAAGTGGTACCAAAATGATCACGTAGGTGACACCAAAATGAAAATATCGCGACGAAAAGCTTGCGTTAGTTCATGTCTATATATTTGGTGGTCTGCTTACTTACTTACCATCACGCCGTTTCCCCGTGGGGGTAGGCAGAGAGGATAGAGCGCCACACTCTTCT
Source organism: Eubasilissa regina (assembly GCA_022840565.1). Classification (NCBI taxonomy): domain Eukaryota; kingdom Metazoa; phylum Arthropoda; class Insecta; order Trichoptera; family Phryganeidae; genus Eubasilissa; species Eubasilissa regina. The sequence continues at coordinate 19,180,301 of JAINEB010000025.1, forward strand.
GTCCTGGCACACAATTCTCGCCGCCTCATCCACATTCATACATCTTGTCATACAAGCTCGCCGATTGTTGAGGCTTCTAACAGAACCATCCTCCATTATCTGGTTTATCTGGTGGTCTGTAACTTATATATTATCCATGAGATTTTAATATGGAATATTTTACTATTTTAAATATGAATTAATTATTTACTTTTTTAACTAACTCTCTAACTTAGCGTTTAGCCATTTCTCTGCAGGAGAACTCCTTTTCTCACGCACGGTGATTGTTGGAGCATTTAATATAATCGCCCTCAAATTTCCAGTCACGTTAAAGACTCGTGTTATACAATTTATTTATTATTCTCTCTAAACTCACACGTTACACACGCACATACTATTTCAGTAATCCTTTCATAATTCTATCACTTATTCCTTAAAAAGATCCACATTCGGCCCAGTAAAATGAGCCACCACTGCTTGTAGCTACTTCTATGAAATAATATTGTAGAGAAAGATAAAATTTGTTAAATATTTTATATTTCCCAATTTATAAATTAAGAATGCTATATTTGTTTTCAGGGTAAAGGGGGCAGCTTTTGAATAAACCCACGCTTTCTGGCATGTTGCCAGCTGAAATTTCACGAGGTTTCGTATAAAACCAGTCATGATCGATACAAAAGAATAAAACTACCACTTTACTTGCGTGGGATGATATTCTGAAACAGATACAAGACAGCCCCGTGGTAGGTTATTTCTCAAACCATTTATTTGGATACTACACCCACGCTACGTAATTCTTGAATACAGCCTGTAAAAATTATATATTTTAATGTTGATTTTTTAATTAAACTAAACTAAAGATAAAAAAACTTAATAAAAATATTATTAACTTAAATACTCTTCTATGATAGAGAAGGCTCAAGGGGAATTCTTAAGGTACCTCTATTTAAGGGAGTATGAATAGTATCAATCAATCCATGTGTGTAGTGTAATAGAGAATTTTGCCTTTATGAGGAATATATATACGTCTGCATGTTTGTAAATAGCAAAATCAAATTTCATCTCTTAATCTACCAATGGTATCTTTCAATGGTTACGTCTATGAAATAATACTGAAGACTAATGAAATCGAAAAAGTTGAGGAACATACGCATAGTGGAAATTAGAAAATGTAATAGGGAGCAGCCTATATACAGTCAAGTTAAACATGGATTAACTGTGACATAACTTGATCGTTAATTCAGTTGTCGATATTTTTATGAATGAAATAATGTTTTAGGGATGAAACCGATATCTTTGATGAATGAAAGCCGGCGTAGAAGCTTCTACCATCAATCATATAGAAAATATTACAAATCAAACAATAGAGCCGACTCAGATAAACACTAGATAGGTACCAATGTATACACATATTTATTTTCTTAAGAAAATATTTCATCCCCAAGAAATGGAATACCTTTGACATTTAAGGAATCTTGCGTTCCAAAGTGAAGAAATTTTTTTTTTCTTTATTTTTTAAATTAAATTGTGTTTCTCCGTACAATTGTTAGTCATTATTAATTAGTTGATTGACTTGCCTGGTAAAGATACTACCATAGTGATTTAATTGTCAGGGATTTGAGTCTCATCCCAGGAGACCAGAAGGTTAATTCTATTTTCATAGAATTAACCTGCTGGTTAATTCTATGAAAATAGAATTACAAGCACTTCGCTTCATTATAAAATAGTAAAAATATATTCCGTATATTCGCATGTATTTAAAAAAGTTATAATTTTTATTTCATTAAGTTTTTATCGATTAAATTCACACCCACGGCACTACAAAATGTTCAGAATGAAAAACAAAGCTGTCAGTAAAAGAGATAACAAACATTTATAAAAAATAATGTACATATATATGTTATACATAAATAAATAACCAAAATTATTTCTTTCTCAAACAAATCTAGAACTACGTATAACGAATGTACATTTTCTAGTCATTACTCAGTGCTATATTCAAATATGAACAATCCAAATATTAGCATGAAAATTTGATACTCTTGGGTTTTAAGATGAAATCGCATAATATGTGTCACTGTAACTTATCTTAGAGTTATTTTATCTCTTAATGATTGTAAAACAACGTTAAAAGATTGTTGCTGAAGCTACCCAAAAACCTCGGGCATACGAAAATAATAATAATTCTTACATAAATATAATATAACGTTTTCGAAGACAAGTAAAGTTAAATTTTAGCTAAACTTTCTTCAGAGAATTGTCGACCAAAGAAGTTACGACACCGTGACAGTCAGCCAACAATGACTTTCCCAAAACGCAAAATTGTTAAAAACTTGAATGGAAAAACTCATCCCACTTATATTTTTCCCAGCTTTTCGCCTCATTCGGTTATATGGATAATATTTGCGTGGGATAGCGATGTTTGTGAGAAATAAGAATATTGTTGTGTAATAAAATTGGTATCTGGGTGAAATATTCTCTTTTTTTTGTAATTATAATACTTACGTGTAAGTATATATTAGATTTTAAATTTATATATATGTTTTGTCATCATGAGTAGTAAGAAATTATTAAGTTTCAGAAGAAAATTAAACAATAACATGTACTTTATTCTTTTTCCTCCTTCTGATTATTCTAATATTATCAGATGAGACTCGGCTCATAATGCACATTCACGAATACTGGGTCACCCTCACAGCTTCTCCAATGTCTCTCCAGCTAGATGCAATGCACTTGTCTCCACCGTTGTGGCTTTCTTTTAGGTTATATTCGGTCCAAAGTTGTGTCCAAGATAATCTTCTTCTCTAGACTGTCACTTTGACACATAGCGTGACCGAAGAAATGGAAGAATCTTTTGATCACGGTTGAAGATAGGGGTAGCTATGGTTGGATTTGTTACAGGGTTGAGACGTTCGTCGCGCTGTTCACGGGATACATAACATCGTTCTCCAGCAATACATTTTGAATGCGTCGTATTGCAGACTGTCTAAGTCTCCACAGCATATATGAAAATTTGAAAGACAAGGGTGTACACCAGTATAATTTAAAAAATCGAATCTATATTTTATATTTACATAAAAACAACGTATCATCGTCAGAACTGGGCTATAATTGAACTATTCCATAAATATAAAATGACATCGGGGCAGGAGCGGAGTCTTAGTAGGAGTGGGTAGGTGATTGACAGGGAGACTTTGAAATAGGGAATATGTTAAATAGCAGGTTGCTTTTTACTTAATAGAATAAAAGTAAAAATAACTCAGTTGTTTTTACGCAATGTTTGAATATATTATAGATACAATTTTTAATTATGTCTTACTATAAAGTTAACAATACAAACATCAAGAATTCAGCATAATTTTAGATGGTTTTTTCATTCATATCAACTTTAGATAGTTGTATGCTTTTACAAATTTTTTGTCCATTGAGAAGTTAGCATCATTCACAACGAGTACTTTCGTTTCAGTACTTAATATATATTTTATCATTTTTAATAAATGAATTTAAAAATACACTTTGTTTTGTGTATATTTCATCATTTATAATATTTATGTACATTACGCTTAAATGAAATACCTGAAAAGTTTATATCTAGATACCTGACTACATGTTCATTAATGCACGCAAATCTTCAAATTAAAAAAAGAATAATTTATATACTCAACCAAAACAAGACAAAAATTGCAAATCGTTTGTATAATTGTATTTTTTAAATAAAAAATAATACACATGGGATCCACGGATTAGCTAGTATACATACTCGTATAAAAGATTTCTGAAAATTCTATGACATACTGTTAGAAGCCTAAATAATCAATATATAAAAGACTTTTGTATATCGCATAACATACTATTTGAAGCCTCAAAAATTGAAATGAAACATAAGATTTATGCAAATTTCATGTCACTCACTGTAGAGACCTCAATAATCGAAGTGAATGTGGACGATTAAAGGTTTTTTTATCAAGACTAATGCTCTTTGGCATTCTATCCTCCCTCCTTACATAAATAAGTAAGATTGTATAAATATTCAATAATACACGAGTAGATATTGTACTTTAATTGATATTATTCTAGTAGTTGGGCCACCCAGTAGAATAATAACTGGGTGATTCAAATTACATTTGAATATCGTGAAATTGATTTAATAATAATATGTATCTACCGAAGATTAAATTTGGTTAGGATTACTGTTTATATCAAACCGCTATCTCGGCTGCCTCAGTCGCTTAGTCAGCGCAGCCAGTCAGTCGATGGGTGTAGAAATATGATAAACGGGGCTATAGATGGAGTCGTCAATTATTCTACTTAAATTACAATGTAAGGCCTGGTTAAATGTGTAACAAATTATCAAATGATTGTGGTTGTGAGTAATTATCTGATTCTGGCAGTGTAGTATTATTATATGATTCATGGCGTATTGTCGTGAACAATTCTGATTGAACGCTTCCAATTGGGTGTTTAGTAATTTTTTTGTTTGATTTATACTAATTGACAATCATAAATATATAAAAGTCTTATGTATTTTTGTGTTTGGAATTACATCCACGTCGGTCCCTCATGTCTGAGGATCGCGATCTTAATGAACTTCCGCCTTCTTGACCATGCTTCTCTACTTTTTTCGGCATACTGCAGATCTTAAGTCTGTCACCAAAAAAATGTTGATCCAACGGGTAGAGGATTTTCCTCTTTCTCTTCGTTTTCCGACGTGGCTCACTGCAACACGCTTCTCCAAGCTATCTTCCCTTCTCCACAAAAAATTGAAGTATTCGTCTCAGATAAATAGTTGAGAGTCAGTCCTTGAACTTCAGTTCCTGCAGAACGTAGACAATCGTACGTCGTTCATGGTATACGCAACATGTGTCTCTAGCACCACATCTCAAAAGCATTAATTCGTCTCCTATTCCTTACCTTCAGGGTCCATGATTCCACACCATATAAAAATATAGAATGCACCAGAGATAGTACAAGATTGGTCTTCGTTGTTTTAAGAATACCGCAGAATTATATAACAATAAAATCGTCATTATCATTATCAGCTGTTTTCTATTCACTGCTGTCTCCATAAGAGTGCTATTTTCTTCCACTTTTCTATATCCATTGTTATTCGCTGCAACGAATTTACATTGAGTTTGATGATTTTATTAGTTCAATGTATTTTTGGGTGGTCTGTCAGCCACTTGATACCATTGGATAACTTCGTTTCTCCAACGAATGTCCATCTCCTGATTGGACAAAATTATGCAACAACAAAGTCTGGATAAATAATTTAAAATAAAAGCAGACAGAATCTGTCAGAATAATCTTGAATATGGAACATCGTTTATATACCATGAATAATAAATAGAAAGATACTTGCGTACTTTTTAACTATTAACATTTATAGACAGAAGAAAAAACGTATAGATAAAATTTGTAAACAATTTATGAATAGGTATATTAATTCAAAAATTTAATTTATTTTGCTATTAAATTTTCGTTGATTTTTTAAATAAATCTGGGCAATCAAAACTATTTAAGTATTTATTATTATTATTGACGGGTTACATCTATCTATACCAATGTAAAATTTTTTTTTCCTTTTTTCAATTTTTTTTTATTAAAACTAGACTCACAAAACGTCTTGCTAGACATTTGTCTGCAGGTATATTCAGATACATTTTATTACATTTAATATAATACATAACATAACAACAAATCAATGTCACAATTTAAACAATTCATTTCATGCTTACAATTAAGACAGATTATTTTCGATAAGCCACTTTTTTATCATTTCTTCCAAATTGGGAGAAAGCGTACTTTTTTGTAAGAATCCAGTTAGTTTATTTTTTAGTGTAGGAACAACAAATTCCAATGTTATCGATCTATACTTATTGGTAATTTTGGGAAATGTTAAATTCAAATTAGCTACACCTCACGTATTTTTTCCGTGTGATGCCACCCTATTTAGAGCATCGTTGTTATAATTTTTTTTTATTAAAAGGAACATTAATTAATTAAATCAATTATTTATATTTACAAAAATTATAGATGACAAGAACTATTCTATTGTTCACATTATATATTTATTAGCAAAATAGATGCGTGCTAAAATAATATAATACGTATTTTCATCTTTGATTTTTTTATAAAATATATGTAGCAATATTGAATACTTAATATCAATATATTTTATGTAAGTCATTCAATTCGTATATTAAAACATTCATCTATTAAAAATGAATTATTGCTTTATGAATTCGTATGGGAAAACTTTTTTGTTACCAATTTAAAGTTTTGATTTGAATATTACGCCATGTTTTCGATCGCTCGCTGCTATTGGACTGAGATGGAGAATAAAAGCAATTTTTGATGCAAACAACGTCATAAAAATCAAAATCAAATCATTCGGTAGATAAAAGTACTTTTCCGTGCTATTCTATGAATGCAGTATGCTGCGAGGAAACTGCAACGCACCAAATACGTTAAATTTCTTTATTTATTGCAAAATAAAATTATCTGGTGTGCACCAAAAATAACAAATTGAATTAAATCGTATCAAATTTATGGGATGTATTAAATGTTTAATTTAAATATTTTTTTGAAAAACAAATTTTTGGTCCCCTTTCCCTTTATAAGCAGAAAGCGATCTGATTTTACAAATTGTTAGACCTTACAATTTTGTAGTTATTTAGTAATTATAATAGAAAATAGAGAAATCTATATTATTTTCTGTATCCAGTATGCAAATTCAAAATCAGTTGCATATAAAATTAGATTTCTTAATTTTCTAATGTACGATGTATTCATGCCACCGCAATTGTTTTTTGTATATATATGTAGGTAAGTATGTAGGTAGGTACATCACTAAACTAAAAAATTCTATTGCAAAACACAGCAAAAAAGGTATGTACTTTCCAAAATACAGGAAAAAATATTATTTTGAACTTTTACTAATTATTTATTTTAAAAAAAAATATCAATATGGCAAGTTTTAGATGAAATGTACAAATTTTTTTGGGGATAATAAAAAAGGAAAATAAACGAAAAAGCTATTAAAAAGCTAATTAAACTAGATTTATTATATTTATTGACTACTCGAAGTACAACGATTCACATTATTAACATATGTTTACAGTTGTCATCAAACATTTGTTTTAATTTTAATTTTACTTCCATATTATCAATACTTTCCTGTTCAAAGGCTCAATTTGATATATATATATTATATCTTTTAATTATCACTGGTTTATAACATTTATCTATATATATATATATATATATATATATACCTTAGTTTAAAATAATAAAATAAAGAAAACGCCGTATATCTCTATAACATCTCTACAAACATTTTTAATATTGACTGAAGAGTCAATATTAAAAATGCCCTTGTTGGCGCGCCTCTATTCAAAATTCTGATCAGTATCGAAACTTTCATTTTGTATTTTACAGCATATTATTATAATAACTCATCTTCAGAAGATTGTAGATTTTTTTGCAAAAATATCATTGCAATCAGATAATTAGTGCAATGTACGAGTAAATACACGTATGCAATACATATATACAGAAACAAATAATTTTAAATTATACTAGTAAGATTGTTGTGTAATTTGAAATTGTAATTATATACCAAAATTATAATCTGTTATCCGAATTTAAATTTCACAGCCGTGTTAAGAGAATTTGAATGAAGTTTATTATTTTTGAAAAATCGTCACATTGATATACTTTTTTTTTTATATAAATTTGTAAAATATAATTCATTTTAAAATTTATACAAATATTGAAAAATTAAATTATACATATAAATGAGTGATAATATAATTCGAGTATTTTTTCTTTTAAAAGCATATTATAATAATAATTATTTTCCCTAATAGTTTACTGAGGAAAACCTGCTATATTTAGTTGAATACTGCTATCATGATAATTCAGCCTCTATTAATTCAAAAAATATCAAATGAATTAATTTAAATTTATAAAAATATGTTTCACTTCTTCCAACTTGTTAAAAATTGTTTGTTGGTCTAGTGGTAGCACTCGCCTAATGATCAAGTATTCAAGGAAACCACCATGTTAATTCTATTTTCATACCACACAAATAATAAATATGAATACTAAACCTTTAATAATATATGACCAACAACACATTATTTTTAATTAAACTGATTTAAAAAATCTTGCGTTGCACAGCTCTGAAACGTTGAAATCGTCTAAGTTGTAAAATACCTAAACTACGTTATCATTTTGCTCGCTCGGTAAAAATGTTAAAAATATTTTTACCTCTATGTTCCATTTTTAAGTTCCGCAATCCAGGCATCCTCGCGATCCAGGCGGGGTTCTCAAATATTTAGTGACAGTTAAAATTGCAGTCGTGACAAATCGAATTAGACTTGCGGCAAATCGCATTACACTCGTGATGAATCGCATTTCACAATTGCAACGGTCGAAGTAGAGATCGCACGTACCTACTTACGTAAGTACCTGATTGATGATCAGATCGTTGTAATTGAGGCGTATTATTTCCAGACTCGATTCAAATTTCTTATTTTTATTTTGAACTCTGTTGTGACATACCATGAAGCCCAATTACTGTCGTGAAACACATCACAAAATCACACAGGCTTGAGAAAATGACATACAATACAATATGTATTGTGTCCTCACCGGGAATCGAACCCGGAGCACCGTTAAAATATACTTATTTGTTATTATTATATTCAGGTGTTAACATATTTTTTTAAATAATAGAAAATTTTATCACAAGTGTAATGCACAAATAAAAAAAATATTATTAAGAAGAATACATTCTTATTGTGAAGTTGTAATTATTCTGTGATGTTTTAAATATTAATTTAATGTATTAATTATAAATATATATAAAATCAATATATATATATAAAATCAATTTTGGCGAAAAAATAAATTTTGATTAGAAATAGAGATCCAGGTTCGAATCCCGGTAGCGCAAAAACAATAGTTTTCGACAAAATTGATTTTATATGTATATATTTATAATTAATACATTAGTATTGAAAAAATTATATAATATCGGCATGTTTTTACATAATCAAAATAAAAAATGTGAAGTAAAGCAATTTATCCGTCACTATTGAGTTGAGATACAAATAATTGTTATAATGTAGTCCTATAAATATTCGTTAGCTAATGCATGTGTTCTGATATTACCCCTGTAATAGAATAATGAATTATGTATCGATGACCTAAATGGTACGTGAAAGTCAAGCAGACCAACAATCTGGGGACGGTCTATTATACCATTGATGATCTTATAAAGAAATATAAGGTCATCAATGGTATGATAGGTATAAGTATAAGATAATTTTAACAATTTCAGACGGCTAAAGAGATATTCATAATTTATATACTCAGATCGTATATTTAATTTAAAAACTTTATCTGGATTTTTTCACCCGCCGTTGAGTGAACAATGTAGTGAGGCGACCATGTAACCGAATTATATTCTATCTGAGATCTGATTAGAGAAGTGTAAATGACTTTATAGGTGTACAATCCTATTATTGAGATCTTTATTAGTTATTGAATAAATGTGGAGAAAAACTGATAATTTACTCTCAAATATTATACCCAGATCATTGATCTTCCTAACTGATATCAAGTCAACATCGCTGATAGAGTATGAAAATTTCACAGGATATTTTTTTTTTATAAAACTAATAGATTGGCACTTGGAGATATTAAGATGTAAGTGGATTGGAACATCATTTAAATAAGGACTTCAAATTACTTCGTATTATCATGCAATCAGACACACTATTCAAAACTATCTATACACAATATTTATCTGACGTATTCTTTATTCTCATTCAAAAATTTGATTGAGCAAGAAATAATTGTAAGATGTCCCAAAGATTGCGATAGGCTGGTTATGTCGAAAGAATGCCAGATGCCAGAATGCCATAAAGATTATGACCAAGTGGATACCCCAGTAGAAGCGACCTAGAGGCTGGCCAAGGAAGAGGTGGGTTAACTGTGTGAAAGAAGACTGGAGCAGAATGAGAGGGTCTGGAAACTGGACAAGAATGTCCAGGAATAGGAGTCGATAGAGAGCACTTGTGAAGGAGGTCAAATCCCACATTGGTATGTAATGCCGTGGAAGAAAAAGATTTTATTCTAATAAATATTGAATTTATAATAAATTTTATACATCTGTTTTAAGAGAAATCAAAAGAACAATACAATTTTTTTTCGTTACAGCTCTATGTGATTAAATTATGGTATGCATTCCAATTTTCATGATTGTTTGAAAAAATTTTAAATGTATTAAATTGGGTGTAACATACCTAATGAACAATAATTTAGAGATATTTACTTGAATATATTTTAAAATTATGAGTCGAAAATGATCATGCTGCATGGTATAAACATTTAAAAAAGTCATATCTGTACAATTATTTCGATAAATTGAAATATTTTATTGATTCAAAATTACGTAGGTATTGAACGCGCATTAGAATACATTTTTTTTATGAAAATGGAGGCAAGATTTTATCATGTCAACGGTGTTTTATATTTTCTGGTTACATCTGCAGTGAAACTGCGTGATGGTGAATTAATAAAGTAAAAATATTCTGAAAGCTTCATGATTTCCATATATTTTTTTTTAATGTGAGTAAATATTGTTGGTATTTTATATTATATATACGACAAGTAAGTTCTTATCAATCTATGTCTGTATCTGTCTGAATAACAATTTGTTTTTTACTACACGTGACATGGTGTTTTTGGAACTCGTGAAGAGGATCAAGGTGGAAACACTGCCTACTCTGTAGAACTATTAAAGTCAAAGCAGCTATCCAGATAAGTCAAATTCCTGATATAAAATATGATTAAAGTCGATAATATGGTTGTAAAACCTGGAACTTTTGAAATCCAAGTACTGCATAAAAAAAAAATTTCGAAGGAGTATTTTCACCAAATTAAGCTTACAGAGATTTTAAAATTCATAGTAACAATTATAAAGTAAAAGATAGAAAAACAGTGACAGAAATAGGATGATTACGTTGTGGAGAAGCGAGGACTCGAGGAGTCTCCAAAAGGTCTCCTAAGGGCAGGGAAATCCTGCCGAATCTCGTTAATTAAGCCGCCCAAGAATCAGATTGGTTGATACAAAAATAAATATACAGATAGATTGCAAGTTTTGGATTGGAAAATTTTAGCTTGAGACAAGAATACCTAGAGGACGTTTGAATAGAATGAAGATGATATCTATTGGAAATAACACAGGTATAAGGGCGCTGGACATAAAAAAAAAATTGATGGAAAACTACATACATCTTAACATGTTTCAAATGGACAAGAAAACGATATGAAAAAATTATAGCACGATGTAAAATAGAACGCAAAAGGAAAAATCATTTACACATCGCATAGAAGATTATTGTTAATTACGTTTATAAATATTGGTAATGAAACGTAAAGTATATCAATGTCGGTGAACAAATCATTATAAGCTCGGCACAATCTCACTATAGAAGAGCGTAATCCAGAACTAGAATACAGATATACTGTTTTCTATTACATTTTTTTAATTTCGGTTTTTTATTTAAACTCGTTATTTTGCATTATTAGGAGAACATTTTTTAAGATTTATTTCACGTTTATTTATTTACTTAGATGTGCATATTTTATTCTCTTGTTTACTTTTCCACAATGAATAATGTATTTATATGGCGGGTTGAGTACTACCTGCCAAAATAAATGTACCATTATTATTTAAGAAAGCTGTGTGCGCATTCAAAATACATTTAAAGTTCCCAAGCTACCTGACGGAAGTTTTCTGTGTACGCTAACTGCGGACCATTTCAAGATTTACGTACAAGCTATAAAATTATTTACCAGAGAGGAGTAATGTCCCGTTTGTCTGCTTCGTCCGTAGTTGAAAATAACAGTTGAAAATATTTGCTATAGAAGCTTTTGCAGTACATTTTCAAATGTCGTCGCTATATTTTAGTATCATATTATACAAACAGTTACCTTAAATTTCATAATTTTATTTTAAATGATTTTATTTTTATGTTGGAAAATGTAATACAAACTTACAATGTTGTAATAAAACTGTTTCGAAAAGTTTGTAGATTTGGCAACGCTTACATTTTATTAAATATCGGAGATAATATTAAATTATTATTTTTTTGTTTTTAGAAAAATTATTTTTATCGCATTGCCATCGTTTAAACTTTTCGTGGGTATTTTTTTATTAAAAGTTTAATAAGTGTGATAATTCAAGTGTGGATAATACGTACTCTTTTCTTCTTATTCTTTAAAATTAAATTGAGGGAGATAACGACGTTGAAATAGAGACTATTTTAAATAACGAGTAATTTCTTTAATTTAATTGGTTATTAATTATATTATATTAGTTTCAAGAACTTTTTAACTTTCTTAAATTATATAGCAATCTAAGGTCGCTATTTATATACATATATGTAAAATTTCACTGCCGTTTTATTAAAAGTGTGGCCTGTCTCTAAAAGATAGTAAAAAAATATTAATACTGAGGCATCTTAAGTGTTCTATTATCTTAATATATTGGAACAACGTGGTATTTTACCTGTTAAAACTTTACTTGGAAAAATGTTGAATAGTCATTGTAAAACTTAACACTATAAATAAATCAAAAACCGCATATTCCTATTTGAACATATAAATTTATATTTTCCACATCTTTTTTCTAGTGCTTTTATGCCGACTTACGACCTTCATGTGTTATCTTACAAAAAATGTTATATTTAATCAAGACAGGTTCTACTTAAAATTTTATAATAATTTTTATTAATTAATTAAATTTATTCTTTCTCAATTTTCAGTATTACGTTATAAATATGTTTAATTGTATAAAATCTAAAAGAATTACGCATTAAGGCTTGTCATTATTTGTAATCTTATTCTTTTCTCACCCATCGACTTTATCTGCCTACGTACTCTTTCTTCCTCTTATTAGCCTTATTAAAACTAAAAATATAACGAAAATATCGTATTCATTCTATTTTTAACCTGTCCGGTATCAGAATTTAACTTTGGGTAATTTTATGGCCAATAATGAAAAAAATGTATTTTTATATTCTGAAAAAACCTACATTAAAGGATGTTTCATTTGCGTTTTAGTGAAAAAAACTTTGTAAAAAATATATTATAAATACAAGGTGCATGGCGCTCAAGAACGCATTGAAATAATAAAAAACTTTTAAAAATCTCTCACATAAAAGAATTGTAAAACAAAATTCTTTAAGTTATAATATTATGCGAACATTAACGTGACACTTACTGGACTGTTAACAGATTTGATTTTCGTTATAAAATGTTAGCGTCGAGGTAAACTTTTATCAGTCGAAGAAAATTTAAATAAATGTTAGATTAACACGGCACATCGAAGTAGTATTGCGAATGATCGCTGAAATCGATATACAGACGTGGTATGCAAACGCCGATCGTTAAGCTTTTGGAAAGTTTCTTCGCTAAAAGCTTCTTATTAGCTTATTACCGCTTTTAAATGTGATGAAAATATTTCAAGTCTTGTTTCTGCGTGTGTTATGTTCATGATCATAAAGCTGAGAACAAGAAATGCCGTAACGATAATAGTAAACTGTCAGAAGGTTTAAAATAGTTGTAAAACTCAAAATAATATTTATTATGATGTAATAATTTTTTGTAATATACATATATTGTAATGAATGAAAAAATATAATAAATTATTGCAGAATGCAGTACGGCAATTAAGTATTTGATAAAATCTAATTACTAAAATAAAAATAAAATATTTTGAGCATATCCAATTCTTTGTAGGAACCAATTACTGGGATTTATCTCCTGGAGGATTGTCATCAAGTTATAGATAGATGGTAAATAATATTGATTTATGATAGATGTGGTAGCATGGGTAAATAGGTTATCGGTACAATGTGAAAAGTGATTACATAAGCCAGCCGACGACAGGTTGTAAGCTCTGTAATGCCCAAGACTTCCATTCTTCCCATGTGAAAATAATAGCTTTGTTTCTGTGAGATATCTAAACTTTTTTTTTCTTCTTCTTCTTCTTCATCTTCTTGTGCTCTATCCGTTCAACGAACGTTGGCTATCGTGTTGGCTATGATCACTTTATTTAGTGTGGCCCGGAAAAGCTCTACAACAGATCAAACCATTGCCTCAGTTTCTTCAGTCAGTCTTGTTTCTCGTGAGGGAGTGTTTTGTATACTTCCCCAGTTACCCCTCTGTCGCCCGACATCTTTGTGTTATTACTGTATTTATGTTAATATTATATTATTATTATTCCATGCGTTGTATATTTCACACAATATAGATTTTTATATGGCGTCATAGGTGTAATGCGGGATGTTTTGGTTGGCGGCCGTGCCTCGTAGCTTGGACGCTTAGGCGCTGAGCTGCGTAGCACGGTCGCACGTTTAGCATAAAAAAATGCCAGCGATGAATGAGTAGGACCAATACTGAGCTTTTACTTATAAAACGGTCTTGGGTTAGCGGTGGGTCTCTTCATTGCCATGATGTTCTTCTTCGACTTTCAGCAATCTTTCTCTGAATTATGAAGTTCAAGGTTTCGTACTTCTCCGGATGCCTCATTACATATCATGATTTTCATTGTTTTACATTTTTATTTTTCTTTATTAATCTTCATTCGTAATCCAGCTTATTTTGAGTATACTTCTGTAGATCCTCATCTCAAATGCTTCAAGTTGCCTAATCATTTCTTTGGCAGGTATCATGTATGTATATATGATATTATGTCGAATGGTGTATTGGGTTTTTGTTGTGATAAATATAATTAAAAATACTGAATATATACTTAACGATATGTTTCTTTTTAAGCAAACGTTAATTATTTTAGAAAATTATTTACAGTTAGGAATCATTAAATTAGACGATGTTTTACAAAGTAATTTTTGACAAAGTGCATACATAAAAAGAACAAAAATTAGATTAGAATATAAAATGATTTCATTTAAAAAAATGATATCCAATAGAGCAGTAAGTTAAAACGGAAATATAAAGGTACCTATTTACGTTTATTTTTCGTTGAGGATTCTATAAATTGTATGCATTACGAATCAATAATGTTTTGTGCCGTAGGAAAGGTATTAACAATACTTCTTTCAAAATTTCAATATTGTATCTTGCAACAGGTGTATTTTTTCAAACGGACTTATTAAATTGATTTGAGGGTCAGCAATGATGCACTCTCTCACAGCACGAAATCAAAGACAGGCGTGAGAGACAACAGGACTAAGTCACATATTTAAAATAAAAAACTATAACACTGCCAGAATATTAAGTAACAAAGGAAAATTAAACGTGCTACTAATCTAAACACATTTTTTTTATACGTGTTAAAGTGAGGGATTATATTAAAAGATTAATTAATTTATACTTTTTTTTAACCATTCTACGTAGGTTGGAGCTTTAACATTGCTTTTATGTAAAAATATTAATATAATAGTATGTCATGTTTAAAAAAATAAATTATATATGCATGTATATTATTCGCGTTTTATTTTTTAATCACTGAAATATTAGACTAGACGAGGGAAGAAGTGGGCTGACTGTGCAAGAAGACTGGAGCAGACTGAGAAAGTCCGAGAATTGGAGAAAAAATGTCAAGGATATGAGTATTCTAACACTTGTAGATCCCACCCCGGGATGTAGTGCCGTGGAAGAAGAAAAAAGATAAAATATTTGACTGAAATGATTCAATTTTATTATTTAATTTAATAATAATATTGTAAGGTCTATAAATTGACTTAGTAATCTTGTTCCGTCAGGCAGTCAAATATGATGTTAGTATTAAGATATATACTATTCGGTGGATCTTACAATGTTTATTTCTGATTTCAGCTAGAGATATCCTTATGTAAATGAGCGCAGGATCCATAAGGTAACATCCAATTATCTGTAAGGTTTTGTATGGGAGGAACAACGGGGTGCCTACATGATGAATGTGTTAGTTTATGATCTTATTAATTATTACGTAATCAAATCACATGAGTCGTCCGAGGCCTGAGGCCTGGGGGAGGTGTTTCTCGAAATTTTCAGTGAAATTTCTCTCGAAAGATATTATTTAGATTGTGATATCTCACTTTACGTACCTAAGTGTTGAAACAAGCGTGTTATGATTTTAATTAATTAATCTATGTTTTTAATTCTGTAGATTGGAGATAAATTTTAATAACACATTCTGACAGAACTAATATTTTTACATTAAATAAATGTAATGACTTGTTGGATGGCAATTCAAGATAAAGTTTTGGAATTTTTAGTGCCATATTTTTCATTTAAATCATTTAATTTGTAAAAAGCTCTTAGGTTTGGGGACGAGTAAAATAAAAATAATAATTATTAACCGTGATCTTGTACATTTAGTAATATATTAATTAATTGATTAAATTTGGTGCACATAGGAACTAGAGCGATTGACCTTATTAAAAATTTGATGAAAATGAAAATTTCAAAAAGTGGTTGGCGTATTATATAATCAGTATGATATTAATTTATCAATTAAAATAGGTAAAATTTCTAATATACTTGTAAACAATACACTGCAGAAGGCTTAAATGATTTTACAACTTTTTGTTTCTTTGTTCCTACAATCCTTGTCTTATCCATCAGCACACCCCCCTTCTTCTAAACATCACTCATTCTTCGGATGACATGGATACCATTTTAACAAAGTGGAAGGTAATTTAGTAACATTTACAGACAAATAATACCTCTCTATTAAACTCTCATTTACCGCCGTAGTGGACCATATATATTGCATCTTTCAAGAAAATAATTATTTTCTCAGGGAAAAACAATGTTGTGTAAATAAACAAATATAATTACAGTGTGCAGCTGGATGTGGATAACAATGTAAACAAAACGATGGATAGGTCTTTATCTGAAGAAGAGGTAATAGTAGAGTTCGTTTGAGTGTCTATAAATTTTCACCACTATCATCCCTTCGTCAGAAAGCTACTTTTTTAATATGTAGGTATATATACTGAACTTTAGCCTGCATATATTATTTTAATGGAAAACTCATAAATAATAATGAATATAAATTAAAACATTTCGAAGTGACCGAAAATTTTGAATCGAGACGTACTATTTGTACTGCTCAACTGCTACTAACAAGTTATCTTATCTGCAATAATATTTTGATAATATTTGTTAAATTTATCACTAGTTTCTATTGTAGATCGTACAATAAATACACGATACAACGTAGATTGTCATCTTAACTGTTTTATAAATTCCTAAGATAATAGTCGTGGCCGTCCAGCGTACGACAGCAACATCACGCTAGTAAGAAATATGATCGACACCATCATGCATTTTACTTGAGTATTGTTACAACATAAGAAATAAATCATCTTTGACGTTGCAATAGTTAAAAGGAAACGTCTATGTACAGATTTCAAACTGAATGTCGGAATGAGCAGCTCAAGTAGAACGAGCAGCGAGGTACTCGCGCGCCGCCCGCCCGCAATAAAGCGCCCTGCCCCGCTCTGCACAAAGTGCCCCTCCGACCGGCGACGCGGGTAGGTGCGATGACGGTCTGGGAGAGGTGTTGTGAATGATTCGCATCGTGTGTTTAAAATTTATGCGGAAAGCAGGTTTAATTGCTACCTTAGCTGAAATGTAATACGTCTCAGCACTCACTGAGGCAGCGGTAAACCTTTGCCTTTACCGAAGCGCGTTAACCAGTCTTGTCGAGATTGTAATTAAATCGGGAAACATCCATTCAAAATAAATATAAACGAATAATTTTCATACTTGTAGCACAGTTTAAAATAAGACCTTGTGTTTATGACTGTACTCTGTATGTGCATAATTCCTCTCAATCGTATGGTTCTAAAGCGGTTCAGAAGATTCTGAATATTTAGAATATTTATTTCAGTTTACGTGTAAAACGCTCTTGAGGTGAAAGTTTTTACGAAAAAGGCGCTATACAAATTATCCATTATTATTTATTATTATTTAGACATAATTGCACCAAACTTAAAGAGTCTTTACATTAATCATATCATTCTTGATGTGTTAAATTTTTAGTGCTATTTTATTACGTGGATTCTTAAATAATCATAACTTTAAGTTCTATAAAAATAAATTAACATTTTGTGTTATTTTACAGATACAATAAAATTATTTTATTCTCATTTAATTTAAAACGTATTAAACTTTTTACGATAAAAACTAAAAAATATAATACGGAATGATTAAACGAAGATAAAACAAAATATTTTTTTTTACATAAACAGAAATTCATATTTTGTAAGTTTGAGAGTCAAGTAGGAGAATACAAAAAGTATTTGAGTTATACGATCAAATATTAACAATTACATAATTCATAAAAATATTTGTAAATAAATTAAAGGCGCAATTTTGTTTAAAATAAAAGTTACAATTTAAAATAATGTTCGGAAGTAAAAATAAAAAGAAGTCCATCACTTCACATACATAAAGTATCATTAAAGAAAAAAAATTATTTATCGAAACTCTAAATAGAACAGAATGATTACATTTGATATAGAGGTAAGATCAATTTAACAAACTTAAAACATTCCGCAATAATGAAGAAGAATTTTTAAATCTATTTACGATACTATAACTTTAGGTCATCAATTTACGATTAGCCATTATAATTCTGCCTCGTATAATAGTGGTTTAAAGCAATTTGTATATACAAATATATTTCTAGTATATATATATATATATATATATAATCAATTTAATCGAAAAATATTGTTGTTACTACCGGGATTCGAACTTGGATCTCTTCCAATCCGAAGAACGTGCATTAACCAATTATGCTACAGCACACTACATTGATGACAATTTTTCGAACCTATATGTTACACTATTCAAATTGATACATCTATTGTTCCATTATTTGAAAGCCATCAATTTTTTTTACAGAATCTCAAATACCTTTGAATAATCTGATAGGAGATACCAGAATTAATAATTCATTTTTATTAAATTTTGGACACATTGATACAACTTATACATTATTAAGGAAAACACATTCTGTTTTAATTAGAAAGATATACATATAAAATCAATTTTATCGAAAAATATTGTTCTTGCTACCATGATTTGAACCTTTGTCATGAATGTACTGTGTGCTGTAGCATAATCGGTTAATGCACGTTCCCCGGATTGGGGGAAATCTAGATTCGAATCCCAGTAGCAACAACTATATTTTTCGATAAAATTGATTTATTTATCTTTCTAATTAATTCATTTAATTTGTATTTAAGATATGATATATTGCACCATCTTTATTGAGTTGCACTGAAGATTTAATATCCCTTGAATACAAAATAAAATATTTTATTGTGCAAGGTTCGGGATGTTCTCTAGTGTGTCACTGTATTAGTGCATTAAAAATTCCATTAATCTTTTAAGCAGTTTATCATTCCTTGTGCTTTGGTACCTTATCGAGCATTAGTTACGTATTATATCTTATTACGGTAACGAAGCGTGCAGCCTCCGCCGTGAATTAAGCTTTAAAATATTACCGAACAGACTAGGTACCTTCTTATTAATGATTCGTAAAAAGCATGTTAAGTGGTCATGAATCATGCGCCCTTTATAGCTGGAAGGGGAGTAGTATTCAGATTATAAAAATAACATTATTTTTTAAATAAAGGAAAATCGAATTCAATTAAAATCATAAGATTTCTATGTGCCTGATAAGACATTTGTGATCATGAGTAGATTTTATTTAAATAAGGCTATTTTTTTATCATTCATTTTATTTCGGCAGTAAACTATTTTTTTCTGTTGATGCTCCAATTTTTTCTGCTGTATGCTGACGAAAAAAATAAACTGAAATGGGGGAATCCCGCCTATTTGGCTCTACTTACAAATACAAATAGAAATAAGAGCATGAATTTATCGTCAATATTCTTACTATTTTCAAAATAAACCAAGGCCTTTGTGCCATAAAAAGATAAGTATCTTGGATGGCTTGGATTTCCCTATGTTTCTTAATAAAATTAAAATTTGTCGTTGCTGTACTCTAAAAACTTTAATAAAGCCAGACAGATCTGATCGTTACATATAGTACAGTATTTAATGGTGGTTTTGCATAAACTACAGTTATTTTCATATAATCAGTATAACTTTATTATACCCAAAAAATTAGCGATAGCAATTTTAGTAGAATAGAAAAATGAAAATTCCCATTGTGGCCTGAAAAAATATAGACACGTCCGCAAAATTTTAAAAATAGCAAAATAGGGTGCGGTATAATTGTGCTCACTAAGATGAGTGTTGAAGTAGAAGAAGCATATGTGGTATTCTCCTTGCACGCATATTAAAACGCGTACCGAGTATTTACGAATTGAATATATATTGAAATATATACATTGGAGTTAAATCATTTAAAACAAAAGTTTACTGCAATAGTTTTCGCATTTTAAAAATTTGCTTTCAATAACATTCATCGAATTAAGCGAGAAACTGACAAGATGAGTAATTGTTTGTATGAATTGTGTATGAAGATGAATTTGAAAACGAGTTTAGCTGCTTATTTAAGCTAGATTACAGAAGTGGATTTATGAACCGCGGGGTAACGCCCAATACGGCGATTATTTATTAAGTTTGATTAAGTCTTCGTCACGTTAAGCTGACATCCTGTCTCCCGAACTATCGGATCATACGACTGAACGTTTAGCTAGATAACTACTCGAGATTGGACGACTGTTAAATACTCCTGACTGTTGGACTGATTCTCTATGTCACAGATACAATCTGGCCTTCGCTCATTAGCAACGAGGAATCTAGTCCAAGGATTTGAACGTAATTATCTTAATGTTACTGTAACTCTAACGAATGAAAAGATTATACGTGAATTTTTATAATAAATGTAGTAAGAAAAAGCCTGATATTCATAACCAAGATAATTTGCGATATTTATTGATGGTATTACTGCGTCAGTAGCTCCATGGCGATGGTCAATATCAAAGAGAAAATTCTTCATCTATATATTCTGTACAATATTAATAATTAAAATATCAATTTTAATGATATTATAAACGTTTAAAATGAAACTTATAAATCTATATATTCTGTACAATACCAATTAAATAATATTACAAATTCAAATATAGATTTTAATACTGTGATGTACATATGTCGAAATTTTAATTTATATATTTAAAATAGAAAATCCTTAAATTTGACAGAATCTTAGCCAAGTAATAATTATAGTAAAGTAAATAAGAAAATAAATTTTGTTGTGAATATATGACATCATTGATAAAATGAAACCAATCTGACCAAAAATTTTAAAATAGTTTTTTGTTATTTATTTATGGTACATGTACTTACCAATAGTACTCGTTTGGTTATGATATGTATATATAAAATTGCAGTTACTTTCATTAAAATTATATAACTTGAAAATATATTTCGTATTATATGGTAGGTAGATAAAATAATGTTAAACAAAAATAATTCCAAACACAAGGAAAACATAATAAAATTAGTATAAACTTTGAACATTCATTTATACTTTCAGTACTGTTAAGCGAAAAATTGTTTAGTACGATATAGGTAAAAATATATTGACGTGTGGATAAAATTATGTTGGCTGCAAAGGGTTAAACCTGTCACTGGTTATTCAAGCCAAGACATATTTACGTCAAAACGAACGTCTCAATCACAGCGAACCAGAATAGAAACGATAACCATCTATCTTTAATTGACTGTAAACCGTATTAATTGTTATCAGAAGGTTGAAATCTCCGAGACAGGAAGGTGCGAAAATGAAAAATCGTGATCGCACTACAAATGCAAGATGCTGTCGTCGCTAGTGATGGAAATATCGGTGTTTCGGTATTCTTAATATTAATAATACACTAGCGGTATTGGAAAGAGGGTACGCAGATAACAGTTAAAAAAAAAAGTTTTTTCGAAAACTACGTATTCGATATACTAATAATATATTGAACGTTATGCAATTTGTTGACAAAGGATTGGTTCATATATAGATGCTAAAATATAATGAAGCAAATTTATTGTGAAAATTATAATTTTAGTTTTACTTATTATATATGCATAAAAGTCGAGACAGATTTTCATACTATTTTATTTATACATTCTACTTAAATATCATATTAAAAAAATATTTAAAAATCTTGCAATTGTTATACATATTATACATTATTCTGTTTTCTTCATCAGCTTACGTCCATCAATTGTTAGACGAAGGACTTTCTTAGCAACCGCTACATCTCTCAAGTATCTTTCTTCTGCAATTTTTAAATACCATCAGTTTAGTAAGATTTACAACCACGGATTTCGAAACGGTATTAATACTAATAAGTACTTACACCACCCCAACGTACTCCGCTTTCGACACGATACCGCAAGCCAGTATATAACGTAAGATTAACGCTTCAAGAGTTTCACGTTAACATGTTACAACAACGACAAAAGCTCTGCAATAGGATCTGAAACGTCAGCCAAAATCATCTGAGATATACGCTAAAATAACCCAGAAAAATTTTCTCGTACCCTATCCGTTCTATGGATCTTGAATGGCTAAACTATTGCCTTGGTTTCTTCAACCATAATTGTGAGAACTGTAACTTTGTATGTATGTATGAGTGTGTGTCAGGAGACTGAGTGGATGAGTGGTGGGGATAAAACATCATAAGAGCTTTATCTTTGGGGGAACGGGTCTCTTCCATCACGGATCCTCCTGAGTAACTAGTCTATCACTGAAGTGTGTAATTAATAATTACTATAAATGCGTTGTTGTAATAAACTGAATATTATCACCCGAACATACGGAGTTTCACTTATAATAAATTAGTCCTTAATCAAATTTGCCACAATAATGTTGTTCTTCTTCCACGGTCCCGGTTTCAAGAAATAAAACCATGCATTATGAAATGCAAGATCTGATACTGGGGCTATTCATTTTCTAAATAATGAAGTTTCAGGATTTTTATTATTTTAAATACTTCTTTTTACTTTATTTATCTTCATACATAAACTTATTTTGTCAAGTCACCTTATCACTTATTCGTTATGCATGCATGCTTCCATTTCTTAATATAATTCTGAGAACATATTGCATCTGACCATTCGCATTCATAATCTGAGGTTTAGATTATGACTGCAGAACATCTTTGCGGATAAAGGTCGCACGAGGTTGCTCAATGCGGCATTTGATTTCCACAAAAGGAATTTTTATTGCAACCCAGGTACACAATACTTTGTATTTTCACAAAATTTGTTCCAACAGTATAAGATACACAGAAAAATATATTTTATATATTACATTACATCAAAATAATTATTGATATAAGCCTTCTTCCATATTTATTTATTCATCGCTGTATTTTTATTTTCATGATATTTTTAATTGATTTTCGTTCATTTTTAATGAAAAAAATTCGCTGTGACGGTATCCCGTAAAAATCAACGGTCATGGAAAAAAAACGTTACCAGGAATCAACATAATATTGATGTCAGAATTATTGCAATCACTATTAATGCACCATGCAATGATGGTGCAGTTTTTAAAGTGGTGTTTCATAGTGTCCAAGGCATCGTTAGAATGGAGCAACTGCAGAGCGGAGATTTCATTGCTCTATGGTGGTGACTTATAAATTACATTTTCTAAAATTAAGCTTTTTTGAACCTGTTTATACAAATTATATTATATTTTAAGAAGAGAGAGAAAATTGTTGTTTTGTAATATAAATAAATAAATAATTACAATATGATTAATACTGTATTAATAGAAAAATATTTCAGTACTATACTAATAAATAAACGGCATCGTATGACATGATCTATTTAAAATGCTGAAGAAGTAAACTCATGATTTGCTCGTTCCGTCATATAGTATTTTGTAATAGAGATCCTAGTAGATCTGATAATAACCTTAGGTACTTGATTCATTTCTGGAGCAATAGTGTAGATCTAATCATTTAGATAACCTCAAAAAAGTCCAGAGGAGTTAAATTGCATGATATTATATAATTGGGCGTAGCCAAACGTTGAAACGACAAATTACGCATCCAGATAACTGTTGATGTAATAAATCCATTTTTTTGCAGCTTGTGTGGCACGTAGCCTTATCTTGCTGAATATAGACATCGTCAAAAAACAAGTTTTGTTTCCGCGAAATTTTTATTTGACATGTCACATGCAACGTTTTTAACACTGAAAGACAAAATAATGTCAATTTCTAAATGAAGAAGGTATTCAGTAAACGATGTAAATCCATTGTAAATAAATAATTTAATAATAATAAAAGATTTGGATAATTTACATTGTGCAATTTCATTTAAAGCTTTGCCTAAATAGTAATTTACAGACGCCTTATAGTAGTAATTAAAATAAATTATTGTCAAATGAAGTTACGTGTGAATACAGCAACGAATGAATGGTTTTGCAGCAGAGTGATGCGGCTGAGTCTTCTACTCGGGACATGTACTCATAAGAGCATCCGGTCGCATTCCAACAGAAAGCCCATGGCCCATGCTTGTTTTAGATACTTCATGTGGTAGCATTTACCACTTCAAATCATGGCACGAATTCGTTCTCGAAAATTAATGAATAATACAAATTCTGATTTATCACATTACATAATTCAAAACTAAGTAGGGTGTTAAAATTATGATAATCAAAAATAGGTACAAATTAACACATAAAGCATTCATCTCAGCTAACCACCTAGTTAAAATCCCATTATCCTACAGCACTTGTGAACAAGCTAGTACCTTAGAATCATCATTAATCCCATCTCACAAGTTCGCTAAACGGTCTTTAGATTAATAGACCATCAACACTTTTGCTTAAATCATAAAAAAATGGTAATTGCTTCGTGGAACTTGATATATTCAGACTGCTTCGGTCAATCTGGTCTCAACCGAGACATGCGTGAACAAATGTGTCTCAAAATCTGAAATTTATTTACCTTAAAATGCGCAAGGTATCCGAGAAAACGCATTATTTTATTTTATTGGGGGATTTTGACAGTGTAAACATAATTATAACAAACGTAATAACTATTTAACATGTGATACTAATAATGAAAATCCACAAAAGTATTTAGATACATAAGTATGTTTAGATGCAGAAAATTAATGAAAAGAAAAAAAGAGGGAGATGGGTGGGGAGATTGCAACTATTGTTGCGGTAAAGGGAGAGCAAAATGTGTTTTTATAAGTAGAGTGAATGGCCAAAATTGAGATTGTGGTGGTTCATAAGAAGAACCCTTTGAGCGTAGTAAGTATAATATAGAATAAAAATATTACTTACATAATAAAATATCAAATTGCTGAACACCACTAATCATTGTAAAAAGTAAAAATAACTATTAAATGAGGTGTGAAGCATTTTTAAACACAGTCAAAATTGTGAAAAGTAAAATAAGGAAATAATAGAGAATGACGAGGAAAAGAAGGTAACCTGAACCCGAGTCATTATGAATAAGATGAACATCATAAGAATATTTGACATCGCGATAAAAATTGAATTGAAAAAATATTTTTAATGTTTGCACAATGAAAAATAAATAAAAGACTTACTGGACAAAGGTGTTGATCATATTTTCTGAAGATAAGCCAGTAAGTCTTTTTACTGCTATAAAATAACATTCTGTTGTTTTAATTGACTAAAATCTAATTTAAAATTGATCAAATATGAATTAAATATATTAATTGGAAAGATATACATATAAAATCAATTTTATCTAACAATATTGTTGTTGCGCCACCGGGATTCGAAACAAGATCTCTTTCCAAACCAGGAGAAGACACATTATCTAACTATGCTACAGCGACGATATTTTAACGACAAATTTTAGAACCTATATGTTACCTTTTTGATATTAATACATTTAATCGTTCCATTATTTGAAAGAGGCATCTATCTTATTTTTACGGAATCTCGAATGCCTTTTAGTAATCAGATAGCAGACGCTAGAATCATCTGTTCATTTTTATGAAATTTTAGACACATTGATACAACTTTATCATTAATTATTTTAGATTACTCAAAAGTATTTGTTTGGTCTGTGATAGACCTATATTCTGAATAATTACAACTTCACAATAAGAATGTGTTCTTCTGATAAATTTAATCAATTTATTTTAATGGAATTCACATTATATAATTTAATCACAATATATAATATATATGCATACTTAAATTTTCAACTTCTAAATATAAATATTTTTATTGTACTATAATTATATATATTTTTAAAATATATAATTTAAGTAGTGAAAAATATTTATTATTATGAAGTTCTACTTTCTTCAGAACATATAATTCTGCATTATTTAAACACAAATTAAATGTATCAACTAAAAAGATATACAGAAAAAATCAATGTAGGTTTAAATCTAAAAAAAAAAAAAATTTTTTTTCGATAATTTGTTTTTTTTTGTATATCTAGTTGATACATTTAATTTGTAATTAAAATGTGTTTAATAATGTAATATTCTATCAATCTCATAGATAATTAATGGTCATGACCGCGTAGCACAAACATATCGCACTCTTAAGCTAATATAACTACATAAAGTTTGTATGTATGTAAGCATAATGCTATAATATTAAATAATAACTTTCTCAAATATATTTTTCTAATTTATATACGACACCTTTAGCCAGTAAGTTGTTTAATTAGAATTCCAAGCTTTCTTTCCTCGTTCACTTTAATTAAATTCATCTCTGAGAAAAACAAAATTATAATTCGGGCCGCAATTTAGTTAAAATTTGTTTTGAATGTTTTAAAACAAATAAAATTAATCAATTAGAAAGACACACTTACAGAAAAAATATATCTATCGAAACAATTAATTAAAATAAGAGATACAAATTTCATGAAGACAGCATATAAGTACTAAATTTCCGGGTAGCAATCAAATATTTTTCCAAGATATTATTTTTTTCCATATATCTTTCAATTTGATTAAATTAATTTGTTTTAAAAATCACTGAACTCTGTTCTGAAATTACAACTTTACAATAAAAATCTGTTTTGAATAAAAATGTCAATATTTTGATAATCCAAATAACAAAAGAATGAATCACGTATACAATATAATTAATTAATTAGTAATTTGATTACAATTCTGTGTGATTTTACCAACGATAGGAAAACATTTAATAATTCTAAAATTAGAGCTTCTAGGATCTAAAAAGTTAGTTTATTTTGTGAATCCATTTATTAAAAAACACAATGGTGTTATTATTACAATATTATTTATGAGTAATTTGATATTTTTGAAAGCGCTTAAAAGTTTGGCTGCCAGATCGTAAGTAAAAAAGCGGTCAAAATAATTTCATTAAATGAACAAGAATTTCCGTTCATTTTATCTTGTGCTCTGAAAGATGTTTGTCGCATGCATTTTATTGCCATTTACGGGCATAATTTAAAAACAGCTTTTGGAGAAATGTTAATATTTTGGCATGACACTGATTACGTGACGCAAGTGGGGTTAACTCGGAACAGGTTACGTGACGGTTCCCTCACTCTCGAATATCCGGGCCGATGAGAAAAGGAGCACGAATAATCGACAGGCGTTACGAACTTTAATAAAATTATTTAATTATTGCTTAAATTAAGCTTAATCATTATTTTAACGTAGACGCACATGCACATGCACATGCCAATGAAAATAACGATTGTGTTATTAATATATATATATATATATATATATATATATATATTTTTTTTTTTTTCATAGAAATGCGCCTTAATTTATATCAAGCACCCCGACGAACCAAATGTATTTTTATGAAAAAAATCCGAGACATACGACTTATCAGTAGTAATAAAAATAATAATCTCTTCTCACTATTTTCAACAATTCATTGCTATTTTTTTTAAATTGTCAATAAAATTTTCATGTCTACGCTCCGATACAATAAGAAAATAGTTAAAAATAAATATTTTTTATGAATAATCTAGTAAATATATTTAATATTTATGTGAATATAATAACCCGTATTTTGCATTTTTTATGTAATAAAAAAAAACACATCATTCATTATCATAATAGTTATTATAGTTAATTTATGCGTACTGTTTTAATATAATTCTTAAATAGTTTTTCTCAGCATTACTGATATATGGTATTAGTAATGCACTTACCCGGATAGGAAATGATCCTGGTTCGAATTCTGGTAACAACCAAAATATATTTTCGATAAATAGATTTTTTCTATATATTTTTCTAATTGATACATTTAATTTGTATTAATATACCGCAGAACTATGTTAAAAAAAAAACTTCAACATCACAATAATAATGTATTCTACATAAAAAAATGTTCTAGTTTTTTGTATGTTCTATCTTTTTAAGATTCCCTGTAAGACCTGTTTTCGACAATCTGTTCATTAAAATAAAATAAATACGTTGTCTACGCACTTTAATAAAGATATTATTGAACCACCCGAAATGGATAGACTGTATCTTTACTCTCACATATCTTGAAGCCCCGTGGACCAGCACTGTGTAGTATTAGAAACGAGGATAATTGTTATGAAATCAACAATTAAAATAATTAATAAATTATATCAGTGAACTGCATAATCCGAGGCCGGATAATCGGGAGAACGCACACTGGCAAAGTTCGCGGTAATGGATACGAGAATAAAATACCCTGAATTATTTCTCACTGTGTCGGTAATAACCGATTAAAACGTCGGGAGTACAATATTCGCTATTAATCTGTGTTTTAATACGGTAACGTTTGGATGCAAACCGGCGCTTGACACAAACTTTGTATTTATCTTCAGCCAATTTATCGAAATTCTTCTTCTCGGCTATAAATTCTCGGCGGCATAAATTTTATTTCGCGGGGTTTAAATATTTTTGAAATACTTTTCCATAACCGAAAGTTATGCGATGATTCCAACATTCTTATTTGTAGAAAACAACAGGGTGCCCGTTAATGCTATGTTAAAAATAAAAAAATTTTGAAAGTATTAAAAAATATATTTTGCTTATTCTTATACTAATTACATTATTTATAACATATAAATATTATATATAATGTAGTAACGTGTTAAACAACAAATATATATATTTTAAAAATATAGAATACGTGTCGCATCAATATTTTTACTAATTGCTATAGAAATAGGACTAACTTGAAGGTCTTCTGGAATGAGGCTAGAACTCCCAACAAGTAAATAACTAGGCGAATATTTTAATCACTAGTCCAATAAGCAACTCAATGTTGTATTTTATTTAAATTATGAAAAGTGTTCATGGATGTAATGAGCGCGATGAGGAAATATGTAGATGGCGTATTGTTCTTATTTTGTATTAAAATATAAAAATCTTTAAAAAGCAAAAAAGAACATAGGGATCGACGTTTCTTCTACTTGGTTTACCTACGAGTTATAAGATTATTTTTTTTGCGCGCCGAAATGAAGTAAATATTTTAAATGCACTAAAAAAATAATGTCTTTTCGTTCGAATGGATATGAAAATTTTTGGATAAAATCCGTCTATTAATTTTGAAATGTCATTTATGTACTACAAATAGAGACTTTTTAATATTAATTTATTTAATCATATTGATGCGCGGAGAATTCTGCGTAGTGCGCGGCAGCATTCTATGCGCTCGCCAGTTTAGAGAGTACACTGATCGAGGTATTTGTAATTTATTGCTATTTGAATAGGTGTATTAGCCCAGCGTGGGTCGATTTAAAAGACGAGTGCAATATGTATGAACATGGTTCAAATGAGCATTTTTGTAAGTTAAACCACTTTAAAACTTACAAACATACGAAATGCGCACAATAAAGGATGACGTGAATAAATACTGAACAGTAAAACTAAAATAGTTGAAGTTGGGTTATAAATATCTGACTACATATTGGAGAAATATATTTGTTATTTTTTTATCAGTGTCTTTTTTCAAACGTGTCGTCTTATAAAGAACATGCGTCATTTATATTAAATGATAATATAATAATATTTTAAAAGTACGGTATGTACGTACCAATGTGCAAAATTTTAGTATAACTACGGACCGCCCTGTGCTCTGTGATACTCTGAAAATTTCCAAAACCAAAAAAATTTAAAAAAAACATTCAATTATTGTACAGCCATACTTTTCTAAGTATATTGTCTTATTTATTCGCTTGATTTCCATTTCCAAGAATGTTTGATACAATTTTGATAGGCATGTTTGAACAGGTAATTGATAATTTCCGCATTATTACTTGCATAGCATTTATGTCAGGTAATCAATAGTTGTGCGCCTACGATTCTTGGTAAACGTCAAGAAAATGTTTATTATGTGAAATCTTTTTAGAATTTACCAATTAAGCAGGTTTTCGATAGACGTCCGGTGTGGTCTTTTAGAACTATAAAATTTATCGAAATCTGCGCAGACACAAGTACGTAATACGTATAATGAACGTAATTGTAGTCCTAACATATTTTTAATTAAAAAACAAAAAGGTAAGAATCTTGTATTAAATTATTATTGAACTAACTTTGGTCAAGTATATGTGAATGAACTTCTAGCGAGTATCCAGTATGCAATAATTGTATTAATTCAATTATGAATATTATCTATAGTAAGTATCAGAAATAATAAGCATACAGTGTGGAGAAATGTACTCCTGTTTTAAAGTTTTCTTGCGCATACTCACACTGTGTATTGTATTAATTGATTTATATAATTAATAAGCACTTTTCTGTTTCAATTAGTGATGAGAAAAAATGCTACCTTGACTCACTGGTATGATTGTGACTGATATTCGATAATATCAGTGATTGAAAACTGTGACTGTGATCACAGTTTTATTACAAATGCGCATGCGCCGCACGATATCACAGTACACGAAGTAAATGAAAAAAAAATAATTTTGAGCATATTTATTTGTATTATTCAAACTTCATTTGCGTAAAAAACATATTCTAGCATATATATATATATAATTAATATATATAATTTAATATCATCACAAAAATGATGAAAACCCTTAAAAAAAATTGTTTATTTTTCGGGTTAAATTGTCAGCGTTTCGCGTCAAATACGTAAGCTTACCACGAATTAAAATGTCATACCTTCATAAATATTTACGTTTCATATGTACATGCGTCAAATTACGGTCCACTACCAAATATAAATAAAATTAATAAGTGAATCACGAATCACGATATTCCCCGATATTCAATCATTGATAGTGATTGTGAATCAAAGATATCAGTGATTGACTCACGGTTCATGATTTTGAGCTCATCACTAGTTTAAATATACTAATTATGTTAATTTTCACTTTCATTATGTTATAGGCAATGTCTGTAATTTTAGTTAAAGTATTTTTAGAATATTCGAATCACAGCGATAAATTTTAAGAATTCCAAATGCAATTCTGAAACAATTATCCGCTTTCGACTACATTCACAGTTTAACTGCTTTGCGAGGTTTGCAAGTCCTCCACAGCGTACCTATCATTTGCATGTGTTAATTCTCTTTCGGCTCTTTTGTCATTTTGTCCTCAAAAGAAGATACGTGACACTACAAAGCCAACCTCGCCCAGGTAGCTCCGCCCCGGGCAACAGAAAATGTAATTACACGAATAATTGTAAACAAAAAATTGTTCTGCATAAAACGGATTTGCCGCCGGGAAGGAAGGAACACGAGATACCTTCTCACTTGGAAACTGTCAATGGCCACTGAAGATGACACCTATATAACGCCTGCATCCCATAAATTAAAAATAATTCAGGTAAAACGGATCACCTGTGCAGTAAAGATAAAACATTTTAACAATATTTACAAATATCTGATACTAATGAATGCGGTTTTCTCCGAAGTGCCGAACATTCCGAATTTGGGTGCTAAGTAGAGCTTAGGATAAAAATAAACGGTTTAGATTTTTTTTGTTTACTCGTCCGTTAACAGAGTAGGACTTCCGAGTAAGAAATAATACAGATCTTCATTCTCAGAAAGGTGTTGTATGAATGAAGAGAACCTGCTTCTCAAATTACTTCTACTCTACATGGTCGAGGTAAATTCGGAAGACCCGAAAATATTTTGCTCTTTATTCTTTAAAAAATGACTTGAATAATAGTAGTACTAGTATTTTTACACAAATAACAAATTAAAGAATTATGTATTAAATAACAAGGATAAGGAAGAAATTAAAAAAAATTGGGGGTCCACAAATTAATTTGCAATGATTGAAATCATTTTATATGCGTAAAACTTACAAAACTTTTAATATTAGAATTAAGGAGCACTTTAGATGTTTAAATAGCAATAACTTTTGTAAACCAACCATTAACAAGGGTTTTGAAAAAAACACACTAACAAGGGTTTAGAAATTTTACATACAAATACTAAGGGTTGAAATTTTAGAAATAAGAAAAAGTGTTAATAGAAAATTAAATATTATAAATAACCAAATCCTTTTTGGGAATAGTCACCATTTAAATTTGTTTTCACAATAGTTCCTAATTAGTTACCAACCACTTTTATAGTTTTATTTTTATCTGTGTTTGTATTTTTAATTTTAGCATAAATTGTTTCCTGGAGAAGACACCATAGGTATCGAAACATGTCGATGTATCAATAAATAGTAGTTGTTTTTCTTTTTATTTATAAATATATATTTATTTAAGGTTCATTTTTTATTACTGTAATGCACAAACAATTCGTTTTACGGAACAAAATATATATTTTATTGCACACATCTCTTAACCCTTCCTAAACCATGCAGTAATACAAGTTTACCATCATAATTAAACCTATAATATTTCGGTAAATGCATGCAACATAAAATTCATATTTTAGATAATCCTAAGGAAAATATTAGCGCTCAGGAATTACTAGTGAAAAACCAATTATGAAAAGGGTATCATACAATAACAATTATTTTTTCAATTCAATCTGTTGTAAAATTAATACGTTGGTAAAAATACCATTTGTGATATGAAAGACAGAGATCACATACTTTTTCACAGTGAAAAGAACAATAAACATACAAATATAATTATCTCTTTCTCACTAATTAAATGAAGAGTGATACGAAGAAAGGACACATTGTATAGGACTTGAGGAATGCTTTAAATTGTGTTATTAATCATTTTTTCAAAATTGAACACTCAATATTTATAATAAATTTGTGCCATTAAAGCCATTAAAGCTAATAAAAACATTTTTTCCAACTGTTATTTACGGTAACGCGAGTTGACAGTATGGCTGCGTTCGGGTATTTTATATCATGGTATGGTAAAGGTTAAAATAATTCACTGTTAAATCATATCCTTATTTTTCTGATGATAACAAGAATTACTACTAGTACTATTTTATCTGCTTACCAGGTGTAATTCGAAAATATTGTCCAAATTACGAAATTCCAAATTACAAAATGTACCTACTGAGAGATAAAAATCTAAACTAAAGTATTGATATTTATACTCGTAAATGAGACCCACTCGAGACATTCATAAATATTAAAAGATAAGCGGAAGGTCGGTCTTTTTGTATGATATACAGTGTTGTTGCAGGTAAAACTATTTGGAAATTGTGTGTAATAGAATTTTTATTTTATATGGTTGTTTAATATACCATTCGATGCCCAGGAACATATACAACGCATCTGCATTAATAACTTAGATCTGCCCTAAAACGATATACAATGTTGTTGCAGGGGTGATTTTAATTATTATCAACAATTATTTTTAATTAAATAAGTTGGATTATATATCCCACGATATTATTTTATATTTTTCATGGGATGTGAACTTTCAAAATCTCACACTCCTCACTTTACAAACAAAATTTACTATATTTAGTTTATTTCAAGTGTTAGTATTACTTAATAGAATATTACGAAAAAAATATATATAAACCATCACAATTTTTTTTTTCGATTTAAAGATTTAAGTGACGTATTATATGAATTTTAAATGAAAAGTAGGAAATTAATTCGACAAAACCACATAAAATTAAATGATTACCAAATTCAGTGTAAAAAATAAATAAATGTAACCTTACAACACAAACTCTTCTTTATTTTTTTATCTTACATGATTTATCCGTGGTTTAATATTTACATTGCAACAATTATCTTAGTTTAAATATTGTTATACTTTACTGCTAAAAAAAAAAATAACCAAAGCTCGTAACTATTTTAAAAAACGTGGTTTGCAAATTATTCTAGCCATTGGTATTGAAGAATTTGCGACTTATAAAATAATGTGGAAAAAACTCCACATCGCATTTCGGCAATACTCATAGGTACAGGTAGAAAATGAATGAAAGGAGATAATGAAATAAGTTGTAAAGAAATAAATGGTTTAACAATACAGCGAGGTGTGAGGGGTTTTAACTTTGTCTCCGTTCACAAGGCTCTCTGAACACTATTAAGTTATAAATATAAAGAAAACATAAACTTGTTATATACTGGAGTATTATATAATACCCAAAGATGTTGAACACGTCTACCTGTAAATTGTGGGAAAATTATTCTAGGTCGTTACTACACCCTTTTGCTAATAATTTCTAATTCTAATTTGCTAATAAAGGTATTTCGTTAAATACGTAGGTATACGTTTTAATATAAAATCATGAATAAAATGTCATTAAAAAAACATCGTTAACATGAAAATCTATTTAAAAAAATATTATATAATCAATATATCACAAAAATAACTAAGATGTCGGTACCCAGAAAATAGTAAAACAACCAAAACTGATTAAATTGTAGGGAATATAGTCGGGTACTATATTATATATAATATTAACAATTACGGTTGTGACTTACGAATAAATTACAATGCGTCGCTTTAAAATAAAGAATGTTGACAAGTTCTGATAGTAGTCTTCTACAATAGTCTGAGTAAATTGGCGAGAGGTGACTTTTCGAACTAACATTCCCTCCGTCCGCGCGAGGCTGTTCCCCTCTTCATGAGGTTCAATATAAGTACAGTGGCGCCTTCCGCCGTTCGCCAATTTAAGTTGGTCGGACTATATCTGAACACACTCAGAACGCAGAAGCAGGTTTCAAGCCATAATGAGACTATGAAGGACAAATACTATTTTAAGCAATTGTTCTGAGCATATTTAAGGGATATTTTCAAAAGTAAATTAAGTTTACGAAGGGTTCTTTTTTTCATTTTCGTCTTCGTTCTCAAAGAAAGTATCGCGATCGTGTAACCGTGGCTAGATATTGTAATAATATTAAAATTGCGGTAATAACAGAGATAATAGAGGTAATTTTTTTTATGTTTTGATCCAGAAACATAGAATATGAATCTGATCTACAACGTAAGTAAAACGCTCTACAACGTAGAATCTAAAAAATAAATTGTTAAGTACGATAGCCTAAATATTTAGTAGCAGCACTGGATATACCACATGTTTTGAATTATTGGCATTATCAGGTTCGTTTTGTCGAATCTTATTAAATTTAAAAAAAGCCTAATAAATGCATGAGCTCTAAAATTAATTTAAAGGGTGATTTCACCAACTTTGTCCAATGTATTTTAGTAACCGCCATAACCTAAGTAAGTAATTGTATTACGAATTTATATATATAATGAAATTGCCTATAAAATCTCTACAACAAACGTTAACCGTATTTTATGAGCACGAATAAAATTAAATCGTCGGAAAAATGCATCGCTTCGTGCCCAAAACCATTGCGGCTGCCAGATAAAATGTAAAGTTTCCATTAATAATTGCATTTTGTCTCCTAACGCAATAATAATTTTCATCTTCACACTTGAAAGCTATCTTGGCTGCGTTCTACATAACACAATTAGTTCTAAGCAAGTCGGCTAACTGCATTGCAATTGCGATTAAATGCAAACTATAACTTGCACATCTTACTTCGCGTTATGATAGTTTATGTACTTATTTTTTTTTAAATTTTTTTATTTATTATCTTAGTTTAATAACCACAATTGAGTTTAAAAAACATCTACCGGTTTCGGAAAACACCCTTTCCTTCTTCAGGATATGTCAAAACTAACTAAAAATATAACATTGTTTTTCTATTTATCCAGAATCTATTTTTAATTTTTTTAAAAAAACAACAATTATTTAAAAAGTAAATTTAGTACCTAACTCAAATTGTTGCTCAATACAAATTTAGTCGAATAATTTTTAGGAAAAAATTTTAGAATAGGACTCGTAGTTAAATTTAGTTGGCTGTTTAGAATTTCCTGATTACTTTTACATGCTTTATTTATCTCCAACGATTCCAAATTATTTAATTTGTGACCTACACCGTTTATATGCAAAATTGACAATCCCAATTTTTTATCAAAACCATGACTATTTTCTATCAAATGATTAGCAAATTCTGAAAACCCACTATTGTTCAAACATCTCAAATGCTCCTTTACTCTTATATTAAAATTTCTACCCGTTTTACCAACATAAAATGCAGCACAATCCTTACAACTATGTTTATAGACGCCAGAATTGTTAAATTTATCATCCTTGTCCTTAGAATTTATGAGTAAATTTCCTATACTATTATTTGTGTAAAATGCTGGTCTAATATCTCGTGGTAGGTGTTTAGATATTTGTTTCGAAAAGTTATTTATGTATAAAATCCTACGCCAATTATCATTATTATCATTATGTTTCATCTGTGATTTATATAAAAACTGATTATTATATTCCTTTAATTTATTTTTTAAAATAGTGTCTATCAAACATGTATTATACCCATTATTAACTGCTATTTTTTTAATTGTATTCAATTCAATATTAAAATTGGATGTTGACATAGGAATATTGACTAAACGATGTATCATGGAGTGGAACCCTGAATGTTTATGTGATAATGGATGATTAGATTCATTGTGTATGATAGTATCTGTAAAAGTTGGTTTTCTAAAAATTTTGAACTCAATTTTAGTATTATTTCTAATCAATGTTAGATCCAAAAAATTTAGGGTAGAATTATTTTCCATTTCTAATGTAAATTGTATTTTATTATTAAAAAATTTAAAAATAGATTCTGGATAAATAGAAAAACAATGCTATATTTTTAGTTAGTTTTGACATATCCTGAAGAAGGAAAAGGTGTTTTCCGAAACCGGTAGATGTTTTTTAAACTCAATTGTGGTTATTAAACTAAGATAATAAATAAAAAAAATATGAATCTTAACCACCAAGTTAATATTGCTAATTTTAAAAGTACTTATTTATTTTACAAATTCTAACCGTTTTATACTACAATATTAAGTACAAGTTGATTCTGAATTATTTACACTTTTGGAAATCGAATCAAATTACAGATTTCAAATAAGTTAAATGAAAAAAAAAATGCTTGAATATTTCTTTCTCATTCCATCATGTTAGTGTTGACACATAGTGGTCTCAATTAGATAAGACACGGCTCGTAATGCATCTCCACAAGTCTCGGTCATGGGTATTTCCAGCCAGATACAATGCACCACCATCCACCATTGTGGTCAGTGATGTCATCCAGTCGGTTCGTACCGGTTCGTGAGATCCGGTTAAATTAAATGTTAAATTCAGCTGTGGTCCGCTTAAACTGATTTGTTTAAAGCTACCGAGTTAAGAATAATTTCAAATAAAAAAATAACTATAATTTTGTTATCTCAAAATTCATAACTTTTATAAAACTAGATCGATTTATCGTACTCGTATTGGGTCCATACTTTGTAAGCAGATTGTTGACCTGCAATTTAATTCAATAAATTTAATAATTTCAGAAGACTGACACAAATTGAACGACGAATTTTCTTCTACTATATATATTAGTATTTTTTATAGTACACGACCAAATACAACAGTTGATATTAAATATTGTCAATAATACTGTGTAGAGGCTACTTGTGATACGGATGATGTTAGATGTGGTGCATTAGATGGTTTGTGGGTGTTACACCTCGCGGAATGCCGGGTTTATTTATAATACTAGAATACTGTTTAATATAAATACGCTTTTTTAATTCAATCTTAAAGAAACTGAATAGTCATATGTTTTAATTTCAGAAGTAAGGTGCGTAGCTGAAGTATTGATTGCATGCGCGTTTTTCTTCAAGAATGGATATATGATAGTGTCTGAAGCTCTTCATACGATCATATACGTTATTCAGATAAACCGTATTAAGAGAGGTAGAACCCGTTGAAAGGGTGGTCCATGAGAGACTGTAATGATGAGTTAAATCGTTATTTTAACCGTGATTGTGAGATTTGTGTTCGATGATGATTGGTAACAAATTATTCGCAATTTGGCGGACAATCTCATCCTTTAAAGCAGCGGTTTCCTGGGGGTACGTGGTGGATCAATTAGGGGCGTGAAAAAATAATATTAATAATGGCGGAATACATCAGAAAAAGTTATGTTTATTTAAGTATGTATTATCTATGTTCATATATCTACGAGAATATTTACAAATAATATAAAAATGTATATCAATAGGTTATTTCTTAACGCAACGCGTAGGTATATAATTGTTAACAATTCTTTATTTTAATAATTATACAAAATACTTTGTTTAAACTACTATTTATTAATTATTCTACGTGTTTCGATATACCTATGGTATCATCTTCAGGAATTCATCATATACTGAAATTAAAAATACAAGCATAGATAAAAGCAAAACTATAAAATGGTGAATATGTAAGAATTAATATGAAAACAAATTTAGAAGTGACTATTTGTAAAGAAGATTTGGTTATTTATAATATTAAGCTTGCTGTTAAGAATTTTTCTTATTTCTAAAATTTTAAAGTTATTTAACTGTAAACCCCTAGTATTTATTTGTATGTATAATTTCTAAACTCTTATTAATATCAAAGGAATAGGTTGTTTTCAAAAGGTGATTGGAAAATTCTGAATAGTTATTGTAATTTAGGCATCTCAAATGCTCCTTAATTCTAATATTAAAATTTCTGCAAGTTTTATCTATATAAAAATAATTGCAATCATTGCAAATTAATTTGTAGATCGCCGATTTTTTTTAAATATCGTCATTATCCTTGTTATTTAATGTATAATTCTTAAATTTGTTATTAGTGTAATAAGAAAAAGTGTTAATAAAAACATATAGGTTCGAAAATTTGTCGTCAAAAATATTATCGCTGTAGCATTCCGGGTTTGAATCCCTGTAGCGCAATAACAATATTTTTCGTTAAAATTGATTTTATATGTACATCTTTATAGTTAATACATTTAATTAGTATTTTCTGTAAGAAAGTTTATCAGTGGTACACTATACTCCAGATTATTATGCTTATCTTAAATAATGCTTATTTTATGTACATGAAATGATTATTCAAATGATAAATTTATACATACACGACATGTTGAGAAATCTACTGCAGTAAATAAATAAAAAATCATCGTAAAATATTGTTATTTCGACGCACTCTTCTTGATGAACAACGCATATTATTAACCCTCCGTTCAACGTCGAAGAGTCGAGACATTTATGTGTATTGCCATATTGAAGTTAAGAGACAATGGTAGCCTTCATACGCTGAATGCTATATTGTCTGAACCTGACTGCGCCTCGGTGTAGGAAATTGTTTCCGACTGTCTTTGAGAACTGCCCCCGCCCATACCCGCCAGAGCTTTCCTTTCATCAGTGTATAACACATCTCGGCCTCACTCGCGGACGAGAGACGGCCGATTATAATTTTTCATCTGGAAAAATGCCATACATCGGACTGCCAGCAATTTACCCATATTGCGGGTTCAATAAGTGCCATCTCAAAAAAAAAGTTCACTTAAGTTCACCTTTGCTCACAAAAAATACTTATTTTATTAAATTTATTGAAAATATTATTAACGAAATCACAACGTTGTCGTCTATAAAATAGAATACAAAAAAATAATAATTAATGATTTTTTTTTAAATGAAAATACATTTTAACTGATTTCAGAACATAGTTCATTAATAGATTGTTCTGTATTTGAATAATTTAATTCGAATTTAAAATATTTCAGTATTATTTTTAGTTTGTAATTATATAGATGTGTAATAAAGTGTAGGTAATATTAAGAATGAAAATAATAATGATTAAAATTCAAAAAAGACTAATATTTAGAAAACATGAAAATAAATTTAAATTGAATTCATTATATTTGGAGCTGGATTTTTATCATTTGATTAGAGGATGTATGATAGAAATGCTAAGATCTAAGAATACAGCTAAGCTACATTTGAAATTTCAGAATCTTCCGATAGCATGATGTAAAGCCTATTGAATAATTTGGCACAATCAACCTAGTTAAGTACCACAGATCAAATATGCGTTAGATCTGTAATACTGAACTGGGGAGTATAAAGTTATTAATATCTTAAAAGGGTGCAACTTAAAAAATAATGT
The DNA here is from genome assembly GCA_022840565.1 of Eubasilissa regina. Lineage (NCBI taxonomy): Eukaryota > Metazoa > Arthropoda > Insecta > Trichoptera > Phryganeidae > Eubasilissa > Eubasilissa regina. The sequence goes on from JAINEB010000025.1 coordinate 19,220,639, forward strand.
TTCTAAAAAATGAAAAGTTTTACATTCGCGTGGTAGGGACTCTCTGAAATAACTTAACTATAATTAAAGGCAAGTTTCTTGCGCCTCAATTACTAAAACAAATGGCAAGGAAATGGAAAAGCAACTATGTACTAAGGTGTTATGTATGATACACAGGTTTCAAGCATATCTAACCTCTAACAATTTCTACGAAAACCTTTAGGAGACCTTCATTTCGCAATGGATTTATACGGGCGAAGAAGAAAATATTTCTATAATTCATTACATGTACAATGCTTTTTTTATGTTAATAATACGTAAAATAACATTATTTTAAATAAAACACAATCACATTGTATAAAACCACGAATTTTATTAAACGCTAACCGGCTTCGATTAGGTCAAGCTTCGTCAAGGCGTATTTAAAACTATCAGTAAATACAAAAAGAGTGCACTTATATATACATAAAGAGGCATTTAATTTTTTTGTGGTTTTATACAAAGTGATTGTGTTTTATTTAATCTAATATGTCAGACCACGAAGTGAATTCTTTTTACGAAAATATGAAATGAGTTTATTAAAAATAGAATAAGTATATTGTATTGTATCGATTTTTCTTTTTTATCCGAGTGGATATTATTATTAGGTCAGAATATTTCAAATTTAGTTGATAGTGAGTAGTAAGCGAAGCTGATTCAATTTACTGATTGACTCCAAATAATTACCACTTTCCAAATATTAGAATTACAATATAAAAATGGTTGAAGGTTGTGTGAAATATTTGTGGAGGTCTACAGCCACTGTCTGGATTCTGAATGCACCTTGTGTATACCGGTGCGTGAAACAGAATTCCTAGCAGCCATAAACAGATTCAGTACCGCTGTCAGGCAAGAATAACTATTTACTCGTCATATTCATCATATTTACCCGTCAATTCTCTATTCATCAAATATCTATTGATTGGTTGTGATCGTACGTCATCAAAAATTCGCACACATAAATATGCGTAAACAAAGCAAATCAGGTGTGATTTTAACTTGTTGGTGTAAATTTAAACAAATTAACTTGAGAGCAACACATGTAATCAATCACTTTACAAAACTCTCGTCATAAAATAGTGAACAATAGGTCTCAACTGTAAATAATCCAATACTGTACGCGCGTTGTTAAATCTGGTAAACGCAAGTTGAGGCGTAAACGCGAGTTGCGGCGGGGTTATTAGCAATTACTTACTGTCAAAAACTGACACAATTCAGATACTACCTGCATTGTCTTACTGTCAGGCAGTGATGAAACGTCACTAATCTACAATGGGCAACACAGTGCTAAAAGCTTTGGAATCATAATAACGAAATGAAGTGAAAATAAAAGCACTTAAAAACAAATATCAATCCATAAAACAAGAAACTCAGTAGTATAGATATAACATCATTAGGGATTAAAAATGTGACCAGGATATTAATTATAAAAACAAAAATAAAACTATATTTTATTATCGTTATTTTCATATTACAAATTATCTCTCTCGTGCAATAAAAGCCAGGTGTTATATCTCCTCATAACAATATATGTTCACTTCTTGTCTGTAGAAAAAATATATAAATCCTTGATATACATTAAACACAGACTTAGAATCAGTACTTAACTTACGACTTTCTTACGTCTCAATTTAACAAAATTATCTTCGCTGCTACATATTATATTATAGGTTACATTTTCTTCATAATATTAAAGCTGTATTCTGCTATCATTTTTAGATTCTCAATAAATACGTATATAATATGTCATTTCGCTCTTTACTTACTATTTAATATTTTTCCATAAGAATATTTCCGATTATTTTTGTACTTCTGTTTTAAATGAATGGCCGAAAAGCTTTTAATTTTTAACAAGCGACTTATTATACCTGTGAAAATGCATTATAAATGATACTTTTTTGAGCACACAGACAACAAAACGAAAATGTTATTTACTTAGCAAATTGAAAGATAGGTTAGAACGTCACACTCTTCTGTACATTTTCATACATCATCTCATGTACGCTCGTTGATTGTTGAAACTTCAAACAGAGCCGTCCTCCAAAATCTGGTTTATCTGATTGTGGCAAGATTTTTGCGGACGCTCTCTATTTCGGATGCCTTCAACATTCGCCTTATATATTTTCTATTCCGCTCTACCTTCACTCATACGTTCCACATGCCTAAACCATGTTATCAATCCTTTCGTGATTCTTTCGGTTGGGCCACATTCAGATCTACGTTAGCTTTTAATTTCTTCACTTTTCACACTATTATACATAGATTTTACACACTTGAGCCAGCGCGACCCCATTTCCACTGCATATGGCCTACTTTCGATCTTCTTTTGCCAATGCCAGGCTTCACACCTATACATTAGCGATACCAGAACTCTTACTACGCAATTTTTATTCACTTTATTTCCTACAGTCACCGTCCTTTCAATATCTTTTGCATCCGTTGCTAGTAAATCCATATGTCCCAATAAATTCATTATTTTATGGGATCATAATATGATTGAATTAAAATAAAATAAAAATTGGAACATAAATCAATTCAATTTAATTGTTCGTTAAAAAAAAAGTGTGACACATCCTTTGTTGTGTTGTTTTTGCTGATGGCGCGTATGTGGCATTCAGGTGGTATGGAGTCACAACAGTTAAGACTAACTTTTAATGTTTGGTAGGCAAAATTATTTATTTATATTAAAAAAAAAATATCATTCTTATATACTTAATTGTTTTTTTTACTCTTAAAATCACAATTTAAATATGTGTAATATTGATAAAATATTTATTTTAAAGAGAGTAAAATATATTTAAAAAATATTAAAGTCAATTTAGAGTAGGTATCTACCTAACAAGGATTGAGTTTTTAATTAGGTACTTAATTAGGTAACAGAAAATCAGGTGGTGTTGGAAAAATTCAAAACCTGAAAAGGGATTAAGAAATAATTTTTAAGCGACTTGAATATATAGCGCTTATCATATAATTTTAGTATTGCCAAATTAGAATTTTTTATAGCTAGCTGAGAGAACATTTCGAATAAAGCGTAACATTTTAGCACTCACTATGCAAACTATATATTATAATAAAACTAATACAAGCTTTCTAGGAATTACGATTATGTTAATTAATTGCGCTAATTCTAAATATCCAAAAAATTATATGAAGTTAAATAGTTAATGCACTGATTCACACTTTTTAGCTTGAAAGGATTATTTAATGCGGTAATAAATAATCTAGGTACTTTAACGTACCAACTTACATTAAAAATACTAAACTCCTTTTTACATCAAATAATGGTACCAGTTTCTATTTCAAAATAACAATTAAGATAGAAGAATATTGAATGATGTTTGTAAAGAATGGTAAGGTAGTTAGATAATGTAGTTATGGTGGGAAAATACGATACGCGTATACACCGTTGCTTAACATTCGTAAGGAGGAAAAGTTTTTTAAATCATGTGTAGATAAATCAAGTGATTGTGGATAATTTGATGTCCTTAGTCTCTTCGGGATCAACGAGTAAAAATTCAAGATTTGGATTAACCGTTGCTTTTAAATAGCCTCGAAGAAAACGCGGACCACGCCCCAATAGAAGGTGGCTCGAAAGTGTGACGTATAAGACATTTAAATAATAATTTATAAAAATATTTCACAATTTTCAGTATGGAATTTCTTCAAGAAATATCTTGTATTCGCTGTTAGTTTTTTTTTGGATGGTTGATTTAGACGTTCTAAAGATTTGTCTTAACGTCAAGCAGTGACAAAACGTTGCCATTCTCGTAAAGGACGATTCATGGACTAACACTTGCCTTGGTTTATTGTCTAGCAAAACCAATAAAGACATTTCTTAGATTTTGTTTTTTTTTTACATTGGCACGTCAAGCCTATGCCAGGTAAGCATCCAGCTCAGTAAAGATGGGTTCCCACAACTTAAGTGTAGATAAATAGTTTTTATTTGAATGTAACTACGTCTTTTAAAGTTAATTTATGATAAACAGCCCTTTTGTTGATAATATAATTAAGATTTTTCGTTTTTATTCAGAAATCGAATAATTAGATGTGGTGTAAAGCTGATTTTACTAAAGAATTTTTATTTAAAAAGAATTGCCTGCAAAGTTCATATATACATAAAATATATATCTTATGTATTATACGTATATTAGCGACCCTGAAACCTGCTGGACTGAAGAAATCCTCAAACTCTGCGGAAATACGTGGCAATTTATAACAATGGACATAGAAAAATGGGTGACACCTGGGGGGGGGGGGGTTGGGGGGCTTTTATTATTATTACTATAATTTAGTTCATTTGAAATTATTTATAATAATTATGACACATTATAATTCCACTAAACATTACGTTTCCACTACATAATTTTTCCATTATCTAATTAATAAATATTAAAACATTCAAGCCAAAATTCGGGAAGTCTACAGTCCAACTATTACAACCTGTCACAAATGAAATATTGATCGTCAATGTGATTACAAATGTTCGATAACCGGACAAGAATTAGAAGAAAAATAAGATATATTATGTATTCATGCTCGGTATGATTCAATGATGTATTCAGCACATTTGTTCAGATTGCCTCCAAGGGTTAAATGCTATCAAGAACTCAAATTATTTTCGAAAAACAAAATTCAAATGAGATAATTATGTACGTACAATAATGAAAATCTTTTTACAATCTTTGCAAGCAAGTATAAGTAGATTATTATTTAAAATAAATTAAATGTATTAATTAGTAAGATATTCATATAAAATCAATTTATCGAAAAAATATTGTTGCTGCTACCGAAATTAATATTACACTATAAGATTTCACTATAAGAATACGTTCTTAAAAAATAAAAAAATATTTAATTTACTAGTATACTCGTAAATGTAAATGTGACCGATGGGGGTGATGCCAAGGACCAGGATAGCTCACCTGATGGATGACGCCGTCCCTGAGTTCTCCTGAAGTTCACCCAAACCTAAACGGCACGACAGGCGACCCCGATGAAGTCACCGTACACTGTTCAATAATTATCCAATAACAAAATACAATTGAGAACGTCCCCTAATGATAAGTCAATCACAATGAATTCCAAATCTCAATAGAAATAGAACAACCAGCCGAGCTGCTAGACGGAAAGGTACTTTCATAGGATCCAAACGAATGATCACAGCGAGGAAAACATTTTCACCCCAAATCTTGATGAGTTTCATAAATACAAAACGAACCAGATGAGCTGAGAGAATAATGTATACCAATTGGGAGTGGACTAGATGAGAGAACAAATCTAAAATCAGTGACAATATTACTACATTTTTAAAAATAATAATTTGTTTCAAGTCGTGGAATATATTTTTATTTTAAATTATTAACTTTGTTTTATTGACCACTTAATGAATTAAAATACATCTACCATCATCGGAAAATATCATTTTTTTCTTCAAAATGTCAATAACTAATCAAAAAAGTATGTTGCTGCTTCTTTAACAAAATCTATTTTTAAAAAAACAATAATTATTTACCGGTGTTCACTGATTAAAAAACACGGTGAACCAGTGTTCACCGACCAAAAACAAAATAATTATGAATACGGAATAATCAACTTATTTTAAGAATAGTGTATAAATATATAGCTTTTATGTTTATCTACGTGACAAATTAATAGCTGCTGAAAAGATAGCGATAAATTGTGGTAACCCATCATAAACTCTCTACATCTCAATATAAGCCTAGAGATTTTGATGGATTATTAAATTTATTCTTGCGGTTTGTTTAAATCTTAAAACGGTGTAAACCTGGCTTTACATACTTTGACGCCCTTCGGTGCGGAATTTAACTCCTGCGTATTTGTAAAAACTATTACAGAAAAAGACTGACCATCTCGAAAAAAAGACTCTCAAACAGTTTTTGTATAATATTTTTTAAAATTAATTGATGATTTTGGAAAAAATTACTCTACATTTGTGAAACGCAAGCATCTTGAATTAAGCAATAATAATTGATTAGTGTAGTTTTACAAAAAAATAATATAAATAAAAAAATATACATTTACGTTTAACTCTAAGAGCCGGTGGTTTGATCATTTTACCATAGTAAATTTTTACTAAAGGAACTCTTTACTTGATTTATTTGAAATATTTACCATTAGCAATACATACAATTTTATGCTTTATATATGACTTTATTCACCTCTGCATTCGAAATCTGTCACTTTGCTGGCGTAAAATCTTCGGTCTAACAGCGAGATCATCATCGAAAGAACTTTTATCACTAAAGTACCGGAATATTCAATGATTCATTATCGTATATTGCAACATTCAAAGAATCAATATGACATATGACTTTTGAAACAGCTGAGAAGGTTCCGCCATTATTAACTTGACAATTTACCATCCGATATTGAAGAGTAAAATTAGTATACTATTCAATGTACTTTCGATGAGTTAATATGTTTTACTGACGATCGAACAACCCATTAACGTATTTTTTTAAATAAAGTAATTTTTATACTATGGTAAAAATTTACCACTTGTCAAATGACAGGCCCTAAATCGAAAAAATCGAAACCAAACGACATGAAAACATATGCGAAAATTATAAATACATATTTTTAAATGTGCTGATAAATGAGTTGTAAATAACAGATTTATTTATTCAGTACATCGTTCGTACAATAGGTTTGTAAAGTATTAAGGCATATAAACGAAAAGAAACAACAAATTCAGATAAAGTAATCCCCTGGATAAGTAGGCATGCGTTTACAAACGTAATGCAATTTTTTAAAAAGTTAATATTTTTATGATTACTAAAAATTAACAAAAATTATTATATATAAAATATGTTTCAGGTTGTTGTAGCATGACATTAAAATCAGTTAGATTTTTATTATTATTCCCTGCAATGTTTCGATTGCCTTCGCGGATTTTTGGTTTGTCAGAGAGGTAAAATTTATTCCGTAAAAATTACTGGCGCACTTAGGAAGATAACCTATTATTGTGTTTTTTCCAATACTAAAAATATGTTTTGAAAACTTTTTAAACTAACAATCAACATGACTTATTCCTTCATTTAAACAACCTCGGCGATTTTTATTGTTTATTTTTAATCGATGTAATGGGACGAAATATACAGGCGAAAGTATTTTAGTAGAATTATAGTAGAAATAATGCTTGTTTATTTAAAAAATGTCGTTAACATGATAAACATGATAGATTGTTAAAACATCTCACTGGTGAGTATGTACGTAAGGCACATGGGACAATGTAGTCTATGAATACGAAATAGAGAAATAAAGTCACTGGTGAATTCGGCGCTGTCAAGATTGATGTCGTTTGAGATACACAACAAACTAATATAGCATTTTTGACATTCGCGATGAAAGAAGAAAAAAATATTTTTGGGTATTTTATATTTTATTTATTAAAAAAAAAAAATTGACGAGGTCAGACGAGGTGAATACAGTTTTTTTTATCCAAATACGACCGCAAACAGCGAGGTTGTTTGCGATGGAACGTCGGACGAACGTGCGATCGGCGCAAGCGATAAATGTCCATTGCCGTGTAGTTTGTGTATTTGGGAAGTATGTTCGATAGAAGCGGATAGACAGAAAGATATCGAAAGGATGGTGACTGCAGGGAATAAAGTGAACAGCGCTTTGAATGGAATTATAGCTAATGGGAAATTGTCAACTGAGGTAAGACTAGCGGTTCACAATGGAATCCTAGTACCGACACTAATGTAGTGAGTAAGTGAGAGCTAGAGCTGGCAGAAGTGGAACGAAAGTAGACTGAACGCAGTGGAAATGAGATCACTTAGGCGCATATGTGGCAGATCCATTTATGAGTAAAGAATGAAGAAATAAGGAAAGAATGTAAAGCTGATCGTAGTATAGTGAGAATGGATCGCTTAGGTGGTTTGGTAATATGAAACGGATGAACGAGGAGATAGTGGTAAGAAATATATATGACCCTAGTGTTTATGGCACCAGAAGTAGAGGACGTCTGCGAAAGACTTAACACGACCAGGTAAACCAGATACTGGAGGGTGTCCGCTAGAAGCCTCATGAAGCAGAAGATGCATGATTGTGGATAAGGCGAGAATTGTGTGTCAGGACAGAGGAGTATGGCGCTCTATCTTCTCTGTCTACCCCAGAGGGGAAACCGCGTGATGGTAAGTAAATAAGTACTGTAACAATGTACAGTGGGTGTAGTATGTTCTGTATAATGTAATTGGTAAGAGGTGTGATAACGCTACTGTAACCAGATTTTGTTTTATTTGAAGGTTTTAAATAATGGAATCTATCTGAAATAAAAATGTAAAATGTTATAATTTTTTTGTTTACCTCATGTTTAAAATGAACTATATTAAGCAATCACATGTTTCGTGTAGGATCGTATAGCTTATTATTTTGTAATAAATAAATGTTATTTGAAAATATAATTATTTATTGGTTAAATGTTTATGTTAGCTACATTTTAGAATCATTGTTTCATCGCATATATCAAGCAGTGAATTATTGCAACCTGTTGTCCAAGTCGATTGGGCAATCGCAGGCTTCCAGGTAAGTCGATCCATTGTTCGACCGCCGATTTCACGGTTGGTGGTATACCGAGACTCGTCCCGAAGAGCGTCAAGTCAGAGAAGATCTCAATCAAAGTCTAGCCCAACGTCCTAGAGGAAACAGTTCTACATTTCTCGTTCCTTGGCAGAGTTGGAACATTATGATGAAAGATCGAGTACTGACATTTAATCTTTCAGTCGTGAGGAAGAGTTCGGCTTCTATAGCGAGAAATGTTGGATGATGAATTTGACACAATTTTCTTAGAAAATCATTGTAATACGACTTCTTGAAATGCATCCTGAAATGTTCATTACTTCAAAACATGCGCGATATTTGATTCGTGGAATTTTTCGGCGTACTACAAAGCAGTCATGGAAGTCGTATTTGGATATATTCTCTGAATTGGTATTATTTCATTAGCATTAAGAATAGAATTGATCTCACCAAAAATATGAATAAAACTGATATTTTGTTAATATCAAATAGAGGAATATTTTTTTGAATATATTACTTTTAACGGAACAAATATAATTATAAGAATGCAGTTTAAATAAAATCATAACGTAATAGTTGAGAATATATTTGGGATCAACATGCATATCATGGGATCTTGACAATAGCAGAAATATTTTTAAGGCTTCATCTTATATTTCCCAAAAAATAATTACCTTGACTTGAATATTTAAAACCCCATCAAAACCAACAATGTCTTTAATTTATCTATCTTAAGTCAATATCTATCCATATTAATGAAAATTATCCTATTTATTTATTTTATTTTTATAATTGTTTTAAATATGTAAAGCGTTTAAACGATGCGGCTTATTTTTCATCATTATCGTTCAAAGTTGTGATTCATTTTAATAATGAATAGTTTATGAACTATGCGTTTAAAATTACCCCGTGAATGTATGAGTAAATTTGAAATTGATAAAAACTGCAATATTAAAATATTCCAAATACTTAACATCAGTCATACTTCTAGTATCATTTTAGCGTGTAATAATAATTTTATATTTTTAGGTGATATAATAATAAATGTCTAAAAACATATATATTATATTTTAAACTTATTTCTAAGAATATTAATTAAAATATTTTTTTTAATAAAAGCTACATTTTAAATTTTATTATTGAAATTTGTTCAATTGTTATGCTCAAAATATAAATGTAATATACTCAAATTTTATTAGGTTCATATCGACAAGCTAGCCGAAGTGTCGTTTACTTTTGATTGTATGATAAAATTAAAAAACTACATTCACACCTCAAGGTGGTATCTGGTACCACTACTTGTGGAATGAACATGGACGCATGCAGCAATTCTATGAAGATGAGTTTGTAATTCCGGTGATATAGTTTATCAATTGGGTAGAGCAGATATGGAATTTGGGATAAACGATGACTCGTATCATGTTATTGTTCAACATAGTATTAGTATTAATTATTGCTTTAAATTGTTGCAACATATTTATCATCATATGAGTTAGATATTTAGGAAGTTTAAATATAAAAATTCACATATCGACCCCTCAGAATAACAAGGTTACATCTGACACTGACACTGTTTTGAAATAATGAGCCCTAAAGTTTTGATTGAATTTCAATAAATATTCTTGTATATTTTGTTTTGAGTATGATCAGTTTTAAGGTCTTATCTTATTTTCAGTATTATCAATGACCACTGTGAGATGAAGGAAATTAAAAAGAAAATACAACATTATAAATTAATAATAATGATTCATAAATTGAAATAAATAACTGATGCTCTTGGAACTTTAAGCTCTTACTATTTCTTTTAATATCTGTTAAATAGAGTTGGTGCGTATGGAAGAAATAAATAATAATGCATTTGGTACCTTGTTATTCTAAGGGGTCGATATGTGAAAACAAAACATTTGTTTTTTGATTCTACTCATTTAATTTAGTTGAGAGGCATTTCACCTTGTACGGGCATTATCAATCTAACAATTTAATTCAACAACTTGTATTTATATCTATAATGGAGGACAGCTATACAATTTTATTTGCATGAGATAAAAATAGACAATATTATTCATTGTAAATAATTGTGAGGATTTCCATACATTTTGAATGCTTCTAATTATTGTAAGTAGAATAAAAAAATAAGTGTTTTATTTTCACATACTCGTACGTTATTACGGAGTTTTATTACCTTGGAAATAGTAAATACTAATTCACTGTGAGCAAGCATAACAGATAAACTTTAATACGACAGGGAAAGGAATGCGGTGAAAAACCGCTCTCACTAAGGATGGTGTTTGACTGAATAAGAAAGGAGAATGGGAGTAACGAATGGAAATCAGAGACAAGCAAACAAATACATTTGTATAAAAATACATTTGTTGGGTAAGACGGTTAGAGGATACAGTAAGTGCCGCAGTAAAAACTGGAACTAACATTTGTGCACAATGTTTTTCTGAAGCTGGTCAAGATCTGCACAATACCAGTTTGGTGTTTGTATTTAGAAATCATCATACCAGGTATATAAGACCATTACTTAATATTTGTAACTTTATTAAATATGTTGGTAAAGTACATAAAATCAGGAAAAACTACAAAAAAGTTATCATAAATCGCCAGCTTAATATTGACCCCTTCTACGTTGTGGCTATTAAAAAAAATTGTCAAATATAATATATGCGAAATACTAGAAAAACTTAAAATGACCAATTGTAAATTATTAGGAGAACACATTCTTATTGTGAAGTTGTAATTATTCAGAATATAGGTTTGTGATATTTTGAATATGAATTAAATATATTAATTAAAAAGATATACATATAAAATTAATTTCATGGAAAAGTATTGTTCTTGCGCTACCGGGATTCGAACCTGGATCTTTTTCCAAACCGGAAAAGGTGCATTATCCAACTATGCTACAGCGACGATATTTTTAGCGATAATTTTTCGAACCTATATGTTACCTTTTTGTATTAATAATAATTATTTGAAAGACCCATCTACCTTATTTTTACGGAATCTCAAATACCTTTGAGTAATCTGATAGCAGACGCCAGAATTATCAATTCATTTTTATTAAATTTTGAACACATTGATACAACTTTATTATTAGGAGAACATATTTTTATTGTGAAGTTGTAATTATTCAGATCATAGGTCTGTGATATTTTAAATATGAATTAAATATCAATTTTATCGAAAAATATTGTTGTTTCGTCACCGGGATTACTGTAGCATAGTTGAATAATACACCTTCCTCGGTTTGGAAAGAGATCCAGGTTCGATTCCCGGTGGGGCAATAACAATATTTTGCGAAAAAATTAATTTTATATGTATATCTTTCTAATTAATGTATTTAATTCATATTAAATTGTAAATTACGTTGAAACGCTGTTTTATTCCACCATATTTTATTATATCAAACGTTTTCGGGATTATCAATAATACAATACAACTAAAGTTAAAAACATTTTCGAGGTAGGATGGGGGTGGAGTTAAAATAGATAAGAAAGGAGATGATTGTAGCATTGGTACACTCTTAAGGTCAAGGTTATTCACAAGATCAAACTAGGCACTTAAACTTAGTTTGAAAACGGTTAAAAATTACCATACTAAATCGACTAACTGTCTTTGCATCTTATCTTATATTAATTAAAAAATTAAGTCGATGATACCGTATAAAAATTTTCACGACCAAATACAATATGTTTGATAATGAATGAGCGTGAAGTGCGGTTATTGGCGGAATAAATTTCATATTTAAGTTTATCTTAAAACATTTTATTTCTTATTTACATAGTTTTGAATGTTCATTCAATTCTGTATAAATAATAAATGCTAAACTCACAAATTCTTCATTAAGAAAAATAATTCGCCAAAACCAAATTAATGTCCTTGACTATAATGAATTTCAATGAAAAACTTTTTTTTTTATATTCTTAATATGTAAGCTGTAAAAAACATAAAATAGTAACAATTTATTCGACGGCCGTGAAATATTTATCTTTATTTCATGTTGAAAATAAATTTAGTATAATTAAAAAAAAATCTCTATATTATACAACTAAAAAATTCTCACAAACCATTACTTCCTTTGGCAATAATTTTCCTATCTCGAAGGTTTTAGAAATTTTGTGTTGTTAAAATCAGACGGTCGTTTGGTAGTTCTTTAAAAGCATTTGAGATAAGACTTGTATATGAGAATTCATTAAGGATATAGTTTTACCCTTTTTTTGTCGGGTAGAAAATTGTTTTCGAAACGATAATAATTAATCCCCACGGGAATTTGTGAGTGGGTGGAAATGTAATCCCTTCAGATCTCAATCTGTGAAATTTATTTGACCCCGGTCCATACGGAGCTGCCGCTGCATCGTATATCATCACTAATCCCGATATAAGCCCTTTGGAACAGGAAGAGTTTAAATACTTGGAGATTGAAAAGAATCTATTAATTTAACAGTAATATAAATGAAATACACATTAATTACAGTACATAATATACTATGTGACAAATTACATTTAAAAAATTCAAAATACGTTCAGTGTTTCTACTAAACCTACATGCGTGTGAAAATAGTATGATAATATAAATCACACATTTGAACTCTCACTTGCGTACAACTCTCGTTGCGTCCTTATTAATTAATATATTTTGTATATACCTATTAATTAAAAAAAATAAAAATAAATAACTTCTTATACCTATTCACATGACAGTTTTCATAAAATGATCTTTATTTTATTTACTATGTTCTCTATTTATACATGATTTAAATGTTACCGAACCCTATAAATTTATTACATATATTAGCAAATTCTTATTCTATGCGCAAGATTTATTTTTACATATTTTTTACACAATCTTGATAGCATTTTACATATATTTAATAGTATATTTTATTCAAAGTTAGATATTCTAAAAAAAAAATTAAAAGCCCCTTTATTTCAAAGTGATAGGCAATAATCTTCAAATAGACACGTTAAAATACAATATAAGACTACTTTTATGAAGAATTCTTTTGGCCCCATTACTATAAATATTATAATCATAATATATTTACCTTGGTCGGCGTTGGCTGGTCATGTGGTCCCGGAAATTATCCCAACATGTGACGGACACCACTGTTTGTTTTAATAACGCAAGCACTATTCAAATCATTCACCATTCATCAGATCGTATTATTAATTCGATGACTCTAGAATTCTAGACAAACACTTCGATTATTTTTCTTTGGCCAATCGCATACTCAGTCGCAATAACCTTTAAAATAATAAATTAAAACACGTACAGTAAATATTTGTAAATCTCGCGAGAATTTTAATATTTTATACCGTAAAATATTCCTGATGCAGAATCCTATTTCGCACTTTTAATACTTCTTAAAAAGTATATTTATAAAATTTTCTGTCAATTTTGTGTGTGTAAAATCAAATAATAGCTGAAATACTAAAAACATAATAAAATATTAAAGAAATATTTGATTTAGATAATAAAATTTCACGCGGTAAAATACTCCGTTTAACATTCATTTGTCATCTGGAAGCTTTTAAAAACACGTGTCACGCGAGAATGTCGGTATTAACTTAAACATGCATAACAAGCGCTTTGGATGTATGACAACTTAAAACTATTGATCTCCAGCGATGAGTAGAAGATTTATTATGTAATTTTGTCAGGAGATCATGACACTCAATGGAACAGCGAGTCGTTTGTGATGATTAATTATTACGAATGGGAAAAAACCCTTTCTAGTATCGGACGCTTGCATTTTAATAACACACTGGTATATTAACGTCTTACTGGTGGAGTATTGTTAAGAGTTTTCAATTAATTATCATTGTGGATTTTAATATGAATGCTGAGCTTCATTTTCTTTTATGAATGATGCCAGTGTCACGTAGTGCATCAGCAGATGATTAATTATTCATTCAGCGTACTTAGTTTATTTATACAATTTGCTGGATCCGATAAATATTGGATGAATTGAAAAACTTTATTTATTTGACTAAAACGACTGAAGATAATAAAATATGCAAAACTAAACGTGAAGAATTTAAAAACTTTTAACAATTCCAAATAAAACAATAATACTTCGAAATCGAAATAGAAATTCCTTAAAAAAAAACACTGGGCTCAAATCACTAAAAACTTTTGCCAACCCTTATAAAAATATTTTAGTAATTTAAACAGCACTATTACGTGTAACGGCGGCGTTATTTGAAAGTGAGCTCTTCCCACCTCTTAGCATCGAAGGTAACTGGTCTTCTCTCGATTTCCCGGCCTGAGCCACCCCCGCGGTAGGGTAAGGAAAGCTCACCCCCATTTTTGACAATTTTCCACGTAGGGAGATATACACAGCGAAAACTTATCTTTTAAATTCTTTCAACCGAAATATTGAAAGGCAAGTGTACAGTGTCACTATGAAATATTTATATAGATGAAAATATATAATAAATTGTGGAATAACGAAAGTACCTACTCATAGTTATCATCGATAACAGATATTTTAGCAATCGTGTTTTTAATTACGTATAAATAATCGATGATTAATCATTGTTCTATTCTAAGGATCGAGAGCACTGAGTGGCTTCTCCTTCTTTTACTGAGGCAACCCACCCTTCAAGAGTGATTTGTGCCAATAATCAAGTTAAAACTACATTTTATAGAATAAGTACAATATTATTATTGAATAGGATATATTAAGTAGTGATGGTTAAATAATTATTTACTGTGACTGTGATTGTGTTCGATTGTAACGATGATTGGTAACTGATTATTCAAAATTTTTCGAGCAATGACTGGTACACTAGAAAGTAAACGATCAATAGTTAAATCTTTGTTACCAATGATCGTCGCAATCGCAGTCACATAACGGTTTATCGTCACTAAAAACAATCTATACTATTCTCGTTTAATATTTTTGATATTATAGAGATAAAATGTGGCGAGTCGAAAAAAAGAAGATGACATATGTTAACCGGGAGTTAAAATTTACTATGGACGAGGTCGTTGTAAAAAAAAGTGACCCGCAATGGACAACTAAAGAAGACATAGTTGTGAGTCTCCTCCGCACCACACTCATACATCGGGCTATCTATTAGGTTAAATCTGAATAATCTCCATAAGTGAAAATAACAATTTTTAATTAAAAAAAAACAAAGATAATTGTAGAATTATAAACAGTTTATGTGTAAAGTGCCCTAGAGGTGAAAGTTTTTATGAAAATGGCGCTATACAAATTATCCATTATTATTATTATTATTACTTTTATTATTATTATTAATGGGAGGCAATGCCAAATTCTCATTCTAGAGATATTTGAAATTACTTTCTTGATAACTTTCTTTGAATAGCAGGGACTGCGGGAAATAAATCTTTGAATGATTTTGAAACGATTATCCTTGTAATTATTTGGATCAATCCATACAAGATGGTAACTTTACGCTTTTTAAAAATATTGAATGTGTCATTCATCTGGGTATGGTTCTGTTGAGAAAAAACTCCGGAAATAGTGGCCTCCTTGGCCATTGACACATTCACACTGAATGGCTTCTTGTCTGTGTATTATGGAGGGGTGAAATTTGTGAATAATTTCTGTGAACCGTAAGCATGGAAGTTACGGATGAGGAGAATGTAGTGTATTTCTTATTGGAAAAAATACAATAAAAAATGGCTTTTAAAAGTTTGCTAATAATCCATGAAACATGATTTTATTAAACTCATCTTCTATATTGTTGAACAATCTGAATTATTTTTATCTCATAAACATAAACATTAAAAAAACTGATAGGGAGAACTCGATGAATATTTTAATATACTAAATCGATGAAAATCCAATTTTTATTGTTTTATAAACGTTATTAAAATTTTTCCTATTATTTATTTATTTATTCTGAATATATATGCCCTAATATATTCAATTTTAAACATTTACATTTAACTATATCTTATCTTGCACATATTTGCTTAGTTCAATTTTGAATCAATGAAGTTTTACATTTTCGGGAATTAAAAATCAAGGACAGACTTTCAACCTTTGTCCGAGATGAATCCTTCAATTTTTTGGGTATCTTGCGAAAAGGAAAGATAGCTTAGAAAAGCTTATTGTGGTGAGCCACGTCGAAGGACGAAGATGAAGAGGAAAATCCATCACCCATTGGACCGACCAAGTAGAAAAGGCAACATGCACTTCTCTGGTGATAGCCCTAAGGTTTGTATGATGCCGAGAAAAGTGAAAGAGCATAGTTAAAACGGAGAAAGTTCGCGGAGATCGCGATCCTCATTCATGAGAGACTGACGTGGATGATGATAGTTTCTTCTCCTTTCTTAGCACTTTCACTTTATGAGATTTAGCCTTCTTCCTGAATTACAGTCTCAGTCTATTTCTTCCTCTTGTACGTGGTGAATATTATGTTCCAGGCTGTTTTTCTTCAGTTGCCATTATGGTTTGGCAAATATTTGTCAATTCGTATTTAGTAGTCCTAGAGAATTATTGATTACAATTTATTTTAGAATATTTAATATCTCAACAACATGTAACAGCATACGTTTTGTAGCTCAATATTGATGACCCCGACTTTTGGAAAAAAAATGTCATGAACGACGAGGCTCATTTCGACTCGGCGGGTTTTGTCAATAAACAAAACAGTCATTATTGGGGCACTGAAAATCCTTAACTGATAAACCAAGATTTTTGCACTTACGCTTAGTTACTTGTATGGTGCGCCATGTGGCGTATATGCCTATTTCATTCAGGATGCAAGAGACAATTCTGTAATCATTAATGGTGATCGTTATCGTCACATATTGGAAAACTTCTTGGTGGCCGAATTGGGTTGATTGGGCCTGCAACATATGAGAAATTTTTCCAGGCCGTATAATTTCAAAAAAGTGGTGATATCCAATGGCTTCCTCGATCGCCTAATTTGACGGCTCCCAACTATTTTCTGCGGGGGCTACTTGAAAAGAAAGGTAAAAATCAAATTAAAAAAATTGTGGTTATTTCTTAGTTATTCAAAAACAACATCGGCCTGGAACATGATATTCACCTTGTATGGATGTTCGTTCTTTCATTGATTTGCATTAATTTTTTAATAAATTTCGCTGATATTTTTAGTAAAAATATATAGCATTGTACTGATCCGAGTATATATATTTTTACTCAGCATTATTCTCAAAGTTTTATTTTGCAGTACTGATATTAATGCATTTCTTCTTCATGTTACGGTAGTTTATGTGAGTAATACTTATACGCCAGGGAAACAAAAAATGTAGTACCATTTTATTAATACTAAATATATTTTTTATAAGTAATGTTTACGCACTTTGTTACTTCGATTGGTACCACTGGGTTTCCTGGTTTATAATAATGTACACGTGTGTGTGTGTATCTGAGTATTGCCGCCCTTTATTTGTAGAGCTAAGAAGACGGTAACCGACAGGCATCATTCAATTACAACCCGTGTTTCGACCAGTACAGCGGTCCAAATAAATCACCAGTGCGCGTTTCGGTCGGTCGAAATCTTAAGAAGACAACCCAGCTAAAAGAACAACAACATCGGACAAGAAAGACAGCAAAATTAAAAAGGTTAGTGCGATTCATACATCATATATGTGCTTATTGTTAATCGGAAACCTGGGAATCAGCTATCGAAGGCATTTACATAAACAAGTAAAATAAATATTTTAGCGGAATTATAGATTTCTTTAACTTGAGTTTAGAAATCATCTGGGTTAAAAAGTGGAACA
This sequence comes from Eubasilissa regina, assembly GCA_022840565.1. Lineage (NCBI taxonomy): Eukaryota > Metazoa > Arthropoda > Insecta > Trichoptera > Phryganeidae > Eubasilissa > Eubasilissa regina. The sequence goes on from JAINEB010000025.1 coordinate 19,238,940, forward strand.
TATTACACATTATTTGTACATTATTTCAAATAAAGTGTAAGAAATGTTGATAAAATAATTGCTGTCTGTAAAAATAATCTAAACTGTAAAAAAAAAGTAAAATAATACATTTTTAAAATACTGTAGAATTATTTGTGCGCTAGCTGTACCTTCAGGTACTCAAGTTTGAATAAAGTTTTGTAGGTGAACGACTGCGATATCAGAATCAAGTACCTACTAGTAGGTACGTGACATTTCGCAAGATATACCATTTATTTTAGAAAGTTTAACTTTATGCCCCTGCTTTCTTTATACTGATTTATTTGAATATTTGAAAAATTCACGAAAATAATTATTTTAAATATGGCGGCTAGACTAAAAATGAAGAATCGAAATTTTTAACATGACCTTTAATTTATGCACTTAGGTGCTTTCATACTCCACAAACTTTGTGATATTTTTTCTTATTATTTGTAGTATTGATTCATTTTTGATTTTTTTTTTTTAAATGAGATATCGTTTAATGTGTTTTTAATGCATAAAGTATTTGTCTAATCTATCAGCGATTAATTCACTGATATTTATAATACATATAATAAAAATTAATATTTTTTTATGAATATGAAGATAATGTGGAACATAAGTTATCAGCGGTTAACCGTTTGAAAATCTCTAGTAACAGATTTAAAAATTTTGGAAATTATATAAATATTAATATACATTAATTGTAATCTTAACCAAAAGTTGTGTTCTATAATATTTTATAAGATTCCATTTTATCATTCATTTTCTGATGAATAATTTTTCTTATTTCAATTCTTTTTCTATCGTACTTCTTTAAATTTCTTCGAATTTTGGGATGATTCAAATAATTGTAGCGTTTTTGTTTCCAAAGGCAAGAGTGAAAAGATTTTTTTTTTTTGTACATGTCAATTTCATTTTAATGCCATTGTATTTTATTATTGATTGTTATTTGTTGGCAAAAAAATGTAACATATTAAAAAAATAACGTTTTCGATATATTTTTTTATTTGAATTAAGGAGGAATTAAGGCATTAGAAAAACGACTTTAAGAGCTCGATTGTGAGGTTATTTCACATTTGCCCTAATCTCGTGATTTTGTTCCACGGAATACCCTTTAATAACGTAACTGCTCTTTAAAATTAGCTTGATGACTTCTTCATCTCCAAACTACTGGATTTCTTCAAGAGTGGAATCGAAAACCACCAGAACGTTGGGAGTCAATAGTAATCATTATTGATTAGTTTATGAATTTTGTTTATTTAAAAAAAAAAGCAAATTTATGCATCAACGCAATATATGTATAGGTATGTGTTTTTATTGCCAACGATAACGCTAAGTCTATAAAGTTCATAAGATAATTGATGCAAAAAAGGGACGTTAATTGTTTACTTCATTTAAATCATGCTAAAATATATTTTGACGAATTTTTACGGTAGTAATACTGGAGTATTTGGAGGATCACATATTAGTTATCGTAATATATAGAGATAGGGAGAAAACGTATAAGTTCATACAATTTTAGGGAGAAGATCTCTCTCTGATTTATTTAAACATGTTTTTACTAACAACAGTTAGGTTAAATTAATATTATATGGTAATAAATATAAAAAATAATAATATTTTTATTTTTACGAATAGTTACCTGTAATAGATGTGTTCTTGAGCAGCAAGTGAAGATATCCAATGGATGTCTTATTGGGTGGAGCGGGGGGCTGCGGGTAAGGGTGAGTAGGAAAGGGGAAGAGGTCGGAAGTTTTAGCGGAACCAAACGGAGACGAGAAACTTCCAAGTGTCCCGTCAATCGCACTGGCGGAAATGCGGTTGAGAAAATAAATATAAAATGCAAGGACCTACGAACGACATACAAAGTTGAAAATGTTTTATATCAACGAGCGACTGGATTATGGATGTTAAAGGAGTCTGAATATTGATGGTGTAATTAAGATTACAGTAATATCTCGCATAGTCCACCTAATCGATTCCACCGACTAGCCGGACTATTTGAAACTTGACTAATTGAGAAACTAACTACATACAAAAAATGTAATTAGTTCCAAACAATTTTTTTTCATATCATTCAATAAATAAAACGAGGGTAGTATATTCAAATGCATGTACCTACATATTTAATAAAAATTACTATAGATAATAAAATCAGGGGTTTATAATTTCAATAATTCTTCTTCTCCTTCTTCTTTTAAATGGGCGATCCACCCTTTAAGAGTGTGTCATTAATCAAGTTATAACTTTATCTTATAGAAACAATAAAGGTATAATAATATTACAGAATAGAAAATATAATATTACAAGTCAATATCATTGTCGTTCAAAAAATTTGTTATTATGTAGATTAAATATGGCGAGTTAAAGAAAAGAAGATGACACAAGTTAACCGGGAGTTGAAAATTACCATTGACGAGATTACTGTTTATTACTGTTACAATTTAGAATTTGACGTATTCGTTTATTAAATGACCCAGATGCCAAATTAGGAATAAAAATGGATAGAGGCCTAAAAAAATAGATCGCTTAGAATTGATTTTTTGTTACTAAACCATACTTTGTACTACACACAACTGAATATTATATTTATCACGATTTCGAAATGCGAAGTACCCCTCATCAACAGGTACTAGTATAAATCATAATTATAGTTGAACTCAGGTCGTGATAAAATAATGTATTGTGTATGTAGTATAAAGTTTGGTTGATTAAATATAATTTTAAATAATCATATTACACCACAAAGTAACTGCCGTGTCCATTAATGCTATTATGTTTTATACTTCACTGTTAAAGTAGCGACCACCAGTATAGAAGAAAAACAAAAGTTAAGGTAAAATACTGTAATGCAAATCATTGTTTGTAAATACGTGTATGTATTTTGAAATTTTGAATATTTATTATTTTTAAATATGTTTAGTCAGTACAATTGAAGTAAATTTTTATTTCTAGAATGCTCCATTTATAATCTTCTTATTTAGATTAATTGTGAATATTTCGTGCAGGTGAGTTATAATCCTGCGAAGCGTACGTTCCGCCAGTGAACAATCAAGTTTTCAGGAGTTGTGACTGTGCTTTCAGAGCTGGGGAGAGGTACCCCCCCGAGGAGGGGGGGGGGGAGATGCCGCCGCCCGGACCCACCCCACCGCGGGGGTGGGAGAGCCGCCCCTTGTTGATAGTGCTAGTTACAAAGAATGTGTTCAGCTAAAAGTTTCGCTATCAAATACTAAAGAAAACACTTCCCCGATCATTCCTCTGCAAATATCCGATCTCAAATTATTGAACTTTACTAGACGTCGAACAACAAGTACAAATGAACAGGAAGGAAGTCATTTCGAGAAATATTTCCAACACACTAATACTTTAACACGTATTTTATTTTCCTATAGAGTCGAGTCATATTACAGACTTAATTATCCTTAACTATGCTTAATATTACACTTCAAATGCCAGTAGTAGGTATCATATGTATGAAAGAGTACTAAGTATAACGAAGCCTGTTCATTGCGTCAGGCGATATTGCACGAAGCGGTAGCTTTATTCGCTTTTTGGCGAAACGTGTGTCATTGTCGGAACGGTGCATCGCAAAAAGAAATAATTTTTAGAAAACTTTTGATTGGGTATTTGTTTTCGTTAATTGGTTAAGTTGTATTATGGAAGACCACTTTTTTATAGCAATTTATATTTTCAACATTGAAAAATAGGTGTTACCCACAGACCAGTAAATAAATAGACATTAAAATATGTACACATAGAGGAGTTTGAAACATTAGTTGCGGGAAGAGGGGCATTCTACACACATTATTTGTGGGAACATAAATCCGATAGTTTATGACACATTTATGTATCAGTAAAAGTATTCGAAAATTAAATCTTTGTGTAAACGTATTTTTTACATTAATGCATATTATATTGTCAGCGTTTAAATTTTCGTTCCAATCGAGTCATATATTTAAAAAAAGTTACGGAGCTATTTGATTGCGTAAGTGGTACCAAAATGATCACGTAAGAGATACCGAATTGAAAATATTGAAACAAGGAATTCGCGTTAGTTCATGTCCATATATATGTTGGTCTGTGATGTTACCGAAATCAGCCATGGCCGGTACTATTCACTGGATCTAGCAATGAGCAATCTGGAATTGCTGATTGCTTTCGAGAACCATAACAATAAAATATTGATCGATAGAAATCCTTTTATTTTTATATAATTTAAATATGTACTTCAGAAAACACAGAGGACAAGCAAAAAAGTAATACAAAAATATTAATAATACATAGTTGCTAAAACAGAAGATAAAATAATTGGTGCACCCAGATGAAATATACTTGATTGATGGATGTACAGCGGAAAAATATTTACTTATATAATAACAAACTTGATGAACTATTGTTGACAACTCGTTTCACTTCGGCACGTTGCGAATATTTTTTTTCTTGAATTACGTTTGCCTTTTTATTGAATCATTTTATTATATTTCTTAGAAATATTAATAGTAAATATTATGAAATAATTCTTATAACTTCATTTTGTGTATCATACTGACTGCATTATAACTCTAATTTTACATATTTTTCTTTACCTTGTATGTGCTTATTTATACACATTGCATTGCATATTAGTATTTTTATTTTCTCATTTTATATATTTTCACGTCATATTATCTTACCGTATATTATTATAGTTTAGTGTATTTCTTACTGTTGTATTATTTTGTTAATGATTTTATCATACTTCAACAATTATTACTCTATTTATATGCAACTAATTTAATTATCGTTAATTTATAACAAATATAAATATTAATTTACTATTATATTAAAAATTACTCACTTTATCAAAAGGATCGGAAATGATCATTTAAAAAATAAATGTGATTGTGGTTTAATGGTTACGATGCTCGCCATGTACCTAGTGGTCGGAGGTTCGAGTCTCGTTCCAGGAGGCAATCAAGTTAGTTCTATTATATTCTTATAGCACAAGCGTTTTGCTTAGATTGAAGATAGTAAGAATATTGATGTGATACGTATTCCGTGTACACATCTCTGTTTATAAAAATATATTGCTTGGAAAAAATCTAGCTAATTATTGTAGGACACAAAATAAGTATTAATAAATAGATTTGTATTCATGTAAAATACATCTACGACATTTTAAATACTCAAGAGTACTTGGACACATACCCGTGTAAAATATTCCTTGTTTGTTTGTTTCTTGTATAAAAAGTGGGTAAGTACTAGTACGCTGCATAGCTTGGGAAATAGTCGGCGAACCTTTCGTATCTGTAAGTTAACGTCGTAGCGAACACTTGGAAAGTTGAATGCCCGATATCATATTTATTTTCGTATAAACTTTGGTCACAAACATACTATCTAGCCAGGTGATTTAAAATTATTTGGCTAGTAGGGAAACAATTTTAAAAGTTAGTTTATTAGCCACAATAAAACACCAATTAAAAAATTTTTCAACAATTCATTTATTATTTAAACAATCTTTCATTTTAGTGAATTATAAACATACAATAAATGTTTTTTATTTAAATGACTTTAAACATGTGAAACCCAAAAAATGTAATATTCGGTTTAAAATTATAAAAAGTTTTATCATTTTATATTGAAATAATTGTGTGTATTTAATTTTTTTATTAGATTTAACAGTTATTAAATGTATTATATATTTCATAATAAAATAATTAATAATTATATTAATAATTGATTTAAGAGAACTTCGTTCAAAACACGAAAAGAAAAAAATAATATTTAGGTACATGAGTAGGTACGTTCAGACGATTTATAAAAATATATTAGCATAAATGTGAGGGTATTATCAAATAATATAAACATTTTATCTAAGTTTCATCATTGTCAGATGTTTTAATAATATCAAGAAAATCAATCAATGCATTATTTCATAAATATTTATTCTAGTTCCCAAAAATATACACGTTTATCAGGTTTATTATGAGTTGTACTGATAGCGTAATCTCCAAGGCATCCGATAACTTTGGGGAGAGTATTATTATGAATATAAGTGAAAAATAGTGGCGATGATAGTAACCGTTCAATCATCGATTATGGACCAGATAAAGTGGCATTCCACGTCTGCACTTGACGCCTTTCAAGACACCATGTATGACTTTGGTTACGACTGTTGTGACCAAGTGTGACTCCATGATGTGGATCACAACAATAGAGTAGTTTTATAATGCTATAAAGTATAAAAAAATTAATTAAAGTAACCAGATAAAAATAATCAGATTATTAGGCATATTTGAATCCCGCATATAAACACGCTCGATTGATTTAACCCTTCTACCCTGACGGTACTTTAAAGTACCATCAACTATATCTAGTCATATATCTTATAGCGGTATTAATTCTCTGATGATACTACTAAGTCTAAGTAAATAATAGTCTTATGTTTTTGTAGTCAACACTACGGGTGAAATGTCAGTTGCGCTTTGTTACAAGGTTAGATTTGACGCGCTTATATTCCTATTCTTTTAACGTTTTAGAATATTTCTTCCATATGTTTTGTACTATGTTATATTTATTTATTTATTGTGTACGTCATATAAGGTCTGATTGTTCTTAAAAGTATCAAAAATTATAATTAATAATGTTTATATACTTACATAGGTCTTTTTTAATTTTCCATCACAATTAGCTTATTTTACGTTTGAAAAATACTACAAAAAATACACAGTAGCTAGGCACGTAAATTAAATAATTCGGGGTAAAAAGGGTTAAAACACATATAGATGACGTCCGCATTCGAAATGAAATCCCGACAAATTTCGTTCGAATTATTCATAAATCGAAGATATATTAGGTTTTAATGACAAATTATATTGTTTAAATTCATAAAAATTTAGATTCTGTTGAAGAATTATAACGAAACATTTTAAAAATCTGACATTTTAAATATGAGAAATTTTTTTGTTCAAGCACGTTAACAAATTCAGATTCTCGTGAATTGACAACAATTAATGTTTAAAATATTGTAGGTTGTAATAAAAATATGGGAAATATATTTGTTCAAGCGCGTTATCAAATTCAAATTCTCATGAATTGATAACATTTAATATTTTGAATATTGTAAGATGCAATAACTAATTTTAAAACTCTACAATATAATTGATATAATAATAATATCTTAAATTACGAATGCTTATATTATAGATATTCATCTTAAGTGCACGTCTGCAATTGTCATTTTCGTCGTTAAAAAAAATAATATTGTATATTAATACAAATTACATATTCCGAAAAAACTGCAACTTCACAACAATGTGTTCTGTGAATATTATAAAAAAATGGTAAAATTATTTAAGTACAATATAATAATTACAAGCGATATAAATATAATGTTTATGTAGATATACCGAAGTTTGAAAATAAGCAATAAATTATAAAAATTTGCTATTATATCCAATTAATGTCTATTATAAATACATATGTAAACATTCAAAAATATATTTAGAATAAATGACCCAACGTATAATGTATAAGGACGTATATATGTACGAGTATACACATACGTACATCCTAGTGGAGCAATTTGAAACCATTTTATTAGTGGATTTAATTATTATTACTTTGATAAAGATTGATTACACATTCAAAAAGTTTGCTATGTTTTTGTCTATAAATGATATTTGTACCAATTTGGCAACTTGTAGATATATGTTCAAGATATAATATCAACGGTTCAGTTGAAATTGGCAATGGAGTCAATATAGTATTTTTATTTTGGTTCAATTATTATTTTCTAGCTGGCATAGAAATTAGTGTCGTATATAAAACAGTTAGTAACAAACGTTGTAAGAATATTTAAAGAGTGGTCACCCTATACAAAATCACATGTACACGGTATCAGGAAAGTCTGGTGAGAAAGCGATCCTACTTGATTAATGAGATCAATTACCTTCTGCTTTGTTATAATTATCACACCTGCTCGGGTCAAACATCATAATTACTGCTTATAATCCGGCATGTTTTACGTCGGAGATAATTTCTCCGACGAGAATGGAAAATTTCTCGAAAGTTGGGGTCCGTCTACATGAATTTAATGTCGGTAATTAATTAAGGGAAAATGTCGAAAACGAAACAGAATTACTGCGAACAATTTGAAGTCTTAAAGACGATATTAAATAAAGCAATTAAAACGTTTGTGACGTAATGTTGTTATAGCGTTAACATATTTTTGTTTCTGAGTGCTGTTATTTTGATTACGTGCGTTTAATTATTATCCACTGATTAAAAAAAAATCTTGAATACTCTGTTTTCTAGAATTTAAAAAATATTAAATATTAATTTTTTTTTTGAACGCATTATTCTGAACACACATCAAGTATCTTACCTACCTAAACTGTGTTTTTTAAGAATCATTTTTGACAATTCTTGTTTAAATATTACCTATACTTCTAATAATGATTAATATTGTTAAATTAGCATAAAACATATATATATATATATCATTAAATATTAATTGCTGTACAACTATTTAATTTGTAAATGTAACACAGGGTTAATAAACAAATTACAGATATCTCACAGAGACTTTTATTATATTTAATGAAAGTATATACAAGTATGGGTAAAATACAAGGTTTACGACTTGTCTTCAGTGATCACTTTACACAATATAACGTTCACCATTCCACCCAATCAACCTCCATATCTATCAAATTTTTGGAAGTTGTATGTATGTTGCCATGTAGAAATAATTTGAGTATTAACTATAACTTATAACCAACATTTGATATTAATTTCCCTAAAACAACATAGATGTCACTAATGAGAATCTCATTTTAGAAATATAGAAGATGTGTATATTGAATAAATTTAAAATGAAACTGACCAAATATGTAAAAGATAATACTTTTAAAATTAGCAATATTAACTTGGTGGTTAAGATTCATATATTTTTATTTATTATCTTAGTTTTATTAACCACAATTGAGTTTAAAAAACATTTACCGGTTTCGGAAAACACTTTTCCTTCTTCAGGATGTCATAACTAACTAAAAATATAGTATTGTTTCTTCACCAGAATCTATTTTTAAAATTTTTTAAAAAATTTTTTAAATTTTTTTTAAAATAATTGTTTTTTAAAAAAATTTTAAAAATAGATTCTCGGAAAACACTTTTCCTTCTTCAGGATGTCATAACTAACTAAAAATATAGTATTGTTACTAATAGTTGTAAACAATACTATATTTTTAGTTAGTTATGACATCCTGAAGAAGGAAAAGTGTTTTCCGAAACCGGTAGATGTTTTTTAAACTCAATTGTGGTTAATAAAACTAAGATAATAAATAAAAAAATATGTAAAAGATAAGTTTTAGTAAAAGAAAATACTTTAATCTTGTTTATATTAGAGCATATATAGGAGTGCTTATACATGCACTATGTTAAGAATGGAAGAAATAAATATATGACATTATATTATTAATAACAATTCCTTTGGAAGTAAAAATCCAGTAATTGTGTGTTCTTGGACATCTCTGCATGATTGATATATCCAATAGCATAAACATTAATCTTTTCTCTATGGTTAAAACGATGTATTTATTGAAGATAATCGTGTAATTTTTATAGCAAATCGGTCAATATCAGTAAAAATATGGATTAAAAATTTAATGGAAATGAAAGTAAAAATGACGTCAATTTATTTATCGTTGAAAGTAAAATCTATTATTTCCAATTTTGGTGTGGTATCTCACCAAGCGATTAAATTTATATTAAATAGCATATACGCAGAGCACACCCCTTTTAAACGCGATTGAAAAGTTTCACCCACAATAGAAAATACGCGAATTTGTTTATTTTTTCTCAAACTCTCGACTGCATGCATCATGTACGCAACATTTAATTTGGAAACTGTCGCCGACAGTCGCATAAACTGACTGCGTACTTGGTGTTCATGAATACGCCAAATGTGTGTATTTTCATATTCGTATTTTTATTCCTCCCTTAAAATACTATACATCATATTATATATGTGCTGAATGATAAAATGGGAGGGAACTGTCTGATATTTACGTATGCATTAATTTTCTTTCGCTTAACTTTACACATAATTTATACGCAAGCCAAGAAAATCCCGATTAAGAAAAATATCTGTTATTCGATTAAACTTTTTCGATAACCATTCTGAACTTATTATTTGACAGATTATATTTATAGGTAGTAACAGCCAACCTATGTACATCGCGATAGGATTTATTAATGACGAGATTTATTCATAAAAAAATTATTGGAATGAAATTAGTAGGGGTTGTGTCCAATTAATCAATTTTTCAAATATGTATATACCAAAAGAAGCCTTCTTGTTCACCTACTCGATATTTAAAATTAATCGAAAACCCTTGTGGCGTCTCTTTCCATTACAATTAATTCTAATTCTAATACGATTAAACAATATCACAATCAGAGTTTGGAATGCATTCAGTATATTTGTCAAATCTATTAACGATATTGTTAAAATTTATTTAGTTAAATATAATTTAGGTTAAATAAAATACATGGATGGTGTGAACCTATAAGATAATTGAACTATTTTATACATACTTAGAGCAAATCATCTTTCCAAACGGAGATGACTTGAGATAAGGAAAAGAGAAAATAATACGAAGAATAAAACTAGACAGGAGGACTTATAGAAGACTGAATAAGGTATTTATAAGTCTTCTATAAGTCCTCCTGTCTAGTTTTATTCTTCGTATTATTTTCTCTTTTCCTTATCTCAAGTCATATATATAAAGAGTTAAATTTACAGCAAAAATTTCGACTACCTCCGCATATTCATTCCCCAAAGAATGCAATCTGGGGACTGTATGTGTATGTGCATTACCCCTGTAATAGAACAGTGAGCCGTGTCTCGACCTCAATGGTACGTGAAAGTCAAACAGACCAACAATCTGGAGGTAGTCTATCATACCATTGATGATCCTGTATAGAAACTTAAGGTCGGTCATCGTATGTCTCACTGATAATTTAATAATCATAATTAATATCTTCAGAGCGTATATTTAATTTAAAATTAATGAATCTTAGAAACTTTCTCTGGATTCTTTCAAACGCCGTCGAGTAGACGATGTAGTGAGGCGACCATGTTGTCGAATTATATTCTACCTGAGATCTGACTAGAGAAGTGTAGAAGACTTTATAAGTGTATAAAGTGTACAAGTAACAAATCTCAACATTTTGAGGCCTTTATTAGTTATTGAATCAATGTGGGGAACGAATGATAATTTACTGTCAAATAATATATCCAGATCATTGATCTCCTGAATTGATACCGAGTCAACATCGCTGATAGAGTACCTATTTATAAGAACATGCCACCGTTTCTTCATAGAAGTATCTTTGACCAGTGAATTCGTCCAATCCTTACATATATAAGAGTAAAGAAATCTAGAGTCTCGAGTACTAAGCTTACTTTGAATCACCAGACGACACAGTGCATTATAGCAATAGAAGAGGTAGTAAAAGAAACACGCGAGTAATGGAGTATGGCTATTATATAATATTATATATAAATTATAAAATTATTGTCACTTCTAAAAATTATAGATGGCAACGGGTGGGTCGTATTTTAAGGTGCAAAGGTATCGACGAAAAAAATAATATTTCTGAATTTTTCATGAGACAAAAAAGAGACGACATGGCTAATTAATAATATATTTTTACAAAAGAAAATATTTTCCTGTAAAATTGAGTGCCCTGATTGCATAAATTTACAAAAATATCCAGTGTCAAGTATTTATAATGTTATTACACTTTAATTCTAATTCAAATTTCTGACATTGGAAATACTCTATATTAATAGTTAACTTCTCAGATTCACAACAGAGACGAGGTTTCCAAGAAATTCATTTTTGAAATCAGGGCACTCAGTTCTACAGGGAAAAAATACGGTATTCTCGATATATGTCGACGAAATTATCGGAGCAGTGGGAGTGTCAAAGCAAAGATTAAAGGACCTAAGAGATTGAATCGACATTTGACAACATTGATGATGATTTAATAAGCTATTATTATTAATTGGGTTTCAGAATTGATGCGAGGCTTCTCCATTCCCATCGTCCTTCTTCTGCCACCGCGGGTTACTACCATTACATATTCAACCTTAAACATATATTAGCGGTAACATTTAAGCAATGGAATTTTATCAGGGTCACACTCAACACATTTTCTACTCCATTAAATGCATTAATTTATGTAGACTCGTGAGTGTTGTACAAACATAATCCATAAATACAGAAACGCATGAAAAGCTTACACTTTTGAAGTTGACTAACACTTAAAGTCAGCAAAACACTTCAATAATGTGCTTCCACTTAACGTATTTTGTTTCAATGTGCGAGGGGTTACTTTTAACAGTAAAAGAGAGATTGTACATATCAAAGTAAAACTGAAAAGTTGGGAAAAAATCACTTAAACAATAAATAAATAAAAATAGCTAGTTATATATTAATCAATACTTTTCTACAAAAACGAATAACACGCGACAAAATCATTAATTTAATGTGATTAATAATTTAAATACTCATTAAACGTATTAATTGGAAACGTATAAAATTAATTTTATCGAAAATTATTGTTGTCGCGCCACTAGGATTCGAACCTGGATCTCTTTCCAAACCGGGGAAGGTGCATAATCCTACAGCGACATTATTTTTGACAAATTTTCGAATCTATATGTTACACTTTTTAAAATTAATACATCTATCGTTCCATTATTTGAAAGCCATCTACTTTGTTTTTACGGTATCACAAATACCTTTGAGTAAACCGATAGTAGACGCTAGAATTAACAATTCATTTTTATTAAACTTTTGGACACATTGATACAACTTATATATTATTAGGAAAACACATTCTTATTGTGAAGTTGTAATTATTCAAAGCATAGGTCTGTGATATTTTAAATACTAATTAAATGTATTAATTAAAAAGATCTACATATAAAATCAATTTTATCGAAAAATATTGTTGTTGCGCCAGCAGGATTTAAACCTCGAAAAATATTCAGGTTCGAATCCCGGTGGCGCAACAACAATGTTTTTTGATAAAATTAATTTTATATGTATATCTTTCTAATTAATACATTTAATTATTATTCAAAATATCACAGACCTATGTTCTGAATAATTACAACTCTACAATAAGAATGTGTTCTCCTAATGATTAATAATTAATAATTTGTGTATTTGGAAAGTATGTTCGATAGAAATGGAAAGATAGAAAAAGATATCGAAAGGAGGATAACTGCATAGAATAAGGTGAACGGCACTTTGAATCGAATTATAGCTATTGGGAACTTGCCAACTGAGGTAAGACTAGCGGTTCATAATGGAGTCCTGGTACCGACAATGTAAAGCTGATCTTAGTATAGTGAGTAGGATTAAGAAAAGATCGTTTAAGCGGTTTGGTTATATGGAACGGATGAAAGAGGAGAGAATGGTAAGAAATATGTATGACGCAAGTGTTGATGGCACCAGAAGTAGAAGGTGTCCTCCGAAGCCTTGGCACATCCAGGTAAACCAGATACTGAAGGACGGTCCTGTTAGAAGTTTCAATATTCGTCGAACTTCTATGAGAAGATGTATGAATATGGATGAGGCGAGAATTGTGTATCAGGACAGAAGAGTGTAGCGCTCTATCCTACGGCGTGATGGTAAGTAATAATTTAACGTAATTTTTGGTCCAGCAATAAGACAATCGCGGAGTGAACAAGTTGGTGGGTGGTTAAAGTAATGTCCTAGGAGAACATTACGTGAGCTCTATTCTACATAGTAAATGTTTTAACGCTTATACATTCAAGAAAGTACTATGAACTACACGTCAATATATTATCATCATAATCATCATCATCTTCAATGTCTTTGCATCCAGTACATGACGTATGCCTCCACTAACTATTTTAAAATTTCTCTGATGCTGGTATCACTGACATGGTAGTTCACTGACTGTACTTCAAGTCATCGGTTCAACGGGCCTTTAGCACATTTTACCTTTCAGTCTGAGGTTTTTGCTAAGTCACCTTTTAGTCTAACTGTTGTCTTTTAGCCGCGCCCGTTACCATTGCCCTGCGTCTTCATCTTTGAGTTAGACGCGGATCCACTCATTTGCCATTTGTTTAGTCACGAAATTCCCAACATGCATCGCTCAATGTAGAGCATTGTCATCGAGGCATCCGTAAATATTTATGATTCGCACCCGAACAAGTAGTATGCGTTGCTGAAAGAATTCCTTCTAAAGGTTTTGTGGCAAGTTTAGTACATCCGAACAAGGCGTAAAATCTTGCGGGCATTAGGCATATCAACCTAGCGCAGGCTTCGCGCGCCAGGACTCTTTTTTCTGACGTATGCGCCAACGCATGCAACTGTCCTAACTAATAAAATGGTAACATCGAGTCCGATATTACGATTTTATTAGTTAGGATTCGATTGTAACTTATTTAATAAACTCAGTGCAACCATGACCATTTCTGCTGCCTGCTTACATTTTATACAATACTCTCATATAATACGCTTCGCGATATATGCAAGGACGAGTGATTAATTGGTATTGGAGGCAGCCGTACTCTCATAAATCGTAACGCTTTTGGTGGAATCGCATCTCAGGTGCCAGAAACACGAGAACAGGAAAAGGGGACTCATCGACTTCCGCTTCTTTTAAGTCTCTCAATCACCTCCGGATTCAGTGGACTGTATGGAATTATATCAATATTTCGCCAAAGGTCGACATAAGACTCACGACGCCTTCGGGGTTAATAACAGCGTTTAACCGTTCCGATTCAATGTCGCCGATTGACTGACTGCTCGCTAGCGGCGGGAGAGGGAAGGGGAGGTGGGAGGCTCTGAACATCAGTTCGTTAATGGTATATCATATATAAGTCGCAAGCACCTTTTAATATGCATCCATCATCCAGCATTCAACATACACAATACACTTATTTTGTTAGGAGTTCTACCAACCTCCATAGCATCTTGACTTGTTGACTGTAGATGACCAAGATCGATGTTCTCGTTGATATATTCAATTTGCTTTGTAGGAGTTGATGTGTGTGTGTTGAAGTAATTCAAACTAAAATTGTCTCGAGATTGTGTCAGGTTAGGATTCTGTGAGACAAAAGCTACAACTCAACTTCTTGTCACACGCGTGTTGGTTGTATGTCGCAGTATAGGGTGTCTGTTGTAACTAGAGTATGGTATAAATTAATGAAACAAGGTTTCGCTTATTGAGGTGATGAATTAATACCATTTTAAATGCGCGATTGAATTCTGTACTGGCTCGCTGGAGATGCTGGCGTCAGGACGGCCTGCGGAGAAGTGATGCTAGTTGCTTGAGTAGAAACTGTCTCTGGTGCTAATGGTTTATTGTGTATGCTTATTAGTCGCTCTGGTTCAGGCCCTAACGGTTGATACGTGAGCTCTTACCCAGCCATGTCTATGATGATAATATGTATTAAAATTTAAAACGAGTAATATGAATATTATGTAAATTCAATAGAAAATATTCCCAATATTAAGATAAATGAATCGTTGTTTTAAAGGTGCAGGATCAAGTATCCCAATTTTACTGTAATATTTAGATGAGTTTCCTAAAGCCGGAGTGTCGATTCTTTGAAATGTGCGACAAGACTTGAGCAGGTTACGTATGAGCCACCGCCTACCCATATCCATGAAACAATGTGACAATTAACTTACCCACCATTGCCTTGACTGCAAAATGCTTATTACGCACATACACAGCTTGCAGCGCACGCCTGTATTCTGCGCTGTTTATTTTATGTGAAAGCCACCAATTTACATTTTTTATTTAATTTTTCAATTATAATAATTTCAAAAGATTAATTTTATCATCTTTGCTCGGTCTCGGAAGACTATGATATATTATACAATTTGGTATAATTACACTTTTTTTTATTAGATCATTAAAACACACTATCACATGACAGTTCTGTTTTTTTAAATTCTCCTTATCTTAATTAAACGAATCACTTAGAAAGATCACAAAGAAAAATTATCTATCGAAAAAATATTTGGTTGCCATCGAAATACAAACCCGAGACTTTTCTATTTGAGGACACGCATTACCATTTCGCCACGTTGATCAATTAAGTTTTCAATACATTTGGAACATGTTTTCTGTAGTCTATATTAATAATACTTGTATATCTATTATTCATTCAACGACATTTTATCAAAGATTCTAGATGATCTTAGCTCCGAAACAATACAACACACTCAGTACCAACTGGAAATCGTTCAACTCCAATAAGATTACACAAATATACTCAAATTACTCAGTACCAACATATGATACAATCGGGTAGAGATCAATCAGAAGCATAGTTAACCAACATTCTAAAATTATCATTATACAGTGCCTACACTAATAATACACTAATTCTACAACACTCCCACTTCATTTTCTTTAATTCTATATATATATTTTATCTTTGTTTTCTTTCCCGTCAAATCTTAAATAACAGCACGCAAAAAACTGGCTACTTTAACATAGATTTAAGTCTAGAAAAGTAGCCAAGACAACGCTGTATATATCAGAGGTGGAGTCTACTCCATCCCACACAATAAACATATTAAAATGTTATATTATAATATATTCACATCTGTTATAACAAAAATATGTATGTCAATAATAAAATTCCATTATTAAAATAAATCAATTTTGTACTGCAATGGATCCTAAAAACCTAGCAGAAATGAATCTATTTTATTAAATTTGGATAAACTTTGATACCACTTATATACATTTAAATTGACTTAATGTATATTTTAATAAAAATATATTTTATTAAAAATTTTACTAAAAAAATTTTCAAAACCTTGTTTTGTGATATTTTTAAACAAACTAAATTAATCAATCAATAAGATATATAAAAAAAATCTGTATACAGAAAAAAACATTTACTATCGGAATACGAATAAGTTACCTCTATGTCAACCGAGTACTTAAGCTTTTATTATAAAATAATAGAAATCTATTTCAAGTGAGTCCCGTAACTTTTTTTTTCGATAGAGTTTTTCTTTGTATCTTTCTAAATTATTAATCTAATTTGTTTTAATTATTAAATAACTATGCTCTATAATAGCAACTTCACAATAAAAATGCGATTTCATTTTAAATAATAGAAATGGTTTCGAATAAGTAACCGAGTTACAGACTGCAGTACAATATTTTCAAAAAAATTATAAAGTACAATTTATTTATTAAAATAAACTAGATAATCATTTACAATGTACTCAAAGTTTCATATATGTAAAAACTAAACACTTCTTTTTTAATTCTACTAGTTTAATTTACTTGAGATGCGTTTCGCTTATCAATTAATGTGATTATACAGTTCTAAAAACTTACCTCGAAAACAGTAAACTGAATATCACACTTAAATGCACCTATAACATTTTACAGGTTTAATAGTTAATATTAATTAAACATAACAAACAAAAGATTTTTTTTAAATATCAAAATTTGTCAATTGTGTTTAAAATATGTGGATGTAGTGTAACTTGCGCGCAATCTTGTAGACATGATTAAAGGTAATTTAAATAGTATATGTTGTTTAATGATTTATCCCTGTATTGTTAAAGCAACGTTTTTCAGAAATATTTGTTATTTTATTAATAAATATAATAATAAACATTCAGATCTGTCCAGAACGCTCTGAACTGAAGAAAAATATTGCACAATCTTGGAACTCTAAATACAGATGTCGCCAAATAGTGCATTATTATCGACAATAATTTAGATAGTTCTGATCTAAAATAATAACAGATGTATTATTTTTATTAAATGAGTCGCGTTAATAATTTTATTATAGGTATATCTTTTCTATCTGCGCTTGATGTGATGTATAATTAATAATCGCGAATGAAGATTTTATAATTTTGTTTGTGTATCGGAGCGGACATTGTTCTCGTTTTCGAGAATGAATAACTACATTTTTCGTTTGTTGTGCGGTAGTACAACAGTTCAAAAATACCAAAAAAAAAACCGCTCTGAAACCGTGCATGACACGAGTTAATCGTCGGGTTTTATGAATAGAAATAATTGGGGATACGAAATAATAAAAATGTAGAAAAATTGTATTTTTATAACGGCATACATGATAATCTCGTGCAGTTCGACAGGTAATATTGTACTTTGTGTAACAATGAAAAATAAAAACATGTGTACATACTATTCTTCTTCTATTCTAGGCTAATCATTTTAATGAAGCACCACCATAATAAATATTTAGAAGCATTTCGTTTAGATTTGTATGGTTATAAAGGGCCCACTTCGTTCCTGCGTGGCGTGAGTGAAAAAAAACCTCATGAACTTGAAGTCGGAATATTTAAAAGGATTTGTTTAATTACATATTTGAATTTTAATTCATTCTAACACTAAGATATTAGCTTAGGATCGAAGAGGGCGTTTCGGGGAGCTAACCCCTCCCCTTGCAATGAAGGAGAACTCATAAACTGTTCTCCCTCGAGACGAATTTACTTAATTAAAACAGATAACTGTATATAAAACAATTCCAAAAATTTAATTGTTAACTTTAATTTTCTATTCAATTAAGATGATTTTTATTTAATTTATAGAATAAAACTTATATATTTGGATGTTTCTACTGTTTGCGTTGTTAACACTTAGCTATATTTTCATCATCATAATTTTTATTCCCGTATCCTAAGCAATATTAACCACAAAGTTAATATTGCTAATTTTAAAAGTATTATATATATTTACTTACTGTTATATAAAATATTATTTAATATAGAAAAGAGAAAACATTAAGTAATCTTAACCTAGAGATATTAAAAGCACGTTCGACATTTTCGCTATTTTAGCAAATATTTTTTTACTGGTAAATGACTACGTCCAAGACTTAGAAATAGATTAGATTAGAGATACGTAATATCATTATGAATAATTATTAAATGAATATTGAACTTGTATATATTAAACATTCTAGGTCGTTGCATGGAGAGCCAACACATATGTGCCCATTATTATGAAAGTGGTCTAGGTAAAGAATTTAAAAAAAAAACAATAATTTCGCGTCACACTGTTTTAAACTAATATAATATGATGCAAATTATAACAATTTTGAAAAGTTTTAAGCGTTATATTTAGTGTATTGTTAAGAAGTTCAACGGTATTCCGTTAGTGTTTATTTTGATAATAGAGTAGATCATTTCAACCTTAAATTTTGTATTTACTTATAAACTATATGCAACGTTTATATGTCGAAATAAATTTTGAAACGTTCTGTTGTGTAACAAAAATATTTTATAATCAATTCAAACGCAAACCTTTAAATATCTCGAAATGAAAGAAACATGCCTTACACCATTTTTATAATAATGAGCACATATATATGTGCTTTTTTCAGTTTACATTTTTTTTGTTACGCTCTGTTCATCTTCCCCTGTTTCACTACATGACAACTAATAAGGCTCAATGTTCCGCCTTCGGCTACCATCCCTATAGAGTTGCCAAGATGGTACAGGGAAATCGATCCTTTGACGTTCGCAACACATATTTAAGCTAGCTCTCTCTCGCTAGAACTCTCATATTCGGTAATTTTCATTCAATCCATTAATGTTAGTTGCTATTCCACTAAGATATATCATTTCGGCAGACTGGATTCTTGATTACACTCTCTCAGTGGGATTTCATATTTGGTGACCACGTATTGAAGTTAATCTGTATTGTATTATGTATTTGGTCTCCACATTTAGCTAAATGTAAGAAAAATTAAAATTATTTTTATTATTATGGAGAACACATTCTCATTGTGTAGTTGTAATTATTCAGAACATAGATGTGTGATGTTTTAAATACTAATATAATGTATTAATTATAAATATATACACATAAAATCAATTTTGTCAAAAAATATTGTTTTTACGCTACCGGGATTCGAACCTGGATCTCTATTTCCAATCCGGGGAAGTACACTACCAATTGTGTTATAGCGCTATTATTTTTCATGACAAATTTTCGAACCTCTATGTTACACTTTTTCAAATTAATGCATCATTATTAGACATTTTTATTACATATACGGGTATATGTTTTTGATTAATGAATTTGACACCCCGAAGAAGGATATTGTATTTACCGAAATCGGTTAGTGTTTTAAAATTACTCATTAAATGGTTATTATAAATAATCTATAAAAAATTAACATAATAAACTACAAAGATCAATTACTAATATTTAAAAAATATATTTATTAATCAAATTTTACATCTAATAATGGGTGTTTTTTTAGAGGTATAGAACAGTAAAATGAAATAAAATACATTAATTAACACATAAAAATTGTGGTAATGGACGTGGTATTGAATTTATTGGAAAAATAACTTTATGCCATTAGTGTTAAAATATAATTTCGCGCATATGGGCGCGGTGGCTGGCTCGAATAAAGCGCCATCTGGAAGTCCACTTTCGACCACTTTTTGGAGCCACTGGGACCGCATATCGGCAATAACGTGACGAATGTTGATTTCCAAGTCGTCAATCGTCTCTGGTTTATGGGCGTATACTAGCCATTTCACATATCCCCATAGAAAATAATTCAAGGGTGTTAAATCACACGAGGCCAATTCAGTGGTCCATTACGCGAAATTATGTGCTTACCGAATGTTTTCGTCAATTAATTGATTATGGCGCGCTGTGTGGCATGTTGCGCCGTCTTGTCGAATCCACAGCTCTTTCACATTAATGCCATTCAATTGGGGAACGAAAAAGTCAGTAATCATGGATCTATAATGCTCTCCATTGATTGTAACGTTCTGGCCGGCATAATTTTTGAAGAAACAACAGCTTCTTGGTAGGCACTGTCCGACGACTCTGCGGATACCTATTATCAATTAGAGTATGCTTAGTACTAAAACGATCCATGGTTATTTGAATTACTTACTCGGATGGATGATTATGTTTACCATAAAATGGACGTAGCACACGGTAAGTTACGCGAACTGAACCACGATTTTCGAAACAAATTTGCACAATTTGTAAGTGTTGTTCTGAAGTAAGTTTATTTATTGGGGAAATGGCAAACTAAACTGAGCACAAATCACCTGTCAAATTAGCTGCCGTTGAAAAAAGTGTTGCCAATTCGAAAAACAACCCTCTAAAAGAAATATGTAATGCTTAATGTAATGTACAACAAATAAATGTAATAATGCCATTGCAAAATAAAATACGAGTATCAATCACAAGATTTAAGATTCACCGCTGACTATGAATGCACGTACATGATCTTCTGATCTCCTGAAATTTTCAAAGCTACAAGAATATTTATTTATTACAAAATCGTCAATGCATTCAAACATGACATTTACGAGTACATTACATAAGACATCGTTATTAATAGACTGACAACTATGGTTGACCGTAACATTAAATAAATGAACTTTTATAGATTCATTGATTTATTGTACAGGCATATGATATTTCTTTTCTAAATGTAGGGTTGCGCGAGAAGCGGCTACCTCGACAGGCGCCATTAAAATTGCATTGTTACACAAGCCACAATGAAGTCCAATTTGCGAGACTGCGCTAACTACGCGAAACAGAAACTCGACGGATTTTCTCTGCGTTTCGGTACCGACGTACCCTGAGAAAGAGTTTAACATCGGCGTGCGAGCCTTTTGTATGACAACCTTTTCAAATAAGGCAATTTATGCTAATATTTTACCTAAATATTACGTCATGCTATGTTATTATAATAATATTAAGTTTTAGCCTTTCGAACGATACCTTTGGATGGGAACTATAATTTAAAACTAAATGATATCTGTTTCTCTAATATATACATATTTTTCAACAACGTTGTTTATTTTCAGTGATATTTTTTTACGTAATATATTATATTTAAAAAAGTTATTTTATAATTATAAAAACAAATAATGAAATACCGGTTAATACCGGCTAAAATGCCAGAGAAAAAACGGGACCACGAATAGTCAAACGATACGCGATACTAAATAAAATCTGGAAACGTTTGTTACATTGCTTTTAAGGGAATTGATGTCATTGAGGTTGTTGTCACAAAATTTAAAGATTAAACTGTGTTTTTTCCTGGTATCTTGGTCTTTTAAACCCTCTGTTTTCCTTACTATATTGTATCTATAATAAATTCCTTCCACCCTTCCTACATCCCATTTTCCCAACTCCTTGTTCAATCATTTTGGTTTTTCGAGTCGAAGATTGTGCGCACATACTGTATACTAGAAACTGATGCAACCGATCACTCTATATAAATGTAATAATAGTATTAAGATTCGTGTCTCACTTTAAAGCAAGAATGCAGGTTACAGGTATTTAAAAATAAAGAATTGCGTATGATTTACGTCCTAATACCCCATGACCTGACTGGAGAATGGAGGAGAAACGGGAACGGTGTGCTTTCCCAGATATACTGAGGATGGTGAAAGGGACACGTTGCTATATAGTGAGAGTAGATACAAGTATTCACACATAAGCCAATAGGAGAAACATTGAGAAGACTTTTGTAGGTGGGGAAATACAAACCTGCAAGAAAAACGTGAGTTTCTAATAGACTAGATCCCAACGACGATGACAAAGGATGGATGGTGCCGTAGTGATTGTGGTCATGGACCATGAGGTCGCTAAATAAGAAGAAGATTGTATATACAAAACGTTAGTTTGTTTTCTTTTTAATTCCACTTGAACAGATTTATATAAATTATTTGGTTGAAAATTGCTTCAATAAAATCCTATTTACATTTGAACCAATCGTTTCTATTCGATTATATCACATGAATCTATCGCATTAAATAATACCGGCTGAAGCGTACCATAAATAAAAATTAATGTGTATAAATTATATATTATGATTTAGAATTTATAGTATTTCTGGAGTAATTGAATATTAAAACTACACGACCTAGTTTTAATGTGGTTTTCGCAGACAAATTTACAATGCTTTTATTGCAGACATAAAAACTTTTGCCAGTGTTTGATATCTTGAAGATGATCGTAGTATATAGTGACTAGATGTATGGTATGTATCGGTGTGCGATAAATAGGAATATCACGAATTATGTCATTGCTTCATAAATCCGATGACCTATAAAACTATGAAATCAAAAGTTCAATACGGCCATCTACATGTCTGATGGTGTAGCTGTGTAGATATTATTAAAACATTTAATTGGATAATGTCTCATAATAAGCATAATTAAAAGTACAATACAAAAATGTTAATAATAATCTATATTAAATACTAAATTAATGTATTAATTATAAATATAGTCACCGGGATTGACGCAAAAACAATATTTTTCGACGAAATTGATTTTATATGTATATATTTATAATTAATACATTAATTTAGTATTTAAAATATCACAGACCTATGTTCTGAATAATTACAACTTCACAATAAGAATGTGTTTTCCTTAATAATATATGTTGTATCAATGTGTCCATAATTTAAAAATGAATTGATAATTCTGGCGTCTGCAAGTCGGTTTACTCAAAGGTATTTGAGATTCTGTAAAAATAATGTAGATGGCTTTCAAATAATGGAACGACAGGTGTATTAATTTGAAAAATGTAACATATAGGTTCGAAAATTTGTCAAGAAAAATACTGGCGTTATAGCACAAAGGTAGTGCACTTCCCCGGATTGGAAATAGAGATCCAGGTTCGAATCCCGGTGACGCAAAAACAATATTTTTCGACAAAATTGATTTTATATGTATATATTTATAATTAATACATTAATTTAGTATTTAAAATATCACAGACCTATGTTATGAATAATTACAACTTCACAATAAAAATGTGTTTTCCTTAATAATTATCTATATTGTAAGTTAAATTAATCAATTAGAACGATGCACAGAAAAAATTATTTACGCAAAAATATTTTTCGGTGGGTAGATTTTACTGTACCTATATCTTTCTAATTGTTACTTTAATTAGTATTATTAAAAATACAACATAACTATATAAAATGTACTTTATTTAAAAAAAAAAAGTTCATGTTAAGGTAAAGTTAAGCGATCATTTGCTTGTACCCATTACATCAGATTAGAAAGAGTAAAAAAGTAACGGGATTTTCTATGAATCTTCCGAGCAGCAACGAAATAAATAAAAAATACACAAATCTACTTTTGCTACCTAGCCATTCCACGTACATTTTAATAATATCTGTAATGCGGGGTACTTACATATTCGAGAACTTCCGAGAAATTTGCACACATTAAAAAAATAATTGAAAGTGTGATTTATTACTTTATTCATTTTAAATATAAGGAAAATATAACAAATATTTAATAATGATATTTAATTAAGATGTCGAGAGCAAACTCGCAAATGATATATTCTCAAAGTCACGCCTTAGTCGGCCTCATTTAAAAATGAGAGAAAGCAATAAATTACTTTCAAAACTCAAAAAATCTTTGTCAGTTAACTAATGGCATATTCACACCAATTTAGAGTTTTATGAGATTTTCAAATAGTCGAAATTATTAGATGTATTTGAAATGAATGACGTTTTTTAATGAAACAAAAAATATATTATTAAGGAGATTATTATTCTCCCTTTTAATACAAGTTGTATCAATGGGTCCAAAATTTAATAAAAATGAATTGATAATTCTGGCGTCTACAGTAGGTTTACTCAAAGGTATTTGAGATTCCGTAAAAACAATGTAGATGGCTTTCAAATAATAGAACGATTGATGTATTAATTTGAAAAAGTGTAACATATAAGTTCGAAAATTTGTCAAGAAAAATACTGGCGCTATAACACAATTGGAAGTGTACTTTCCCGGATTGGAAATAGAGATCCAGGTTCGAATCCCGGTAGCGCAAAAACAATATTTTTCGACAAAATTGATTTTATACGTTTATATTTATAATTAAAACATTAAATTAGTGTTTAAAAATATATATATATATTTGAGGATGTTGATTTTTATTAAAAAGAACAAACACAACCTTTTTCCACCTCTGTGTCAATTTTTTAATCAAATTATTATAAAATGTTTTAGGCTTTGATTAAAAATATTCGGTACTCTTTTTTTCACATGGTCTGCATTTTGAATTGATTTTCCATCTAGAAAGTGTTGCATCGATCGAAATAGATGGTAGTCGGTAGGAGCACGGTCTGGAGAATAAGGTGGATGAGATAAAACCTTCCAACCAAGTTCCTTGATTTTATCCAGAGTCACCAAGTTGGGATTTGTTTTCTTCCCTCAATTCGTGTGGAACCCATACACCTTGTCTCCAAGTCTTTCCAATATTCTTAACCTTTTACCTGCCAACTATATTTGAAATGTAAGAATGGTAAGACGAGACAAGGTTTTAACTTATTTATCAAAAGCTGGGTTCACAGATGCCAAAATAATATAAAGATATGACTTTAATCCATGCAAGTTTACAAGGTCCAAAAGTGCGTGTTAACACGCTCATGTCATTTAAAAGGTTAATATGTATTTGCACTGTTGTATAGGAGTAGTTTAGCGTTTCAGCTAGCTGGTGAATAGTTCCGATAGGATTTGCTTTCATTTCAATAGCCTGGACATCATCGTCTACCTTTGTTTGTTTTCCACATCCAGGACTAGTCTTGATGGCATCATCATATTTAACATTTACATATATCTAACGTATCATCTACCACATCACAAATGTCAAAAGTGGCTGTAGTTAACGATTTTTTTTAAGAAACTCATAATATGCAATTTCGTATGAATTGTTCACTCGATATAAATTCTGCCATGATAAATTTGAGTTAATATATTTATATTAATATAGAAATGTAGTACCCAGTTGTGCACCAACATAAATAAAGGTATTGTCAGGAATTAACGAATTAAGCTCAACTGAACATCTAAATTTAACTTTTTAAAAAACGACCATCACTTCGTATACATCTATTAGTAATATTATAGTTGTGAGATCAAAAAGACTGTAGAAGCCTAGCTAGTTATCACCAGCGAAAACCCCAGAACTCTCCAAAGGTTTCGAGGTCCTTTGGAGAGACAATATAGAAAGATAAAATTGGAAGGGGGTTTCGGACTGCAACGAGACTCGACAAAAAGTCTTTCATAGAACTCCGGCCGGATTACAATCACTAGACCAGACCACTCGATAATGAGATTTCCGGATAAAGATATATGCAAATAGATTGTAGGTTTCGAATATCTGGATGATTTCCTGCCTGCAGAAGGTTTGTGCAGTCGGCATTGAACCCGGATTGCCCAAGCTCCAAATGACGAAAATAACTAGTTATGAATGTTAGATAATTTGGATAACATATTCACTTAAAAATAATGTTTAGGTTGGTGAAATTTTTTATCAAATTTAAAAAACATTTAAATTTTTTTATACTTAATTCAAATTATAAAGTTCGTTAAACTGAACTCGTAACTTAAAATTACTACTTTTAATGAACATATTTCAAATTGACTAAGTTAATTTGTTTTAAAATGATTATGCTAGTAATTACAGCACAATTTAAACATATTATGCACTTTTGCGGTATGTACCTATGTCCACGGATGAGACATTAATCTCGGTAAAGGTATGTATGTACTGGTTGCGTCATTTTACTCTGTGCAAGAAATATATGAGGTGACAACTCATAGCTCGATTTGCGTTCATCTCTGTACGATGATCTCCGAGAGAAATCTTATCCGTGAACACGGTCTAATACATTGTTCTGTAAAAATAACCTTACGCCTCCGTCAATTAACTGAGTTTTATTAATAAAATAACGTGTTAAACTTTGACCATAATTATTGTATTTAATAAATTGACTTCATTTTTAATACCTTTAGTTTTGACGCAAGTCGAGTACCTACTCCTTATGCATTTTGTCTATCCATTATAAACCTCAATATATACCTGTCTCGCTATGGCCAACTAATTACTTAAGGATTTCGTCGACGGCATTCATTACATTCTGATACCGAACTGTCAAGATCTGTGTACTTTTTCTACCGCCGTTTGTAACGCTAGGACCGCGAAAGACAGTATTCTCAACATCTCCGGAAGTGCAGTGATATCTCGGTTCTTCACTAAAAGAGGTGAAAGTCAACTGAAGGTGAAAACAACGTCCAACCCAGAACTTTAGAGCAAGGTAGGCCAGATCCATCTGCTATTATTTTCCTTCCTGAATCCATTTCGGGTTACATTAACTAATCATTATTATAATCGGTACAGTCCACGGTATATTATCCCACTACAGTTGGACATTTTTATAGTAAATAATTTATTAATAAAAAAATGTTTGGTTGTGTATTTGTCTCATTTTATTTTACATTTTTAAAACCTTTTATCAATAAGCGATATCTTTTCTCAGTAAATATCAGTTAACAGTATCAGAAAATATTTTTTTAGTATTACTTATCCATACATACATATTACCTATGTGATACAAAGGATATCAAAACCCAATATATATGTAATCCCAATGTGCGTGCTTTCAACCGTCCAATGTATATATTCGTTATCGGACATGGTTTCGATTATTTATTAAAAGCTATCAGCAAGCCTCAGATCCTTCACACCTCTATAACATAAATAATACTTGAAGAAGGGTTAATAGTGAACCATTGTTGATTATATCTATACGTTTGTAAACAGGTTGTAGCATCTCATAATTCATGATTGTTAAGGGCATTCACCCAATCTATATCCTTACATTGTTGAAGTCTGTTTATAATAAAACTACAAAAAATAATTGATATCTTCTTTAGGTATAAAAAACAATTATGATTTCTCAATAATGTACTGTAAAATTACATATATACGAACGTTCTGACAGTTTTGCTGACTATTTTTCTAGGGGTTATTCTAGGGAACATTTCCGGAATTTATTAGGATGTGGGTCTCTCGCTGGGGGTTGCTGGTATGGGCGATGTCGGGAAGAACAGTGGCTAGAGCACGGAGCATTCTAGTGGCTCTCCCTTGCACCTCTCGCGACCTAGATAGAATGAATTTCTACCGGACTGTGACCGAATTCTGCGACTGAGACACATAAATGTGACGCCTACCCTCCCCTTTTGGGGGTGTATGATTTGCATAGCTTCTTTCTGGCTGCCGTTCTGAATTTAATATGATAACGAGTCTCACGTTTATTTGTTCAGCTATGACTCTGGTACGATGATACCGGAGCCAACCTATGATGGTGTTATGATAATAATGTAATAAAATAAAATAAATATGTAATTATGACGAATCGATATGAGAGTAAACAACTCTAAAACGATTCGTGATAGGGTGTAAATAAATAATAGGGGTTAGATCTTAAACCTTACCCAATTCTAAAAAATACAACATTTCTGGTTAAATATTGTAAAGTTCAGTATTAATCTTAAAAACAAACCAAGAATTTACTAAAACTATTGATAACTTATTTTACCTAGTTCGTATACAAAATAATAAGGTAAAAGTGACCCGCACCTACCGCACGATTATTATCGAATATGAACTATTGCAAAACAAACAAGGGGCTAGTAAAAGAGTGCTGAAAAACTGCCGTAAATGAAGGGTAAATACCTTACTTTGATTTAACAAACAAATTGACCCAATAAAATCATCAAATGAATGGTAAAGAACCTACAAGATTGAATGAACTAATAATATTTGAGGGTGACCATATTAAATTGTAATACGACTGAAAATGTTGAGAGAAGAATTTTTGTAATTTTTTAATCTCTCAAATAAAACGTAATGTAATAGATAAGTCAAGATGAGAATACACGATTGTATTTTTTTTGGCAACGGCTTTTGCTTGCTGTAAGTATATAATGCCTTGTTTTTCTAAATCGACTTCAAATATTCTTAAATTTTGTGAAAAAACCGATACAAAAATTGAGATTAAAGGAAATTAAAATGATAATAACTTGATTTACTTAATTAAAAAATAACCTGTTACGTTTACATACTTATTATTTTAAATATATAGATTAAGATATATACTTGATTATAAGAATATTTGTCTATTTAATGACTATTTTATAATACAGTAAAATACGAGCAGGGTACAGAATTAAGTGTTTTTACTTACCTGCCAAAATCTTCAGTTATATATAAAACTTACTCTTGATATATGAAACTGAAAAATACGTAATAATTATTATCATTGTTTTTAGAAGATAGTGTTTTGATTGATAGCAGATTTTATAGCGCAGTAGAAACTTTTTAATGCAAAAGCCTACGTACGCAAACTAATAAGCATCGATTTATTTCTTAATTGTAGTCATAAAGCATTCACAGCTCGGGGCATTGTCTTATAAATTAAACAATGTTATCTCACGACTTCTGCATACGAAGAATACCGTACGTGGGTTTAAATGCAATTACCTTCGACATTCCCCAGATACTATGTGGCGCAAAATAATTATATATATATATACCGAAATTTATACAAATGATCTCGTAGATTTTCAATGCTATCGGATGACAATATAATGTATTCTTATTTTGTTAAAGTAAAAAAAAAAAAAAACTATCGTAGTTGGTTATGGCAAAACATCTTAGAAAAGCTTCTCTGATGAATATCCCACTGCCGGTAACATAACGCCATCTATTGATAGTTATGAAAACCGTTTGCAATTGGGAAATAGCAATAATCAAGGATTAACACCGCGATGTGTGAGGAAAGGTTCAACCCGTCGGCACGATCAAACATATCGGTATTTAATTGATTACCTTCGCCGGCATACCAGCGCAAATTTCCCTGCCGGTCTGGGGTGTGAATCATTGGTTGATAGGTGCCTTTGTGGTTAGCTCTCGGCTCTCGGCTATCTCCGTTCAGCAGACCGCATATTGTTTAAACAGCGATGCAGAGCGCATTGTTCCGATGATACACTTGCGTTTTTATTGCCGACTGCTTTTACTACCTTTGCGTAATATCTACCTTGAGTCGAGGGTTACATATTTTTGTTTCGTGACGGGTTTATAGAATATACATTCTAGTGCACAATGTAGGCATTCTTCTACATTACCTAGGTATAAACTTTTTCATTTATAAATAACAATTGTATTAGTGTGAGTAATACCATATACGTAATATGCACATTGTAACAGTGTATTGATGCCGCCTAGCATTTTAATTGATCAGTGGGAAAGTTGTCGTTTAAAATTAATTATAAACATGGCGTCTACAAAAAACTATGTACGGAATAATTGAATGTTGCAAAATAGGAAAGTTCACATTGTATTTATATTCATATTTGTTAATTTTTTAAATATGTTTGTTGTATTTTTATATTGTTATAAATATTCTTAAAAACATATGTTCCAATAAAATATTTTTTCTCTGTACATACATATATTTAACTCGATTTCTATCACATAATAAATATATGATAGATATATCGCAAAAAAGGTGTACCTATGTACATAAAAATGTAAGCTCTGTATGTGTTGTGTGTTCAATTTCATGACTTTTGCGGCACCACATATTTTTTTAATGCATGTAATCTTGAAACGGGCTGAAATGAAAAG
Source organism: Eubasilissa regina (assembly GCA_022840565.1). Lineage (NCBI taxonomy): Eukaryota > Metazoa > Arthropoda > Insecta > Trichoptera > Phryganeidae > Eubasilissa > Eubasilissa regina. The sequence goes on from JAINEB010000025.1 coordinate 19,269,474, forward strand.
TAGTTTAATAACAACGAACCAACTCAAAATGTATAATCGATTTTACGAAAATAATCAAAAATGTATATTTGATACATCCAAGTTGTAAATATTAATTAAATGGTTAATTATAAAGATATACATATAAAATCAATTTTATCGAAAAATATTGTTGTTGCGTTATCGGGATTTTGATTTTATATGTTTATCTTTTAAATTAATACATTTAATTAGTATTTAAAACATTAGTTCTGAATATTACAACTACACAATAAGAATGTATTCTTCTTAATAAAAGTTGTAAGTCGCAACTATCATATTTTTTTCAAAATAATAATAAATAATAAAACATATTTATCAGTACTTAAAGACACAAAATCTAGCAATGGCATTCCAGAATAGGTGGGATAATGGTTGAATACAGCAATTTTCTCATAACAATTTCACAACAAGAATGTGTTCTCCTTAAGAAAAGTTGTAAGTCGCAACTATCATATTTTTTATAATAATAAAACATATTTATCAGTACTTGAAGACACAAAATCTAGTAATGGGATTCCAGGATAGGTGGGATAATGGTTGAATACAGCAATTTTGTCATTCTAAAGCATACAGCAATTTTCTCATTACAATATCACAATAAGAATGTGTTCTTAATAGAAGTTGTAAGTCGCAACTATTATATTTTTTCACAATAATAATAAATAATAAAAGTTATTTTTTAGTACTTGAAGACACAAAATATAGTATGGCATTCTAGGATAGGTGGAATAATGGTTGAAGACAACAATTTTCTCATTCTAAAGCTACGTTGAAGTAAGGTGCAAAAATTTAGCATTTATGGTAGCAAGAATTGATTATAGTAGTAAATATTTCAAAATACTTTGAAAGAATAAATAAATTGACCAAAGTTAAAAAACAGTGATATGATAACCCGAAACACGATGGCAGGTAAAGATAATAAACATCATTATATATTGCTCATTAATAAATACAGAAGTATCATATCTGTGAAAGAAGAGATTCGTGCATGCAGCGATGACACCCGCATGTCTGTGGATTATCTGGTCAACATTTTCCACATTTCATTTTAACCCTTCCCAAATCATGCAGTAACACCGGTCCCAATTAAACCTTCGGTAAATACACGCGGTATAAAATTAATATTTTAGATAATCATAAGGAAAATATTTGCGCGTAAGAATGACTTGTAAAAAAACAATTATGAAAAGGGAATCGTACAAAAATAATTATTTTTTAATTCAATCCGTTGTAAACATAATATGTTGGTGAAAACTTTTGTGATATTATAGAAAGAGACCACTGATTATTTTCACAGTGACGAGAATAACAAATATACGAATACAATTGTCTCTTTCTCACTAATTAAATTAAGAGAGATAAGAAGGAAGGACGCATTTTATTTGACTTATTGAATGGTCTAAATAATGTTATTATATTAATAATTTTTTTCAATATTTCGAATAAATTTGTGCTATTAAAACCATTTAAGCAAATAAAAACATTTTTTATTTCTGTTATTTACGGTAACACGAGTTGACAGCATGGCGGTATTTTATATCACAGTACGGTAAAGGTTAACTTAGTCAACAGTTTTCGATGTCTGTTTTGACTGGCCATTTTTCTTTGAACTTTCGTGGCCGGTCCCATGCCGGCTTTGGAGGCGATAATAGAAATAATACATAATAACGAGCCAGGGACCAAGTGTGAACTGACTTTGTAATAAATAAAACAATATTCAAAAACCGGTCGGTGGGTTGTCACAGAAACGGTACAGCATGTACCAAGAGCACCAGACATCGTAAAAATGCATGTTTTTAGTTCCGGCTGCGTGCATTTTATGTGTTCAATTGCGTGTCTACAACACGGGACTGTCTTTTGGGCTGGTGATTGAAATATTGATATGACTAATGTCGGCTTTCCTCACACACGGAGAAATTGTCACAGACATGTTTTCTTAACATTTTTATTAGCACTAGAAAGAGGACACTTGTAATAAATTATATTTACATGAAAGAATGCGTTTTTGGTGTGACTCTTGATTTATAAACAGATAATCTAGCAGTTACGTTTTAAAATATGGCATTATATATGAAACTCATTCTTAATGATTACATCATTCTGAGACAGAAAGGCGGTGAAGATTTATGTGATGATAAAAAATCTCATTAAATGTAGCATTATAATATTGCTTTTCATTTGTTGCATAATAGCGCGAGGCAGAAACTCATTTCATTCGTAAACACAGTAAAAATTTATTAAACTCGTATATATCATATTGACATTAAATCAAAGAGCTTTTCTGTATACTTACTGGAATATTAAACAACAAAAAAAAACTGCCTGTTGAAGCGGTTTTCGGGGACCCGGATAGATGACTTCGCCCACACTCTCGGCCCAAACCCGTGCCTTGGGTCAAAGCAGTAGATACCCCTTTGTGGCGCCTCGCATACCCGAGGGAGTACTTGCATACAAACACATTACACGATCAAATCAAGTATGTTCTCAGCGCTGAGCCTCGTAAAACAATTTCGTACCAATGAAATAACAAAACGGATGGAAATTAGGAATGTAAATAGAGAAGCTCGTTCTAATGCATTATTATATGGATGATATAAATATTATATTATTTAGGTCAACAGGGTGCACATACAATAATAAACGATTTTAAATTAAATTATGCAAATTCGTGATAGCGTTCCATAAATATTATAAACCGTTTTGGTTCATAATATTGAATATTAAAATGTCACGAATCTCAATTATATTCCTAATTTACGAGCATATTTTGTTTTACGTGTGTATACTAATTAGAAAGATATACAGATAAAATCAATTTATCGTAAAAATATTTAACAAATATCTGATATCTCATAGAGACAAAGCTATTTTTTTATTATATTTAATGGAAGTGTGGGGCAATCACAGGGCTTACTTAAGTGATCACTTTATATATATATATATATATATATATATATATATATATATATATATATATATATATATATATAACTTTTACTAATTCACACCACAAAATCTCCACAAGTTATATGCATGTTAGTATGTGGACTCGCTTCGAGTACCACTACATCATCGCCATCACTTAGCCAGGTCGTAAGTCTTGTGATTACCTCATACTTCCATATATTTTCCATTAAATGTAATAAAAAAATTGCTTTGTCTCTGTGAGATATCTGATATTTGTTTAATAACAGCGCCTTTGTAGGTAAAAATCCCGTAATTGTGTGTTCCTGGACATATTCAAATATTGGTAAAAATATTTTGTCGCCACCCGGATTCGAACTGGAAATGGATTAATTATTTAATTCTGAAATCTCCTATCGGGTTTTACTCCAAGGTGTTTGTGATTTTCCGTGATATGAAGCGGATCGTTGTTAAAAGTGGAATAACAGATGTGTACAATTTTAAAGTGTAGTATATAGAGTTGAAAATTTGTCGTTAACTTACTATGTTGACATGGTGTACATGTGACAACGGTGGTCGGTGCATTTCCCCGGATAAGAAAAATTCTGGTTCGAATCCCGGTGGCAATAAAATATTTATTCGATAAATTAATTTTTTGTGTATATATTTCTAATAGATACATTTAATTTGTATTAAAAATATCACAGAACTATGTATTGAAAAACTGCAATTGTACAATAATAATATGTTTTTAAAAAATATATTTTTTCGTTACATAGAATTTTTTCTGTATATCTTTCTATTTGATTAATTTATTTGTGTGTCGATACATTGTACGTACGTACAAGTTTTTTTCTTAGTATGGAATACTACAGTATTTGAGCCACATACATTCCGAGATTGCTCTGTGGTTAATGGCGACTATTCAACGTTTATTTGAGTTAGAATTTAGTAGGTTGTCATCAAATTTTTATTGTACACGCTTGATTTGTGTATCTGGCTAGTTTATTATTTACATTGCGTCAAAAATACCGTGCGCGGCAGTATACCACCACCATAATATTAACCTCGATTCCATTCTAATTATCTTGTTTCCTCTTTGGCTGTAATAATAAACATATATTATATTTTGAATAAAGGTGTTCATACAAAATACATGCCACAATAGAATTATAACAATTTCAAAACATCATAGATAACAAATCCACGTCTTGTGCAAGGTCCCGTGAAAAAAATGTTATAAAGCAAATCAATAATTAATGATGTAATATAATAAGTTAATGCAGACAAAATTAGACCTAATCTCTCAAGCATTGTGTGACATACAACGAATCACATTGTTGATGTATACTTATGTAATTTATTACTTGCAATTCACAATAGGCATTAAACATGATCGGGCAAGTTGTCACTGAATTTTTCTTCACTTTCATATCCGTGTTATCACTATTTAAACTGACTAACTCTTATAATACTCGTAGAAAGGAGAGGATTTATTATAATATCATGCTAACAAAAAAAAGGAATATAATTATCAATTATACCTAATATTTATTTTTAATTCATCAATTAAGAATTTCTTTCGAGCCAGTTAACTTAAAATAATAAATATATTTTATATAAATAATTAGACAAAATACTTTGTTTAAATCACTATTTATTGATTATTCAACATGTTTCGATACCTATGGTATCTTCTTTAGGAAACAATGTATACTGAAATTAAAAATACAAGCATACATAAAAACAAAACTATAATGTGGTGAATAAGAAAGAACTAACATGAAAACAAATTTAAAAGGTGACTATTTGCAAAGGGGATTTGGTTATTTATAATATTTAGCTTACTATTAACACTTTTTCTTATTTATAAAATTTCAAATTTATCTAACTGTAAACCCCTAGTATTTGTGTGTATAATTTCTAAACCATAGTTAATATCAAAAGAATGGATTGTTTCCAAAAAGTGATTGGAAAATTCTGAATAGTTGTTGTTATTTAGGTATCTCAAGTGCTCCTTAATTCTGTTTAATTATTTATATAAAATGAAACCATAAAGTAATTTTGCTAATATTGAAGAAGTAAATTAAATATATATTAAATTATTTTATGAACAATTTTAGCATTATATTTTCCATATTAATGTATTTTGCTGTTATGGGTCTGCCGTCAAGTTGGAGGTATATCAAGGTATATATGTACGTAATCGATATCGTTGAAATCATTATATTGGAAAACGATCAGACGTTGAAGGTTACACATGAAAAATATCATCCATTAGGTCCGTCAACGCTGTCCTTGCAGAATCATGATCAATTCCCTGATTTATAGCAGAAATTCAAATACGCTCGTGTAAAGACAACACAATTGAGTGAAATTTTTGTGGTGCCGTCGGCGACACACGACATATTTCTTCACGACATTCCAAGAATCTTTAACACGGTCGGTGTCGGCAAATTTGGGTTCTTGACTTAATTTATCAGGCATTCGTTTTGTTTCCAAAATTTTAAAGGCCACGAAATTTAACAAGGTATACCCTGTTTACAAATAATGTTGATCTTTCTTTAAACATTTAGATATTGTTTTATTAAATGTAAAATAATGTTTTTTTATATTATTATTTTCTCCATTCTCATTATTGAACACTACAAATAGGTCGAAATGTACAATATTTAAAATTATTTGTATTTATATTGATTATATTTACATATATACAATAATTATATTTTTTTCTTATTTAAAATGAATTTGATTCGTACGTACTTTTATCAACATTTTACATTATATTTCTTACCATGGGTAAAGACAAGCGAGGCTACCCTTAAAAGACATTACCACGTGTTTTCTATATAAGCTTATATATATATTACAGAATGTTTGTACATATATCAATCTATTCAAACATTACACACGCTATACCTAGACAGATGGAAGGTTCTAAGGGTATAGTATAAGCCTTACTAGTAAGTATCATTTCATGGTGGCTTATGCAGGCCTGTCGAGAGAAGGGATGGTTCGTAAAAAATGGAAGGTGCCGTGAGTGGAAGGGTGGACTATTGAGTATACATAGATATTTCAAGAAGCTGAATGGAATTTTCAGATAGTTATTAAGGATGATGTAAACTTTTTATTCGTATAACGATTGATAGGTACATCAATTGGCTTTTAATAAAATAAAACTTCTGAATTTAGAACATCTCATTTAATCATTCAAAAAGAAAATATTAACAAGACTTTGATAGACACTGATATTGACTTGGCAACAATGTTTTATTGCAAATCTAGAAGGCTTTTAGCTAAATTAAATTTAACTAAAAGCCGTCTGAAAATTTGGCGTTCATCGTGAAGCAATGTCTAGTCCTGTGCTTCCATTATCTTTTCGCTACTGATTTATGTTTAACAACGGTTTGACGGTCTGTGATATAATTTTAACAGGTGAATGATTGAGGTTTATGTCGTCGGTAGTCCAGCATAGAACGACCCTAGTAAAATATAAATAAAAACCTACAACGGTGCGATCATTCTAATCCGAGATTAATTTTTCCAATATTTTTAAAATTCTTCATTTCACATTACAAGTAGATATGTACTAATACAATCTATGATATTTTTATGAATATTTTTTATATAACACACAGTTAGAAAATAAGTATGTTTAAATGATAGTTCCACAAGAAGTACAGGGTGCCCACTGAAAGACTGTAGGATTTTAAAAAGCCTTAACTTGACGGTATGTAATTTTTCTTTTTTTGTGGGTAATAGAGCATCTGGAGATGATGTCCAGCAACGAATGAAAGTCATTCATATTTTCTATTATAGTGAAATATCAATTAAACTTTGTGCACGGTCACAGGAATGGTCATGCAGTGAAAAGAGTGTGAATTTTTAAGCTGGAAAATAGTGGTCATTTGAGGGATAATATTTTTCATATATAATATTGAAAATAAAAAATTAATAATATTTCCAAATAAAATAAATTAAAAAATTATGTGTCTGAAATTTTTTTTTTTATATCATTCAATCTTTGAGTGGCCACTCTGTATAATATATACGCCAAGGTAAGCGCCATGAAGATTATGGAGGATAAACATGAAACTGGAAGAAATGTACTTTTGAATTGAAGCTCTCACGACAATCGTATTATTAAAAAAAAATCTCTTCTTCTTCAGCCCGACTGCGTCCAATACTGTACATAGGTTTCCCCTTTGTCTAATTCTCTAGATCCGTTTCTAATTTTAAATCTAAATAGTGGCGATACAAAAAAAACATTCGTTCATAGTTCAGATGATTATCTACTAAAGGTTTAAAAAAAAAATCAATTGTGGAATACACTTAACGAAAAAAATAATATCAGTGTACATATTTATATATATATATCAAATTTCATTTATTAAAAACATAGACAATTCAAATATAATTACCCAAAAAAAGAATTCTTCATTTAAAATCAGTATAACGATTTTATTAACGGACACTTTGTATCCGTTAAGGGCGAGACAGCAAAAAGTGCTAAGAGTCGGTGACAAATATGTTGTCTATTGAAAGCCTCTTCGAGGCTTTCACTGCGCAGGCAGCCGCCGCAAACATTTATGTCGTCACTGATTATCTGCCGTGTGATTGGTTGGATCGTAAAAGGATAAACGGGCGCCATTCAGAAGCGGAAAATTGATTTCTTTATGTAACTATTAATTTTATTGTATCTTTACGACATATTGATGTATCGCATGAAATAGGAATGTCGTAAAAATAAAAAAAATGAGCGGATTTAATAATCTTGTTTTCACGTAAAACTAGATTGTAAGTCAATACGTATTGTGCGGAGTAAATATCTACTTATTTTTGTATCGCACTAATGAAGGACCGAATTAGTTTCAAAACGTAGTAGTAATGTATTATGTTCTTGAAATACTGAAATAAGTGGATTTTTGTCGCATTCTCTATATCTGTACTTCTTCCATACAGCATTAAATTAAATTAATCATATATAAAAAATATTTTGGGTAGTAATTAGTTACTACCGGGAAAACGCGTTGAATTCGTTTGTGGGTCAGTATGTTCATATTTAGTCTGATTACGATGAAATTTAACCAATAGTAAAAAGTTTTAGGGCCGGTTATGTGATCAGTGGTAACTTTTTACTATAGTTAAAAAGTTACTAAAGTAAAATTTTGCGAAAACGGGTTGCTTGATCGTTGGTAAAAAAATATTTACTTCTCAAAAGTACATCCCGTAGTAAACTGATTTTATTCTCCGATATCCGATAGTAAAAACGAGAGGCTGGCAGAAGAGGAACGAAAGTAGACTGAATGCAGTGAAAATGCAAATCTATTTATAACAGAGTAAAGAATGAAGAAATAAGGAAAAAATGTAAATCTGATGTTAGTATAGTGAATAAGATTGAGAAAGGATCAGTTCGGTAATTTGGTCATATGGAACGGATGAATGAGGAGGATATATGACGCAAGTGTTGATGGCAACAGAGATGAAGACTTGGCACGATAAGGTAAACTAGATAATGGAGAATGGATCTGTTAGAAGCCTCATCAATCGGCGAGCTTGTATGAGAAGATGTATGAATGCGGATAAGGCGAGAATTGTGTGTCAGGACAGAGGAGTGCGGCGCTCTATCCTTTCTGCCTACCTCCGCGGGGAAACGGCGTGATGGTAAGTAAAAACGAGAATTGATGGTTAAATATGGCGGACTTTTCACAGCTATTTCAAAAGTCATCTGTCACATTGATATATTGAAAGTTGCAGTATACGACAATTAATCATTCAATATCCCGCTATTTTAGTGATTAGAGTTCGTCCGATGATGATCTCGTTGTTTAATATACATTAGCACATAATCCGAAAAAAATTCGCCACTGAAGTGACAGGTCTCAAACATAGGGTCAATAGTCACAAATAAAGCAGAAAATAGAGGAAATTTCATGATTATTCGCTTTGCTACATTGCGAAGCGAGATTGTCTTTGATAGTAGTAAATTTGATGTATCTGTACAATACTCTCCTCTCAATATCCTGCCCCCACCCCCCGCAAAGGAAAGGAAAAATGTACTACTGATCATACAACCGGCCCTTAGTTGATCAACTGAATAATACGGTAATACGTAATATAGATACATGTTTGAATCGTGGATTTGAATACAATCTATATAAAACGTAGTCAAACAAACACGAGCATATCACGAAAAGAGGGTCCATAAAGTTGACGGTCACAATTTGTTATGTCGTCAAGTCCAGGAGACAACAGGGCCGATTCCAGGATCAGATAAGGCTTAAGGACGCAATAAAGATGGCTACCTGAACCGAATCACGTGATATCTCCTCCATGTCCTTAATGAAGTAGGTTCACATGGCCGGCATATCTGCAGCGGGGCTTTAAATCAGATTTGCCGGGAGAAAAAATTTCAAATGGGAACATAAATTTATCCACGTTTTATTACGGTCGCGCATAGAAACAAAAACCATTTTTCACTGAAGTGAAAATGTTTTATTTCTATTGAAACGTATCGTTTAAAAATAAATAATTAACGTCGTCCTAGTTTGTTAATACTTTAGGTGAAAACATATTTATTTCAAGCGCTCTTTTAATATTTGTATATATTAATATAAAACTCGCAGCATGTGTTGCGTCATAAAAACGTTCCATGTTCGTCCTACATCAGAGAGTCGGCTGCAACGACGGCGTGTGTCAGCGTCCACCTGGTACTGCTTGTATGGAGTTACTTCAGTTACTAGTAGCAACGTAGCTATTAGAGATTCCAACCCGAAAATATTCGGTCTTTTTCTACTATTCGATATTTGTGCAGCTATAGTTCGAATAGTATTCGTACTAATTTCTAAGGATGGAATATTGAACAATTCTCAGGATTCTGATTTGGACGTGGAAGAGATACCTGTTGCTCGTTCGAAGATTTCATCGACGTCCGAATTGCAGACTGTATTAAGGAGCACCATTTTATCCCTCGTAGAAACTACTAATGTTTGTTCCAAGAATCTAAAAAAAGATTTTAGATATTTTGACAACTTAAAAAAACACAGAAAGATCTACTATTTAAAACATTTTTAACAGTTAAGCCAACGTCAACCGCTAGTGAGTGGGTATTTTTAACTGGAGCGACGATACAAACAAAATTAAGAACTAATTTAAATTGCGAAACGTTATTTTTAAAACTACAATAAATAAGCAGTTTATAATAAATCAGCTCGTTTTTTTATAAATTTGGATGTACTTACGTATAATACGATTTATTCGAAATATTAAAAATTAATTTCATACTGTTGTCATATTTTAGAAATTAATCGAGTATTTTTAGTTTTACTATTCGAATAGTTGAAATCTCTAGTAGCAACCCTACTTGGTGACGCTCTACAGAGCCGATTTGGAAAATTCAGAGTACTGACTGGTGAAATGAACGACACAGTACCACAGTAGTTTTGGTTTTACCATCTCTAGTCTAGATGATAACGATTTTGACAATATTTTGTTAAGAAAACACAAAGGATGGTTATTTTCGCATCGTGCTGTTATGATTCAGCTTTGATAAAGTTTATGAACATATTCTGGCTTCAGATCCTGGTGTGCTCAGGGTAGGAAGGATCAAGGAGTAATGGGAGCCACAACAAAAAATGCACTTACTAACGATCAAATCAATCGGAAACAACCCTAACATCTTTGTCAACGTTCGACTAAGATAGTTGATTGCTGTGAGCTGCTTTGTGGCTTGCGTATGCGCGTGTGGAAGTGTATTTTGCGCTCAGGCACGAACAAAAATTTTTTACATCACAGTAAGTAATTAAATTTTATTTATTTTCTGTTCATTCCACAGCCAGAATTTGGTATTTTTGGGTACAAGTTTAAGGATCCAAGTATAAAATAGTTTATTTTTATTTATTATCTTAGTTTTATTAACCACAATTGAGTTTAAAAAACATCTACCGGTTTCGGAAAACACTTTTCCTTCTTCAGGATGTCATAACTAACTAAAAATATAGTATTGTTTCTTCACCAGAATCTATTTTTAAATTTTTAAAAAACAACAATTATTTAAAAAAATAAATTTAGTACCTAACTCAAATTACTGCTCAATACAAATTTAGTCGAATAATTTTTAGGAAAAAATTTTAGAATAGGACTCGTAGTTAAATTCAGTTGGCTGTTTAGAATTTCCTGATTACATTTACATGCTTTATTTATCTCCAACGATTCCAAATTATTTAATTTGTGTGCAAAATTTACCATTTATATGCAAAATTGACAATCCCAATTTTTTATCAAAACCATGACTATTTTCTATCAAATGATTAGCAAATTCTGAAAACCCTTTATTGTTCAAACATCTCAAATGCTCCTTTACTCTTATATTAAAATTTCTACCCGTTTTACCAATATAAAATGCAGCACAATCCTTGCAACTAAGTTTATAGACGCCAGAATTGTTAAGTTTATCATCTTTTGTCTTTAGAATTTATGAGTAAATTTCCTATACTATTATTAGTGTAAAATGCTGGTCTAATGTCTCGTGGTAGGTGTTTAGATATTTGTTTCGAAAAGTTATTTATGTATAAAATCCTACGCCAATTATCATTATGTTTTATCTGTGATTTATATAAAAACTGATTATTATATTCTTTTAATTTATTTTTTAAAATAGTGTCTATCAAACATGTATTATACCCGTTATTAACTGCTATTTTTTTAATTGTATTCAATTCAATATTGAAATTGGATGTTGACATAGGAATATTGACTAAACGATGTATCATGGAGTGGAACCCTGAATGTTTATGTGATAATGGATGATTAGATTCATTGTGTATGATAGTATCTGTAAAAGTTGGTTTTCTAAAAATTTTGAACTCAATTTTATTATTATTTTTAATCAATGTTAGATCCAAAAAATTTAGGGTAGAATTATTTTCCATTTCTAATGTAAATTGTATTTTATTATTAAACGAATTAATTAAATTTAGAAATGTAGTTAGTTGACGTTGTGAACCCGACCAAATACACAATATATCATCCACATACCTTTTCCATAACAAAACATTATTCAACAAAGAAGAATCACAATCAAAAATTTTTTTCTCCAAATTCTCTACAAAAATATCTGCTATTAGTGGACTTGTGGGTGCTCCCATAGGAAGACCTTCTGTTTGATTATATATTATATTATTGAATTGAAAATAATTTTGGTTCATACAAAGATTTAATAAACGACATAGATCTTTTACCAAATTATTAGGTAAATTAGATGAATTTAGTAAATCAAAAATTAAAATTTTACTTTCATTAATAGGTGCATTAGTAAACAAATTAACAATATCAAAAGAAACAAGTTTAACATTGTTGGGAAGATCCATGTTCTTTAACATATCCACTAATTGCAACGAATTTTTAATAGTATATTTTGGATTAAAAATATTAAGTCTATTTATATTTTTAGTAATAAAATAACATAATTTAAACGTTGGAGCACTACAATACGAAACCACAGGTCTTATTGGAATATCACTCTTATGAATTTTTAATACGGAATACAGTTTTGTTTTTTAAACTCAATTGTGGTTAATAAAACTAAGATAATTAATAAAAAATATGAATCTTAACCACCAAGTTAATATTGCTAATTTTAAAAGTATAAAATAGTTTGTTTACTTTATTTTTAGGACCTTCAATGTGGTGGACTTTGGGGTAATTGGAGCATAGATCCACTCTCTCATTGCTATTTGAACCAATCAAGACATTATCACATGAAAAAAAAAATGAACTAAGGTATCATTGCAGAGGCTTTGCTAACTGGGCTCATTTACATATTTAACAGTTTATTATAATAATTAAATAAAATAAAAGTTTAAAATTAGAGATGGCTTCCATTACACATGGCTCTCATACCCAATACTAGTGGGGTAATTGGAGCCACATGTGTTAATTAAAAAATATTTTTTTGCAACTTACATACATTAACATTTTTAATTTGAAATTGGAATAATATTATAGCTATATAACCAAAGAACTAATTTAAAGTCATAATAATAAATGATTATAACAATTTGTTACATTTTTCAATATTCTCTTTAGTAGGCACCAATTGCCCTACAAACTTCTTTTGGTTTATCAATTATTATCACACGAGTCCGTGTCACGCACACAACCCCTTTTAAGCCATACAAAGTATTGTGAACTCGTTAATTTAAATTTAGTCACGTACGATCTTACTCGGTGTTACTGAATTATCATTATTCAATAAATACTTCTGCATTTCACAAGTGTTTTTTTTGCAAAGTCGAAGTTATTGAAGAGAAGATAAAATTATCCCGCAACCGCACTCCTGCACTAAATTATTTCACTTTAGGGTGCAGAGCGAGCGAGACTGTCCACGAAGAAGCGTTTTCCTCGGTGAGTGATGGTTTAGATAATAAACACATTGAACATATTTTTTACTTGCAATTTATTAATTTTCGATAGTAAAACTTAGGTACATTAATATAATTTGTTATTTTAGACATGATATTTGTGAAATTATACACATTCCTTGAGTACATAATGGGAATTAATTAATACATTTTATTGCACGTGCATGATCAATGGGTTAAAAATAAGAGTATAAAAAAGGAATTAAAATATAAGGCTAGGTTATGCATTTATGCGATTCTTTATGCAATTATTTCGTCGTAAATAAACAAATCAGAGTTTTCAGTCATAGACTAAGTAATGAGATTATCATTAAACAAGGGACATTTGGACACAACGAAACACGCCAATCTTCATACGATAAAAATTTATTAAATATAACGATAAAGATGAATTATTATTTTAAAATCCTCGTGTTGAAGACCGACCCAAGCAGCACATTTGAAAACCACTGAAGAAATTGAACAAAGTGAATAAGGCATACGACATGTTGTGGCGTACACAATCCATTTGGAAACTTATAAAGATGCGGCTGGCTAGTCACAAGAGTGTTGACGTCATAATATCTGTTTTTGCAATTGCGATTTTCTACTGGCAGCGATAGAAAAAATCGCGAGCGCGAGCTCAGCCTAAGTCAAAACTAAAAGCGATTAAAAAACTAGAGAAAATGGGAATAATTAAGTAAAAAAGGAGTGCATAATTATGGTAATGTTAAAATATATGACAATGAATTAATGAATAGAGTTAGTTGTATTAGTGTTGTAACATGAAAAAAAATCCACGATTAAAATATATCGAGTTTGACAATTAAAAAAAAAACACATCCAAAATTGCTCCGAATTGGTCCAACAGTACTCGTTGACGTGGTCGGTATTTGTTTGGTAATTTAATTGCGAGATTTAAGATCCTGAATGTAATTACGTCGTTCTAATTTGTGTCCACGTGAATTATCGAAAGCTGAAATGAAAAAAACACACAATATTTGAGGAACTAAAACGTCACATAATGTACATATGGTGATCTGCACCTGTCAGGTCAACTTCAAGCTACGACACGCGCAGCCGGCAGAGTACAACACACCGGCGCGCGCATCGCGATGAAGAATTGTGAAGCGGCGCTAGCAGCGAGCGCTTACTCGTGAGTTAGATCTCTACGAGTTCCCAGCCCGACAAGGGCTTTCACGATAAGTCTTCACCTCGTTTACACTGACTACTCCCATAAGACTATCATCAACAGGTCGTTGAGGACTCTGATAGATAATCCTAGAAATGACGTTAAGGTATAATGTAGATGTTGAAACATTTAAGACAGTTTGGAATATAACATGTTATAAAATACACCTTTTTATGATTAAACAAATTAAAAATGCTATAAATAAAAATTATGTAAAATAAAAATATTCTTAAGTACTTTTTTGTTCACGCCATGCTGCTGTTTCAATTTCTTTTATTTCCCACTGTAGTCAAAGTGAATATTGAAATATCAAAACACGAATAATGGTCCAAAGTATGAAGGCATTGATATATTCTACTGATCATAATCCACTTCAGCATAACTTTTTAATAACTATCGTCATAAATTGTATATACATGCGTATATGAATGTATGCGTATATATAATGTGTATAGGAATTTGTATATAAATATTTTTAATGAAAAAAGCAAATTATATATTTTTATTGCATCCCTTTGCCATTTCCTCCTCATTCTCCCAATTTAAACAGTATAAAAAATATTTTTTGTTTTTTTTTTATTGGTATGTACAATTTTTTTTAGTTTACTATGATATTTTTACTTTATCCTGTTAAAAAGAATCTTATTTTTTTATTATGTATTATGTCATTAGTTATACAATATTTGTACCGTTTGTTTTTCAATAAATAGATAGAATAAGAAAAATACTTAGAGAAGGATAAGTCGATGATGGATTCAAAATAT
The DNA here is from genome assembly GCA_022840565.1 of Eubasilissa regina. NCBI lineage: Eukaryota > Metazoa > Arthropoda > Insecta > Trichoptera > Phryganeidae > Eubasilissa > Eubasilissa regina. The sequence goes on from JAINEB010000025.1 coordinate 19,284,755, forward strand.
CGGCAGGCAAGACCTGATGGGTAACTCGGAAAACAGCGCCGGGTTAACCTCGAAAATAAAATTTACTTATTCAGGATCTGCCAGACTGCGTAGTTCGACTATGGAATCACAATTACCGTAATAACTTTCAATAGGTAACAATGTTTATGATTTTATGAAATATCATTTAACTCATACTTAGATGTAGCGAACTTCCACAATATGAAAACCTTGAAATATCGAAGAGCTCGTGCTGATCAAATACTTCTTTTTAGGATATATTGACTGTCCTAGTCAATTAAAACTTACACAGACCGTACTCTTCCACATTTCTAGAAGTAGAACCTATTATGCATAAAGTTCATCCGTTCTCCGTTCGGTGAATATTTAATTTGATTACTAAATAAATTTTTCTAAAAGTTTTTTTTTTTTTTTTCAAATTACAATGGATACAGATCGACTTATTTCGGACTCCGCTTTGTGCATAATGCAGTTCGTTCGCCACGCAGACAGCGTATACTGGTTTGATCGCTTAGAATGAGCGAGGTAATTTTCACACTTATTAAGGCGGAGACCGGAATAAGATGTCAGGTTGCAGCTTTATATTACCACTGATGGCGTCCTCAGGAGCAAAATGCAGTGTGTCAATCAGGTACCGGCAGACGAAGTAACCTGTTCGGTTAATGCCATGGGTGCAGTGGACCCCGACAATTTTGTCTGCAAAATAATATTAAAGATTACAACGTAACTTAAAGGCAACAAAACTATGTTTTTGAAAAACAAAAACAATTAACAACTTAACACGTTGGCTACGTTTTCTAATATTAAACACATGTTTAAATTTTATGCTGATTTTAAAATAACCATTTGGCTTATAAAATAAAATGAATAGTATATGGTTTTAAAGCAAGAGATTTACATTAAAAATGATCCAATACGTTATGGACTTACATTTTTTTTTTGACAAGTACATATGTGAATAAGGTAAAACGTTATTTTTAACATTAATGTTTTTTTTCCAAAGTAAAATTTGTCGCGTTGCATTAGAAAATTTAATATCATTTTAAGGGTGCGATTTAACAGTGCATTAAATTTTTTTTTTCCATAAAATGAATTGTTTATGCATTACTATAACAAAAAATGAACATTTAATAAATATATATATATATATTAAATGTTCATTTTTTATATATATATATCTAAAAAATATATTATATATATATAAAATGTTCATTTTTTATAAATAAAAAAAAAGTTATGTTATTATATTTGTAAACTACTATTTTCATGGGTAGTATATTTAATATTTTAACGTTTATTTTTAAACATATTTAACTGAGTTTTAGAATGTTATTTGTCTAATCAAACAAAACGTATTCTTTGCAGGGGTGGTACGATACGTGTGCCTGATACATGTAACACTTTTTTTACACTCGTAGACAGCAACATTTTTCTTCTTACCAGGGCCGGCTCGAGGCTATGTGACTCCCTTAGGCTATTTTGGGTTTCAGTTTAAAAAAATATATATTGCTTAAAAATTAGGCGTCCTATGACGCGTCTTTTACCATGGCGTCCTCAGCCGAGGCCTAATCCACAATGAACCAAGTCTTATATTAATATCACTTTTAAATTATCTAAAATCAGCAAATGGTATTAGTACATTTGGGTGATGTTTAAATTATGGTATGGTTTTATAGGGTTCAGTTTGTAATATGATGATTGATGGGATATTTTCATGAAAGAAGTGACTGAATTTTCAGAAGTAGTTGACATCGTTAATGTTATATCTTGCTATGTTATACGATTGCTGCTTACACGGTTTTTCGGTATAACGACATTTTAAAAGTATAAGTCACTATCGATTTACGGCCCAAAACTTTTCTTAATACGATCAAAAAAATATGTAAGATGCTCTAAAATAAATAAGCATTCTACTTCAAACTGACTTGATGCGATTATTCTTGTTCCTCTTCAGATTCTGATTAGAATCGTTAAACAATTTATTTAATATTGATTGAAAATACATTTTTTTTACTAAAAATATAGTAAATTGGAATGGATCCAATGGAATTTGTATGGGTTGTGTTGTATCAATATAAAAATATAGATCATCCAACATGATAGATGAAGTAAACTATTCTTATTTATTAGCATGCTTGTTCTAGTTGGATTAATTCTGTATAATTGGAGATGTAAGTCTATATATTAGGTTAAAGTAATATCAGGGAGATGCGCAGCCTTGAAATTATACATTTTTTTAAATCGAAAATTATTTATTTATTAATGTTATTATAGTAATTCAGTAAAATATCTATACTGTTGTAATCGAAAACGAAAAAATAAATAAACAAAATATACGATAGCGTGCACCTTTTCTAAATGTACATATTAGGGATGTTAATCTTAAGTTATTACTTACAGTCCATGGCAACGTACGGTAACGCTTGTATTACTAGCGGGTAATCAATTTTATTGCCGCCGCCACTGCTCTGTCTTGCAAGGTACTAAATACTAACTTGGCAACATCTAGCGGATCACCGTACTTTTTACTTAACGAAAGGAAAGCACTAAACATAAATAGGGCTAGATAAGGGTTACGGTGACGGGAAAAAAGGTAAAGGAGAAAAAAAAATACGTAAAACTGTATAATTTTGTTAACAATTAAAAATTTAAAGTCACAGAAATACTAAAAGAAATAAATATTAAGGAATACCAAAAAATTGCATTTGGATAAGATTTCTTTTTATGATAAAACAAAAAAAAAAAAGAGTTTTAAAAAAAAATAAAAGAAAAATAAAATATCTCAGATCTTAATAATCATAAAAATCGCTGTATATGATATGCCTTTGGGAGTTCTTTATGTGCTCGATGTAATTGGGCCGTTCCATTTTGTGTCCCCTTGCGTTTTCAAATGCTGAAAATGTAAAAAAAAAAAAACAGGATGATTATTTTAGACACACATAATAAAATCTTGAATAATTTAAAACGGACTTGCAGATCATTCCACTTTTAAAACAGAACTAGGCTTGACAATTAATATACTCTTAATTATATTCAAGATTCATAAGCATTTTGCTTCCGCTGAAGTAATATCAAAATAAAATATTTTGTTTTAATTTTCACAACAAAATTTTGTACTTGACACGGGTTGGGCTATTGTCACTATTATAGTATCGAGAGGTGCAGTCCCTCTCATCATCAGGTGATAATAGTAGTTATTAGTAGTAACAATAGCCCAACGTGTGTGTAGTACAAAGTTTAGTTGTGAAAATAAAAATAATCATGTTACACCACAAAGTAGCCGCCATGTCAATTAATGATATAAAAATATATTGATGACGGATATGTAATGAGTAAATAAATAAAAATAAATATAAATAAAAAATAAAATGCAACTGAAGTTCCTCAGAGAAATTCGTGCCGCTTGGACAAGCGTTTGGATGTATTCGTTTTTTTTCGACCGTCTTTGCTGATGACAATGTGTTTATGGATCTTAGTTATTAGAATTATATTTAAAGAGGATGTAATGCGTGTAATTATTGTGATATCAAAGTTAATTTTATAATTTCCCCATTCATGAAAGTGAATTTAAAACTAGTTTTTAATAATGAATTTAAAAAAGGAAGCACTTTTGCCAAAAGAAACCGATCGCACTAGCCGACAATGCTTTGTTAAATTAAAAAAGGAAAATTTCAGTGTCAAATGTGAACTTCGTTCAATAAGGAATTTGGATTCGATGACGCGATAACTCGTACAGAAGTTGAAAATAATAGAATTCAAACAGTAGAAGAAATTGTAAAAAAATCAGGGTAAACCCAAGATAACTGTTTACATCCATGTACAGAAGACGGGTACGGTTAGCAGTTACAATGTATGCGCCGCACAAATCTGTTTCGGCACACATTTTTTAGTATTTAACAAACATGTGAATTTGATTGAAATAAATAAATTTATTAAAAATGAAAAAATAATTTATTTCATTATTAAAATGGCACGAATTTCTTAGATGACCTAATATAACACATTTCTAAATAAAAGAGTTAGAGACTGCATTTAAATGTATGTTGAACAACGCACAACAATAATGATGTATCTGTGTATTATATAAAAAAAATATTAATTTTACTGTATTTCTTAATACAATGTAATTTTAAAGTTTGGGAAACAATTAAATCTTGTACTTTTATATTCATAAATAATCTTGTATATTAAATTAATAATATTATTAAAATATAATTAATAATATTAAATAAAATCCCTACAATCATAAAAGCCTAATAATAGATACTTTGACAAGCAAGGGAAGGCGGGACCCACTCTGGATTCTCAGTTTTATCGAGTCTAATTTTATATATTTATATTATTAATATTTTAGTCCACAATATTTTGTGAGTGGTTACCTGACTATATTACGAATCGAAAATGTTTAAAGAATATGTGGAAATTCTGCATTGTTTCGGAAAATATAATTGTTGGAAATCTTTACAAAATCGTTTTAATCTACGTACTTCGAAATAAATATTTGCGAAATTGTTCAATTAATAATCTATATCTTTGCTTCAGACCTTAAATGATCCAACAAAAAATGGTCTAGCTGCTCGAAATTTTGTGACCGTTAATTTTTTGTTTAATTTATCTATATCTAATATATCTATATCTTTGCTTCAGACCTTAAATGATCCAACAAAAAATGGTCTAGCTGCTCTAAATTTTGTGACCTTTAATTTTAAATTTAATAATTGGAATCATCAAAATATTTAAATTAATCGAAATAATCGAACAATTACTTTTTTTAAAAATGCTTATAACTCTGACATGGATGATATTAGGCACATATTCCTTGAACATTTTCGACTCGTAATTCAGCCAGGCATCTATCCATAAAGTATTGTGAACTAGGTATGTTACATTCTGTATATTGAAATAATATATTACTCGTATATATAGGGTTTGTACAATAACAATAAAAAAAAATTACCTCTGATAGCAATTTCGGGATCATATCGCAATCTTTCAATCAAGTACCGGCAGACGAGGTAACCCGTCCGGTTTAGGCCATGGGTGCAGTGGACCCCGACAAGTTTATCTGCAAGAATTCAATAACATTTTAAATCAAAAGTTTGAAAATATTTGAACTGATAAAAACCGTCTCCTTATAAGATCTGTATTGTAGTGATTCAGAAGGTTGAATAATCAAGAATTATAAAATTATTCAAAGTGCAAATGAAAATTATTGTGCATTACATAAAACAACAGGTAAAGATGGTATATTAACCTACCTGTGTATACTGGTTGTACATATATATTAAACAATCATATACACTTCTTTTAAATACACAGAGTGCAACTGTATATATCCACAATATTTATGGGTGGGAAACCTGCAATTATTGGTTGAACCGTTTTAAGTTGTGTGTAAAAATTGTCTACCGTTATGGAGATAATCGAGATTTAATTTCTTATTGGAATATTTGACTAATATTAGCAAAAATATCTATCGGCGATACGATTCCGCTAAAACACAACAAATCATGTGATAAATGGAGTAAACGTTGCTGAAAGACTTTACAAATAAATTTAAGACATTATTAATAATACATGATGATTGGACCCCCACCCTCTGTCCATGTGGTTAATTTTTGCAATCAATTATTAAACTTAAAATTTTGATATCTCTGAAACGGTTGATTTGATTTAACACACACTGTTTGAACATTTTCATCATAAATATTGAAAAATCGCCCGTAAAATGTTGCGGATTACGTGTGTTAAATATATTAGCAAAATTACTTTGTGTCCTCATTTTATATAAATAATTAGACAAAATACTTTGTTTAAATCACTATTTATTGATTATTCAACATGTTTCGATACCTATGGTATCTTCTTTAGGAAACAATGTAAACTGAAAATAAAAACAAAATTATAAAGTGGTGAATAAGGAATAACTAATATGAAAACAATTTTAAAAGGCGACTATTTGCAAAGAGGATATGGTTATTTATAATATCAAAACATGTAGAATAATCAATAAATAATGGTTTAGACAAAGTATTTTGTCTAATTATTTCACTGAGAACGTTGATTTCTTTACGTACGTTTCTTTTAACTTGGTTTGTATGTTTATTCCTCATCTAATTCATTGTGTTGTCCAATAAACAATTTAAAATATGTAATCTCAAGAACAAGTATAAATATGAGAATAGTTTTTTTGCGAAAAATCAAATCAAGCATGTACTTTTTTAAGAAGAAAAATATGATATTTTAGATTTGCGCACTCTAAAACGATTTAGAGCTACGTCTTATAATAATAATTAATATCAAAACAATTTAAGTAGTGGCGTTTAACGAATATTCACCTCTAGAGCGTATTTAGTTTCAATAAAAAACATTTTTTTTTTTAAATAATAACTTTCAATTTTCAGGGGGTAAATAATCCGTGCCATTGGACCTATGATACAAAAGGCTTCACAAAACATAACTTATGTTTACAGTTGATCGAAAACCTGTTAATTCCCATAGTTAGATTAACATGTTTTAAAGTGTTAAAATAAACCTTCCAAAATTTTATAAAGCCTTCCATAAATTTTGATGAGTAAAGTGTTAACGTGTTAGAAAAAAAAAGATTTTTGCTTAACCCAATTAAAATACGGTTTATGCATTGCTTTACACGGAATTTGTTTTTAAAGACTGATCATTATAAGCGACCTTGGGAATTAACGGGTTCAAACATAACTTACACAGTGGTGTGTAATTCGTTTAATATTTAATTATCATTTCTCATCCATTATCCCAACAGTCTTCAACAGTTAAAAACAGTCTCATTAAAAAAAAAAAAAAAAAACTAATAAGAAAAGAGAAAAGTGACGTAAAATGGGGTTAAAAATAAATCTGAACATTTTAGCACTCATCCCAAATCGATCTGTATTCTAGACGAAGAATTATATTATTTCAATGTAGGTAAGCAAAAAACAGAGAAAAACTCTCTTCACGACACTTTGACAAAAAAAAAAAACTGTACCGAAAATTTCCTTGTTACACGTATGTAGAGTGGATTTCATTTAAAGATTATAATTTCAAAACTTAAATAAACCCGTATAGTAAACTAGCCGAGTACATACTTAAAAGCTATAATTATTAAAAAAAAAACCCAAGTGGTACCTAGTTAATAAGCGAATAAAATATATGTCAAGGATTTAGTGAAATGTTCCTTTAAATTAATTAGATTAATATAATAAATGACGTATTCAAAGTAAATAGACCACAGCTAGGTATCTAATTATCTATGTATGTGTTACAGTGAATCTGTATTACCAGTAAAGTTATATTTTTACTGACGAAATATAATTAACTGATAGGCGCTGGTGAAATTATACGCTGCTCTAAACTGTTCTATTACTAAAATAAAATGAAATTTCTAAAACTAACACCAACATAAGCAATAATAATAATAACACAACTAAATATACCAGATCATCCGTTTGTGAACAAATACAGTTTCACTGATATTGAGCAGCGAAATTATATTTATACCAGTGAAAGTAACATACACAATTCAGTAAAAAATAATTATAGACGATTTGATAATAGACAATTGATACCAGAAAAAAGGTTTGTGTATGTAAGAGCTAGATGACAGTAGAAAATAATAACATAATAAAACACATATTACATTAAATCTATACCTATGTTCTATGGAAAATTGATATCTAAGCAGTTCGTGGTGTCACTTGTGGACTATTGTAACAGTATTTATGCTGGCATCTCAATGTTTCAGCTGAATAGATTATAATTTATTCTAAATGCGATAGCACGTATAATATATGGAGATCCTAAATTCTCTCACATAACATCCATTTTGCGTGAATTACATTGGATCGGTTTCCTTAAAAGAATCGAATTTAAATTATGCTTGTTGACATATGACATAACATAACACCTACGTATCTTCAAGAGTTATGCATCCCAGACAACTTGAATCGATGACGATGAGACGTCAAACTCTCAGGTCAGCCTGTACTTCAGCCGCAGGAATAGTTGTAAAACTAGCCAGCCGTTGCCAGAATTCTAAGTTTGGCGAAAGGGTATTTATGGTGGCGGGTCTAAAAGCGTAGAACTCTTTGCCCTCCGTCATAAGGAATATTATTTAAAAATAGACTAAAAACACACCTCAAAAATCATTTCCATTAGTTCAAATAACAATTTTAAATACGAAGATTGTTTAGAACTGAACAGTTTGAGTAAAACGCTCTTGAGGTGAATTTTTTACGAAAATGGTTCTACAATATTTGTAGAATATTATTATTACTAATGTTTGAATTGTTTATTATCGTACTCTAATAGTTTAAAGTGTATGTTTATAATACAAGTGCAAAAATATATATTCGTTATTTTTCAAAACAATAAATGTTTAAATTCGGCTACCAGATTCAATTTACCCCGTTCTACGGTACTTCAAAATGATTGAACTACTTCATCGTTTCGGCAACATGCAACAATAACCGGCTTCACGGGTATTCGATATTCAAAATTGACGTTTGAAATATCTGTCACGCGCTCGGCTCTGTCAGGAGTTTTGACCGGCGGTAAATCGCCGCTGTCGGCGGTAATTAAGTGACCGCACCGATACATCATGTCGCTGCCCGGCGAGCGTTGCCGAGCGCACCCGAAGTGACAAGCGACTCGCCTCGCGGCTGACCGCGGGGACCGCACATCAGGGTTGTCCGATAAAAGATTTAAAAAAAAAAGCAATAGAAGCAGATTCGAACGGATGAGTGGTTATGTCCAGATCGCTTGAATTCATGTTAGTCCTTACGTTTAGTTGACTGAAATACTACAATTTTTGAAGTGAAGGCTTTTAATGCGCATGCCCCTAATTTTCGACTACGGAGGTAACTCGGAGCATCATTTATTTCATAGAATGCGATTAAAAACAGCGCGTACTAGGTTCTGCCTGGTACCGTTGTACTGTAGTGTCAAATCTAATCCTAACAGACATCACCTCATTTTGTGCCAACTTTAGTTGTACTGTTCAGTTGTACAATTCTGAAAAATTTATTATGTACGAATTTTTAAGTTGTCGCAAATCAATCAAATTTCTTATATCTTATAAAATAAAACACTTTGTTTAAACAACTATTTATTGATAAATTAACATGTTTTGATACCTATGGTATCTTCTTCAAGAAACAAATTTAAAAGGTGACTATTTGCAAAAAAGATTTGGATATTTATAATATTTAGATTGCTATTAACATTTTAAATTTATCTAACTCTAAACCCCTAGTATTTGTATGTATAATTTATAAGCCCTTGTTAATGTCAAAAGAATGGTTTGTTTCTGAAAGCTGATTGATAGTTGTTGTTATTTAGGCATCTAAAGTGCTCTCCCTAATTCTAATATCAAAATTTTTGCAAGTTTTACCGATACAAATAATTTCTTATCCCTGAAATTGAAAGGCATTATAATAAATTGCATTAATTTTTTTTCATCACCTACAAAATATAAAATAAATAAATCCTAAAAACGTTTTTACATAAACATCGTTTGCGTGTCCGGTAAATTTGTAAATTATTTTCTACGCTCTGACTCCGCTTGTACTGTTCAAAAAAATTTTTTTTTGAAAAGCGCATGTAAAGCCCTACACTGTAGTGCTCCATCTCTTTCGTCCATTTTTTAAGCAGGGTTTATTAATCATTCATACCATGCTCCTTACAGATTCTACACGGTGGATGTATTAGGTCTGCTAAATCAGTGACCATGTGTGGAAGTCAAATTAAAAATTAAAATATTCTCAAAGTCTACTAGTCCGTAATTGGAAACCCTGCGTACATGTGTTTGTAATGGAGATTTTCATCTTCGCTCCACACTTATTTCAACACGCTTGTTTAAAATGGGTAAATACACCGATGAATAATAATTAGGAAAAGTATGTATTATTTAATATAATGATTACTTTGTTCAAGCTAATGTATAATAATAACATAATACATAAGTGGATGTTATGTAAGGTGTATTAAAAATAAGTTGTATTCTATGAAACGGAAGCATGGAGAAAAGTTTATCATGCTGGTATAAATTTCAAAAAATATAACACAACCGCACAACTAAACCGCAGGCACAAGAATATTTAATCTGCAAAACTAAACAGCAGGGAATAGCAACATAGAACGTGCATTACATTACTCTAGGCAGTGACAATATTAATTTTGGAAGAGAAGCATTAAAATACACATATCAATAAAATATATAATTTCTTCAAAATTACTAAAAATGTATGACGAATTTATGTGTTGAAAGAACTTTGATAGTTATGCATACAATGGAAAACGTTTAACGTAAAAAATCTGTTAACAGGAAACCATATTCAGGCTCATACAAAATACTATTCATACATTTTTTTTACTGTTAACATGAAAGGATCTCACGTCACAGAAGAACAAAATAATATACCAGCCGTCACATCGTCATTAAATTGTTTACTGTTTATGACTTTACGATCCAACTTTCTATTGACTAGACTAGGCCCACATCTAATAATAAACAAAGATGGAATTGATGGAAAATAAGAGAACTCTTCGCAAAACTTGTAATCTTCACGTTGTTAGAACACAGTTAAAATAGTGTATATTGTGACTGGGAGGAAATCAAGATAAAATTTTAAAGGAAAATTAATATATAATTCAATATATATCTTTAAAATAAATTAAATTTTGAAAATAGTTACAATGGTAGATCATCACTAGTATATTTTAATATCACAAATTTAAGCAATACGAAAACGAAAACAATAAATATTAAAGAGACATAAAATAAATATATAACAAGATAAAATAATAATTGATAATCGATTATTGCAAGAAAAACATCCACTTCTCATTTCAACGATTTTAAATATTACATCACATATTGTATATATATTATATCACAATTAGAAATCGTGATATAGCGTCAAAATAATCGTAAGAATAACATAGGTGGATAATTAAATAAATAAGAATACAAAAAGCAATAATGCCATTGAAAGAGAAACAATATTAAATTATTAAATTAAGGCGGAATGTACCACTTAAATTGACAACCACAATGACAAAGTGACAAAACAATAGACAACGCGATAAACCCACGTTATAAACTGACAATGCAATAGGATATTTGCATTTAAGTGCGCATTTTTGATGCAAATCAGAAGAATACAAAACTTAATTTGAGCTCTAAAATCTCCATAACGGCTAGAGGCAGTGTAGTATAAAATTTATAGCCACTCAATTGAACCTCGAGGGTCGGCCGAACGTCAGCATCATTTAATGGCCTTAGATTCTTCAGAGCTCGACTGCTACTCGTTACTGACACCGAGACACCGACTACCGACCACCGACCATCGACTACCGACCTGTGAAATGTCGTCAATTACCATTTTATGATAAAACACGGACTTTGTGCATCGAACGTCACACATTTATATTTCAAGCTAATAATCATAATTTAGACGCCAGCGTAGTTAGTATTTTATTGATGAACACAGTACACCACACAAGTAGATGATCGTGTTCAAATGCGTACGGGAAAAGTTGCATTTATTTTGCAAGTTGCTAACATTTATTATGATATTTCATTTGTTAGAATTGGTTGCTATTATGACTTGTGACTTGGAGATGAATGTCAGCTGGTTTAATGTTTAATATGACCGTATCTCATAGTCGGCGGGCTGATTCATTGTCTTAAACGTTTCAACCACTCACTACAAGATGGCCACACTAATGTCTCTAACGTTGCATGTGGTGAGTCAAAAGATGAAGGAAACCATTGGGCATATCCAACATTACAACCGCAGCGCTACACCGGGAATATCCGGCAAAGGTTCTCACTTAAAAAACGCGCCTCGTACATACATAACAAATTAAATACAACTCACGAAATAGCAATATAATGCATACCACATACAAATTGTTAATCCAATTGAAGTACGATAAGATTGAAAATAAAAATATCTAAAAGGAATATCTTGAAATAAAATACACCCATAGATATAATACACCCAATATACAGAGCACCCACTAAGCAATGCAGCTAGGGGATTCCTAGAATATTGATGTTCCCAAACTGCGTCGAGACATTGGAAAATAAATTTTAAAATGACCATTTCCAAGATTCATCATTATTTTAAGAGAAGTGAAAAATCTAGTGACGTCAGCAATTGGCAACATTATTTAAGGTGAACGCTTTTTTAAGTGGCTCCATGTTAATAGTGCAAATAGTTAATACATTATATAGTTATATATGTTTAATTTAAGGTTTCCGCGAGCATTAATGCATGCAACTGGTGGCTTAACTGGGTTAGATCGCGTTCATTGTATATGGTTTCTCTGTGGAAACTTAGGCCGACGTTTCGACACGGTAACACGTGCTTCCTCAAAATTTAAAATTTTTTATTTATATTAATTAAGGCGTAAATTGTTGAAATTAAGTTACAAACATATGCGTATGCGTATAATTTGGAAGCTGCAAACAGGCATTCTCTTAGATCTTCAGTAACCAGTCACTCAATCTGTTTTATATGTATTCAAATAAAATAAATAAATATTGAACTTGATTAAAATAAATATTATTTTGGACTGAATAGACTATTACTATATGGGGAGAGTTATCGTTGATAAAACTATATGTTTGACTCTTTGTATTAAACAATTAAATTTTCAAGGAGAACACATTATTTTTCAGAACAAAGTTCTGTGATATTTTTAATACAAATTAAATGTATCAATTAGAAAGATATGCAGATAATATAAATATAAAATCGACAACATATTCCGGGTGGCAACAAAAATTGATTTTATCTGTATATTTTTCATACATTTAATTTGTATTAAAAACAATTATATTTCGACATAAATAAATGAATACTGTTTTAACTTTAGTTTATTATTATACTGGTAAGAATCCTATGAAGAATGCAAAAAATCACAATTGTACATTAATTTAATTGAATTAAAATAATTAAATAATAATTTTAAAACCGCTGGCCAAGCGGATGCGTCTGGTGACACAATCTAATGACAGAACGACACCGAGAAGTCGTTTGCTCACCCAATCACCTCACGTTAAGTATGCAGTCTGCTTTCACGGAAAACTACGTAGGTTGTTTGTATTTGAGTTCAATAATATCAAAGGATACACTCTGAACATAAAAATAGCAATAATCAACAAAAATTTATTCCAGGAATGCATTAACGCAAATATTCTTCTCATTGAGTAGCGATTTCTCAGGTATTCTTCAATTGTTTTATGAAAGGGTTAGATACATATTTTGGCATCCACAACAATTTATCTAATAAAATACATTTTGAACAAAAATGTTACGGTAACTGTTCCTCGGATATATCCGATATCCTACATCTTCTTTCTTCTTTGAGATGTGCTGGAGACGTATGTTGTGCGTACCACGGACGCACGAATGTTTCCATTTTGCAGGAAGTGACCATTATGTACAGACTCTCAACCATTTTCAAGATATCTTGGAGAAGCTTCTTGTTGTGGGCCACATCGAAGGATGAAAAGGAAGAGAAAGATGCTCCACCTGTTAGACTGACCAAGTGGAAAAGACAACAAACACTTCTCTGGTGACAGCCCTAAGATCTGGAGGATGCTTAGAAAAGTAGAGGAGCATAGTCAAGAGTCGGGAGTTCATGGAAATTGCGATCCTCAGTCATTAGGGAGCGACGTGGATAATATCTTCTACATCTATAACATTCATTGTATGTCTATCTATTCTACACACACTCACACACACAAAAATTTTGCATAGTTACTTTTTCGGATCCTGCGCAAAATGTAGGTACTCCCACCCCCCTCCTCGAGGCTTTCCCCCGATATAAATGTGTTTTATATTGAATGCTCTAGTGCGTGGTGGTGGATTGATATTATCCTCTTTATCCAATTTCGTATTATATTGCCCACCAGCCGTTCAGACATAAATATGTTTTATATCACATTGAATGCCATCAGTTACAAATATTTTACAAGTTATTCTTTATGATCCTGACGAAAATATCGCACCCTTAACATCTCAACCACCCTCGGCTTGAACCAAACTGTATAAATATATCGGTATTATTTACAGTAGAACCTGCGAAAAACAATGGCCACTCCTCCTAAACCCCTATCTGAAATTATAATTAATTCTGAATACCGGGCAACGCCGGGAATGGACCGCCAGCATTATATAATGGTATCCCGAATAAGGTTGACAATATTTGGTGAAAGTGTTTAAGAACGCACTGTGAAGAATAAACTATACTAAATCATTATCAATTTGTCTCTTTTACCCCCCAGGAATGTTTGTGAACCATTAAAAATAAATTAGTTATCAAAATGTGAAATCTGGCATGGTGTTATATATATTCAATACTGCCCGGAGAGTGCCGTTTCATAAATACTGTGTGCTCAATTTAATATTTTATTTTAATATTGTATTAGTTTGATTAAAATGCCTAAAATCCCAAAAACTAAATAAAATCACATTCTATATATATACTGGGTATAACACACCTAGTATACAATATTTTAGGGGTAGATTAAAAACATGATCGAAAATGTTTAAGTAATATGTGCCCAATTTCAACCATGTCAGAGATATAAATAAGCATTTTAAAAAAGTAGTAGCATCCACATATCGAACCTTCTGATCGACACACAGAACTACATTAACATGTTCCACACTTTTTACTTATAACTGGTTAAACACGCATAAACACAAACCCCTATAACGTCATATATAATGATTAAGAATGCAGTAGATACTGTACAAGTCTGACCTTCGTAGCTTGGAAATATCGAAGTTTTTCCATATTTTGTCAAATCTGGACATGGAATTTTTCGCCAGACGTGTGCGTCGTTTAATTTCTGTCTCGGAGCTACCGTCGCAAGTAAATTATTTCCCCCAGAATGTTGCCACCTAAAGGTGGAATACTGCGGACCTTGCCCAAAACACGAAACATCCTGTACATAGCGGAGTAACTCTTAATCAGGAATGTCACCCGGTGCATGTGACGAGAGGCTGTTACGGTACCACAAAGGCAATGCTGAAGAGGGTCAATCAATTGAGATGACTATCAGCGATCGCCGAGTCTACAGGGTAATAATGATAAGGAAACGATCCTGGACCCGAACACGTCGGCGGTAGCACCTGATTAGGGCAAGGTTAAGTCAAACAACACGGAGAATCAAGATAATTACATATTTATGACCGTAATCTAACAATTTTGAAGTCAAACAACGATAAATAAAGCTAAAATCAGTCTGATCTTTAATACTGTATTTTACAAATGATTGTATTTAATGTTAGGCATATTCATAAAACAAATAATAAGAAAATGCATTATAGAACATGAAGATCGGACAGATCATTTAAAATTATACATGACGAGATATATTTTGGTAACATCCTTAAGTATTTAAATTATTATGATTCACAATTTAGATATTTATTACATATTACGTACCGTTCTTTCTTAACTGCAAATTGTTTCAACTACTCACAATCTAAGCTAGAAATAATAAAAATAAAATTTGTAGATATACAATACAAAAAATCGTATAAATTTAATATTTTTATATAAGCGTAATAAAAAGAGTTAAACAATCAAGTCACTAGAGAACACGTGTTTTAAATACTAATTAAATGTATTAATTATCAAGATATACATATAAAATTAACTTTATCGAAAAATATTGTTGTTGCGCTATCGGGATTCGAACCTGGATCTCTATTCCAATCCGGGGAAGGTACATTACCAACTACGCTGACAAATTTTCGAACCCATATGTTAAACTTTTTCAAATTTATACATCTATCGTTCCATTATTTGAAAGCCATCTACAGATTCCGTAAAAACAATGAATGATGAAAAAGTGTAACATATAAGTTCGAAAATTTGTCAACAAAAATACTTTCGCTGTAGCATGGTTGGTAATGCACCATTCCCGGATTGGAAAAGAGATTCAGGTTCGAATCCCGGTGGCGCAACAAAAATATTTTTCGAAAAAATTGATTTCATATATATATCTTGATATTTAACACATTTAGTATTTAAAACATTACAGACCTACGTTCTGAATAATTATAACTTCAAAGAATACGTGTTTATTTAAAATATAAGCATCCCTGCTTAGATGCTCACAAACACCTACATAAAAAAAAAAAAATCAATTGAGATCGAGAGTATTGAATTTTACGAGATAAACAATATGTACCAAACTTAATTTAATCGACTCACTTCGACTTCTCAACTTTCTAAATACCAAAGAAGTTGTTCATACACACAATATTTCAAACAAAACAAATATAATTCGTCATTATGCGGCTGCAGTAGATACACGACGCATTTAATTCCCCATTTCAAAACATGGGTAAGTCATTCGGAGAAGACTCAGCGTTCGTCGTCTATGTCGCATAGATTAAAATTAAAACTACCTCGGGCGACGATCAAATAATACGCGAGCGTGCGTCATAAATTACCACGACGATCGAAATACCTCAAACCAAATCTCGATCTTTATCTGAGGCATTTAAATGAAGTAAATTACGCCGACATGATCTTCAATTACCAAAACGACCGACCGTGGCATCACAATTAGGGCTCGGGGATCCGCCTTATATACACGTACACAACTGTCTATTCGACAGCCGGCCGATAATAAGTATTAAAAAATTATCAAATAATCAATATAAATAATAATAACCGTACTGCAGTCGCTAAACGGATTACAACGAAAATAGGAAGAAATTAATTATCTTTCGATGTGTCTTAACTGTCACACATTAAAACCAATAATGAACGGTTAGATATGTCAAGAAAATGTTAAATGATACTAATACAAGTAAGGACAGTGTTCTTACCATTAGATCTGTTGGCATCCAAAAAGGCATCTATAGTATCAATGAACCTGGAAAATAATTATAAAATGAAAAACAATAAAAAACATAAATAATGTAAGCAATGAATATAAATACAAGAAACAAAGCCTCAAAGTGTGAAGGGAGAAATATATTAAAATTGTATTTATATATAACTTTGTTTAAACCACTGTTGTTTTTTACGTTAACCAGTTTCGATATTAACGTATCTTCGTCAGGACTGGGTGAACTATTCCATAAAATTTAAACGACATCCATTGCGGGGTGTAGGCGGAGTCTTGGTAAGAGTGGGAATGTGATTGAGAGGGGGGCATTGAAATAGGAAATATATTAAACCAATTGAACCTTACAAACAACCCGCTATTTAATATATTCACCCAAGACTCCGCATACACTCCGTAATACATATTCGTATCGCAACCCCGTAACATACGTTCGTATCGCAACCAGTCGGTGTAAAAACAACACAGTGGTTTAAACAAAGTTACCGCACAGTTGAAGAAGCACAATAAAGCGTATAAAACTCCTGACAGAAGTAGAGCATATTTCTGAATATAGGTTTTCTTTAGATGTTAGAAGCTGCAATAAAAAATCTTTAAGAACTTTTTGTAAATAAAAAAAAAATAAGGACACGAAGATTATGATATGGTAAAACGTGTAAAATAAAATTTAGATGAACGATGCAAAATTGATGACATTTTAAATATACATAAATAATAAAAAACTCATTTGTCTGTAAAACCGATATTTCCGTCATCCTCAAATTTTTATAGAAAAGTCGTATATATTATAAAAATATAGAATATCCATAGATTCTTATTTTTAATGTTAATGTTTTAATCTGATATTAGTTTAATAACAGTGCTTCTGTAGGTAAAAATCCAGTAATTGTGTGTTCTTGTAAATATTTAAATATTGCTAATACAATACTGGTCAAAATAAAAAATATATGAAGAAAAATTTACAGATAAAGAATATTGCTTTAAAATAATTATAAAAAAATTCTGATTCTCATAGTGATGACATATATGATGTTTAAGAAAAAAAGGGAAAAATTAATTATCGAATTTGGTCAATATATGGCGATGGTGTAAGTGGTACTCGAAGCGAGTCCACATACTAACATATATACAACATTACAAAAGTTGATAAATGCGGAGATTGAGGGGTGAAAATATATGAAGTGATCATTTAAGCCAGCCGAAGACAGGTCGTAAGCCCTGTAATTACCCCATACTTCCATATATTTTCCATTAAATACAATAAATAAAAATTGTCTCTATGAGATATCTGATATTTGTTCACTTAAAAAATACTGAATTATAATTAAATTTATATTATATCACAATACATACTAAAACATCACATTTTTAAAATCTACTTATTAATTTGTTCAGCCATAATTTTTATACTTTTTTATTTATAAGGTAGCACCTACATACATAACGTGTAAAATGTTCACCTTAACATGGGCAACTGTGTATAATCATGTAATGTTCAATGTTCGTTGCCGTATACCGGTCACCGTGTGGCTGCGCGTTAGCATAAACGTCTGCAGCGCACGGCAACAGCAATCGGCAATAGCCGATCGCTTTCTGCTAGTAAAACATAAAACAATGAAAACAAATAAAAATTACGGACAGTGTTACGTTCGATATCGATAGGTCACAGTGAGATGAGTGGACCGTTTCCGAGAAGGCGAAGCTGCGGCCCGACAATCGTGCCGCGGACATAAAGACAGCACATAAAAATGAAATAAAAAGAATATTTTTATTACCTACGCATGAGACGGGCCGATAATTTATCGATGGTGAATGTCGGGGAAAGAAAAAAAAAACGGCGAACTCTGTGTACACAGGCGCTGCGACGTCCAGCCGGCGAAATACTGCCACGGGTTGCGCAATACTGACCACGCATCTTTAAAAAATATACTTGCACAATTCTACAGCTTAATAGATTACGAAAAGGCCGTACTTTTTGTGTTACCTTTGCTATTTTCTTATAATATATTTTTTTATCAAGTTCAATAAAACAGTTATAATGAATCAATTACTTAGCAATGTCGGTTATTGTAGGTATTTTGCATTACAAACAAAAAAAGAAATCATAATTTATAATTTTGAAATCACTAAGATAGAAAATTTCACAATAATAATCTGTCCACATTCAAAATGTACAATCGACCTGCGACGACCAATTTGAATCTGGAACAAGGAGACGCGACTCGGGTCAGAGTTCAGCCTCGTTCGGAGCGCATACAAAACCGACGCCTACGCCCGATGAAGACGCCTGTTAAATTATACTCCCGAGGAAATGTCTAATCGAATAAGCGTGGAGTACGCCATGCGGATATCGTACGACTGAAAGAAATCAAAATGCACAAATATTATACATATTTAAACATAAATTTCAATGTTTCCATTTACAAGTCACGAAGGAATACTTATTAACGTGCAAAGTACAAGGAATCATATTTGAAGACAGTTGAGGATATTTATTAATTGATTAACTTGATGGTGTAGTGGTCCAGACGTTGGCCTGGTGATCTAGTGGTCGGGGGTTCGCGCCTCGTTCCAGGACACCAGCAAGTTAGTCCTATTTTCATAACGCAAGCGTTTAGCTTAGTTTGAAAATAGTAAGAATATTGATGTGACATGTATTCCGTGTACGCATCTCTATTTTTTTTTATAAATTAAAAAAAAAATTTCAATAACTTATACGTATTTTTATTTGGAGAAAAACTGATAAGAAAAAAAACAATATATTTTATTTTCGTAGAAAGCAATCACTTTGTGGTTTGACATATTATATTAAATAAAATAACAATCACTTTGTATGAAACCACGAAATTTATTACATGTCAACCGGTTACGCTCGTCTCAAGCTTTATCAGGACATATTTGAAACTAATCATAAATACAAAAAGAGTGCACTTATATATACATTAACAGTAATGATTTTTCAGAATTTTCCAACCATATTATTGAAAAATACCATTCTTATAATAATACCACAGGGGTCAATATCCTCCATAAATGAGATAAGCGAAACAGGTTGACGTATAATAAATTTCGTGGTTTCATACAAATTGATTGTCATTTTATATAAAACCATATATTTAATATTGCACTTCTGAATGAATGATAATCGCCGTAATCCGATTTAATTAAAACACAAAATAAATACAACACCTTCTTTCAAAAACAAGTCAGTTTCCCCGAATACGGCTAGACCTACTATTAGGTCCTAGACCTACTACTAATCTACTATTACAAATGCTTCAATTCGCTTTGACACTTTTACAAACTACCAAACATGAATTGGAAGGGTAAGAAAGTCTAACAAAAAATCCCCGAACAAGCTAGTTTTCATTCTGGCGATCATTTAAATGTCATAGTAGCGAACATTGCCATCGGTCGAATTCTAATACAAACGGCGACGGGCGAAAGCGACTTTGCAACTAACACCGATTTTAAACGACCGATTGACATAAACAAAAGCTATGTTTGATTATTAATAATGGTGTACAAGTTATCTAAATGAGAAGAAAACTTGCATTAAAACATGGAAAACATACAATAGTAAGGTTTGCTGACTTTGTAACTAGCGCCCTCCCTCAGTTCAATCGACTATGAAACATGCGAAACACAGATTTCCCAGAATATCTACATAGGGATATTATTAAAATTTCACTTGGTCCTCACCAGTCGAAGCGCTCTCGACAAATCCATGAATATTTCAATTAAATACTCTCGTTACGTGAGGTGAGAATTGCTGAATAAAGACGCGCCGGAATGCGTTGAGAAAGTGTTATAACCATATTTTATTTCCATTATGAATTAAATTTACATACATAATAATACACGCACGCACCCCGATGATATTGAAATGATTTTTATTTTTAATAAAATAACAATATTTTTATGATCGGAGGTGAGCGTTAAATAGTGTGATGTATATTTAATATTTATGTAACCACAGAAAAAGAAAAAGTTTCTTAAATATTCGGTAAAATATTAATATTAAGACTAATTAAATTATCATTTTTCCACCAAACTAAACTTTCTATAGGAATCAGAAAGCGCGGATCCCAGAAATAATCCTTAATGAGAATTCAGGTGGTGGGAGAAGATTGGCGTAAAGCTGCTTACTGTAGAGGCGAAAGATTCGGAAGGCAAGGCATATGGACCGCAGGGTAATTGAAGAGTAAACTAAACTTTGAACTACACACACGGTGAGTTATTTCGATACTACTACAGTTTCGAGAGATGCAGTCCTTCTCATCATCAGGTATAATTGATAACTGATGATGAGAAGTATATATATATATATGTTGCACCGCAAAGTAACTGCCTCATCAATTAATGATTATTTCACTAACTTAAACCAACCACGAATCAGCAAATTTTCTGTATAATAAGGGCGAATTTATCACACAAAAATGGTTAACTTTTTGGAAGTGACATTTAAAAAAAAACATGTTTTTAAATGCTTAAATAGATTTCCACGCACGTTCCGCGAAGATTTCTGGCGACACGCTAACAGAATAATGTCGGACACCCCCGCATACAACGAACGGGCATCCATCATTGCGGGATCGTGTGAACTATGCGTGAGGCGATGGCCCGGTCGCGATATCTTCCCGAGCAGACTGGATTCGAAGATTCAAATCCGCTGCAGTAACGGGCATGCTCAGGAGTCACATTTAAATCAGCATTATTTCATTACGTTGGCAAGTTTCATTTTTATTGATTATAATTTATTTTAATCTGTAAAGTATCTAAGAAGCGCGTTTTTTAAATAAGTGTCGGAATTCTATTTTAAAGAAACACTACATCACTTTTGCAACGCTTTACTTTCTTCAGACGCTACACATCTTAAACTACTTCTCAACAAGTCGCCACCATTATTAGGGCACTTGTCATAATGGGGCACCAATTTTCGTATACCTTCATCATAGAACGACGCGGCCTGGGATGAAAATGATGTATGCACTCCGTTTTTGAGTTCATCATCTTCATCAGAACGCTCGCCACCAAGGAACCGCTTCAGATGAAGGAAAATATGGAAATCACTCGGTCCCGAATCAGGACAAAACAGGACACGCTTGGCGACGAATGTCAGCTGGTTTCGTGTTTCGTGCATTCAAGAAACGTATCACGGACCGTATCTCACTGTCGGCGGGCTGATCTATTATCTTGAACATTTCAACTACTCACTACGAGATGGCCACACATGTGAATGTACAGATGAAGGAAAGCATTGCGCATGCGCAACATCGCAACTGCAGCGCTACACCGGGAACATCCGGCAACGGTACGTAGGTACTTAAAAAACGCGTCACGTTTAAATTTATACACAAATTTTATTCACCCCCAGATAAAAGTGACCTTAAAAATGGCGGTAGATTTGACATTGATATAGTATTGATAAATCATCAAAAAAATCTGTAATAATAGTTATGAACTCCTGATGAAGATACGTTAGTATCGAAACCGGTTGACGTAAATATAACACAAGTTAACGCTACAAATATCAACAATATATTTTAAATAATTAAAAAATATGTCTAATGACAATGTTTTGCAATATAAATATAATAAATTATACATATTTGACATACTCGTAATTATCCATCTGATCACGATCAGTAGCCATATTAGTTCCTAGCCAATATAGTACCATAATTAACACGATCCGTACGACCGCGTTAACCAACGTTGCGTTAGGTGCGCGATGTTTGGTCTGGTCACGACAACGTTCTGCAATATGGAGGCTGAAATGAATTTAGATTACGCAGAAGATGGGCAATGGTCGACCAATGATCCGGCAAGGCAATTCCGGTTGCATCAGAATTAAGAGATGTGTACATTATAAATTAAATTAAATCAAAGGAATGCACACTAAGGCGTAAAAATGACGCAGTGAATAATGATTACGAAAATTATACGCACATACATTAATAAAAATATGTTTTGTATAAATACTCCGCGTAGTATACAGTTTAATGATTTTATGGGGTGCAAATTAGACTCGCAATCGAATAGTTTGCACAAATAAATTAGTTAGAGTGTAATATTTAACAAACAGATATTTGAAGGATACTTAGCGACATCTTGTGTACAATTATATAATCACGACAATCCGTAATGACGGAAATATACTAGCACAAAACATTCCACATAGTTTCTAAATAACAAAGATTAAAACAAGACGGCAAGAAAAATAAACAATAACTCCTTGTTTACTGCGGCTCGGAAAAGTTCTACAGTAGACTGGCCAAATCATTATCTTAATCAGAAATTATGTTCTCCTTCTTCCAGGGCTCCGACTTGCAGCAATCTTTCCCAGCATTCATTGTTTTTACGGAATCTATAGACGGCTTTCAAATAATGGAACGATATATGTATTATTTTGAAAAAGTGTAACATAAAGGTTCGAAAATTTGTCGGTAAAAAAAATACTGTCGCTGAAGCATGGTTGGTAATGCACCTTCCCCAGATCTTTATCTTTATAATTAACACATTTAATTAGTACCACAGATCTATGTTCTGAATAATTACAACTTAACAATAAGAATGTGTTCTCCTTAATAATAATACTTCAGTATACAAGTATAATAATAAGTAATAGGATCGCGATTTCCATGAACTTTTGCCCTCTTAATTATGCTCCTCCACTTTTCTAGGCATCTTGCAGATCTTAGGGCTGTCGCCAGAGAAATGTTTGTTGCCTTTTCCACTTGGTCGGTCCAACGGTAGGGGAATCTTCCTCTTTCTCTACATCCATCAACGTGGCCCACAAGCTTCTCCGAGCTTATTTTTTCTTTACGCAAAATGCCCAAAAATTGAAGCATTCGTTTCAGGCAAATGATTGAGTCTGTGCATGATGTTTGATTCCTGCAAAATGTAGATATTCGTGTGTCTCGTCATCCACGGTATGCGCAACACATGTCTCCAGCTCAACATCTCGAAGGCATCAATTCGTCTTCTCTCCCATGATTTCAGGGTCTATGATTCAACACCATATAAAAATATAGAATGCACCAGAGACTACAAGCCTGACCTTCGCTGTATTAGAAATATTGCGGTCTTTCCATATTTTGTCAATATAATAACATATAAGTTTTCGCCATACCTATCCGTTATTTAATTTCTGGCTCGCAACTACTGTCATCAGTGATTATGGACCCGAAATAATTAATATAATATAATAATACATTTTACGAATTTTTTTGATATAAAATCTATAAACTGTTAAATAATTGATGAAAATAAATGAAACAATGTCATAACTCTACTTGAGTTAATTAGCACTACTCGAGTTTCGAGAGAAACAGTAACTCTCATCGACAGGCGAAGTATTAAACTGTCGATGTCACGTCAACTCGCCAATGGATGAGAGTTACTGTATAGCTCGAAACACGAGTAGTGCTAATAAACTCAAGTAGAGTAATAACATTATTTCATTTATATGCATGCATCCATCATGATGAAACTCATATAATCAAAAATATATTGTTAAATAAATTATCGTTTTCCTGTAAGGCGATAAGTTGTGACGACGACACTTACAATTAATCACACATACACAACAAAGCAGCTTAATTAGAATTGTAAAATGTTCAAAGAGGTACATATCAATTGCTGTAACAGTATAAATAAAGTGTGTGAATGTTTTTACATAAATCTATTCGAAATTAAAAAAAATGACCGTCGGCAGTTTTGATATTAATCCGTATGTTTTGTAATCCGACGTCTGGTACCACGGTAAGGGTAAGCGAGATGATATTAAAAGATAGCGTAATTGCGGTATATATAGTAATGAAATGCATAAATTAACCGGGAGGTTTCCGCGGGCAACAGACCAGCAAAGTGTGTACAGCCTCTACGGGCTCACCAAACTGAGCGAGATGGTAACGGGCACCGACTGCAGCCGCGAGACTGAAGGTGTATCAGTCACTATTCATTAAATTAGTCAATTATTATGGCAGTTGCCCTTTCGTCTCCATGGTCCGTTTTTAGGCTCCGCTGAAATGAACGGATCACGCGTAGAAGATGAACATTCAGAGTTGGCGCCACCTGGCGATAACATGACGAAATACGACTCGGTGATTTATAACCCTCGAAGACAGTAAATTGCTATGAAGGGGTAAATAAAAACAATGGAAGATGAAGAAATGTATGGACATTGAACAAATGTTGCCATTGTGATGGAAGATGAGGTTGCGTGGTAAATTATAAATCTGAGATTTATAATTTGTACAGCGATCGACGAAATACTTTTTTCACGCTCCCAGAATACACACAAACAATTTGGAAATAAATAACTGACATTAAGGCTTTTAAAAGGAATTTTTCCAAATTGATTAGGAAAAGCAAATACTGAGAGTAAACTGTTTCATATAATGAAATAATTCTTATAACTACGTTTTGTGTGTTTTGATGTGTGCTTACATTCTTTACATATTGGTAATATATAATGTAAGTCCAAGATACTTCACAGTACCGACCCACGGAATAGAAATCCCGCGTATAAAATCTCTACGCTATAGAGTACTCTTTTTTTTATCCTTCTTGAGAAAAAGATAGCTGCACTTTTGGTGGTGATCATGTCTGGTGTGTGATTTTGGACTAATATGGCTGTGTCGTCGGTGTAGACTACTTTGTGAGAATTTTCGTTATTTGTGATCGGTACGTCGTGAGTGTATATATTGAAGAGAGACGGTGAAAGAAGGGAACCTCGGGGGATTCCCGATTTTTAGCTGAAAGGTCTGGTCTTGAAGAAAAGATTTAAGAATACCTAGTAACTAGGGGTGAATTCCAGAATTATAAAATTTCAAAAGTAGGCCGTCGATCCATACTTTGTCGATATCCAGAAAAATACCGCCTGTGGATATGTTGTTACGAAAACCTTCTGAGATTATCTCAACCACTCTGAAGGGTCGGTGGAGGGTAGCGTGATTTTCTCTGAAGCCGAGCCGTTCGTTGGGGATGAGACAGACATTTTTGATGTGCTCTGTTAGTCTCGTAAGTAGTATTTTTTCAGAGATCTTACCGATGTTTGAAAGAAAGCTAATATGTCGGTGTTTTTCGCAGAATTTGTGAGGTTTCCCAGGCTTGGGAATGAGAATGGGAATGAGAATGCGTGTTTCCAATTTTTTGAAAAGTAACGCAATCTAAGAGCCGAATTAATGAGTTGACAGATAGCTGCTATACATTTTCATGGAAGAGTTTTCAAGACGAGATTTGTAATTATTTTTTTGATTTTTTGTTACCACGGTATCTGAAGAGGATGTTTTCATCCGGGAGGGACTCAAAAATTTGATTGACTCGGCGGTTTAACCGCTCGATGTCTAACGATATTGGCATGTTTACTGCTCGGGCTGAATTGGAGTTCAAGGCTGTCTGCAAAAGCTTGGGCCTTTCTCTCGTCATCGTATATTAACACCGAGTCTACAAGAATGGGGTGTATCGGAGATGGATTGGAACGGAGAACTTTGGCGAGTTTCCAAAATGATCCATTTTGTATTTCTAAAGATTCAATTTTTTTTGCCAATTATCGTTGCGAAGCTTAAATAGTGCATCACGGATCTGCGTAGTGACGGAGTTTGCGAGGGACTTTTGATCTGGCTTTCGCAACTTTTGCCAGTACCAATTTGCCCTAAAACAGACTTGATTAGTTGGCCAAAGCATTTTTAAATGTGTGTAAAATATATGTAAAAAGAATCTTTTTTTTTTGTAGCTGTAGAAATGTTATGTGTCTAAAAAATAAATAAAATGTATGTTTAACGTTAAAACCAAAACATTTGATATACATACTGATAAAATTATTTCGCATGATATTCATCGGTCGTTAGCTACAATCACGAAACTGCAATATAATAAGTAATACGATAACAACATATTTTTTCTCTCACTTCTGATGAGCGACTATTGTCCTAATATTGATTATTTTATTCTAGTAGATCTGTGGCGGACACCAGTCGCCATCATATGGTAAAAAATCCACAAATTAAATGTATTTGGGTAAAATTAACGGCTGCATCATTTGCCGCAACGTGTTATGAAAAACTTTTACGACACAACATCTAGTAAATAAACAACGAATAAAAATTAAATTAATTAACTAGAAAGATATACAGAAAAAAATCTTATGTGTATGTGTATTAAAATACCACAGAACTATGTTCTGAAAATGCAACTTCACAACAAAAATGTGTTCTCCTTATTTAATTAACGTAAACATTATACATATTCAAAGAAAAAAATCTCCTTACGAAGAAAGGGAACACACCGTCGACTCGTCATATAAAATAAAAATTTCTACCGATTTCAATTATTACTGAACTATTAAAAAAACAGTTAGCTTTTACATCATTTATAAGTAAATTATAACAGTGCCTCGGGTGACTAACACATTTTTTATCGTTACGATTTGTTTATCTTTGGGTATTAATAATAACCATATAATAACACACATTTAACAGTAATCATACACTTTTGAATTGATGAGAAATATAATATTGAACAAAGATAGAATTCACATGCTGCAGCATATTTTTAAAGTAAGCCACATTGACATCAATCGTATATATGACATACATAAAGGTAAATATATAAAGGAGATATTGGGGTATCACTAATGGGGTTGTCCGGGTGGTGAAAAGTTAGAGCAATGAGCGGATGAGAACTTAGCACTACGCTACCATTATATTAAATTCACTTCAGAGCTTAATTTGCAATAAAACACGGCTTTCGCATTTATTTTAATAATCATGATGAAATAACACTTTTAGTAAATATAACCCGCTAAAAAGGTTATTATGTGGATGGTTTTAACAAGCAGTGAACGGTTATAAAGCGGATTTTATTGTATTTAAAATAGATTTATAAAATTTTATGGTTGTACTCAAGTGAGTATTTGACATTCTGTAATTTTCTAGCGGAGTTTATAGCGTTTTACAGCAAACTAATCACTTTAATGTATGGCCTAGTCTGTTATACAGGGTCCGACAGAAATAACTCCCCGATTTCCCACCGCTGCTGGTGGAGCGTCGGTTGTACAGGGCGTGGTTTCGGCACGCCATTGTGTAGTCGATGTCTTGCCATTTTAGTTGC
The DNA here is from genome assembly GCA_022840565.1 of Eubasilissa regina. Lineage (NCBI taxonomy): Eukaryota > Metazoa > Arthropoda > Insecta > Trichoptera > Phryganeidae > Eubasilissa > Eubasilissa regina. The sequence goes on from JAINEB010000025.1 coordinate 19,312,770, forward strand.
CATCATGGCGTGGAGTGGCGAGTATCGCGCGTTCGGTATTGAAACGTATTTAAAAAATTGTGATTCTAGCTTAAGTTAATGATAAGATAGAGTCAATTTTATTAACCTTTCAAATCGGGGAGTTATTTCTGCCGGATCCTGTATTACCGTATTTCCTCGATTATAAGACGCACCCTTATTTTTAAATACCAATAATAAAAAATAAAAACTTTATTATAATAGACAAAATCATACAATCACAATAAAAAGGATTTAAAAATAGGCATATTATTTATGTACTATCACCATAAGTGTCCGAAATTTCTTCAGATTCAGTGTCCGATATTTCTGTATCACTTTACGACTCAATTCTACTAGTAATCAGTGATGATTACTAGTAGAATTGACTGCGGAATTTTACAGCGATTGTAAGACGCCTTCGATTATAAGACGAACCCAGAATTCAGAGACACCAAAATAGGAAAAAACCATGAGTCTTATAATTGAGGATATACGGTAATTTACTATAATATCAGATAGTGGTTTTCTCAGCGGTAGTTGGAATTGGTAAGCAAAGAAATATATGCAGGATGATACAACAACCCCATCAAAAAAAAAAAGTACGGGTAAAACTGTAACGATGGGCAGAAACTTTGTGGTAATAAAATAATAGGTTCGACGAGGTAGCACAAGTAGTCTGCAATTTTGAAAACTTGAAGAATGTAATATGCATTTAGACGAAAATAATCGTTACATACATACAATTTTTAAAAATATAACGCCCTGAGGAAAATGTATATAATATATACACATATAAAAAAGATAATTGTTTTAAATTGATTAAGTAAAATTCAATAACGGATAATCTGAATAAGAAACATGTTTATTACTACCGTCGGGCAGATTTGCTTTTCATATAATTGAATAAAGGAAGACCCGTATTATAAATATAATTATTCTAAACCATTTGAGATTTCATATATGAATAGTAAAATGTGCTGATGTGAATGGCCGTTAAAATAAATTGCCGACTTAACGCTGAAATATGGATGCACATTTGTAAAAATGTCCGCAGTAGAAGATTTTAAGGTGAAATATACCATCACAACATGTTACATATGAAAGACAAATAATAAGCATTGAGTTAGCGATTAACTGCTCGGGAATTCGGTCCTATTCGAATTCGTTTTTAAATACCCAAAGCATTACCCACTATAATTTCTGGAAATCAATAAAAAGTAGAACAGTTTTTGGTAACACAGGGTGAATATTATGTTCCAAGCCGATGTTGTTTTTGAATAACTAGGAAATGACACATAATTTTTAATTTGCTTTTAATTTAACGATTATTTGGTTTATTACAATTATGTATGGAATATTGCATACGCCATAGGCCGCCTCTGGTAGCGGTACTAATGCGTGTTCTTTTAACAATATTTTTCATAACATTCTCGCACACTTCGCGTGTTATTTTGTGCAATTTCATTTCGAATATTGTCCTGTAGCATCGAAATTGTCGTTGGTTTATTGACGTAGACCTTTCCTTTCCAAGTATCCCCACAGAAAATAGTCAGGTGATCGAGGAGGTCAGTCAATATCACAATTTTTTGACATGAAAAATTTCTCGCAAAATTTCAAACGTAGCTCGGGTTGTGTGTGAGGTGGGACCGTTCTGTTGAAACTAGATGTGGTGCAGGCCCAATTGACCCAATCGGCCTATTTAGATAAAATGTTTTAATGACTTCAACACGTTGTTGAGGCTCCATAATAAATTGTAATCAACTACTCTCCACAACTACCAAATGCGAATTGACCGCTAAACAAAAATGGCGGTCAAACAAAATCGGCCTGAAACATAATATTAACCCTGCATATAATATAAACGTATTCTTCATATATGTTCAAACGTTTCTTTGGTATAACATAAAAAATATCGTAATATACTGAAAACAATTTAAAAAAATATATATTAAAATAACGATTGGTACATATATAGGCTTGGTGTATATTTTTAGAAACTAATTAAGAGTAACGTTTTTGACTTTTCTGAAAAAATTATATAAATGTTGCTTTCACAGAAAAACGATGACGAAAATAAAAATTTAACAAAGCTCTTTATTATAAGTGGAATTAATTAGCTGTGCTTATTTTAAACAGGTAAATGAAATAATAATAATATTTAATTAAAACTATTTTTTTTAAATACAGTAAAGAGAAAATACATAATAGAGAACAATAAATTATTTTAATTGGTAACTAAATTAAACTAAACTGCTATTAAATTATTAAAAGAGATCATTTAGTAAAAATTTATGCCATAAAATAAACAAAGATACACCCATACAACCACAACACTTATAAATAAATGTTGGAAAAATATTTTAACCCTGCCAATACGAGAATAAATCAAAACGAAAATAATGTTTCAATAGGGCGGTTTCACCCTGTCCGTTCAAGAGTCGGACAGCAAACTCGCCCCTATTGTCGTGAGGGTAAAAAATGAAAGACGAGACGTTAACATTTTTTAAAATTAAAATTTTTAGTACAAGGTTACAAATTTGTATTTGAAACATCGGAGGCGACATGCTGAGATCGATGGCCATTAGTCATTGAAGGAATTCTGTTTTTTATTAGTCTGCGGAATCGGTGTGTCGAAAAGCCAGGGATACGACAGCAGATTGAAAATCCATCATTAATAATTAATAAAAACGTTATTTATAGCACACTCTAAAATCTATATAAATCAAATCTACGCAAAAACTTTTTTTTTGTTTTGCGTAGAAGATATACCTGAGATTAGCGGTGCAAAATATAAAAAAGAAACGTTAAATACGAAAAATAAAAATACAGTGATCTACCCCCGCGGATTTCGAAACACGCCACTGTGCGGGGTAAGAGAAAATGTTGAGCAATGTAGAAAGTAGCAATATGATGGTCAATAATTTATTAGAGTTTTAGTTTAATTAGAAGCACCGCCAAGGGTGGGGGGGCGTTGATTACCAAAATTAATCTTCCCAAGGGTAATTATCACCGATGGTAAATTAGTTCTTCCTAAAAATATTTAAGTGATACAACGAATATGGTTACACTCCTCGTTGAAATAAAACTCATATTCCCTAGTATTTTTGGGAAGGGATGAAGCAGATGAATTCAGAGTGGACAGTAATCTGAATGTTTGGGTTTTAAAATAATTATTTATAGGTTAATAAAGTTTCATTTGGTAAACACTTGTTCACTTGTCATTGCTATTCACTATAATAAGTATTTTTCATTTCGGTTTATTCGCTGCACCAACGGAACGAGAGGGGGATGGGTGGGGGGGGGGGGGGGTATGCCGATCGCTAGCCGCGTTCTTGGGAATTCAGTCGCTATGGAGGGTGTCCTTACCCGTTGTTCGTGAAATTTTCCCCGGAAAATTGATATCCTGGCAGGGTGACAAACTGATCTCCACGTAGCCTCGACTTGACACCAATGGACTTTTTCCTATAGGGTAATATTAAATCAAAGGTATACACAGTAACAATCCTCCCTCTCTGGATCAATTAAAAATAAAATACCCGAGATGAAATGGTAGCCATCAGGGAGAATACGTGCCGAGCAGTTCTCAGAAATTTTGCCAGTGCCAGCGATAACAGATTACGTTAAAAAAATAAATTTTTAAGAAATAAATTTCCAGGACTCCATTTAAATGCAAAATATTTTGTTTTTATTAAACCCGTCCATTATTTTATTACAGACTTTTTATTATGAAAAAGACTCTTGTGACACCTTGTACTATGTTTACATAGAATTAGTTAAATTAACGACAAATTAAAAAAAACCTTCTTACCAGCTGTGGTCGCAAGAGCCATGTAGACATCGTCTGTGTGTACAAATGTGTTTTAAGCTTTTTTTCTGGGTTCAATATTAATTACGATTTTTTATATGTTTTGGAACATCCGTCATTTTCAAAAAGATGGCAGACTAGCTAACGGACGTCTAAGCTATATACAGGTCAATTCTCCTGGTCATGATCAAAGAGAGTGAAATCAAGTTTTACGGAAGTTGCGTCATGAGGTAACAATTTTATCGAAATCCATTTAAAATAAAGATATATTTAAAAGTGTACATGTTCATATTGATTTTAACAAATTGTCGTTTATTATTAATTTATAAGATATGAGAAAATACAGACCTCACAAGTACACATTATCAATGCCAACATAAATACCTTTTAACAGATTTAATAACCTTACGCTAAAATTCACACAAAATAAATTGAGTGAAAAAGAAAGCGTGTTATAAAAAAACAAAGGCAAACACAATTAACGAAGCGGGACCAAAACAACGCTTCCCGCCAAAAACGTTCGCGCTCAATTTGGGCGGTTTTGTTTAGTAAAATAAAAATATTGGATTCAATATCAAAACGAAAATGGCACCCAACGAGGGTCTGACGTGCATGAGAATAAACGCAATTAAAATCACTTAACATTAATGCAATTCAAATGTAGATCCGGCCCGGGGCCGCGGCCCGGTACTCGTCCTCCCCTGAGATGGGGAATGGATGGTGAATATCAAAAATCATGACGTTAACAAGATGAAATGTAACGAAATAATCTGCCCCTCCACGGTGTTGCCACTAATGACGTTTAGATATTTCAGAGGTTTACAAATGAAAGCATTTTATTATAATATATTTAATATTTTTGAAATTTTACACGCGAATTTAAACATCATATTTAAACGTCAACATAAATCATTAGGATTACTTTGCAATTGAATGTATAGCCATCAATAGATTGAAGGACATACCTGCCTCCACCAATTACCATATATCCAAGGAACGATCGACGGATACAACTAAAACATCAGAAAAGTAAATACGATAAACATTTTACGCACGTCACTTAGAAGTCTAAATTTGATAGTGTAATAAATAAAATAATTTTAAACTATTAATTATATTAATGAATGATAAATAAGTAGTGCATTTTAATATTCAATGCCAGAACTGACAATTATGTTCGTGCTCTTGCATGGTAATCGTTTTCGATAGGATATGAATTTGTCCCCTAAGAACAAACCGTTAACGTAGCATTTTGTCTGAAGGAAATAAAACGATTAATGCGAGTAAGGTGCGTGAGACTCGTTATCACATTAAATTCAGAGGGCAACAAGAGTGAAGTTATACAAATCATGCACCCCCAAAAGTATTGCAGTCGCAGAACTCGATCACAGTCCGGCAGAATTTCACCCTGTCAAGGTCGCAAGAGGTGCGAGGGAGAGCCAGTAGAATACTCCGTTAGGTCTCTCTAGCCACTACTCTTCCCGACATTGTCCATCCCAGCAACCCCCAGCGGGAGACCCACACCCTAATAAATCCCCAGAAATGTTCGAGACTACTTTCATGTATATTTTTCAGGTCATCGTTCCGGGGGATCCAATGACCTATTCCTTCTAATCCCGCAATCATGATCTCACGTGCATCATTCATGTTCCAGATGATGCGCTTCGATGTCTGCCTCACCTGAGTTTACGGACAAGTCCTAAGTCGAAGAGTTTACTCATGAAATACCCATGCCGTGTACCAGATAACGAATAGTTCTGCAATTGTAATAAAATAAAAATTACGAAATTAATTTATGTCCACATATGTTGAAAAATAAATATGGAATCGGCTAGCGGGTTTCTCATTTCACGCTAGGTGCCCCATAAGCAGTGACGGTCCCTCGCGCAGCGCCCCGGAGCGCTGAGAGATATGGTGCGCACGCGCCCCAGGGCGCCCCCCTCCATCCGTCAGCGGAGCGGTGCCCACTTAAACGCAAATAAATTCATATACCAACACCATTTACATAATAATTCATTTCGTCTTCAGAGTCGCCGACAACGGACGTCATGGCTCTCTGAAAGGCGTCTGCCCCGAATCATTCAGTGTTGAAATTCTCAAAGAAAAATATTAAATCGGCCAATAATGGGTACATATAAGAGAGGGGTTAGGAACATTAACTGCAGGACGGAGGGCATTCTATACACATTATCTGTGGAAATATAAATCCGATAGTTTAGAACACATTTAAAAGTATTTACATATTATATTGTCAGCGTTCAAATTTTCGTTTCAATCGAGTCATATATTTAAAAAAAATCGCGGAGCTATTTAATTGCGTAAGTGGTACCAAAATGATCACGTGAGTGACACCAAAATGAAAATATTGAAACAAGGAATTTCCGTAAGTTTATGTCTTTATATTTGATAGTCTGGTTGAATATCAAAATGTAAATTAAAATAAGACAAAAAAAAGATTATTACCCAACTGAACGAAGCTAACCCTAGTTGTAATAATGAAAAAAATATTCACCACTAAAATTACCATCCTTTATTTCATTCATGAATTTTTGTGCTAAGTCGACGCAATTTGTAAAAACCGCAATAATATAATAGAACATCGGCTAAGGCAGTTTAGCGAAGGATAATTCCTTGTATTTCGAGTGAATTGGCAAAAATTATATTAATAATAATAATAATAAAAAAAAATAGACCACAATTATTACGTCTCGTTTTAAATTCACATTTTCCCGAATGCACACTGTCATCCAATTATCCATCTAAAACCGCACAATCATCTGTATCCACTACGCCGTCAGAAAAAATTCCCTGAGCCAAACCGGAAAACAATTTGATCTTCTATCCTAATAAACCATCAGTTACTTCAATACAGGACGAATTTCTACTCCAGGTCAAATTTATAAATGGTAATTACTTATTAATATTTCTATCGAGCCCAAATATGTCTCAACAAATCAAAATAAATATTATGTATGACATTATTGGAAGGAGAGCGGTACGCTGAACTACACACATGACCAAATGAATAGACATGAAATAAAATGTACATATAGGAGGGGTTTGGAGCATTCGTCGCGGGACGAGGGGCATTAAAAATTATATTAACACATTCTTTGTGGAAACATAAATTCGATAGTTTACGACACATTTATGCAACAGTAAATTCGAAAATTAAATCTTTATGTAAACAAGACGTATTTTTTACATTAATGCGTATTATATCGTCAGCGTTAAAAATTTCGTTCCAATCGAGTCATATATTAAAAAAAAACTCGCGGAGCTATTTGATTGTGAAAATATTGAAACAAGGAATTTGTGTTAATTCATGTCTACATATGGTAGTCTGTGCTGAATTTTAATTTCTGAACGACTAAGCTGCCAAAAAATTAATGTCGAATTAATTTAACCGAAACCCAATATTCGACCAATAAAAACAAAGTTTTGACGACGTCTGCATAGGGCGTGAATAACAGTGTATTTCTGTGCCTGTTTACATTGGATATGACAGAAGTTTAATAAAATTGATATTATTGGAAAAAACTGGGAATCCCAGAAATAATAATAACATAGATAAAATGGAAAGTAATGGAAATAGGGAACCAGAACGGTGGAATGCCATATAGAATAAATAAGCGGGTAAATAAAAAGATCAGGAAAAATACATATAAGAATATAAGAGTATATGAGCGCCTTATACCCCAACTCCTTTATATTACGCTCGAAGCACTTGAGGTGAGAGCTGGGAACAGAAATAGAAATCGTTTGGTAAGAAATTAATATTTAAAATAATGAATAATATAAAATAATAAAAATAAATTGTTCACGGAAAATCTATGAACATGCTATTGGGTTGTAGATGATATTTTAAACGTGACCTAAATAGGATTCATGTTATTTTTTCTCATTTTATAATCAAAAGTAACCCAGTTTAAATACGATAAAAAATAATATTATATAATAATTATTATTATCTTGATGCGATTTCGCCACGGTGAATTATTAATTGAAGATCCACAAATTTTTATTCTCTCTAGTCTATTCAGGCACAATTATTTTAATACACAGCATTATTACTAAATCGCGCGTGTTTTTTTGCTATAACATGATACAACATCTGGTTTTTAAAGATGCTACTGATACACTAAAATTCGGAATAATAAAATTTATTTATTTATTTATTTTTATTTATTTATTTATATATATTTTGACATCCGTATTTTTGTAGTCACAGAGGTGGATACATAACATACATAATACATAGTTTAATGTGTGGGATGGAGTAGACTTCACCTCTGATATATACAGCGTTGTCCTGGCTACTTTGCTAGACTAAAGTCTGTGTTAAAGTAGCCAGTTTTTTTTTTTTTTTTTTTCGTGCTGTTGTGGTGTTATTTGGAATAAAAAAATAAATCAAATATGAATAAAAAAGTAAGAATAAAATAAAAAAAATAATATAATAAAAATATGTGGAGTGGGAGTGTTGTAGGACTAGTGAGTTATTAGTAAAAGAATTGTATACATTATAGTAAATTGTTGGATATCCATGCTTCTGATTCATCTCTACCTGGTTGAATCATATATTGGGTCCATATTTGTGTAATCTTATAGTAATTGTACGATTTCCAGTTGGTACTGAGTGTATTGTATAGTTTCGGAGCTAGGAACATGTAGATTCTTTGATAAAATGTCGTTGTTGCTCTCGGAACTGGTGTGTAGATGTTTGTTGTTTGTCTAGTGTTGTGTCCATGGTTTATTGCTTGGGGAGTTGTTATTAGTATGGAAGTATTGAACGAGTCTCAACATAAAGATTTGTCTTATATCAAGGACATTGTACTCTTTAAATATAAGGTCTGATGGATATCTAAAGGGACGACCAATTATTACCTTGAGAATCGTTTTTTGTGCTTTTTTAGCCGACTCCAATATTGTTTTTGCTGCTCCTCCCCAAACTAAAATAGCATAATTAATTAAAGAGTAGCACAGTGCAAAGTACACCGATCTCAAGAGTTTGCAATCAACTATACATCGAATTCCTTTAAAAAAGTAAATTAGTTTTCTTATGCGTTTTGCTAGATTCGATATATGTTCTTTCCAGTTAAGATGATCATCGATCAGTACTCCCAGATGTCGAATAATTTTGACTCTTGTCAGTTTTTCACATTGGCATGCAAATGTCAATGGAATTGTAGTGATCCTGCACCCGCCCCATAGACATGGTCGTGTAAGGACTCACCTGACAGCCGAAACGAACTGACCAAGAAGCTGATACTAATACATCACGACGGACGAGTCCTAAGAGCTAGACTATAATTTCTCCGCAAAGCGTTCTTTCATCGACATCACAAGCGAGCCACTGCCGTATATGCCTTTGTAATTTATCCCGCAATAAACGCCAACTTTTGTAAGTTCTATTTTATTTGAATACTTTGCTCTAGATACAGAATATTTAATCACAAACGCACATAAATACACCTGCGACCAGTGGCGTGCAGTAGATATAGATTTAGGTTATGCTGTGATATTATACAATCATATATAATATATGTACTTTCGTATAAACAACGTCTTTAGACAAAATAAATCTGTCGTTTATACGACCCTACCATGTATTTATTTGTAATTTTAGAGTACTATTAATAATGTTTTCAAAGTTTAAATTTTAACGTAAAATAATACTTTTTTACACATATAAAAAATGTATGGACGTTTTTAAGAACACTTTCTATGACCGAACATGATTAATTTATTGTTCGAAAATCATGTTCACGTAATAACTAAAGGAAATAATTATTTTTATTAAAGGTTGACGTAGGAAATACTTTTGCCAATCGCTTTTTGTTTTTCCCAAATCAAAAACCAATCCATGCACCGAATTTAAAGAACGATCATGAAATCAACAGGTTAAAAACAGTAAGATAGTTAAATTCGTAAATTAGTAAAAGAGGAAGTAGTTACTTGAATGATTCAATATTTTTCTGTTAAAAACAGCACAGGTAACAACTCCATACAAAACGGATCTACTGAAAGGAATTTTTAATTCAGTAAATAGTTATATGACTAGAGTAATTCACTAGCATAAGGTAGAACAGAGTAATGTGAATGGCTCGATGCGGCGAATACACAAGAACGTCAATGGGTATAGCGGTGAGTTGTCGTAGTAGTTTTTAGAACTAAGCAATTAAAGTCTCTACTGGTACACAGATGGTGCTAGTTGTAAAATAATGTTTCTGTTTATGTTAATCCTAATATTTAATTTATATGTTTCCCAAAACTTTTATTAATGCACAGCTTATTTGCTAGTATGCACTGCCCGCCCCTGACTGCGACATGCACCAACACGCGTGATATTAGAATAGGTTAGGGGCTCCCATCTCACCATGCGCAATACCTTCTGATACGATCACGCAATTAAGATTCTCACGAGGCAATAACATTCTGCAAACATAACCCCTACAGAATCATAAAATTTCATTTGATGATCCAAGTCAGAAATACATGCGAATACCTGAGTACAAAGGAAATAAAACTAAATGACTGAATGAATAGTCTTAGTGACTAACGACTCAGCTTATGAGCTTGGAGTGAGAATTATCCTTCTTTACTAAGCTTTACAATTTCAATGAGCAATTCAACAATCAGGGACGCCGAGGAAGGCGGTCAGGGCTATTCTGTTATATTCAGAATTTTTTACAAATTTATTTTTAACCACATTATCAATACGCATAAATATAGAAATAAACAAATCTTATATCACTAAGATACTAATGACCATATTTTTTTGAATAATAATATTACAACACACAAATGCGTGTTTTCAAGTTCACATCAATAATATATACAACCAAGATTTCGAAACGATAATTATAATATTGTTATATAATAAAAATGCTGGTAAAATATACTACACAGCGATTGTAAATATATTTAACATTAGTAATTCAATCTCAAGATAGTCTTACGTATCCAAATAATTTTGTTCACGACGTACCTACCTACTGAATATTATTTTTAATTACTAATCCTTATATATTTTACTTAGGAATTTTATTGGCGCAGGGCATCAATCATGATATCATGAATCTTATAAGCAACCAAAAATATTTCCAAATTTCCACTGCTAATTTAATTCTGTGTAAAATCAATTAGGTAAGTAAAACCACAAAAAATATTTTTTTTTTTGCACCATAAAATTCTAAATTTTATTCTGTATACAGATCAAAACGATGTAATGAAAACATTGTTTTTCTCGGTAATAAAGTACTAATTAAAGCAGTTGTATGGATATAATAATAAACGTATCATATTTCCTACGATTGTTTGAGTATATTTTCTTAATTCCGATATATAAGCAGCTAGAATAGATGTTACCAAGAGGTATATAAACTCCTCCTAAATACATAAAATATAATATAAACTCCTAAATACATAAAATATAAAAACAAATTAAATGAATCAATTAGAAAGATATACAAAAATGTCTATCGAAAAATAATTTATTACCACCGGAATACGAACCCGGAACTTTTCCTATCCGGGGAAATGTGTTACCAATGTGTTACGTTAACCATTAATGTTTCTGAAAAATTATGGGACTTTATAAATGACTCGGTAACGCGAGATACATTAATTTAAAAAATGGATTAAATTCAAGATGACTTTCTTGACATTTAATTATTATGTAAAACCCAGGAAGAGTTGTTATTGAATCGTAATCGAGCTTTTAGAATAATTCAGACGAATAGTCCACAGAGTTGGCTGATCGAGCGAGCGGTGCCAGCGCGCCCCGAGAACAGGTAAATTCGATTCGGAAATATGATTTGTGTTTCCATTGTTATTCCGAGAGTACAGCATGATAATAAAACGCTCAGCATCTGTCGATTCCGCATAAAAACAACGCTTATTGCAGGTACTGAATATCGAAGCATTCTCCGAGACCCTCGCGAACTGGTGACTTATTTTCGCGGTGGATCGGAAGATGCCACGGAATGATCCTCGAGCTAATATTAAGTATAATTTTGCGCAATAGGAAAATGAAGCAAAAATTAAAAAATGAAATCAAGACATAAAAAAATGTATAAATTGTTGAGAAACAATTTTAATAGTTTATCAAATAAAATATGACAATTATTTTCCAAATGTATTTTAGTTGATTTTTTTAAAGCCTACCGCTAGGTTACAACACCAATTGAGCAACCAATTGAGCTTTAAATATGGTTAACCAAAATTTAGAAATAATTTCAATTTTTGTGATTTTCGAGAAATTTGCAACTTGTCTTTACAATAATGAGTTCTGTGCACGTAAATATTCAGCCCAACCTCGTGATGAGATTTGGCATGCTGTGGCAGCAACCGTTTGAATTTTGGATAGCCCTATTTGATGCTCAATGGGTTGCTAATGATGTCTCCTTACCGTTGGCTCCGTTTGAACTACAGTCTATGAGATACCGTGTATAAATTAAGTTGAATTAAAACTATGAATTTCCACATTAATGGGTTACATCTAGTTGTTACATAAATTAAATATACAAATCAAAAAAATTAGGTAATTTTTATAAGTGATTTTTTTTTTTTGGTGGAAGAGAAGAATTATTATTTTATTAATTTCATAACTTTAACGTATTATTAATGAGAACACATTCTTATTATGAAATTGTAATAATTCAAAACATAGGTCTGTGATATTTTTTTAAACACAAATTAAAAGCATTAATTAAAAATATATACATATAAAATCTATTTTATGGAAAAATATTGTTGCTGCTACCGGGATTAACAATAATATAATAATACGTCAAGTACAAATTAAATGAAAATATAAATTAAATATATTAATTAGAAAGATATAGATATAAAATCAATTTTATGGAAAAATATTGTTGTTGCTACCGGGATCAACAACGATACTTTTCGATAAAATTGATTTTATATGTATATCTTTCTAATTAATACATTTAATTTGTACTAACGTATTATTAACTTATGGTAGTATAGATTGATATCAGGATATGAAACGCAACCTTGATAGGACAGACACAAAAATTTTAATGTATATTTTCCTGTACCTATTAAATTAAATTATCATTAAAGTTTTTGCTTATCTTTATAAATTGATTGTAAAGGGTTCAAACAAAAAATTGCACTTTTCATAAATGAATATTTTTGGTTATTTAATATATCATTTTCAAAAAAGGCAAAATTAAAGTTTATTCTCTTATATTGCAATATCTAAAAAAATATGAAAACATTGAATTATTTAATTAAAATAAGGGTATCTAGAAAATTTAATGATATGAAAATATATATATATTTTTTATATTAGATATTAATTGGTCAATTTAGACAATAATAATATTGTCAAGTAAAAGCAATATGTAGATGAAGAAATTGTGTAACATGATACCCTCCCCTCACCTGAAAACTGTCTTTATTTTAATAGAAAATTATAAATAATACTAGAAATAACTTAAATAATAAGAATTGATATTTAAAAAAAAATTATTTATTAAAAAAATTAACTAAATAGTAAATACAATTGCAAAATATAATATATCCGTCCGAGTTGCTGAGCGACACGGACAGATGGAAATAAATAAAAAACTATAACAATGATAAAATATGAAAACATACCAACAAAAACTTGATATATTAAATTCATTTATTAAAAAAAAAAATAGTATAACCCACATATTTTATGATTAATTAATTTATAAGTTTTTACAATTTTACTACACTAAAAATGCTTGTGCTGTGGTAAAATTGCATTTAGGTCTGGGCTTAATATCGGTTACTTTCGTTCGTTTCAGTTCACAGTAAATGTACAAATTTGAATTGGTATTGCTTCAGCTTTGTATCTTACTAAAACGATGGTGTCATGGAAGATAGGAAGATTGGCGCAGAAAAGCTTTATGACGCAATAATAATTACGACAATCACACGTGGAATACACACCGCTCACAAATAAAATCACATAAAAGTGAATTAATAATTCTCATACAAAAAAAACTCGAACGTCATGTGCTGATGAAGAAATTTAGGATAAATTATTATTACTCGGTAAACTGTTCAGTAAACCCTTCGTGTCTGAAGACGATTAAATCACGATTGCGTTCACGCAAATAACACCCTTAACATTATGTTTTTACAAGAGGAGAGGGTGATTTTGGAATGATTTTTTTTTATCATTTGGAATGTTAAAAACGTACGAGTCAGTGAAGCGAGTGCGAGGGCGTGCGAAACCATTTCAGAACATAAGCTGCGGCGCCCGAATTACTATCATCATCTCGGATCGGTGTGTAATAGTCGTAATCACCAGGATCAGTCTTTCATTAGGATATCCGCCGTCGGAGGGTGTGTGGTCACGTAAGGTATGAGGGGGTCATTATCAGCCAAGGCGTCAATTGGGAAACGTTCAGTGTATTCCTTCACATTGTAAAGAATTATAGTTAAAATGATAAAGAGTAAATTTCAAATCGCAAAACAAAAAAGCGGTTATTTTCAGACCTTCTATTTACCTTGTGTACCTACTAATGATAAATACAATTGTATTATCCCCGCCCATGTTGGATTATCATAACCACGATTAGTCTTCAAGTCAAGAATTATGCACAATACCTAAATATATAATAGTTTGACATTCTAAATTTAGATGACGCTTGTAGATTTTTTAGATAATTCATTTATATCGCGCACATATAAACAGGTTAGAAGGTTAAAATAAAAAATATAAATGTCTTAAATATTGATTCTTACGATAAAACCGTTGACATTTATCCAATTAACGTTATTCGGAAAAATTATTTAGATTTTAATGACTTATTCATGATGGTATTTATAGTTAGAAAGCGGAATCTGTAGGAAATGTTTTAATTCAAATTATCGTTCGACTGTGTGGTAGAAATAATATAATTAATTAATACACATTTAGTCATATGAGCCTGCATTGTATTTTATTACTTATTAATCGTACATATATATATATGTGTGTGTACGATTACAGTACAGTCAAGGGCTTCATACGATAATATTTTCACGGCGCATAACACAGACCTATCAGGGGGTGGGGATGGTTCGGGTGAGTGGGCGGAAATGACGTGATGTTGCGAAGGAATTTGGACAGATATGGGTGGAGTGATTGGATGGTACGGGGGGGGGGGGAGAGGGCATTAAAAAAAAACCTTAATATATATATATATATATATTTTAAATACCCAAAATATAATGGTAAAATAGTTAACTTTGTTTGACTCGGTGTGTTAGAATCGACAGCAGATCTTTGTTTTACAAAGTTGTGCGACATGGATAAACATAAGGAAATTATATATGCCGGATTACACCAAATTAAGACTAACGACTTGCGTTATATATGAAAAAAAAAAACAAAACTAATCATTCAATGAAATAATAAATAATAAAACAAAATTAAGAATGACTCTAAATTAAATGACTTAAATAAAAAAATTTCAATGAAAATAATGTAATATCCTTTATAAAATATTTAATATGCATAACTTACATTTTAATAAACTAAGTATCTTTTCGCAAAAGAATTTGAGTAGTTTGGTCGTTAGGCAGTGCCATGTAAAAAAATAAATATGACCGCGAGCGGACAAATTTTTAGTAACATTATCATAATCGACCGAAGCATTATACAAATAAGTTTTTTATACAGACTTAATAAGAAAATGGCACAGAGTAAGTAACCTAGATATTCCGCCCCGAATCTCGCGGACTTTTTTTGCACTAGGGTAAATGTCGGCCAGCCGGGCTCGCGTGGGTTTTTAGGTCGTATAGGTATGTACCTGTTTTGTTGACACACGCGAGGAAAAGGTCGTTAAAACCGCGGGCATACTAGCACAGCAGTATTATTATATGAACTTGTTTTTCACATTTTTACAAGAAACGAAAGCAGTAAAAATATCCGGAATCACAAATAGAAAATGATTAAATTTCAATAGAAAACACGCAACCCAAGATATTATTACTTACACTTTTTTTTTTCCTACTTATTCTAAATGAATAGTTGATAAACTAATCATGTATAACATGATTGCCAATTAAAAATGTAGAATGTTTGCCTCAGGACGGACGAAGCCTAGTGAAACAGATATTAAAATACGAAATGTACTTACAACTTATATGATTAATAAAAACGTAAAAATACTCCGATGACATTTTATCGAGAAAATAATGGTGATGTATGACAGGGATCGAACCAAAAGTGGTACGTTAAGACAGTGTTCTCTAATTTCACTGCTTACCTGAACATTTTGAAAACAGAACATACCATATTTATTAAATCTGACAGTAAAAATACAGCCCTCAAATCAAAAACTGTAACTATGTCACCCGGGATATATAACCACATCCCGGGAGATGAACGTTCAATACAAAGATGAACCCACCAAACGCACTTTACCGACACTCGTGAACGGTTGATATACATAGTGTATTGTATCCTAAGGTTTGATCCACATCCCGGGAGACTAGTAAGTTCTATATTCATAGCGCAAGCGTTGAGTTTTTTTAGTTAGAAAATGGTAGGAAGAAAAAGTTTGTAAATAAAAAATAAAGAGAAAATATATACGGTAAAGGTCTGAATTAATTAATAATAATGCAAAAATAATTGAGTCGCAAAAAAATAAAATAGAACGCATATGAAGAATATTTAAAAACTATAATATTTAATTTAATTATTAAATTATATAATAACGTACATATTTGTGTATTTGAATTAAAAAAAAATAATTTAGATTTTCTTTGTAAACTAATAATAAATTATATAATACCTGTCATTTTTGACATGATCATAATTCATTGATTATTGAAATAAAAATATTCATCCAATTTAAAGACGATTTTTGGTATTCTTCAACAAAAAAAACCATTGATACCCATATTTAATCCCAATAAAAAATGGCTTAGCCTGACAAATATTGATAAACCGTACAATTGTGAAAGACTCAGAGAAATGCCTCTCGCTTGCTACTATCGAGAAGAGATGCTGCTAGCTTTGTATTAAGAAGGAGTGTTGTTGGCTCGCTCTGAGTAGAAGCAACACAAAATAAAGTGAATAGTTGTCAAGAAGATTCGACAATTACGAGACGCACGAAAGCAGACGAATCGAAAGAATTCGAACAATCAAATTTATTATAGTCGGAGTAGGAGATAATTGTACGATATATTGTTATTGATTCCATTGAATGTCAGGAATATTATCAGGTGACAATATCAAAATCATTAACATTCTCTTCCAAAAGTCATGAAACCACGCTAACTGAATGAATATTTAAACGGTCCTTCAGCTGCAACGTTCCGTTTTGTTATCTGTAAACACCGTCATCATAGCCATTAAAGGCAATAATTACCGTTAAACAAATACATAATTAAATTAACATTTAAGCATCGAAACTAGAGCCGGAATTACAAAAACGTACTCAAAACTTTCATTCAAGCGCGGGTTGAAGGCGTAATGTTATATTTGTATCTCGATTATTGACCAATCTGCACACACAATAAGATTAGAACAATTTATATGCAAACTTGTACCCCGACTTAAGCGAATTCGAGTTAAGTGATTTTCATCGGTCCCACCTATCGCGTAACTTCGGGGTATTGCTGTATTTGTAACATGGTTGTCCATTTTATTTCTGTGGAAATAATTATTTCTATTTTCCTCTTAAAAGTACGGCAATGAGGTCGCAGTGGCCGCTCGTGCTGTGTTTTTATTAGCTTTCTTAATTTGAAAATTGAAATAATAATACAAGAAAACATACGAAATCTTAAAAATCAACATATTACAGTATAAATTAATATTTCTTCGACAGTCTGAAATGTTTTACTTCTACGTTATTTTGACTATACGGGGGTTAAATGCTGTTGCGTTGACCTAAAGATAATTCACGGTATCGCACCGGAACCGGTGAATGAGTTGCTGATAAGAGATAACTGATTAATGCGAACAGTGTACAGAACAAATATGCCTATGTTTATATGTAAGGGCCGGTTATGTGATCAGTAGTAACTTTTTACAATCCATGTTGATACGTCAAATTTACCACTGTCAAAGCATAGATGGAGATATCTATAGGCGTGACAAATAATCACGAAATATGCTTTATTATATGCACTATATAGATTTTTTCGACTTCGCATTAGAAATATGTCACTTTGATGGTGAAATTTTTTCGTATTACGTATTAAACAACGAGATCATCGGACGAACTCATCACTAAAATAGCGGGATTTTGAATGATTAATTGTCGTATATTGCAACTTTCAAAGTATCAATGTGCCTGATGATTTTGGGTACAGCTTTAAAAAGTCCGCCATATTTAACTACCGATTCTCGTTTTTACTATCGAATATCAAACAAACAATTCGTTTTCGCAAAAAAATTTACTTTAGTAATTTTTTGTACTATAGTAAAAAGTTACTACTGATCACACAACTGGCCCTACGTCTGTTTGCACGAATGACTCATTATTAAATAAGCATTGTTATAGATATGACAAGTGATCATATGGCGGTGGTTGAACATTAATGGTTAATAAATATCGTCGCTTTAGATGTGATACTTCTTAACTGACAAATTATCGTAACATAAGATTTGGTATCAAAATATGTAGGAAAAAATTATAAATCAAATGTTACTATCAACACTTGTATTTAATGTCAGGCTACATATTTTTTAACTGACACTTCAGTAACAATATCAAAATAATCAGTAATTTTTTTTATAAACTGTTTTTTTTGTTTTTTATTGAAAAAATTGCATTTACAGCTACGAGATCACATTTATAAAGTTGTGCTATAGGTTATTTAAATATGTATTTACTCTTGTTACATGCGAAAAATTGTTAAATAATTTATATATTTATTCATATACAATTTAGGAATAAGTCTGAAATAAATATTATTGTATAACTATGTGCATTTTGTGCAGGACACTGATAATTAAAAAAAAAAAAAACTGTATTTTTTAATGTGCTTGTGATCTAGTAGTTATGATACTCGTCTAGTGATCTAGTGGTTGGGGGTTCGAGCCTAGCTCCAAGAGACCATTATTCCTATTTTCATAGCACAAGCGTTTAGCTTAGTTTGAAAATAGTTAGAATATTGATGTGATACGATTGCGTATAAGCATTCCTATTTAAAAAAAATATATATATATATAATTTATGATCTATCAAAAAGTGGTCAGTACAAGTTATTTAATTAACGCAAACGAATACCCAATCAAACATATTCGTAAAATGATAATGTACCGTTCCGGCGATGACGCGACATAGGTGCGCTACCTTTCATGAACAATGGGCAACTGATGAATCTGCCGAGAGTGTATACCACTGTTATTACTCGCGTGATGCGTTAATTGCATAATTTGTCGGATATCAACTATGCATAAGAAAACGGTGAGAAGAAATCATTTGCATAGGATCCACAAGTACATCTCACCGTCAAAAGAGAATCGAGCTGAAACATTTTAAAAATAATTTTACCATCCGGTTAGCGTTTGATTCTTAGCGTGACCGGGTGCGCGCCTCATCGCCGCAAGTCTTCAAAGGAAATTAATAGATAGTTAGAATAATAAATATCGTTAGTTGTACTGAAACCTGTTGGTTCACAAGTACTGGACGCGCGCACCGACCAACGTGCGGGGAGAACAGAGAATGAATAACTCGCGTAGAACGCAATCGTAATATATTTACCCATTAATTTGATTTAAATGTTAATTTGAAAATCCGTTGGACTGCTACCAATTTAGCCGGCCACTGAGGCGGTCGCGACGGAACATGTGTAACGTCGGGAGACATGTTGGGCTATTAAGGCTTTCTACGGGTGGCTTGTTTCCGTTTTATAAATCGTCGGCGAGTACATCGTACACATGTTCAAAATAAACGTTTTCTAGAAGATCGCAAGAACGTTGGTCTATTATTTGGCAAACAAAAAAAATACAAGTAAAATAAAAAAATACTTTGATACAAATTAAATTAATTAATTAGAAATATACACCAGGGCTTTTTTCGGTATTCGGTTTTCGGTTCAGCTCCGAATGATTAATTTTTTTAAATGTTTTTATTTGTATTAAAAATTTATCTTCTACTATAATTTAGAAAATTTTATTACTTCTTTTATAATAAGCAGCACACTACATGAATAGATATAATAATAAATTAATTAAAGGTATAATAATCAATGCCCGTCTCGACACAGAATTTCTCTAGTGAGACGGGCACAGTACAAACAAATTTTTAATATATATTATATAGTTACTAATAAATAATAATAATAATTAGAACTAGAAGTATACATCCAATATATGATAATTATATAATCTATTAAACGAAACATGTAAACAAAACAAATTCGTATATTCAGGGTTGGATTCATTCGGTTTGTTTTCGGTTCAGATCCGGCTTTCGTTCCAATAAAAACAAAGTTTTTTTTTGGGTTTTCGGGTCAGTTCCGGTTCGAAGCTCTGAGATATACATAAGAATTCTAATTATCGATAAAATATATTGGTTGCTATAGGATACGAATTTTTCTTTGCAGGGAAAAGCATTACCATTTCGCCGTATCAATTGATTAATTTCTCGATAAACTTGTAACTTATATTCAGTAGATTTTTTTTATATCTGCTACATCAATTCTTTAATTTTGAAAAGCAATCAACTATATATTGCAATGAATCTCAAACATTTCATTAAATTTGGATAAACTTTGATACAATTTATATATAATATTTTTAACGAAAACATATTTTTCGCACGAAGTTGCAATGTCAGAACATAATAAAATGAAAAATGTTTTTATTAAAATAACCCAACCTAACCTTTACGACCATGCTTTAAATAGAAGTTGAAACCATAAATATTACATACCTATATGTAATATGTCATCACGAAACGATTATAGCAGAGAAATAGCCGGCTAGACAATAGGAAACGACCAACGTAAACATATAAGGACTTCAGATTCGCTAGGTGGAATGTCAGTAATCTACTCGTATATAAACGAGGCGAATTCAACAGTAGAATTAAATTTAGTAAACTAGACCACAATGACGATATCAATGGAAGGATGGCGCTCTGTAGTGAATGTAGTCATGGGGCCGTTAAAAAAGAAGGAGAAGAAGAAAACGAAGAATATGCACTTACATGTTAACACAGAATAATTCATATTCTAATTTGATTAAATGTCTTAAATATTTTTATAGATAATACAGATGTTTTTTAATACAGATAAGAGGGTACAAACATACTTAAGCAAATAAAATAAAAAAAGGTACACATTATGTACGAAGTAAAAATAAATTATATCTACATCAATCTTTTGTCGTCTTGATAAAATATAAAATTAATGTGATATAGTAAAACCTAATGATACATCACGTGTAGTTTCGGTTACTAAGTGAAGTAAACACACGTAAAAATTTAAATACAAATTAAATGTATTAATCAGAAAGATATTGTTAATATTTAACAACAATATTTTTTCGATAAATTAATTTTCTTTATATCTTTCTAATTAATACATTTAATGTGTTTTAAAAATTATCACTGATCTATGTTCGGAAAAATTGTAACTTGTAATATTAGTTTATTAATTACTAGCGGTTCGTGCCCGTGAATAAGAGACATAGGGAGTAACGATAGAGAGAACCCCTTGTTTTGCACAGGCCGATATACCTATACAAAATTTGTTTCAGGAAGGGGGAGGGAAAATTATTCGGGGAGGCGGGGCGGAATGACTATACTTTCCTCAGGGTCCTAGATGCAATTGAGCAACATTTGAAATGGAAAGAATTCAATATAATACGCATTACATTAGTGAGAGGGTCAGGGGGAGGGCGCCTAGGTTTTGCGCTGCAGGGTCCTCTTAAGGGTTACGCGCACATGTCATAAGCAAAAAAATTTTCGCAACTTAAATGCATATTTTTAACCAAAACAAAGCATGATTTTATAGTTCAAGTCAGTATTGAACGTAAAATATACATTCTTTTAATATATATTTAATTTAACAATGGGCGAGATACAGCAAATCTCTGGAAACTTTATTTTTTGCGGTGTATACGATAATTTGAGAACGCCTAGTCTGAATCATACGAAAAAATAGAATTTTGTTAGGAAGATGTAATGTATGTTAAATGATATAAGGATTTATCTAAATTTTAATTTTATTATTATTTTTTTAAATGGCAATGGTTTTACTGAAAAATCACTTTTTTGACTTTTAAAATCCTCATTTCCTTAATGAAATAGCAAGTTTCCATCGAAAAAAAAATTCCTTCGATCTCAAAATTTGAAATCGATCGGGTAAATAGTTTTTGAGATATCGTGTACATCGAATCGACAAGTGAGCTAACTCCTTAAGCGAACAATTTGGTTTAGCTCAATCAATGTTTATATAAGTGCGTAGAGAACAGACATAGTCACAAAAAATTGGTAGTACCAACTGAATATGTTAGGAAACACTTAAATCATATGATATCAATACAAAATAAAAATTACACGCGGAACTTCACAATAAAACTTAGCGCCCGATTCGGGCATGATGTGGGCCGATGAGTTAAGCTGAAAGTCAATTCTTACTGAAATAGTGGCAACAATTTGACCACACGAATTATTGTGAGAACGTGTTAGTGGATAATAGGTAATTTTAAGTTATAATTTATATTAATTATGTATTTATATGTTACTATCATTTATTTGTTCCACTTTAAGATGCCCAATATAGAAATCTCAAAAATCGAAGATGTTTACGAATGTAGACGAGGAGAGAATCACGTATCAAGAGTGTGGCGTTACCTACTTTCACATAAAAACAGCCTGATGATAGGTATTACGTACTTAAGTAATAAGTACGTCTCAAGTTGTACACCTCGTAGTAGATTGTCGGTGGTCTAAGATAAACTCTTACGTGACAATTATAATCTTTATTACACGAATAATACAGTTAAGGTTCAAGGTACATAACTAGTCTCGTAGCAAAACGGTAACGCAAAGGCAACCGCGCCTCGCGCGCGTCACCCTTTTATCCCCGTTCACAACACAAACAAATACATCTCGCCTCGGCGGTGCAGGCGCTCTGATACACACACATATATTCGATCTCACGGACATCACAATAAATAAACTTTATTTCTTGTGAACGTGTTCGTTTTATTTTGAATAAGCGATTGAATATTTGATAAGCGAATACCTAATTAGAACATTCGAAATAAAAACAAATTAATAGTGGAGCTAGGTAGCTAATTGGTAAAGTTTTTCATTATTTTACACGAAAAATCCTGAATTAACTGTCACGAGTCACAGTCTCGGATAAATGTTATTTTATTTTTTTCATTAATTTCATAATCAAATTAAAATTAACACCATGGACTTAAAAATATATCTGTAATTTTCCGAAATAAAATCGACATTATGATTTTTTTTAAATATAAAAACCTTTGAAAATACTAAAAATATTTAGGCAATTAGTAGTTATTTTTTGATATATTAAAACATTATATACTACATTGGGTGGCTAGTAATAGTACCAAAATAAATATGTTTAAAATAATTATTAATTAATTTCACTGTAGCTTACTTGACGAGTTTGTATAGTTTCATTATTAATATAAAATTACACGATTTAAAAAAAAAACACATACAAAAATATTAACCTCAAGACATGTATGAAATCATTTTAATATAATTGAAAGTATTCAGAATTATCACATTTTTAGTAACAATACAATTCTATCAAAGAGTATGATATGAATATTATTAATATTTCAATATTTTCATGATTAACTTTGTGGAAGTCCATTGTAATTAACTTATAACTTTTTGAAAAAAAAACAATAAAATAAAACAATTTATTACTGACGATGACGCAGTAAGTGTCGAAAACGGTTTAATTAAAGTATTATGTGAAGTAAACAACGTTGTGTTTTATTTTAATAATTACCCAATTTTTTCAAAAAGTTTAAAATTTTGAATATTATTTTAGAAAATCTTGAAAAAAGTAATAACTTAATATTGTTAAGCTTGACGATAAAAATGTATACTCGTTTTTTTGAAATTTGTATTGCAACTGCGTTGCCTTTATATGTATTTATATAATTATTTGTAGACTTAAGGTCACTTTAATGGCGTCAATCGTGCCAGATGGGGGAAGTGAATTATTTTTAAATACCTCATTCTTTAGATGGCAGTGATGTTCTGAATCAATCGTTTTATTGCGCCTAGTGGGCGGCAACGTGTGTTTCGTAGGCGACGAATGCCCGACAAAATTAAATGCCCATTTTTTAATACCGATATGAAGAAAGTTCACGGTTACCCAATAATAAATTGTCGAATAAATCAAGTGAATATAATTTGTTTACAATTTGAAAAATGGATTTAACGAATTATTGTGAACTTTTTAAACGGATATTAAAAAATAAATATTTTATTGATATTTGCGTTGCAAAAGAAATAGTTTTATATTTAATTCACAATCGATATTTTACAATAAGATGGTACCATATGTAGGGCGCTAAGTGCCTTTCATGAGTGATGTTAGCTTTTAACTCACTCGTGTAGTATTTTAGAGGCCCTACAGGGTTATATTCATTACATTTAAAATGTGCTGAATCTTAAGGCTTGAAAGGGGGGTTTAGTCCAGTCGAAACAGAAAGAATGAACTGAATTCAGCAATTATTATTTGAATCGTTTGAAAATAAAACTTAAAAAAACTTATATTTCAATCAATTTATAAAACAGGGTAAAAAAATTATATGTATTCAGACTTTTAGTGGTTAGCATGCATTCATTTTTCTATTTTTTTAATAATTCAAATATATTATTTAAATGCAGATTCCAACAATTTATCAGTAATTGTATATTTTAAGCCCAAAAGAAAGGTAAATTGAACCTTAACTGTCCACATTTTTAAGACTGTAATGTTATTTCGTTTTTTGTTGCAACTTTCCCTCCTTTCCCGGAACCCTTCGTTCGGTAGCCACATAAACCTCTATAACGCTACCCAATAAAATACTATTTAAATGCGTTTAAAAGCTAGTAGGTGTGCGAACGAAAAGTACAGGAGTAGATAAAGATCTACGTAAGAATAGAAGTGAAAAGGAGTGGTGCTCTCTCTTTACTGTATACCCCAATAGTAACGAGAAGTAGGTAGGTACTGTGTATGATATCAAATAGTAAATGCCTTTATTTCATTGTACGGATCTCTAAAAGTAATCAATAATATAATATATAACAACGAGATGAGAAAATAAGCGAGAGCATTACGGAGAGCTTCTGATCTCCCGCTCTAAAGTCATCAGAAACTGGCGCTACAGTACTTGAGTGTGGAGAAGTTTATTATTTCTTCATCTCGGATGCATACCACCGAATAGAAGCAGAGAAATTGTCGACAATGACGTATTGGAAACGTCTTTATCTTTCACAGGCCTTCGGGTTATCTGCTGAAATTGTGATCAAGCTTCTGGCTCACGGGTACGCGTTATTACTTAATCAATGGACAAACGTAATAGTTCGAATGTTTTAAACACACGTTCTTCAACATTGATGAACGACCTGTGTCTGAGAACTGTTATGGCCTTAATTACACCGCATCCAATAATTGAAACGTTTCCTTCTTATTTGAAGGGCGACTACAATAAAACCTGTCTCGGGAGTGTATTATAATGGGATACTAAGAGCACTTGAAACGGTGTCGAGATGCTTTTGACAGATATTTTCCAGCTAGACGCACCCTCATCGAACAGATGGCTAGCCAATGGACCGCCACACCGGTGGTCCAGTTAAAAGAAATGAAGTTTGTAACTTATGCGGACCCGACGCCGGTGGAAAGGAACTCGTGATATTGGTATATTTATTGACGAAGGATATTAGAGTACAATCGAAGGTTCAGAATTTAGAACATAAAGAAGATAATCGAAATTTATAATGTCGGTTATGGTTTGATTAAAGTAGGTACTGTAGACTATGTAGTCAAGGGTGTACAAGATCGTGAACTTACCAAATAAGCTTAGATCTGATTCCACGGGATTGATGAATTTTGTTGAATAGTTCATACACATTCGCAAACGAGCATGCAAACATACATAGAGATATACAAAGTTTGTAAAGGAGAACAAATTTAGTTGAGTATATCGAGACTATAAAATTAACTAACTAACTTACCATTACGCCCCATTTCCCCGTAGAGGTATACAGCTAGATAAAATTGACGAAGCACGAAAGTCGCTATCCATTCGATGTTAAATACTAATAACCAATGCCAACTGCAGTACGTACTGAAATATTACAAGCTAAAGAGATTAAAAGGGCACGGCAGAATAACTCAGAAAACTAACCATATACATAGACTATGAACGGTCGTGAAAATCAGAGAATTTATAGAATACCAATATGTTAACGGGGGTAGTGTATCAGACGCGGAAGGCAAATCGTCCGCTTTTACTTGGTATTTTAATAGGTTTTTATTTTACTAAGTAATTATATTAATAGGTTTTTTAAAATTTAGGGGCTCAATATTTCTTCGTGCCTGAGGCATTTATGAATTGTACATATTTAATAGTGGAGCATTCTTTTACCTACAGGTTCTACAAGCATCTTCCAATGTTTCTACAAGATGAAAACTAGAGTTACCGCAACTCGTTCGTGAAAATTAGCTCTGAAAAGTGCATTCATGTTTAAACGCTTGACTTTCGAAAAATTCAAGTTCAACATGATGAGCGAATATTTTATACAAACCCCTATTGAATGCCTGCATTAATGGGGTCTAAAGATTAAATGTTGACATCATCTATACCAACATCAAAAAATGATTTCACAAAGTATAAAAATAAAATACCTTTTAAAATATTGATTTTTTTACGACATTCTGACATTTATTCAGTTTAGATACATGCCCCCAATGTATGTTGGAATCCACACAATTAATTTCGTTCCATTGATAAGTTATGTCATTTATCATCAGGGGCGTGCTGTGCGTATAAACAAAAAAGCTGTGCACAACTAAACATTCTAGGAAACAAATATAAATTAAGTAATTTGATTAACATAAACGGAAACATTTTTTTACAATTAGCGTGATCTGTGTACTATTAGGCTTTAATTACTTAGTTTTAAAAACTACCATGACAACTCAAGGCTGTACCCATGGCGCTCTTATGCATTTGCCGCATTGAGTTATTCACATTACTCTGTTCTACCTTTAAGCTAATGAATTACTCAAGTCATATAAATGGCTATTTACTGAATTGAAAATTCCTTTAGGTTGATTCGTTTTGTATGGGGTCGTTACATATGCTGTTTTTTTTAACAGAACATTAGAAAAGCTTACAACAACGTGCAAATCATTGAAGTGTCTACTTCCTCTTTTACTAATTCGCAAAGTTTACTATCTTACTGTTTTTAATATTTTGATTTCATGGTTGTTCTTTAAATTTGGTGCATGGATTGGTTTTTGATTTGGGAAAAATAAAAAGCAATTGGCAGAACTATTTCCCATGTTAACCGTTAATAAAAATAATTATTTCCTTTAGTGATTACCGTGATATTTTAAATACTAATTAATACATTTAATTAGTATTTGAAAGTACATATATTGTATTACACATGATTGTATAATATTATTGGTAACAGCATAACCAAAATCTATACCTGCTGCACTCCACTGCTTATCATACAGTAAAATATAAAACCTCGGTTAGAATAGAAACTAAATGGATTTATACTTAATGCCGGAAATGACGGACAACGCGAGATTTATGTTAGCCATATACAAGGGGATGCGACGTGCTCATATGCATTAGATGTTAAATTTGTCTAACTGCAATGACTTGCCGGAGTTGTCCCCGCGATTGTCTCATAAAGAGCTTTGCGATCCGCTCCTAACTCAATGTATTGTCTTGTCTCGACTGTTTGGTTTTATGACTTAAAAGCGATAATTATGAAGATGATTCTGAGCCGTCATTCAACTTGTTGATTACACTGTAGACAAATAGCTGTTTACTATTGTGGTTAATTATTCAAATCGAATAATTTTATAAAAAATACAGGTTGGAAAAATCATTTTAGTAAATAATTCGAGGTTCGGTTATCAAAAATATTTTTAATACAAATTTAATGTATTAATTACAAAGATATACATATAAAATCAATTTTATCGAAAAATATTGTTGTCGCTACCGGTATTCGAACCTGGATCACTTTCAATCTGAGGAACGTGCATTATCCGATTATGCTACACCAACGACAAATTTTCGATTGAAAGAGATTGAGGTTCGAATACCGGTAGTAATAACAATATTTTTCGATAAAATTGATTGTACATGTACATCTTTGTAATTAACACATTAAATTTGTATTAAAAATATCACAGACCGTCCGTTCTGAATAATTACAACTTCACAATAAGAATGTGTTCTCCATAATAACTGAAAAATATATTTACATTTTATTAATATCAAAAATTTGAATGAAACAAGTTTTCACCATAAAAACAAGAACTCGCCGCTAAGTAAAATTTTAATAAAAACAATAATGATTACGATTACTAAATTACACTGGCTAAATGGTTAAAAACCATTAATAATAAGTACCATAAAACTCGTTCGCTTCACAACTGGCTGAAGGCTGTATTCAAGAGACTCTTGGAGACTAAGCTATATGAAATATGTTTCTTTTTGCTTACCCATAAGATGTTAAAAATATTTTATATAAAAAATATGTCTCTAGCGCGGGCACTGATATCGATCAAAGAAAAATGCAATGTCAGAATCGTTTTACTAAATGCACGCAAATATAATACTCAACGTTTTCTCTACGAAAAATAGTGAAATTATTATAATTAGAGCTTGAAAGCAAAGTAAACATTTAACATTGCTTCAAATAACTGACTTTAAAAATCAATTCATATTTTATAAATTATACGTTTGAGCCGTGATCGATTTCAATCACCGTTTTTTGCCAGAAGGCACAAAAGCCTTACATTATTTCGAGGGCAATGTAAACAAAACAGATTCGAAGAAATGAACTAGATCTGCTTCTTAATTACGATGTTCGACTTGCCCGGGGCGTAAGAGAAATTTAAACATGTGCTTACGAGTTTCGTATTATTTATCGGGTACCGTTCTCCGTTCTACCGCAAGTTATATCAATATCTTGGGTAATTCAGTGCAGGGTGCTATATGGAAAACGATAACAAACAAACGATGGTAGGCCCGAGGCGAGACACTAAGTCATACTTGTAATTTTGATTCTATGGAAGAATCTCGGTACACCGATGTTACTGATTGTTAATTTAATAACAGCATCGTGAGAATACACTGTACCATAAATCACAAACGTGATGTTATTTTTAGAGTTATATTCGAGTCCAAGAAACTGTAACAAATAAAATTGAACAATGAATATCAAATTCCTTGACAAAAATATAATATAAAAATAACTTACTTCTTTACAATATTAGGGGCGGGTATAACATGTCCTTCGCATAATATTTTCTCATAGTGTATACCCCTTGAAAACAATTCCTGTGAGAAAAAATAAGATAATATATTATATATCATATTATTGTATAATTTAATCGAAAATAATTCGTGCGGAAATAAAATATCATTTTTACACAAATAATAACTTTGATACGGTAAATTCCTTTTAAAATCGAAGAACAAAGTCGACGTCGAATGTCCGGCATTTTATATAGGAAAAACAGCACGGAATTTTAATACTAGAATAAAAGAACACTTAAGGTGCCTTAACAACATTAACTTCTCCAAATTGTCCAACCACCCTTTAGAGGCAAGCCACAATATCGTAAAAGAAAACGGCATTGAAATTTAACACATTAATAACAAAGGTCTTAGATTGGATAATTCAGAAAATCTAGAAATCAGAAAATCACTAAATACTAAGTCTAATATAATTAACCAATTAAATCTTACAAACAACCCGCTCTTTAATATACTCCCCATTTCAATGTCCCAATGTCAATCACCTTCCCACTTTTACCGAGACTCCGCCTACACCCCGTAATGGATGTAATAAAATTTTTATAGAATAGTTCAGATGTACGCCAGTCCTGAAGAAGATACGTCCGTATCGAAACCGGTTGACATAAAAACAACACAGTGGTTTAAACAAAGTAAAATATAAATACAATATTAAAATATCTTCGATCATAAATTCGATTCGAAAAACGAGATTATACATTTTCATACAAATCAAATAATTGTTCCTATGTGATGGAAAATATCAGGAGTTAATCAAAAATATCTGCATGGAAATTGAAAATCAACAAGTGTACCTCTTAAACATTTTAACCGTTTGAAAGCCAAACACCGATGAGCTTCTTACGGTCGTGCGAAAATGAATCTGATACAACTCTTTGAATGAGATGCGAGGTTATATTAACTCGACATTTTTCCGATCGGCACTCGGAGGGTTAAATATATGCATTATGGTGAACATTTCATGTTAATAACGTTTTAATCGTTGTTCCGATGGTGAGAGGATCGTTACAGGGGACATTGACTTATGTGTCGGGATATCGGGTAATAACAGCCCATGTAAATAGGGTGCCGCTTTCGGCACAACCTGTGCTTGTTTTAAATTAAAATATTGGAAATTCACACACGGACAAAAGCGAAATAATACGTAGTAAAATGAAACAATAAAAAAAATAATTTGTACATATAAGTATCTAATGATTAAATCAACATTTTTTATGCCTTTTAATGCGATTGAGGTGTTTAACACGAACATTTGTAATTTAAATATAAACTTTCAGTAGCGTTTTGACCTTTTTTGTTTTTACACAGGATTAAAAAATAAATAAACATAAACTTACATCGGGATAATAATATTTGGTTGAGTATGTTAGATCAATTACTAATCCTAAGTTTGGGATAGTTTGAATCAATTCATTTACTCCCCATCTGAAATAAAAAAAATATATATTAAGATTACCACTCGGGGTGAACAGAAAATTCATTTAAAAGCGTATCGTTAATTTTGAATCCACAATGATAAAATCAAAAAGGGGTAAAATTATAACGGTAATAAAATTAAAAGTTCTTTGAATTTTTGGGCTATATACACATAGTAAATCACGTCAATGAAATAATGTTTAGTTACCTGTGTCCTGCATCTTGTCTATAAAAATAGTTCTGAAACAATAAAGAAAAAAATATATAGAAATTAAAAAGTTCTAAATATTTACATACTTTCATTGCGGTTTACATGATATGAGGTTTCATATACATATATATATTATAAAAGGACAGCTGGAGTGGGGGGGATTCACCCTTTCCCGGGACCAGTTTAGAAGCTAGGGCTTTCTTGTCGGTCCCACTCATTAAAGTTAATAAAAATACGTGACTAATTTTCGAAAAAATTGTACAATTTAGACCCTCCAGCGTCCCTGAAGTGCTGCCTTTATTCATAAAAAAAAAAACATATAACATAAATCCATAGAGCATAGTTTTACATATAGATAGAAAATGGATGGAAAATTAACCCTAGGATCCATTCAACAAAAAACACTTCCAAAAGAGAAACCGTGGACGAGATATATCATATTGTCTTATAACAACTAATAAATAAATTTGTATCATAAATTATACAGACGCCAAACACACTCTTACACCTTTGTCAACTAAATATACAATAACGATTTAGAACTTATGGAGGGTTCAAATTAATTCGTAATATATTTTTTCCCTCATGGTAGGTCAAAATAAATTTATATTTTAATGGATTACATTTTTATTGTGAAGTTGCAATTTTAGATTATTTTTCATAGGAAATACAAGATATTACACTAAAATACTTATAAAGTTGAAAATTTGAGAAAGATCTGGATACGAGCTCTGATGACAAATATTATATATACAGTGAAACCTCTATCTATCGTTTTTGAAGGGATCTATTGAAATAAACTATGAATGCCGGAAAACAATGAATGCGGGAATATTAAAAAAAATCATTTTTCATACTTAAATTACTTACTTCTAAAAAAAGATACATATTTCACATGCAAATAAATGTCTTTTTTAAATAAAAATAAAATTAGAAAGCTGCACAGTAACAAAATAATAATTAATTAAACTTTGCATTGTATATAATGTTAAGCAGCAGTCAATAGCAGCATTCTCTTTCTGAATGTTCCACTCATTCATTGTTTACGATTGCCGTTAAACGAAACCAAGCATTTAGCGTTATGATGCGTAATTTTAACGATTAATGCGGTAAAATGATGTATAGAAGAACGATCCATGCGATCTATTTTTGGGTGTTTTTATGAAATTAATTCGGGACTGGAAGACATAATCGATACATGCGGGAAAACGATTATTCGAGGAACGATCGATCGAGATTTCATTGTATATATTTTTTCTGTTTATCTTCTAATATGTATAAATAATAGATTTATTCGTCGACATCGAAATAATAAATCTCCATTCATCCGAATAAATTTCTAAAAATAAGTTTTTTTTTTAAATCGGAAATAATTTAAATTCCAAAGTTAACGTTCGATCGTTATGTCGTATAAATAATACGTCTACCGATGTCGGACCACACGCGCGAGGTACGCCCAAAAATTGGGCTGATTGAATTTGAAAAAAAATGCAACACGTAAAATTAAATCTACCTTGAGCAAATACGGGAGCACCGGCTCGGCATGCAAAGTGGCCGAGATCGTATCGCCGGCCGTATTAGATTGGCAATTGAAAAAATCAAAGAATAATTATTTCGATGAAAATTAATGTGATCTCGATAAGAGGCTGGCGGGCTGCTCTCCGCGTCCGCTGACCTGGTCCTGGTCCAGCGGCGTCTGGGCATGTTTTTAATCGAGAGTGCTCATAAACATTGCAAGAAAATAATGTACTCTTCTTGCAATATAGTTTAAGAAGTGTATTGTTACTTTTAGATTAATCGGGACAAGCATCTACCGTTAATAAAAAAAAAATATAGATTAATTTAACATTGACCGGTTCCAATGTAGGGTTGGGTGGGGATGAAAGTTCCATTGCAAATATCTCATAAACGTTATAAGTGGACGAGCATGTGAACACCGCGTGATATGGTGATATCCCTTTGACTCGCTTCGCACTTCGTCAGTCGAGTAAATGTACAAGTCGGAGGTGCACGCGTATATACTTTGTTTTTATGGTCGGCGAATTTAATTTCAAAATTGCAAAATTTTTGGTTTTGTGACTACATTTACTTCTACTGCGTATGACAAGTAAGTTATCCTATTCACTTACATATTTATTTATAAATGTAGAATGCATTTTTAGCCACATAGATTGTCTTTTTTTTATAATTTGATACTTGTTTCGATATTTTTGTATGGTGTTAAAAGCGTCGCGGTTTTCTCTTCCACTCTCGGTACTATTTGTACAAAATGTGTACACTCACAATTGTTTCTTCTTATTTACAGAATGAAGACGTACAAAAGAAAAACTGAGCTGCTGATTTGGTGATGAGGGAAAATAAATCTTTGCGTGCTGTTTCTAAACAATTCGATATTTGTAGAATATCACTGAAGAGATTTATAGATCGGTTATCAGAAAATCCTGAGACAGCAGCACATGGGGCGGGTACAGATGAGCACGCCGGGTTTTCCAGGATAACGAATAAAAGATCTTGGTACTGGTGGAACTTTTAGCCCCACAAGTGCGGTTAAAAGTTCCATCTGACTAATCTGATTTATTTTTAAATAAAAAGAAATATCTTTTTCAGATATATCTTCTTCAACACACATTAAGTATTATATAACATAAAAGCTCTATAATCACGTCATCTTGACATTTGTAAAAAGTGTCACATTCATTTCGACTCTACCCTACTTATACAATGACGGAGATGACGAGAGTCCGTCCTAATGAAAATGTACAGTATTATCGAAATTGACAAATTTACCAAAGAGGTGTATATTAATAATAATAATCGTGATTGTGTTTTTTTTTATGAAGACCCGATTCGGCATAAAGATAATAGATATTATATAATACATTAAAGTTTACGAAAGTTTGATATTTTCTAAAATTACCACACAGTTAACGTTATAAATATTAATCATATCAACTATACAAACTAATATTAGTTTACACTCAAGCCAGCCAATGACAGGCCGTAAGCTCTGTAATGCCCAAAACTTCCAAACTTACCTTCTCATGTAAATAATAGCTTCATCTCTGTGAGACATGTATAATATATATTGATAACAATCCCTCCAGGGCAGTGATGGCAAAACCTTATAGGCTCGGTGTGTCAAAATTTAAGAAAAACTATCTTAACTTTGCTGGCTTGTCACCGCCCCCCCCCCCCCCCCCAAATATATAGTTCTAAATACTAACTAAATGTACATATATATTTAATTAGTATTTAAAATATCACAGACCTATGTTCTGAATAATTATAACTTCACAATAAGAATGCGTTCTTCTTAATAATATTTTTGAAAGTTGTATATATGTTAGTATGTTGATAAATGTGGAGATTGAGGGTGAGAATTGGTGTGATGTGTTGATGTGTGGAGTGATATATATATATATATCACTTAAGCCAGCAGAAGACAGGTCGTAAGCCCTGTTATTACTCCATACTTCCATATATTTTCCATTAAATATAATAAAAAATAGCTTTGTCTCTATGAAATATCTGATATTTATTTAATAGCAGTGCCTTTGTAGGTAAAAATCCAGTAATTGTGTGTTCTTGGACATATTCAAGTATTGCTAATATATTTTTTATTTAAATTTATCTAGAAAAAATATGAAACCCATAGTATTTGATGTCAATTAATTAATTGCTTATTTCAATTAATTGTTATATCATAAAGTGAGATATGTATGTAGTGATAGATTTGAACGTTGTCGTCAGGAGACGTCTGGTGGCGGGATACGTGTTCTTTGATAACTCTGATATAAGTGAACGCCGGCGTGTCGCTCAAAATGCTGTGGCGCGTCACCTTGGTTCGCCATCACTGCTCTTGGGAAAAAACCCAGTAATTGGTTCCTACAAAGATTTGGACATACACAAAATATTACTAATATTAGTGCCAGTCTCACTTTTTGACCCCATGGCAGACGTTTTACAAACAAAAGTTAAACAAAATAAGCAATTTTTTTGCTCAATCATTATCCTCATAACGCAACTGACAATGAAAGTCTTTATAATGCAGAAACGAAACTGAAGATGACACAATTTATTATTTACCTGGGTTGAAATATAAATGAAAGATGGGATCCTTCAATTGAAATCAAATGCCGCATTAAGTAAACTCTTGCAACCTTGAAAAATATGTTCTGCAGTCACGTCATAATCTCAACCTTGGATTGCGAATTCGAATGGTTGAATGGAATGGAAGCATGGACACTTACCGAACAAATGATAAGGTGACTTGAAACATTTGAGATGTGGATGTACAGAATAATGCTTAAAATAAGCTGGACGGACAGAGTTACGAAAGAAGATGTTATAAAAATAAGTATTCAAAACAATAAAATTCCGAAAACTTGAATATCTCGGACATGTAATGGGATATCCAGAAAAGCATGAGATCTTGCACCTCATAGTGCAGGGAAATATTACCGGAAGTCGGGGTTATGGATGGCTGAACAACCCAAGGCGATGGTTTGCCCAGTCTACTGTAGAGCTTTTCCGGGCCGCAATAAACAAAGTGATGATAGCCAACGTCCGTTGAATGGATAGGGCACAAGAAGAAGACGACGACGACGACGACAAGATTTTATAAGTAGTGACATCTTCAAAATGAGTAATCTAACCATTGAATATGGGGATGATAATATTTTTATTTATTTATAATTTTATTTCAATAGATGTACGAACATGTAAGATATATTTAATTATTGGTATCTATTGGTATATTATTGGGATGATGATTGATAGTGTGCTAAAAAATACCCCCTGGATGTCTTGTACGAATCAGTATCACTACACAGATACAACTCGAAGAATGGACCCGCATGTGTTCCGGAGCTGGGCATCATTAATTACGTCAACATTCGTCGGCTGTTGGGACATGTGTGAAACAATAAAAAAAAACTAGTCAATTAAGGAATGGACCAGTAAGCGACAGAAGGTGATAATGGCGATAAAAGTCAAAAGTGCCAAAGATAGAATAATAAATGAAAAAATCTCAGACGGTTAACTGAAGTGATAATAAAAAACTAGCAGGTAAACTGCTAATTGTTAAATGCGGCTATTATGGCCGCTTTTCGGCTGATAATGGCCGCTGCGCGGCCAGAACTTCTATAGCATCCATATTTCGTTGCGGAAATCCCTTATTACATTGCTTTAGATGAAATATAGATTCTACGGAAGCTCTTGCCGCGTAACGGTCACCACGGGCCGCGCAGCGACCACTATCGGACGCTTCGCGGACGCAATAGCCACCCGCAGGTCCTGATTGAGGAGGACCGAGATACGAGCTTTGAGCTTATTGCATCGGTCCTGGGTAAGCGGTGGGTTCGCCCTCATTGTCAGTGTACAAACGGTGTTCTCACGTGTGAACTTTGAAATATACATATCCACTTAAATAAATTATTGACATTACATTACTGAACTAATTTAAACATAAACATAAAGATAAACAATCATTTATCATTCGCGTCGCGTCGCACATATCTTTATTCTATACATTTGACATGATTTGACAGTGTGACCATAGATCAGGATGCTCAATATACTTGCCCCTGCTCGTACCTCACAGACTTGACCGTTTAACCAAGCACTTTACAGCCATCACTACTTTGGCGCAATGACACTATCACTACAATCCGGGTCCAATACAGTCCAGTAAGACAAAGATAAAATATGGGAAAGGGCAATATTATTATGGATACCAAACATAATGCAAAATAAAATTAAAACATATTAACATTTTTTTGTAATGTTGCAATATTAGAATACAGTTCTGAGGATTTTTAATACAAACTAATTTCTTTTGAAAATTAAATAATAGATGTATCAATTATAAAAAAAAATACTACAGAATATAAGTTCAAAATTAGTCGAAAACGTAATCAGCTGATGTAGCGAAACCGAAATGCGTTTCTCCGGATAGGAAAAGTTACGTAATCCCCATAGTAACAGAATTATTTTTTCGATAGACAGATTTTTTCTTTATTTCTAATTGATTAATTTAATTTGTATCATGAACGATTCATCAATTGGTGTGTATTCATAATTACTAGAATAAAAATGAATCTTGCCGCCATGACAGAAATATGGAAATTCGACGATGTCTTGTTTCGAAATAGTTCAAGAGAAACATTACATCGACATAAAGATCTATCTTCTCAGATTATTTTTGAGTGTTTGGATCCATCCAAATTGACAATCACATCCAAAATAATAATTATTATTAAACACAATTTTGACGTTGCATTTTCAAAACATAGTTCTGTGGTACTTTTAATACAAATTAAATTAATCAGAATGATTTATAGAAAAAATCTACATATCGAAAAATAATTTTTGGTTGCTACCGGGATTCCGGTATCAACTAAATTTATTATAGGCAAGTTCTTTCACACTAATTTTAGAACAGAGCAGTATTTTATTAATTTTTTGACATCGGATTAATAACTTAGGTGCCCGATTCCAGTGTAAAGTAGGTTACGGGTTAATACCAATTCAATAATTATATTATTTGACAAGAGTTAGAAATACGGATATCAGAAACTATTGTAGAATGGAGAAGAACTTAATAGATAAGAATAAAAATGATTTAAAAGACATTCACATAGGGCATATGACTGATGAAAGTATAGTCAAATTTACAAAAAAGTGAGTGGAGAAGTAGTTCTTAGTCATATGGAGTTAATAATATTATATAAGTAAAGTAATGTAAGAAACACGAAGAACCAACGAAAGTATGCGTAGTGATATTTACGGATATGAATATTAGTGTAAAAGATGTCTATTTAATTTGGACAGCAACAATAAACAGGTGTTATTCGTTTGGATTCCTGCACATAAGGGAATTCATGGAAATGAATGTGCTGATAAACTGGCCAAGGAGGCCACTCTTTCCAGAGTTTCCCTCATCAATTCCATATCCTGATGTATGACAGACTAAATATGGTAAAAAAAAACGTACGAATTCTATCTGGACTGCACAATGGATGCATCCAAATAATCATAAGGGTAATCGGCTTAAAATAATTCAAAAATCTATTTCCTGCACTCCCTAGTTCTCCAAAAGGAAAGTCTCCAAAAGAACTATATTAAATATCTCTAGAATGAGAATTGGACATTGTCAGGTAGCCTCACATTTGTTCAGATTGAACTTGATAGATTCCCCAATCTCGTCCATCGTTAACTTCAAACTTTCAACTCCTGGTTAACTTGTGTCATCTTCTTTCCCGTAACTCGTCACATTTAATCTATATAATAGCATTTTTTTTGAACGACAACGGTATTGACTTGTAAGGTAATATTTCCTATTCTATAATATTATAGTACTTTTTTCTATAAAATGTAGCTTTAACTTGATAAATGGCACAAATCACTCTTGAATAGTGGATTGTCTATTTAAAAGAAGAAGAAGAAGAATAAGTATAAAAGAAAAAGAGTGTCGGGAAAGTAATGTATTGTGGATTTATTCTCTCGTCTACGTGATTACATTAAAAATAATTAGTTAATAATAATCAGGGCTTTTCAAAAAAAAAAAAAAAAGGCGCCGAAACTCGAAACCAGGTGAGCGCCAATTTCGAATCCATCCATATTTCACCTGGTTCATAAAAACATAATATTTTAACATTTGTGCGAATTATATAAATATGGATTGTAATTATGTACGCGCGAACATTATTTCATCTAATTGCTTTTGAAACATTAAAAATGCCGTAAAAAAGGTGCCGGAACGCCGTTCCACAACAAAAAAAAAAAGCACCGATCATAATACAATACATATATTTATACACCAAGCCTAAAATTAAAATTATAAATAAAGGTTACATTTATGTGTAAAAGTTTTTTTACAATTTTTCTCTATGTCTAATATATTAAGTTGTTGAACAGCTGCGATTAATATTTTTTTTAACGGAGGATGGTTACGAGATCTCCTCTAGTTATGATCGAAGAAAGTGCATCAAAAAATTTCCGTAAGTTATCATGACGCAACTACTGCTATAATTTCTATCGAAATCTATCTAAAAAAGGAGAGCTTATATAATTAAGTGTATACCTGTCCACAAATCATACGCATGCCCAAATATAAACAAGTATTATTCTCGATAAAATTTTCTTTAACGAGACTAACAAACATTCAACTGACTCAAAGATACCGAAAAAAGCAAACATTAGAACGAAATATTAAGCACGAGTGCGTATAATTTACATTTTTCTCATTTACGTCTATATTCACATGGAAAATAGAAACGTTATTAAATCATCGTTAAAGTCTATTCACGCGAGCGTGCGCATGATAATGTCATACATACTCGAGTCTCTTACGCCCGATGTCAAGTTACTTTATTCGTCAGTACAAAAATATTATACATGGAAGCAGAAAATACACGAATTTTTTACAATCATCCGTTCGATTGTATAATCAAATTTATAGGCGAAACCGTGTACCGAAAGGCATTAAAAATTGTTTGTGGGCATTGTATGCCCGCAGTAAGAAATGTATTTTCAGTAAAAAGAAACTCGCCAACAACAAAATTTTAAATACACGACCCAAAAAAAAAAACGTATTTTTTTAAATAGTCATGTCCGTTATTTAATATGGTTTCGGAATAATGACATTTCACTAATATGAGGGTACCAGTCTCAAAGTCAGCAACCGCCAATTTTTTTTCATTCTATCTTTTAATGCTTTTGTTTTTTCATTGTTTATTTATTAACAATCAAACTTATCTATTTTTGATGTAAATTGTTGATCATTCGAAATCGACGATAGTTGCAAAGTCAGTTGATTTTGCCCGCCACTATTCATATTCGATTCAACCAATTTTCGTTACAATAATACTATAATTTAAATCTATTATACAGATACGGCAGAAATAACTCTCCGATTTCCCACCGCTCCTGGTGGAGCGCTATTAGTACAGGGCGTGGTTTTGGCATGTCATTTTGTTGTCAATGTCTTGCCATTTTAGTTGCCATCATGGCGAGTATGAGTGGTGAGCATCGTGAATTCGCTATTGAAACGTATATAAAAAATGGTGATTCTGTTATCAACACGCAGTGACTATTTCGTAAGACAATTAAGTTACGAGTGTCCAATTTTAGGGCTACTAGTTCATTAATAAAAGTATGAGAAAATAAATGGCAAACCTGTTCTTTCAGAATATATTTAATTTTTGTAAAATTTTGTTATATTGTCTATTTTATTAACCTTTCAAATCGGGGAGATGTTTCTGCCGAGCCCTGTATATATTATACATATAATTAAATACATGTCCGTCTAACTCTATGTAATCCTATACCCTTTGGCATATCTAAAATAAATTTTGCATAGTTACTCTTTAGAAACTCATAGGTACTCTCCCGCTTCTTCCCGATGTAAATGGGCATCATGTTTTAATCCGTTTCAAATTTTTCTGTTGTACTCTAGAACCCTGAGGAAACATAGTTAGCTCACCCCACTCCTGCGGACATTTTCTCTCCTATTTAAAATTATAACTAAATCTGAATCACGGGCATGGATGATAGGAATCTTTCTCGTCAGTCCCATATAACTGAGCATCTTCATGAACTCTCACTCTCTTGACTATACTCCTCCATTTTCACCGCCAGAGAATTATTGCTTTGTCTACTTGGTTGGTCCAACGGAACTTCCCTTTCGTTCCGGTTCTCCGACGTGGCTCACCACAACAAGCTTCTCAAGATTATCTTCCCTTTTCACAGATTAAAAAACTCGCCCCAGGCAAATGAATTATTTTAACTATGTTTGATAAACAAATTTGATTAATACAATCAGAGTTAAAAGGAAATTTTCCGACAAGCATCACCTACACGTGTTTTGATTTAATCGACCGTTTTAACGCGAGGTTCAAATATTCGTAAATCAAATACTAATTATTGATTGATTGAAGAAGGTTGATTATACAAGACGCACAAAGTTAAATAATCTAAAAATGAATATATTATACAGTATCAAAAAAAAAAAAAACGTTTCCTGAACTTAAAAAAAATCACGCACCTATCTATTTTTTTTTTATATAATAGTTAACTTGGTTAATATGCGATAAACAGTATCGGTGGGCTCCAAGGGCTCATTATGTCCGTGACAAATATGTTTATCAAACATTTGTATTTAGAAACGATTTGAAATTCTCACGTTAAAATACTAAACGCCTACAAAAAAATACATCAATATAAAAGCAATTGAGTAAATAAATTATTGAAGTCCTGAGAATCGATGGTTTAAAACTATGTAAACAATTTGCCGTTGGAAAAAAATATCAGAGGTACACACGTAACAACTAACGGCAAGTGGTGCACGTTTGAATACATTAACGTTTCGATTACATACGAAATTTAAAATGTATTAAAATACATACAAACTGTACATACTTCGAGGGGTAATGATAAAGCATTGGGTAATGTGGGTCGAAATCGTGAACGACAATAAAGTCATAAATCTGACGAGAAAATGTGTGCGGGTGAGCATATTAAAAACAAAATTCAATTTGTTCGATGGCACGATACGCCGACACAGGCTCCGTCCGTTAGCTGGAACTGGGAGGATTCACTAAATATTTTATTGTACGTTTGATCGTGGAGCCGTGTGAGGTGAACGCTAGTGCACTCTCTGCGAGTGAACCATTGTGTGAAGGCAGAACAGGGGTTACAAATGATTTTTAAAATAGGATAATAATAAATATAACTAGCAGAAAAGCAATCGGGTGTCGCTGCTAGGTGCGGCTGGATTTCAGTAGAATCTGTATTTCAATGTGGAAATCCCTTATGCATAATAAAAATTTAAAATGATACATGCTATATTC
Source organism: Eubasilissa regina (assembly GCA_022840565.1). NCBI lineage: Eukaryota > Metazoa > Arthropoda > Insecta > Trichoptera > Phryganeidae > Eubasilissa > Eubasilissa regina. The sequence continues at coordinate 19,354,559 of JAINEB010000025.1, forward strand.
ATATGTACACCTAGATCAATCATAAATTGATATGATTATAGTCAGAATGATATTAAAAGCATAAATATGAAGGATATAGTGAACGTAAACAAAATTAAATAGGATAGATAAAAAAAAAATCTTAATCAGTGACATGTATTGCATACTGCCATCTAACGGATTTGTAAAAAAATATATATATTAATATTAATTATTATTTTTGCTAATCTGTACTGCCATCTAGCTAATTTTAAAAGATAAGGACACTAATACTAACAATGGATACCGATACAAAAGCGACCAAGTGTAATCATATAATTAGATTCTCGGCAGTATTCTCCTACTGGGGGGTACTGAAAAGGGGGTATGCACTTCGTTCAATCAAAAAGCTGGGCATAACTATACGCGTATCTGCGAAAAAAAAATCTAAATTATTTAAAAAGTGAACATATATCAATTGAAAATGTCAAAGAGCGAGTAAGGGATAGAGTAAAGTATGTATTTTTAAAATGTAGCCACTGGTATGTTGTTTAACATTATACACAGGTCATCAAAACTGATTTACCACTTACCTTTGTTACGAATATTTTCGCACTCACCGGTTTCACTCATGCCCCCGCCATCAATTTATTTTTCGCTGCAGCAAAAGCGATTCGGCTGACCGTGGAGCATTTCGCGTTGTCATATTTAGTATAGAGCAATAACACACGAGAATATTTCAGATTAAATTGACAGCGATGATATCAATATCGTAATATGATATCGGTGACAAGAGTGGTGAGTGCGAATCGAGTGATCATTACGTATCGCAGGGTATGAATGGTTATACATAAACATAAAATGGAACATGATTTTGTACGCGTGTGTATTTATTATTTAATTCAGAAAAATAACTCTTTAAAAAAAACGTGTAAAATAATACGTAGCTAAATAAAGAGAGAAAAGAAACAGACATATCTACATTATTAATTGTCACGGCAGTTTACATTGTAGTGCAACAAGATTATTGAATTTTTTAAATAAACTAAACTTTGGACTGAACAGACACGCGAGTTGTGCTTTAAAAAATAACCCTAGATTGGAGACTAATTTTTCTTGGTATTTCTTGGTATAAAAAGTTAACTTAATCCCATCTGACCATTGTCACACCAGCGGCGAACGGTGTATGTCTAGATAGAATATATTTGACAAAATGAAAGATTCCAATTCTTGTCTAACTACATACTAACATGCGAAATATGTACATGGTCAGCTATGAAGATTTGCATTAGAAGAAAATAGTTCTCAGATACTCACTACTAACAAAAAAAAAATGGTTTTGTCGGTTTGTTCAAAATGGGGATTATGTTTCCTTGTAAAATGTGATCTCATATCATTAAGATATACATGTCATCTTTTAAAGAAACCAAATTTAGATAACATGAACATATTTGAATAACTATATTAGGGGATTTCAGTTGCCATATACATACGTTATTGTCTTCTGATGTGTTAGTAATGGTTATTTTTAGTATTTTATGTTGTTTATTTGTATGTATTTTGTAATTTAGATATATATATATATATATATATATTGTGACGTTGCGAATGTAGTAGTGATTGATTGATTGCCTATTTATTAGGAAATACACATTTTTAACATAAAAATAATTAACTTTTATATAAGAAAGAAGAAAACAGTTGGGATTGAGTTTTTAGGGTGACCGTGTTTAGAAACTGGTATCACTAAATACGCACGAACTTCAGACCGCACAATCCATAAGTGGCAATTCATTTGGAAGTTGGCCATTCGCTGTCAAAACTGAGTGCTGAGTGCACACGCCGTCAGCCCACGGGCTAGCGGTTATTAGAGCAGTCGATCTTCATTATAATTAAAGGGTAAGATGAACGTCATCTGTTCGAATGCTAGTGCACTTGATGTTCAACTGCTGTAGGTACCTAATTGTATGTATTTTACAGAAATGAGATATTTCACTTTTTGGATGGAGGAAGAATCTCCACATTTTATTCCACATCTCTAGATAGAGGTGGAAACTCATATTTCTTAAAACAGAGAACGAGATGATCACAGTTTGGCAATGGAGGTATTCTCAATGTCATGATAACCCCAAAATCAATCAAAAACAATCTTAAATACAAATTAAATGTATTAATTAGAAGGATATACATATATAATCAATTTTATCGAAAAATATTGTTGTTGCTATAGGGATTCGAACCTGGATCTCTTCCAATCCGGGGAACGTGCATTAACCGAATATGCTACAGTACATTGATGACAATTGACGACGTTCCATTAATTGAAAGCCATCTACTTTATTTTCACGGAATCTCAAATACCTTTGAGTAATCCGATAGGAGACACCAGAATTAACAATTAATTTTTATTAATATTTTTTGATAAAATTGATTTTATATGTACATATATCTTTCTAATTTGTATTTAAAATATCACAGACCTATGTTATGAATAATTACAACTTCACTCTAAGAATGTGTTCTCATTAATAAGAACAATCTTGCCGGTTGGCGATATGAATCTGTGGCCAGGATTATATGTCTTCAACGTGCGATCGAAAGGAACGATGGCACATTGGGCGTGATGGGACGGAGAGATTCCTCACATAAGGGAACATCTTCCATGTCAAGTCTTGTGGTTATTGCTGTCAAGCCGTCTGCTGGAGACTCACCGTAATATAATAATTATTGTTCACAAATTAGGCTGTGCATATGGTTATTTCTTGAGAAGTTAATTTAGTAAAGATGCCGTGCATCATGTTTTAGATTAATTTGTAAATTTAACGTGGAAAGTTATTAAATCATGTCGATTATGTCATGAACTTTAATAAGTGACATTTTGTTTAGATCTTAAATTTACCATTCTGTGAATTTAACTCATTAAAAAATCCCCATTATAGTGTAATACTGTGCTTGATATCTAATTAAGATTATTATGGTAAATTTTTCCACGGTCGCATAAACATTTTTGTAATGCCTTATTTGCAATAGACTAATTTTGTAAACAAAAGATATCTTTGAATACTCCCCATAATGTTAATATAAATTTTCTCAGCAAAGTGCAGTAGCGGAATGCAGCAGACAGAAGCAAGTATGTGATCCTGGGGCTGAAAACTCACAAACTTTTATGCTCTCCCCTAGCTGGTCGGTGGAGGATAGAACTCCCCAGTTCGATCTCTCACTTCCTATGCACATATATATTGATATGTATATACAAATTTGTTTTTGTAACTAATATATGTGTAAGCTTAATTACATTATTTAAAAAATACTAGGTACCACATTATGAATCAATAAATATTTCAATAAATATTTTATTTGTTTAAAAAAAAAAAATATTAACGTATTTGTTTACACAGATAATATGCCTATTAGCTACTGTATATCATACATATAAATATTTATTATTTTTAATTACATAAAATTAATGGTCTCGATTCCTGTGAAATTTCGGGACAAATATTTTGACTCTGGAGTCCTGGGAATTGAAAAAAGTCACTAATATAGAATAGTTTCGAGAGGTGCAATTCAGTTAACGAGTGTGTGGTATGAAGTTCAATACCGTCTCAGATATCCTGAGGAAGAGGAAAACAAAGAGGGTGCAGTGGGCGGGAAATGTAATAAGAATTGACGAGTCCGAGGAGAAGACAAAGACGTAGATGGTCAAGATAATATCAAGACAGAAGGATAACTGCAAGAGGTAGACGAGTGTCCAACAGATTGGCTTCCGAGTCACACAAGGCCGTTGCGGACAGACGTACATTGATCGAATAATAAAAAAGGAATCCTCTCCTTAATACAATATTACAACCGATGGAAACATTATTTTTTAAATACAAGGGAAAAAATAATTGCGTAGAAGTAAATAAGAAAATATTATTACATAATACATTATTCTCACTGGAAGATGAGCCACGTTTTTTTACATATTTATGTGTTAATAAATATGTTATATATACATTTTGTTATTTCACTAGGATTTATTTAAATTGAGAGCGGTCCACGGACGTGTTTTATCTTTATTTCCATATGTTACCTCCCTAGTAGATGATATTTGGTTTCCATATTGGGAGGCCGCCAAAGCAACAAAATGCGCTAAGCCGTATTTACGATCGCAACTCAATTTCAAATACATTACCACCGTTCAGAAAGTCAATAAAATTCAGCATCGCTCCGTCGGGCGTATTATTAGTAGTTAAAAAAAAAAACTTTACGAGATATTCATTTCGAAAACATTAAGACGTCCAGCGGGAACAAAAAGCAACTCCTGGACCAGGGCTTTGGGGGGAAAGTTTTCCAAGACTTTTACGGGTCTCGAGCCAATGGGGAACACTGTAGAATGGGAGAAGTTTCATAAATACTGACTACTGCCAGCCTCCAGGCGCGGGATGGGAACCGCCAAATTTCTAATTAAAGTTCAGGGACAATACCTTCAAACCATCACCCGCGTCCAATGTTTAGAACTTTTGATAATATCTTCATCATATTGAACGTATCGGACCACCGTGCTGATACGTGAAATGTGTCAACATATTATTAGGATTAAAAAGAAAAAGTTTTAATTTTAAGTGCACTACAAGCGAAAATAATGTAAAAAATCTTTTTCATGTTTTTTAGATTCGTATATATGCATGTATAATAATAAAAGTCAAGTGATGCTGTACTTGAGCTCAAGTTAAAATGTTCTTCAACAGAACTATTTAACTGATTTCTAAAATTTAACAAAGGAATTCTTCTAATACTTGCTAATTCATTTAATTAATAAACAAAATAATTATTAAATGCAATTAATCGAAATAAATTTAATATTTTTAAATGTCTAGTATTTTTTCTTAATTACGTAGTAACGGGTAGTTTATTGGTATTTAATAATAAATTGGCCAATTCTAAGGACTAACGGGTTTTAAATATTCGGTTGTCTAATAAGTATTTACAGTTTATTTAATATAATAAATATATTTTATATAATAAAAAATAATTATATAAAATTTTTATCAACGATTCCATTCAGGACTTCATCCTATCTTTTAACCAATTTATCGATGCCTTTTCTATAAAAATCGGCTGGTCTGGTATGGAAATAGTAATCGAGCCTATTTCTGAGGTCATCAACGTTGTTGAAAATGTAACGCTACGCATTTGATTAGAGAGCGACCGAAAAAGGTGATAATGTGAAGAAGCGAGATAGTCTTTGGAAACATTGGAACCTTAATTAAAGGCGAAAAAAAATGTGTCCAAAATGTTAGTTTTACTCAACTACACTCGATTAATTAAGTCTAAAGATTAAAAAGAATTATAAGATACAGAAAATCGGCGACACTGATATTTTAAAGCAGAAAAAATGCTATCATTTTTTCGCACACTTAATCAAAATAGCATTTAAAAAAAAACCGCAAAAACTTATTGGACGACCCAATACATTGTGTGTTGGGTCACTTTCAATGGTTCAGGTCACTTTCAATGACTCGGATGAGTGAAACATATTTCTGTGTCATCTTGATACTAGTTTTGCTATGTTCAATAACCAGGCTTCAATAACCGAGTTATCTACGATTTTATCATTTCAAATATTTTTTTGCCATAATAACTTAACAGATGAAATGGATTGCGCCTTGATAAAGATTCTTTACATGGATATTAAATTATAGACGTCAAACTCTCAGGTCAACCTCTACTTCAGTCGCAGAATCGTTGTAGAACCGACCAACCGTTGCCAGAAGTCTAAATTTAGTGAACTGGCATTTGGGGTGGCAGGCCTAAAATCGTGGAACTCTTCGCCCTCCGTCAAATGAAACATAAGAGACTTTATTTAAGAAGAAACTAAAAACGCACCTTTTCAAAAAGTCATTTCCATAAGTCAAAGTAACAATTTTTAATCTTAAAAATAAAGAGGATAATAGTAGAACTATAAAGTTTACGTGTAAAGCGCCCTTGAGGTGAAAAGTTTTTACGAAAATGGCGCTATATAAATTATCCATTATTATTATTATTATTATTATTATTATTATTAAGAAAACCGAAGAGAAATGTTTTATTTATGAATACAATTTAAAATTTGGGCATGTTTTACTTACTATATACACATTTATTATTAAATAATCTAATATATATGATACAATTTTATTTATAAATGCTATTATCATTTAAATAATATTTTTGTCATGTGTATAAAAATGTGGCAATTTTTATTTTTAATATTTTAAAACAAACCACGTTTGAAAAAAAGCACGCACAAACAATGCGAGGAACATAGCGTTGTAAAATATATCTTTGAAACATTTTAATGAGTAATTTAATTACATTTAATAAGAGGCTTAGTTCTGCAAAATTCAGAATGGGTTTAAACTTAGCGAGTTTACACTATAATCTTTGCAAAATTTATTAATCCGTAGTAAATACATAAAATCGGTATTCATATCTTGTCATACATTTGAACTTTTCCATATTAATCAAAAACTCTGCCACATATCGGCCTAGATACAAAAGTCCACATACACAATCTTACAAATGAGATATTGGGAAATAAAATTAATTTGAAGTATTCATAAATTGTGAAAACATTTCATATTCACGGACAATTGGGAAAATGTGTGTACGAATTATAAAATTTATATGTAATTAAAAATCTGAAAAAATTGAGATTCAAGAAATACTATGCTGCTATGATTTTTTTAGTTTACTAAGAGCTCGGAACGAGGATTGAACCTCAAATTAAAAGGATTACTTAGTATATTTTAATTTTATAAATACAATTTTAGACTGGTGGGTGGATAAAATAACAGAAAGGTTTTATATTCAAATAACATGACATTCATATATTTATCGTTTAGTTATTTATTTTCTCATACTTAATGTATTATTATTAAAGTCAAGAGATGTGAAAATTATTCGACTGGAAATACCGAACTGTCTGGGACTATAACAGGGAGATTTTATAACGTCCTTAAATCATCTATTTTTCAAGTAATATTGTAATCCAAAGCATACATTATATTATTGGCAAATAAATATGTAAATTTCAAAAAAAGATTTTGTAATTTTCATTATCGACATTTATATTGGGGTAGTCTAATAAATCTTTGCGGTTTTGTTAAAATATTTATTATAAAATCAAATTTTTAAACAAAAATTACAACTTTTCAATCAATGATGTACACATTTTCCATTATTGTTTAGGACTTCATCCCATCTTTCAACTAATTGTTCGATGCCTTTTCAATAAAAATTGGTTGATTTCGTATCGAAATAGTTATCGAGCCAATTTCTGAGATCATCATCGATGTTGAACGAACGCCACGCATTTGATTGGAGAGCGACCGAAAAAGGTAATAATCTGACGGAGCGAGGTCGGGATTGTAGGGCGGATGCGCCAGAATTTCATAGTTGAGTTTCTGGATGATCATTTTAACCTTGATTAAAGGCGAAAATAAGTATGTGTCGAAAATGTACGTTTTTCTCTACTTGGCACTCGATTATTTAAGCCCAAAAATTAAGAAAAACTAATAAGATACAGGGAATCGGCAACACGGGCGTTTTAAAGGAGAAAAAATGCTATAGAAAAATATTAAATTTTTTGTCACATCTAATCAAAATAGCGGAAAATAGCATTTAAAAAAAACCGCTAAGACTTATTAAAGAATCCAGTATTATAGTTTTTTTTATTATACTTTACTAGCATAAATAGGCTATAAACATAAGTCAACACTTACTTAATAATACAATAAATTGGTTATAAATATTTATAAATAAAATGGTTTTGATAAATGATACACTTTTGGAGATTCAAAGGAAGGTAATACCTCTAAAAATGTATCTTTACTTAATAACTTTTCTAGACTTATTAACTATATTAATTATATTTAAAGTAGTCAGTATTTTTTGCGACATATTTTCCTCTCTGATCCGATTGTTAAATGGGGGAGGGATAAGGGCTGAGCCCTCTTGTTTCCGACATATGAGATAACAACAATGGTGTAAGATTTTTTTGGGGGACCCTATTGCAGGAATATGGTGAAATTGTCTTATTTTAATTTTGTGTATAATTGTATAAAGTAGTAGCAAAAATGAGTAAAGTTTTTCATAAAAAATATTTTGTTGAATATTTTTTTGTTTGATATTGTACTTTTTATATTTTTTATTGTTAGCGAAGTTTTTTAAACTTTTTATAAATTATGTTCAATAGGGTCAAGGACAGGGTAAAGAAGTAAAATGGGACGATGATGATGGGGATCGGATGAGGGATCATATAGGGCGAGGGAGTTTATGGAGGGGTTTGGGATGGAAATTAATTTAGAATAAAATTCAGAAGATAAATCGTGTATGTGTCGTTTGAGCGAGGGTATGTTTGAGTCTCTGTGAATGATTGTGTTGCTGACAAACCAGGGTAAGTTTGTGATACTCCTAAGGATGTCGTTTTATTTGGATTCTAAAATGTTTGTGTTACTTGAACCCCAGATGGGGCTCGCGTATGTGAATATAGGACGAATGATTGATTTGTACAAAAGTAATTTGTTTTTTTAGGCAGAGTGAACTGTAGGAATTTAGGAGGGGGTAAAGTCTGTTGTAGGAGATTTGGGTACTGCCGCGAATGTCGTTAATGTGTTGTGTCCAGCGAAGTTTTTGTGAAATGTAGATCAAGATATTTCACAGTATCGATCCATGGAATAAGAACCCCCGTGCATAAAAACTCTACGGGACATATTTTCCAAATTGTTAAACTGTCAAATTTTTTTTTTACATATTCACATACAGTATATTATGCAAGATTCATTTTGTAAGAACACAGAAAAACATAACACCCATTTTGGATCTTACGAATAAGGCTTAATGAGAAATAACATTTGGGTTGACACAAAAGGTTCAATTAAAGAATAACCCATTGTTTTACAACAAAAGGTGGTGCGTGGGCTTAGGGGGTCAGGGTTCACATTGGTTATTCTTGTCCGTAGTTATTTCCTGTCACTTTTCGTTTTAAATGTACGTTTTAATATTATTTATCGTCACGCGGCGCGCGGCGGTGCCCGGATACTACATTGGCTGTGCATGAAAGGTACAAAAGTTCCCATCGTTTAAGATAAGTATTGAAATTGGAACGTGACATTGGTAAATATTATTATAAAAATGTGTAGACAAGTGGAATTATTGTCAAAGCAGTCGTGCATGAAGATTGGTGTATTTATTATCTCCGTAATTTCTGAAACGCTTCGCAAAGTGTGTTTAGATCCTTAATAGGTCGTTGAAATTTCACAAGCCGCATTACAGCTAGTGATAGTAAATTTGTGATGTGTTCAATTGCAACGATGATTGCTCGAAAAATTACGAATAATCAGTTACCAATTATCTTAATACAATCGAACAATTAACGATAGTCACGATATCGGTATAACCATCACTACAAACTACACTACATAAAATATCTCGAAATATTCCGTATTCGTAATAATTTTTTTTATATAGGTGAACACATATACTTCCATACTTGAACCAAAATGATTATTGTTAAATGTTGTACATTGTCACCAGTTTTTTGTTTGTTCCTACTCCTTAGCCTATTTCCTATCAGTACACTTTTTTCCTTGGCTCGAGTGGTTGTTTTGTAATTCTAATTCTAATTTGCAACTCCGATTCGTTGAATAGAAATATGCCGAGATTCATATAAATTAGAAATTTTCGTCATTGCGATCAGTGTTATTGGCGATCGTTTTGGACGTACGCAAAAGTGTATTTGCGTGTGCAGTTATTGAACATTGGACGGTGGATTCACCAGAGTCACCCGTTGTTGCTTTTCAATTTGGGTGATCTTCAGGATAAGCCGGTGACGGCGTCATCATCAGGTAAGTCGAGCGGTCCTCCTTATACCGTAAATCATTCTGGTCAGCTATCGAAGGATTCCCTCATCGATCATCAGTCCATACTACGATTCCCTATTTCCTATCTACCCATCCTTTCCGATTTCATAACTCTACCACTTGCGATCGGCGACTTGCGTCGGTCACACGAAGAATCACCAGAATTGACATAAAAGGAGCCGTAGAGACAGTAGTCTATTCAGGAAACCAGATATTTTAAGGTGATTGAAACAGTTCTGTTACATTGATCGAAAAATGTGTGAATACTAATCACGTCAATAGTGAAGATAATGATTCATTAAGAATAACCTTCGATGAAAGAGTTTGCAAGACACCACTTATTAATGAATAATTACGACCTCTACCATAACTTTCAGTATTTAACTGAATATGGTGGCGGACCATACAAGTCGTTCACACGTACAAATTCTAATAGGCCACTTGAGCGGGGTGATATGACCTAAAAGCCTTTAATTATAGGGCTTTAATCGCGCTTAATAACAACCCGAATAACGAGGCTCGCCCGCCCTTCCGCCGGGGGTGGCAACACCGCGAAGCGAAGGGGTGATTTAGTGTCATGGAACCTGGCAATTATTATATTATCAAAAGAGGATTCTCGTGAAAGACGTCAAAGCTTCCGATGCACAATGGGGGCCGGCGGATTAATTGAAATCGAAAGCGAACAATTAAAGGGTTATATCTCTAAGGAGCACCCTCACGGACGACGTGAACAGAGTCAGATGTTTGTGAAATTAAAATAAATAAATATATATACTGCATGATTTTATTTAAATCCGATAGATATTTTGATATACGGAATAGAAAATAAAATACTTATTAATAAAATAAAGTACAAATAAATTAAATTTTGATTAAAAATATATAAATGAGAATGTAAATTGTTTTTTTAAATATAATTAAATATGTTAAAAAAAGCTTTTTTTGGGGGGGTGACACGCTAGCAAAGTTAAGTTAGGTTTTCTGAATTTTTGACACGCCGAGCTCAAAAGGTTCGCCATCACTGGGCTAGGCCATTCTGATGTGAGCTTCCGACTTACGATCCATCGGAAGTACACGGCAGAGTGACCTAAAATATTCAACACAGAAGATAGAAAACATTACTCAAATACCTATATTAAAAATATGTTTTAATTAATGTACCCAACTAATGACGGCAATTACTACTACGACGACAAGAATTAGACAGAAGTTCAATATTGGATCAGTCAAATTCACATCTAATTATCAAACGAATTTGGATTCGAGCATATCCTTGTTCAGAGTCTCAGGCCTTGAATGTGGAAATGATATTTATAAACAAAATAATTATTCTTCTTTTAATGAATACTTACACATTTTTGTTGTGAAGATGGAATTTCAGAACACAGTACAGTCATATTTTTAATACAAATTAAATTAATGAATTATAAAGATATACAGAAAAATCTATCGAAATATAATATTTGGTTGCTACCGGGTTACGAACCCGGAACTATTCCTATTCAGAGAAACGCGTTACCATTACGCCGTATCAACTGAAAAAATGGAATAGTAGATATATCAATTACAAAAAAAAGGTTTGAGAATGTAAGTTAAAAATTTGTTGAAAAAGTAATCGGTTGGTAAAGCGCTTCCTCGGATAGGAAAAGTTCCGGGTACGTATCCCAGTAGCAACCAAATATTTTTTCGATATATTGATTATATTTAATTTGTATTATTTTGCTAATATTAATAAAAACACAAACAGTATTTAAACCACCATGCCAATCCATACCTGGCATGCCCCGGCCGATGAAATGGAAAAGGGGATAAATTTTCAATCAAACTATAAAACCGTTTTATAATTGATATTAATTACAGGACTAGATCGGTAAAGTAGGGTGAGTATTTACGCCTTAAAATGCTACTCAAAATAATGTGCTTAAATCTCATCGGCAATCTCGCAAGACGTGAGTCATGTACCAAGTTAGGCTAGCATGGATAATACGAGGCCGTTGCCGGATATTCCCGGTGTACCGCTGCGGTTGCGATGTTGTGCAGGCGCAATGCTTTCCTTCATCTGTTGACTCACCACATGCAATGTTAGAGACATTCAAATGGTGAATGCATTAAATATTTAAGACAGAAAATCAGCCCGCCGATTGGGGTTTTCTGGGACAGAACAAGGCGTGTTGCTCGTTGAATTTTTGCCTCGGAATGCAACAAACAACAAAGAGGGCCGCTGTGCTACGTTACGAAATCTCATCACATCATTTGGTTGTAAAAAACTGCAGAATCTCCCCTACAGTCCTGATTTGGTGTTAAGTGATTCCCATATTTTCCTTCATCTGAAGCAGTTCCTTGGTAGCGAGCGTTTTGATGACGATGATGAACTCAAAGACGGAGTACAGACATGGTTTTCATCCCAGGCGACGTCGTCCTATGACGAAGGTATACAAAAATTGGTGCCCTGTTATGACAAGTGCCTTAATAATGGTGTCAACTACGTTGAGAAGTAGTTTAAGGTGTGTAACATCCGAAGAAAGTAAAGTGTTGTAAAAATAATGTTGTTTCTTTAAAAAAAATTTGGTGCTTACTTAAAAAACGCGCCCCGTATAAACTAACTAAAAATAAAGGACTAAATTAAAGAAACATTCCGACAAACATGAAATCATGAAAACAATATGTTTAGTAAGGTAGTCAAATTTGCGAATTAGTAAATTAGGAAGTAGATGCTTTGATAAGCTCTAAGCCAAGTTCAAACGTCATTCTGTTAAGAAATAGCATAAGTAAGGATTCCGTACCACATGGATCAGCTCATCCATTTCTGACTACCGAGTGGAATTTTCAATTCAGTGGGTAGCAATTGTATGGCTTGAATAGAACGATAGATTAAAACAATGGCTAGCAATTGTAGTATCAATATATAATAGTATACAGCGCTCCGGTGGCGTCGCGCGTCCAGAACTACGTAACTAATGATTCTACTGATACACGGTGGGCGCTAGCGTAATTATAACATATGGATTATTTAATTTGTATTTGTTTCCCAGAATTTTTAGTAATACACAGCTTTTTTGCTTGTATGCAGTGTACGCCCCTGCTCATTAGTCATATTACAGTTAGTTATGGAAAGCGCGGTATTTAACGTATAGCATAGTTTACGACTTCTTAATAAGTCCCGTTTTCGCGGATGAGACTTGACATATTATGTACGCAAAGTAGAGTGATGCAACTGTTACATTTACCGATAAATCTCAGGTACTAGAGATGTAAGTCTCATCCATATACACGTACCATTATAATGTCGAAACTACACATAAAATAGTGAAAATAAGTGAAGCGACAAGATTCTCGTTCTGCGCAAAGTTTGAAGACAAGTCCTATGTTAGTAATCCATTTCTGATTACAAATTGATGACGCACGTGAAGTCGTCGCAAGCTGAGAGTCGATTCCATTAATAGTCCTAGAATAAGAGAGTAATTGCTTTATAAAACAATTGTAATTGTAACAATTTAAAAAATAAATTTGATAATTAGCAGGAATAAAAATTCCCCATTAATTTATAATTATGATTTCTACATTAAGACTATCAATTAATTGTACAATAAATTATAATATAGTGAAACTTAATAATTTAGAAGATTTATAGTTGCAAGATTTTATCAATTTCATTTTCCTGGATTCTAAGAAGATGCCCCATCGGATTTGTTTTCTTTTTATATATGATATTTAGCTGTGAGGACGAGAGTTACTAACATATACTTTGTTATTTGTTTTAGTATTAAGTAGTGGAAAGGAGTCTGGCTGATCGATTTATAGCACGATGAATGATAGCAGCAGAAACAAATTGGGTGAATCACTTAGATGAAAACATTTCTTTGGTGGAATAATGAGTTACCTATTACAGTATGTTAACCGCTAACTAAAAGGTTAATTTTCGACTTATATGTGTTGTTTTATTATTTCTTGTCACAATCTAACACTTTTCTTAGCAATATTTGAATACGTCCAAGAACACACAATTACTGGATTTTTTTATAATATAATTAAAAAAAAAAACTGATTCTCAGTGATAACATACATGCTGTTTAAAAAAAAAAGGGAAAAATGAATTATAAAATTTGGTCCATAGATGGCGATCGTGTAGTGGTACTCGAAGCGAGTCCACATACTAACATATATACAACTTTCAAAAATTTGATAAATGTGGAGATCGAGGGGTGAGAATTGGTGAACGTTATATACATACAGTGATCACTTAAGTCAGTCGTAAACCCTGTAATTACCCCATACTTCCAAATATTTTCCATTAAATATAATAAAAAATAGCTTTGTCTCTATGAGATGTCTGATATTTGTTTAATACATATTTATTTTTAAAGAGAACCCATATGAATATTGAAAAAATATTCCGGTAGCAACAAAAATATTTTTTCGATGAATTGATTTTATACGTACATCATTCTAATTGATACATTTAATTTGTATTTAACACATTTATTTTATTTAAAAATTAAATTAACCTACGAAAAAATGTTTTAACACTTTAGTTTCTCCAGGATTCCTAACATTCGTTCGCTTTGATTACCGTACCGTATTTTTAAGAGTTCGCACTGAATCGATTATTTATCCCGTATGCATATTATACAATAATTTGACAACGCAAGTTATTGAAGAAAACTCGAAACGTGCGTCTTGAGATTTCATTATACGGAGACACGAGTACACGAATGGTTCACATAATAAATAGTATTAAAAAAGCATTATTCACATTTGCCCCATTTGTCTCGCGAGCTAACCAGCGCCGTTCGCACGCCTGTCATCCGTTCAATAATTGAAATTAAAATATGGCTCCGTGCCCCCTCCAAAGGTTGTACATCTCGGATTTATACGGTGTAATTACAGCCCCTGTGAATAATTTTCAGACGGGGCAAACGGACCGCGGCAGGAGAGCCCGCGCGAGACTCGGCCCCGGTCAATTAGTCTCAATGCAAATTAATTACCGGCCCGTTCACAGGCGTCCGTGTCCGGCAACCGGCTCCGTGCTCCGTGTTCGGGATTCACGAGTGCAATCATCGATCTCCGATAATGACGTACAGTGGTGCATGCGACATTTCGTTGTACGTATAGATGACAGAGAACCTATATATTAAACACATGTGTAAAATTTACCGAGAAAATCTTCTGGTTTTGAAAACAGGACTAATCTATTTTTATAAAAGAGCCAGGTTTATTTATATATGTATACCTACATGTTTGTGCGCGTTTGATATCCTTCGATTGGTAGCCCTGTGATTTTATGTTAGTGGTAAGCCTGTTTTTATTCTATGTGAACGGAGCGCCACTTAAATTGATAGAAAGACTTGAAAATTCCTAGTACCCAAAATACAAAACATTTGCGAAAAAAGTCTCAATTAATCAATTAATTAAAGAAAATAGCACTGTAAAATTTGAAACAACCACATCATTAAATTTTAAAATAACTTTATAATCCCTAAATGTAACACTAAAAACTATCAGCAAAATTTTATATACATAGGGATAAAAAAAATTCAATATCCTCTCTACACAAATTAAAGAAATAAAAATGTTTAGAAAGAAATTAAATGAACACTTTAGAAACACATAATTAGCCAATAAAAAATATTATAGAACACTTAGAAGCACACAAATAGACAACAAATGAATAACTCTCTATATAAAATTATTATAATACAACTACCTCTCCAAGCACAAGAGCTAGTCTCCGTTTTGTAATTTTAATAATGTAAAATACTTAATTCGTGTTATAAAAAAATTATAAAAATGTCAAATAAACAAAAAAAAATTAACCAGCCGCTTTCGGAATCGGTCCGCTGTCAATAAACGCAATAGGAAGTTTATTCAGCGCGCGACCAAGAACATACAACATCAAATCAACCAGTAGTCCGGATCGCATCTGGGTCCAGGTTGGTGGTGATATGTCTTACTAGAGTGGCACGGTCTTATTACGATTAGAAAACCCAGAACCAGAATTCCTATTGAAAACGCACAAAACATACATAATATATTTTCATTTTTATTGTGTAATCACTTTCAACGTATTGTAAACAAAAAAAAACATGAAATATATATTCGGTGCAGTGTTTATGATTTTGAGAGTAAAAATTCTATTGTTCAGATCATAACCATATTACGTAATATGTAATATTTTATTTCATATATAAAAACTAATATATGAACCAGTTAGTGTTTTTTTACAATTCCACTCAAAACACTAAAAAACATATACTATCCAAAAAGTGAGCAATTATAAGTATATGGTATATTGCGTGTATTTGTTTTATCTTGTTTAATAAGACAAAATTTGATCTTATGGAATATAAGGAAAAAAACAATTAACCAAACAACAAATTTGACAGAATTAAACTTTCCTTTTGGTATACATATTTATTTTCGGACGTCTGTATCGCATACATGATTTGACCATCTGTTAATAATAAGCGAGCTATCACTGCTTAAAATCGACAATATGAGACGTTCTTGAAGACATGTTCGTTCCATGAAAGCGTAGTTTTATTTCAGAGTATAATATTAAAATGTTCACAGTAAACGCCAGGTGTAGATCCTGTCGCGTTTATATAAGTCGGTAACATCAGAATATCTCTCGATCTGGACTAAGTCACCTAACCTCTGAAATTTTAAAATATTAAAATCTTTGAATGTGAAAAAACAAGCTAAATAACTAAAAAAAAAAAAAAAGAAGATGGCTTTCAAATAATGGAACGACAGATGTATTAATTTGAAAAGTGTAACACATGGGTTCGAAAATTTGTCGTCAATGTATTATGATGCTTTAGCATAATCGGTTAATTTCGATGAAATTGATTTTATATGTGTATCTTTCTAATTAATACATTTAATTTGTATTAATTAACATTTCCTTTAAAACCACAAATGTTAATACATTTTTGTATGTGTCGAAAATGTTCGTTTTTCTTAACTTGACACTCTATAAACTATATGATACAGGAAAACGGGGACACTGACGTTTTAGAGTAGAAAGAGCACTATCGAATATTATGCCATTTTTTGACACATAAAAACAAAACAGCATTTCAAAAAAAAATCGTATAGACATATTAGACGACCCAATATATTCTATGTAACATGCGCGTTAAAAGGTGCCATATCTACATGTAATCCGTCATGTGTTTAGGGTTGACTGTTTCACTGCAACCGCATTAAAACGTGCCGACTAAAATGAACGGCAAAACGTGCCGTGAACTTCTGTAGTCTTACACAAAGTTCGTCGGACCGCGACGGGCAACTACGTGCAGTTACATGTGTTTTATTGAACATTAATAAATATAATATGTATATGTATAAAGTAGAGGGGAGAGGGGGGAGGGGGGACCCAGGCGCCTTGGGAAACCGTCCAAGGCACCGAAAACATAATAACATCCATGTCACAATTTTCAATAATCGCGATGCCATATACGGGGGGGTAACGGAATAGCGAAAGGAATCGGTAATTCTGTGATTTATGGCGGCACACACTGGCGCCACCTGCACTCGTGACGGCCCGTGGGCGACGAGACGAGTCATGACTCCTAGGGAAGAACTGCAAGACGGCGAACACGACCGGGTTCTAGCCATCTTCTAGGCAGGCGTACCGGCTCTCGGGCGAACGCTCGATTCAAGGGAAAAGTGAAAAATTATCAAAAACTGATCTTACGCACCCCTAGGGCGCAAAATATTTTTTGATTAGTTTTATTTATTTTTATTGACTTCTGATGTACAGAATATTGTATGTACAGTAAACTTTCCCTCGTCCGCTTCTCTAATAACGGGAACACTCGAGTAACTAGCACCCGAATGATGCCATCGGCCATTATTATATTTTTAATATTTATTGCAAATTTAACTTTCTTTTATGTTTATTTTAAAATAGATTATTTGTTTTTAACCACTTGATGAATTATATTACAAAAAAATAATTCTAATATTTTTGTATTATTAGGTCAATTTTCACTTCTTTCATCAAGTACTAGATTTATTTTTAAATAGATTTTTAAAAACATTAAAACAACTTGACATATTATACGGTTTTAGTTAGTTAATTTGATATCTAGATGAATGAAATTGTATTTTTCGAATCCGGTTGGTGTATTAAAGCATTATTATTATTTTTACATAATGCAGTTTATATTAGTTTATTAGTAAGTATTAATGTAATTTGTTTTTTACTTAAATAACACTTTCGTTTTTTATTTTAATTTATTAACGCTATAACAAGCCATGAAGTCCAATTGCCGAATTAATGAAATACATGACAAAAACCTCACCTAATATGACCTCACCGGGAATTGAACCCGGAACCCTCAGTACGCGAGTTCTAGGAGTTAAAATTTACTACATGTGCAACGTGGATATACCAGCTAGCATTAAACATTTTACGTAAACTATTACTAATATATATCGAAATATATTTTGAAGTTCATTAACAAACTTTCATGCTATTCAACAAACACTATTCGCTCCTGTCAGCGTAGTTTAAATGTAACCAAAGCTTCGTCATAACTATAGATATACAATAAAAGAAATTTAAATAAGATTCTAATAAAGTAATGCAAAGGTGTGTGTCCTTCATACATTTGAAATACTATTTTGGCTTTACATTGTTTTATTCGCTGAGGCCCGTGAAATAGATACAATAAGATATTTCATTTCTTTCGATGGTTCAATAAGATTGAACGATATTTTTTTAAGTGATCCGGTCAGAGAATAAAAAGAAGGATACGCGGATCATCTGAATATCCACCGAATTCGCTTTAAAATAGATTTGCAAAATAATGAAAGGAGATCCGGTGACTAAATGGACGGGTGACGTCGCTCGTTGCCAAAATTGTATCTCTTTCGATTTGCAAATCGAAAAATAGGGCAGATATAAAAAAAATTTTTTGTACTTTACATGAATTTAAATTGGATACAAATAAAATACATTACGAAATGAAATCAATGCTAAGGAGTCTGGAAATATACATTGTTATTTTTTAGTTTTATTAGATTACGTTAGCTTAGGTGATAGGGAATACATTTACACTTCTAGAAATTTTCATTAATTTAATTAATCCATTGAATGTAGAGATTTAGTAGTCACGGTAATTCCTGGAGGTCTTATAAAATTTCGATTAAACTGAAAAAAAATGGACTAGGTAATTCCTGGAAGTCTTATAAAATTTCGATTAAACTGAAAAAAAAATGGACTAGGTAAATATCTCGCCGTTAGTTCGTTAGCCAGACTGATTAGCCGTTTTGTTTCAAAATGGCGGCTGTTTAAAAATTCGTAACTTCAGGTAATTTGTCTGATTCTTCTCGGCAGGAAGGTTAAGATAGCACTCGTTGAGGATACCATTCCAATGACTACTAGTAAAATGAATAAGAAATACTATTCTGAGGAAGTATTTTTTTATTTATTTTATTCTAACTTTATTTCATACATATTACAGAACAATTTTTATTTGTTGCCAAACTGAATAGAAGTTTTACGGCAAGGATGATTATCCTTCAATTAAAGTAATTAACATAGTAAATTAAAGTTAAGGTACGTACAAAATAACATAATAATTTAAGTAAGTAACATAATAAAAGTAAATTAAAATTTTATTAGCAACAATTTAAAAAAAAAATGTAATTCAATAGAGAAATCAAAAAATAATGTAAGAATGTAGTTTTAGTGTTTTCACTGATGTCTTTATTTTTCACAATGTTTAAATAATTCTTTACCGATTTTATTAAAAATTCTTGACACAACACACATTCTCTCGTTCTCTCACCGTCAGTATTCATATTCACATTGTTTACCATCTCTTCTAAAATTATAGTATATGGTACGTTTTTTGTTAACTGGAAAGATTTTACATATTGTAAGTAATTTGTAATAATCATCTTTATACAAACACTTTGTTCTGCTAACTATTATAAGTTTTAAAAATATTAATTGTAACTGTTTAATTTTATCAGTATATGTCTCATAAATTAGTCCATAGCTACTCACTTCATGACTGATAACCGAGTCGACCATCGCAAAGTACAGTATGGCCCGAGAGGTGCATAACCTTAACATAGCAAATTTTATTTATTTATTTTTATTTTTTTGTAGCACAAATAGTACATACGAAAAAATAAAGGTAATTAATTACTTTACTAGACGTGGTCCGTTCTCAAGCAATTGCCTGTACAGTTTTTAAAATATGTAATTGTCTATAGGTAAGTAAGTATAATGTTAAGTAAGTTATAAAAAGTTATGTGAAAAAAGTACAATCTAAAGTTATAAAATATTATTGAAAAAAAGTTATAAAAATATTATTGTCTGTATATATATATAATAGTTGGAGACAAACATGTGTAGGTAGTTAGGTTAGCACAAATGACAAATTAAATTCATTTTGATTTCTACCCACGTCAAGCAACCATTTTGTTATGTTTGATTTGAAGTCGTTAATCATTTTAGACCCCTTAAGGTGTAGTGGCAATTTGTTAAATATTCGCGGAGCACAAAATAATAAAGTTCTTTGAGCGAATTTGGTATTAAATTTGGGCACTGAAAAGTATCCTAAGACTTTGCTCCTAGTTTCCTTGCACTTAACGCGGAATGCACTCAACATGGATCTAGTAAGAATTCAAGGGATCTTTCGTATTTAACTCAAGGGCCCTTTGGTAGTTCGGCCTTTGGTTCTTCTTCATTATGTTATTCCAATAGTGTCATATTACATGTCGATTGGTAACATTATTGGTGTGCCCGTAAGAACTGAATCATAGACAATTTATGATTCACAGCAATATATTCCCCCTCCCCCCTGGTGTCAGTTGTAACTGGACACGGATACATTACCAAAATATACCAAGTTGTGCATCAACTCGACGAGTCCCAGTTAACGCGTAGTTTATGACTAAGAATTTCTAGAATTACTCGCTGTATTCAAAGAACCGGAAAAACTTAAATACAGTCATCACCGAAGCTCGCTTAAATTATGCAAAATAAAAATATTAAAAACAGTCATGAATTACGCAAATAAAAGAAGACAGATTAGGCCCTATAATAATATGATTGGTGACATAAGATGAGTTTTTTTTAAAGTCGCGAATTATATACATATGGCGCATTGGAAATAATTTATTGGTAGGCACGTAATTACTGGTGCAGACTCGATTACTCGCGATGGATCAAAATGCTTTAACACCCACGGAACACATTATTTGAGTTATTGTTCTGACGAGACGATAAAAAATAAAATTAAAATATTACTCATTTTAATGATGTCAATCAAATTTATGACGAGACGTTCACGGCGAGCGGGAATGCAAAACGAGAACGCGCTTTTTTTATTCGGATAATACTTAAATAAATAATACTTGTATAATTTGCTCCACAAACATTCGAAAATAATACGTAAATAAAATTCTACCAGAATACTTACTGTAGGGGCGGGCAGGTGCGTGCACTGCATACAAGCAAAAAGCTGTGCATTACTAAAAATTTTGGGAAACAAATATAAATGAAATAATCCATATGTTATAATTACGTTAGCGCCCACCGTGTATCAGTAGAATCATTAGTTGGATGATTCTGGATAGTAACGCGAGATGCCACCGGAGAGCTGTAGTCCTCTACTGGGTTATTATTCATTTATAGCCTCTGTTTTTGTCCATCATTCTATTCAAGCCATACAATTGCTACCTACTGAATTAAAAATTCTTACTTATACTGATTCCTAACAGAATGATATTTTGAAAGGTTTTGAACTTGGCTTAGCGTTGATAGAAACATCTACTTCCTCATTTACTACCTTACTAAACGTGTTGTTTACATGATTGTTCTTTGCGTTTGAGGATAATGCATTTTTATTATGATGGATTCATTTTGCTTAAAGGCGTCGGTTAAACGAAAGTTCATAAACCTATGTACAATGTAGCATGCAGTATATTATATGTATTATATAATATCATAGTAACAGCATAACCTAAGTCTATACCTACTGCACGCCACTGGGGACGGGGTAAGGAAAGTCCTGGAAATATTTGGAGGGCTTACAAATTAAATACATAATATAATATAATTAAGGAAAACACATTCTAATTGTGAAGTTGTAATTATTCAGAACATAGGTCTGTGATATTTTAAATACTAAATTAATGTATTAATTATAAATATATACATTAATTTAGTATTTAATATAATATACTGTTATGGCCCGTGTCCACGAATGAGATTGTCGTTTCGAGAAAATCTATATCTTAATTGAGATTTTTCTATATGTAGAAATAGAAGCTCCATGTCGAAGTCCTCTCCCTTATTTCGGTACTTTTCGCTCGCTTCCATAATATTCCTGACATTCTTTAAAGATAAGATGGATTATGGATCTCACGTCTCCGTAAAAATTCATATTTGGTGACTAAGATAAAATACGATGAATTAATGAATATCATTTATTTATATATTTTACTTTTAAGGTGCGTGCCCACGGATACGCCGAGATGAGCGATAAAGATCGATGTAGTGGAATCCCCCGTATGCGTTTGCACTAGTTCGGACAAATCGGTTTGTTAAATCTGGCAACCTTACACGGAAATTGCTGTTGAAGAAAGTCGTGTACGTTAACAAATGTATCATTCTCCTTCAAATGTGTCCTCTTTGTGTGACTCCAAATTTTTAAAATATAATCCATTTTATACTCAAATAACCCATGGCGACCACCGGCAGATATGCTACTAGCTAGGCACAATTGTTCGACAGCTCATCTACATGTGTATTAGTTATCGATAATCAAACTAGCCGATCTAATGCACAATTTACCATTTTATTTTCCGTTTTATACACCCGTTCCCGGCCGCACTCTACCGCTAAATTGCCGTAAACTGCATTGTTAGACAAAGTTGCGCGCTTCATTGAATGGTGTGAAAACTTGTCAATCGCACAGGATTGACAAAGTTTGTGGGTAACACACTTTATTTATAGGCAGCGTCATATTTAAATAATATCATTTTGACGCTTTGGAGTTTGACACTTTAGCAAAAAAATATTGAAAAGCACTGACGTAACGCTCTAGACTAAATAAGGTTAATTGCAAATCTGGTAATTTTGTGACAAATTGCTCGTCTCACAAATAAGGCAGCTAATCATAATAGTTTAAATATTAAAACACAATTGAAAGTCGTTAACCTACTTTACTAGACTGAATCTACCGATACCAATTTGATTTATTTTAATCGGCATTTAAAGTATAGTTTTTTAAAACAAATAATATTATGATGGATAGCTACCATGTAACGTGTTGAAAAGACATATTTTAAATATTTGTTTATGAATGAAATAAAACATTTTAAAAATAAACCGTACAATAAAAACAACATTAATATAATGGCTCATATAAATAAGACAATCAATAAATACAAAAGTAATTTGAGTAGTTAACCTACAGCTCCTATTGAAAATTTATTAAATTCGAATTTTATTATTGAATTTACAACGAGCAGAAGCGATAAAAATAAAAATCGAACCGTTTCGAGAATCCCAAATATCAGACGACAAATTGTCATTTGACCCAGGTGTGCCGTGTGGCGGTATTGGATTTCAGCAAAAATCCGGCGCCGCTACGGGGACGGCAACAATTATAGGCAATTATAAGTTATGTCGGGTGATTCTCAGACACCCACGTGGGCCAGTCTCCCCGGCGCCTCGCCGCAAGAACGGCTAACCTTTGCACAGCATCTGTGGGAGAGTTGCGAGACGATGCTGACAAACGAAACGTTGTTTATTGTCGGTGGATACATACGCTTAACAGTCAATCAAAAAAAAAAAAAAATTGAACGAGTTCAAATATTATGTACTCGCAAGGTTAGTATAAACATGGCACGCATGTGTGAAGTTTACTAGGAAGAAAGTAAGGAATAAGATTTTATTAAGTACACTAATTTTTTACGTCATATTTAATTTTCAAACACGTGAAGTACTAGCAACATTTTTGGGTACTGAATAAAATATGTACTCACCATGGTGACGAGTGCTTTCGTAGCAATTAAAAAAAAATTACTTTAGTACTAAATTTGTATGTGTTTTCTCATTATGTATTTCGATTTTCATCTTCGATTGATGTCATTTTTATGATTTAGGGTGAATGTCATTTTGTTTTATACTTAGCAAAATGATGGCGTTAAATATTTCAAAATCTGAACACCTCCACTAAAATATGCACCTGGTACATGGATGATAGATGAGGATGAAATAATAACGTCCGTGACGAATTTTTGTCTCCGTGAATGGAATTAGGTCGTGTGAGAATTTCAAGTAATGTGCCGGCAAAAATGTTTCTCTCCAAGGTATATGCAACGTTAGTGTTCATTTTTTGTAACGTATCGATGATACATATTTTATTACACGTATTGTGACATCGATACGATACACGATTACTAAATAAAAATACATACCATAATTTATAAAAAAATAATGTGACATGTTAGAATTAAGGAACAAATAACATAATAAACGAAGTCCACATATTTGTAGAATTGTATAAAGGTAAAAAATTGAAGAATTTTGCAGACCGTACAATACTGATAAGGGTGCGAAATATGAAGGTCCAGCTGTAATTCTGTATTGGTTGGAACCAATACAGAATTACAAATAAACAGCAAACGGATGTTGATGTGAAAAGTAATCTTGACAATTATTAGATGGGGTTTACCGTTTATCCTACTTTGTACCTTCTGGAGGGCAAAACAGTGTAATCTTGCCATTCATTTATCGAAACTAAATCGACCCCTCCTACGTAAAGTATCGTAGTAAAGAAATGTCATTTTTAATCATTTTAGTATTTTGCACGTATTTGTACACATTGTAATTTTTAAAATATTATGTTTATTAGTACCTAACATCATAGAATACAATATATTAAAAAAAAATTGTGCCACTTAAATAAGTATCAAATACATTAATTACATTTTTTAAATTAAAAATTAAATTTTTTACTAACGATACTTTACGTATGAAGGGTCGAAATGTAAACAATAAAATAAAAACATAGTAGGTGGTAACATAATTTATTATTTTATGGTAACTATTCATAAAAAATTAAGTTTAATAAAATTATTCCTGCCTCCTAATCGCAACCCTCTCTTAACAGTGAGCTCTTTTTTTTAGGTTCCAGGGATAGTAAAGATACGTAAAATACTATTTTATTATTCGGAGAAGAACACATTCTTTTTGTGAATTTGTAATTATTCTAGGTCTGTGATATTTTAAATATGAATTAAATATATTAATTAATTAGAAAGATATACATATAAAATCAATTTTATCGAAAAATATTGTTGCGTCACCGGAATTCTAACGTGGATCTCTTTCCAAATCGGGGAAGATTCATTATCCAACAATATTTTTAGCGACAAATTTTCGAACGATCGATGTTACCTTTTTGATATTAATACATTTAATCGTTCCATTATTTGAAAGAACCATCTACCTTATTTTTACGGAATCTCAAATACCTTTGAGTAATCTGATACCAGGCGCCAGATTTGATGTGATATGTATATCTTTATAATTAATATATTTAATCCATATTAAAACTATTTTATTATTATTTTGTGAAGATATTGCAAATAAAGTAGTTGTAAAAATAACTAGAATAGTGAATAATTCTTATATTTTATAGATTGTAGAAGAGATTCTAGAAATATACATCACATAGCAGTGAAAATACCAGAATATTTACAGAGAAAAATAACTTAACACATAATAGTCTTGTCAAGCATTAAGCTCGATTCATTAATATAATGTGCATTTTCTGAAACTGTTGCGTAGAATTTTTAAACAATATCTACCAAAACCAAATTGATCAACAATTTGATTGTGTGAAATGAAAACGCGGCCAGCGTTAATTGGACCACGTAAATTTAGCTTTCTTTGAAAATTATTCATAGATCTGTCTAGCCCTCCCACGTTTTTACCTTAATCATTATAATGATTGGTATAAAATAACATGGGAACCAAGTGTTTATAAAAAGCCAGGTCATAAATATGCGACACTCCATATTATTATAACGCTCTGACTATTTTACGGGCACAATATATGATGATAGTTTGTTTGTGTTGATAGTGCGCTTTCAACTGATATAGATGCAAATAAAATAAAAATGATTTACTACGTTTATATGATGGCCGAGTTACACAAATAAAATAATTGCATCGGTCAAGTTGGAATCCGATCGATGTTTATTTAGTAACGGGAAGGTTAACGTCGTTGTCGGACGTCTGGGTCTGTCGGACGTTTGAGTCGGTAGTACTCAATGTTTCAAGTACTACCAACTGATAATCGAACAATAAATTAAATGATTATGATAAGTAATCTAACACCTTTTTTATTTAAGCAAGTTTTAGTGACAATCCATGATTACAAATACAATTTCGTCCTTTTGAAATATATATATATTTTCGTATAAATAAAAATTTTTATATTAAAGGATCATGTATATAATATTATAAATCTTGCGACGTACATCGTACAGTTCACATCTCTGTAGCTAGGCAGTTAATACCGTATTTAAATAATTGAAAAATAGAATTGATTTATTATTACATTCATAAAACGTACCGCAGCAGCCTCGGTCTGGGTGAGATTACCTACTAGCGAATCTGGCCCAACAGTATCTTGTAAAAAAATGCAATTTGAAGATTACTTTGGTACATATTATTATTAATTTGTCACTGGAAATCGGGAAAAATAAATAACGGATACTTACACCTTTATTTTGTTATAAATTTCGAGAAACACTGGATATGGCCGCGCACTGACTATCACTGTCCGTCCGCAGGACCTAGCAATAAGAAATAGACTTGCCGATGGCTTTCTGTTAGTTTATAAGTAAAACTTAGTAAAAAAAAAAAAATTAAAAATCGAGTGTACATTGTCGTCTCTCACAATTTTATCGCTTATAATCGTACATGCTATGTAGACATATCACTTGATCGGTATCTATAATATTTTTATATGATGTGTTATAGAATACAAATGTATTCACATAAAAAAAATATAATAAAAACATTTAAAATAAAATGACCAGTCGCATGTTACAGACAGATAAATAAATAAGATACGTATTTGGCGTTGTTTGAATTGACAAGAAAAAAGGCCGAGAAACGTTTGCATTTGATTAATTATGCTCGAGTGATATTAGCGCCGATATGAAAAATATAAAATGGCCGTTCACAAACAAAATAAAAACTGCCATTAATTTTAATAAAAATAACAATAAGAATGCACGCGCACGCCCGACGATAAAACAAGAATTGTGATTATAAAGGAGATAAATACTGTAAAAATATGTATTTTTCTACAAACGCGACTCGTATGATAATTTCATGAATCTTATCATTCAACTAATCAAATTTCTTTCGTATGTTTGAATGTGAGAGTGTGAAGTTTGTTGCGACAAAAAAAAATTGTTGAAGAGTACGATTAAAAAAATTAAATAAATCTAAAATTATTTTACAATGTCCTTGTGCCTCCAACATCTTGGTTGCTTTTGATAGTCGATTGTAACAGCAATCGGATCCGATGCATGAGGCCTAAGAGATCGGAATAGGTAGACATAATATTCTGAACGGCTAATTATATAATATATGTAATTACATCTCATAAGATGTAACCGATTTCTTCTTACTTACGCTAGAAGACAGGTAGCACTTTTAAAATTAATTGGCAATGAAAAAATACGATCGTAGATTTGTATTTAGGTGCAATACATAATTTAAGATTCAATGATGGTTCATACGATAAGGTAGTTTTCCTTTTTAATGCGATCTTTAAAAATGAATGCTCGAGCTTTTCGCGTTAATTTATTACGTATATTATTAACGTTAGCAGTCCAAACGTCGGTGGTCAATTGAAAATATCTATATTGTTACGCGCCAAATGCTCAAAGACCGCATTCCAGGATAACCACTACAAGAGATTACCAGGATTGCCGTTAGAAGGAAGGACGCGCAACTAACTTCGGGGACATGGCACTTTCTTACCGCCTTTGCCGTGTGTGTCGTTCGTAGTCTGAGCGTGCCTTGAAAATAAAGTTGAAATTAAACCCATAACGTACTTATTAATCATACCCAACCTAATAATATATAATAAATATAAACCATCGATACTCAATAATCCCGCCCCCTGCCCCACGCGCCACGCCACCTGACAAATAACCCTGATAGGCTAATGTTATTCGCGGCGAAAATATATCCTCAATAAGCCCTTATTTATAACTAACTTATCGCCTCGCCAGATACAGGTTGAGCAGACATTATAAAATATATATGTAAGTAAGAAGGGAAATATACAAAATCATTCTATAGACAAAAAAATATCGGTCAATGCCAAAATTTCAAATAAAAATAGTAGCCATGTTCATTAAATTTTGACAGCTGTCATTGTTATTTTTATTCAGTATAGTCTGCCATTTTACCATGGAGCGATTCGCATTGGAACAACGTTTACAGATTATTAAAACTTATCAAAATCAGTCTTCAACTCGGCAAATCTAACGTATGAATTTTATGGACGACATAATCATCAATCTGAGCGAGCCACACGTCGAATTGTGAAAAGGTTTAAAACTTTACACGTGAGGACACAGGTAAGACAAATAAATTCCAGGAGTGAAGCCAATATTGCCGCTGTAAATGAAAGTATAAGGGTGATCCAAAGTTATCGATTCCTCGACGGCGACGTTCACAACATTTAGGCTTATCATATGGCACAACATGGCGTATTTTACGTAAAGATCGGGGTATATATACCCCTAACAACACAACTCGTGTTATTGCACCAGATTTATGTGAAAGAGTGGTTGAAAATCGAATTCGAAGAGTGCACTGTATTCAACGCAGTCGTGGTGCACAAATGAATGAAATTACATGCCATTGTAAATGGCATCGAATGATCTTTAAAATAAATAAAAAAAATCATTGACATCACACTTGGTTTCCTAAATTTAATTCAATATTAAAATTTCATCACACTTGTTGGATAACTCTGTATATTTTTAATATAGTGATGTATAACTTAACTTTATCGTGTTGTGTATATCTTCTCGATAATCGTCAATGGTCCGGGTTAACAATATATTGATAGATTCGTTTCACCAACAAGATTCCGTGTACGCGTCATTATTTAAGTCATCAAAACTTGGCGATAAAAGGTTCTAACACCGGGCCCACACTTGGCGCAATCGTGACTGAAAATAAATCTACAGTTCACAGCGAATGCTCCTGTGATTTGTACATCACTTAAAAAACCATAAACACGCTGTGGACTGATTCTGTCTCAAATAACAGCCCGCAAAGCGCGATGGTCCTGGGTGATATGTTAATTAATTGCTTGCCAAATACATAGATGTCGGAAATAATAATAAATTATTTTATTACAACACATTCTTATTGTGAAGTAGTAATTATTCAAAACATAGGTCTGTGATATTTTAAATGTATTAATTAGAAAGATATGCATATAAAATCAATTCTATCGAAAAATATTGTCATTGATACCGGGATTCGAACCTGGATCTCTTCCAATCCAATTAAGTCGTATCAATGTGTCCAAAATTTAATATAAATGAATTGTTAATTCTAGCGTCTCCTATCGGTTTACTCGAAGATATTTGAGATTCTATGAAACAAAGTAGATGTCTTTCAAATAATGGAACGATAAATGTATTAATTTGAAAAATGTAACATGTAGATTCGAAAATTTGTCGTCAATCCGCTGTGCTGGTATAGCATAATCGGATACTGCACGTTCCCCGGATTGGAAGAGAACCAGGTTCGAATCCCGGTAGCAATAACAATATTATTCGATAGAATTTTTTTTATACGCATATCTTTCTAATTGATAGATATAATTCGTAATAAAATAGCACAACACTATAAACTAGAACTTCACAGTAATAATATGTTACTCTTAACTTTTATTCAACATCTTATTAACGACCACTTAAAAATGAGTCCCAATGGACACAAAACTGTGATTTTTTTACTAGATCGTAAATTGTGTCTCGCAGTGTCATTCGGTACGAACTTGACCATTGTGGTTTACGGATTGCTGCGCTGTGTTGTTTGCGTGCCCGGTCTCGGCAGTTGGGAGCGAAGTAATAAAATGACATAAAAAATCGTATCGCCGAATTGATTCGGAGGTGATAATTTAGTGGTCCGGCCGCGCGATATCTGGCAGTCACGCGATTGTCCGCCAGCGGTCATAACGCCGGGCGCCGCGGCCCGCGGACTCCTCCGGCGGGCGTATCGGCAACTCGGGGTGCACGAAACCCGAGTGAGTCATTTTCTCGGAAACGAGATAAATTGCAAGTCTTCAGACAAATTTACCTTGCCCATGTTTATGAACGGTAATACGTGCAGTAATCTTTAATAACGATAAATCTATTTGGTTTCTTTCGTATGGTAATTTTCACATTTTAATTCATCATCCATATTCATACAAGCTCGCCGATTGTTGAGGCTTCTAACAGAACCATAATCCAATATCTGGTTTACTTGGCAGTGCCAAGTCTTCTCTATTTCTGGTGCCATCAACACTTGCGTCATATACCTTTGTTACCACATGACCAAACTACCTAAGTGATCCTTTCTTAATCTGAGAGCAGCTTTACATTCTTTCCTTATTTCTGCATTCTCTACTATGTCATAAATAGATTTGCCTTATGTATGCCCAAGTGATCTCATTTCCACTGCATTCAGTCTACTTTCGTTCCTCTTCTGCCAGCTCCAGGTCTCATTTCCATTCATTATTATCGGTACCAGGACTCCATTGTGCACCGCTATTAGATATAATTCTATTCAATGCGCCGTTCACTTTATTCCCCGCAGTCATCCTCCTTTCAATATCATTTCTTTCCATTTCTATCAAACATACTTTCAAAATACACAAACTCGTCTACTTGTTCCAAACATTCATTACTTACAAGCACGGTGTCTTGCTTTCCTCCTTCTCGAATACCATCACTTTCGACTTGTTGAAATTCACAAGGTCGCATTCCTTGCATAGATGGTACATTCTACTAACTAGACGCAATATATTTTATTACTGATGGTTAAATTGTTATTTAAACCTTTAATCTGTTGATGGTAACTTGATTATTTGTATGACTTCGTAATGAGTAATCATCGTTAAACCTTAATTACCAATCAACGTTAAATCGTAGTTACCAATCATAGTCACAATTACAGTCACATAACGGTTCACCATCACCATATTTTAAAATACGTATTTATTATCATTAGATAAATGAGTCGCTGACTTTCAATATTCGCTGTAACACGTTTTTGTAATTTCGAGAAAATCAAGCAATACTGCCACACTTCAAGGACAGGCATTATTACTTTTTTAAGAACATTTATTAATTATTTTCATTTAAAATAAAATTATTATGTATTTACGTTAATTATTGTATTAATTTGAATACAAATGTTATGTATTTCATTATGATAAAAAAAAATGGCAGATTTTGAAAATCACATCGCTTTCTGCCAGGTTTTGCTCACCTAAGATTGTACTTAATATTGCTAGGTAACAAAGCGTATTTTGAAAATGAAACAAACATTTTTAAACAAAAAATAATAATTCCGAATCCAATGATATATAACTCAAATTTGTTAAAAAAAGTGTCATAGCGGATTTTGAAATTCAGTGATACAAATATACTTCATATATCACATGAAATTATCACACAAAGCAAGGCTATCGCCATTTACTAAGTAAAATAATTGGTAATGCTGATTGATAACTGTAAATAGAAAAATAAAAAATATGAATTTCACAGTAGATTTCCTGTCGTCTTTCCATCCATTCTTCGGGACTAGATCACTGGGTCAGCGTTTAAACCACTATACCAACAAGCTACTTATTATCTCTTAGTACACTGATAGAGCAAATATTCTTCATTTTCACGGCACGACATCCTAGGGTGGGATTTGGCCTCTTTCGCACATGCCTTCCTCCGACTTTATTCTGTAGGTTGCATATATTTTTGCGGACAAAAGAGCAAATATAGGGTGTTCAGTGGAAAAATTTCAAGATCAAATTGTAATTACTCGTAAACGATTAGGGTGAGGTAAGTGGGAAGGGTATACTGATCGACGCGCGTGATTTGCGGATTTGCCAGTCGCAATGAGTTACTGATCGGGAGCGCACAGCGCATTCGCGGTTGAGCAATATTTAAAGTGGGATGATTTATTGGTTCGTGCGCGTCGCGCTTTTGGTACTCACTTTAATATTCGACGAGTAAGTGATGAGCCGAGCACGGAACTTATCTGATGTTGGGTTCAAAAGTTCAGACAAGAAGGGACAATGGTTAACCAAACTCCTCCGGGACAATCAACGTCACCAGCGACACCAGAACATGTGGCTCAAGTTCGACGTGAAATTATGCGCAGATCGCGTAAATCGATAAGGAAGATTGCAGCATGTACTGGAATAAAAAGATAAACAGCGCACATTATTTTAAAAAATAAACTATAGTTTCACCCATACAAACTGCAAATCATGCAGTTTCTCAACGAAAATGATTATTATTTATGTGAAACCTTAACAAAAAACGATGCTGGAACGTTTTGGAACAGCATAAACGCTTTGAAATATATTGTTCACTGACGTTGTTTACATTTTCATATCGATGGTTATGTTACTAAACAGAAAATGAGATACTGGTGCCCCGACAACCCAAGGAAACGCCATCAAAAACGTTTACATTGTCCAAAAACCACAGTATGGTGTGCAATTTCTTCCCGAGGGATAATTAGCCCCAACTTTTTTAACTAACGAGGGACAGTCACTGCTGACGTGTATTGCCGAATGATTGACGAGTTTTTGGTTCCGCAACTGCAGCTGTTTCCCGGGTTCAACAACAGAACACAATTTCAGCAAGACGGAGCCACTCCACACACAGCTAGAATTTCAATGGAGAAGCTGAGGGGATTTTTTAAAAATAAATTAATCAGCGAGTACTTAGACATACCCTGGGCACCTCGGTCACCGGACTTTTTTTTGTGGGGATACCTTAAGTCCTACAAGAAAATATTCGCCGTGAAGTTAGTCATTGAACCAACTCTTTGTTCTCGCATGTTCGCAAATTTAAGAGTCCGATTGCAAGTGTCTTGACAGAAATGGACGGCATTTTGACGATATTGTTTATAAAACGTAAAATAAGCAACATTAAACTCTATTTTGTATAAATAAAATACGAGAATAACATTGTAGTTTTTTTATTATTTAATATTAAACTTGAAAAATTTCCGCTGGACACCCTATATATAAAGTTATTTTTAAATAAAATGATTACAGAAAATCACAATAAAGGTTATGATTTTATATATTTCGTAGTTGGTTTAATGTTTGCATGTAGATAATTTTTTTATACATGCAATGTGACCTGTATTCCAACCGTTAGATGATGGTTGGAGCGCCCTGTCGAAAGCGTAAGTGGCGAATTGCGGGCCTTAGAAAGAGTACGGTAGAGTTATTTTAGTACCCGCGTGATATATGAGAGACGGACACGCAATCGTCTTGGATTCATTCCCCGGTGACTTACGGGCGGTGGGTTCACGCTTGGAAGTCACCACCAAATATTTAATTTAGAAGGGTATATCGAGTTCATACGGCTTCGTGCCATGCTATTAGTACCCAGCGAACGGCGGTATTTTAAGGATCTTGATCGGGTGATTTATCCTTATACTAAAAGGTAGATACGGAAACATAAATTTTGAGGGTAATTTTAATACGATTAGTAATTTTTATAGCGAACTAAAGGGGATGAAAAAGGATAGTTACGAAGGCACTATTTATCACAATAATTACACACAAGCATGCACGTTTATTTTTGTCCACACGACGGGTTCAAAAATAAAACTGTCACTTGGCAATTGATAACACGTGAAATAAACGTATCTGTTAACTTTGAGTTAGACATAATTTAAAATTCTATTTATATTTAGTTTTGTTTAAACCAGTGATGTTTTTACGTCAACCGGTTTCGACATTTATTCAGGACTGGTGTACAACTGTCCGGCATTTTAATACTAGAATAAAAGAATACTTAAGTGCCTTAACAATAATAACTTTTCAGAATTTTCCTACCGCCTTTTAAAGACAAGCCACAATTTCGTAAAAGAAAACGACATTGAAAATTTACACATTAATAAGAAAGCCCTTGGATTACATAATTTAGAAAGTGTAGAAATCAGAAAATCACTTAACACTAAGTTCAATATAATTAACAACAAATTAAAGCTTAAAAACAACCCGCTATTTAATATATTCCCTATTTAAATGTCCCCCTGTCGATCACCTCCCCACTATTACTAAGACTCCGCCTACACCCCGTAATGTATATCTTTTAAATTGTATAGAATATTTCAACTGTACGCTAGTCCTGAAAAAGATACGTTAGTATCGAAACCGGTTGACATAAAAACAACACAGTGATTGAAATAAAGTTACATAAATACCATTTTAAACGTTTGTAGCTGATTTTCTAGTCACTGTGGAGATTTAAAAAATAAGACGGTTTTAATGAAATGCTTCTAAAACACACAAACATGTATTCAAGAGTAATTATCAATAGTAAAACTGTCACTATTGACAGGCAATCATTTTCAAACACGTCACTATACTATGGTCACATAAAATATAAGTAGCTAATTTAAAATGATCTCAGTTCTCGAACAGCGAAAGCATTGACATAAACATTAAATACGAATCTTATAATCTTAACGTACATTTTTCAAATATAAAATAAACAAGTCTATTTCTACTGTCAGATATATAAAAATGGAAAACTACAATGTTGCTGTACTGTAGGCAATTATTTTAATTATGTCCTATATACATTATTTAAATAAACAGGATGAGTTTTAAACACTAGTATTCATTCATTCATTTAAATTGTATTATATTTTCTAAATATATATATATATATATATATATATATATTTAGAAAATATATTTCTTTTAATATTTATTTTTATCTCTAGAGAGTAAGACTCGTGTATAGAAAAGGAGTATATACAAGAGTGTATAATTTATGAGTCAGTTAGTCTGTGTACATATTCTTTTTACTTTAGATACAAATTTATAGTGTGTAATTTTTCTAATTGTGATGGGGAGATTGTTAAAAAATTTGATGCCTTGATAAATATAGTGATTTTGGATTGCGGTATATTTTAGTTTTGGAATATCAATTTGGTCTCTAGATCTTGTAAATCGGAATTCGCTTCTAATATTTAACTGATTTTTAATTTTGAAAATTTGGATTATTGAATTTTTTTTGTATATATCTATTATTTTTGGTACTTTGATATCTGTGAAAGGTTGTATAAATTTCAATTGTTAAAAAAACATCAAATTCAGAGAGTTGCATCGTAAGATAATTATAATATTACTTTTATAGACCAAAATGATTTTTTATTCGGTATCATTTAGACGACGCGTGTAATTTAGATTTCAAATAGGAGTTGTAATAATATTTATAATATTTATAAATAAAAAAAAACTAATATTATAGTTAAAAAATCATACGATTAAAATAACTTTGTTTTAAATGAATGACTAAGAGTGATAAGAAATTAAAGTATGTATTTTTAAATTCAGATCCTTTTGAGTTAATTTCTGTTAAAAATTATTAAAATGACTTATTTTTTTCCTTGCTGAAGTCATAATTTAATCGTTAATGTACATCTATTATACAAATATTATAAATAAACATTTACGAAAATAAATTTGTCAAAGTTTGTAAAACTATTTCTATTAAGATCAACACCCATAAATATTAAAATGTTCCCATTTATTTTATTTACTGTTTTGATTCGAGAATACAAACACAACACGGGGGGCACAACGAAAGAACCTATCAAAAATATGAAGAAAAAAAGGTTTTTGTGTATCAAAACCAAACTCCTGAAATGATAAAAATTTGGTAACATGAACGCTATCTATTATGCGAAAGGCTCATATCAGTAATGGATCAAGTTAGAATAGTTTTTTTTTTTTAATCTATTATAAACGAAACTAAAAATAAATAATATAATACAATTATGCTCATATTAACCGTTTTAGTGCTAAGCAATTTTCGATACAAACGATCGCAGCGCTTTTGCGACGCGTAGCATTCAAACGGTTAATAGACTGACAGATTAAAAATTAGTTGGCATCTTTATATAGTAAGTCGTTTAAACTTATTATTTATCATGGTATTGTCATCATTGGAATTGTAGGGGTCCTAAAAATTAAGTACAATCAATGCGGTGCCAAAAAGGTACAACGAAGTACCGGATCTTCTATTATATAAAATGCTAAACTTGTATTAATAATGTTACAATTTTAATACTTGGTTTTTGGCATATACCCAATTTACAAATTTATATGCCGCATTAAAATATTTATATTACTTTATTTTTATTTTATTAGGAAAACATATAGTTTAAACATAAATACAAAATATATTTTATGCAGTTGGTACAATTTAAAAATGACTAATGAAATTTCTCCTCTAATGCAGAAAAGAGTGAGAGAAAAAGTTGAAAATATAAACAGACGTGAGATAGAAGTTGTAAATAAGAAAATATTCCAGGGGAACGGAAGGGTGAGGCGAAAGGAAAAGGAAAATAGATGGGAAATAAAATCTGTGTGATAAAAATAACATGAAGACCATTAAAGAATATGTATTGAATTTAGTATTAACGGAGATATAATTAATTTTCTGTCAGTTTTTTATTTCAATTGTCTAAAAATTTGCTTTATACATAATTTATACAATGAATAATGAACATAACTTAAATGTTTAATATTTTTTCAATACAATTAGAGTCTGCTTCACCATATTTGGTTTTGATTAGTCGACAAATAAAATCAGTAGTTCGAATCACTACCACTAGTTGTCGCTATCCCATGAATAAAAGAATGACTGACCTTAACCTATCAAGTAGATAGGTATTTAATTTTATATATTAAAAAATAGAAAAAAAAAACCTTTAAGTTATTAATTTGACTGTTAATCCATAAATGATAAAATAGTGAATATTTTTAAAGAATATTTCGTCCTTTTTAATTATTGAAGATAAAAACTGTTTAACAAATTAGAATCATTCTAAATTTTTAAAATTTAATTTATAAGAGACGAGTGAGCAGACAAGTTAAATTGTTTTTACAGTCCAACAGACGTATTTAATACTCAAAGACGCCAGTCCCGAGGTGACTAACAATTATCAACTATCTTATGAATAAGGACAGGTGATAATTAATTAAGGTCGGATCGGACGGGGTGGATCGCCAAAAATTGTAATATCTTAACAAAACGCATAAAATGCTCTTGTAATCAATAAATAAGAAATAATAAAAGTACATATCTTGCGATAATTGTTAAAAAGCGTTGAGTCCGAACTTGAACCCAGACATGTAGCGCCTAATTCCAAAACCCCCTAAAACGACTTCATGTGTTTCTGAGTTATGAGGATGAAAACGTTGATGTCGAACGAAAATGTACAAAATGTTTTTTTGCATTAGAATTTCTTAAAGAGACATTTCTGTAATGTTAATATTTGTTATCTGTACATATCGTTCTGGCAGCCATACTGAATTTTAGATCACGTGGTCATCAACAAGTGCTGTGATTGGCTGATTTCATTTTAGGAGGAATATCAACTTATACAATGTCTACTTTGGGGTATTTTGGAACTAACTCTGTTTTCGAACATGCAATATCAATGGATTTAAGTAGCTTTTGCAAGAAATAATGTGTTCTGGATGTAGCTGACAAAAAATCTACAAAACTGCATATTTAACTCAAATTATCAAAAATCCGTTTTAGGAAGTTTTTGAATTGGGTGCTAAATGTACATACAAAAATAAATGTAAGGACCTCTTCTGTGGTCTCCCCGCCACTGTCTACAGACTCAATTTAATCTGTTATTTTTTGTTCTTGTTCTAACCCGTATAATCCATGGAATAAAAAAAAGTGTCTGCTTTCTAATCTGTCATTTTATATACCTACCAGTGAGTAGTGGCGGCCAGATAATTTATAATAAATTAAATAATGCGACAATTATTTGTTTAAAACCAGATTTGATCCAGTACGGTCCCGGGCCATCGCACATCCAAAGTGTCCCCGAAGGCGACAAAGGGTTGGAAGCCAGCCCCGCGGAAGAGCGTCGGAGCGGCCGATAAATCTCCTTTAAATAACGACTGCGCCAAACATTCGCTCCATTATCACCCCCGTGTTTGAGTAATCACGGGCAATTTGTCTGCCTCGCGCCATTGTATCGCCGGGATATTTTTTCGGCCCGTTTTGAAAAACGAGCGTACCTTTATCCCGCCATTGAGTCGATTTTGATGTTCATACGTGCCCGACGCGGGAATGACTAATCGCCATGGGAATACGACGTGAACGCGACGTGAACGCGCGACGCTTACGACGAGCGCGAGCCGAGTTCTCTTCGCCAGAGCGCGAGAAAAAAGTTACGGCTTTCTTTGAGGGGGCCGAGTGTTACAAAATTGGATGACGTGCGTATGCTTCGCAGAAACTTCGTCCATATTAATTAAACCGTAAACAGAAAAAATATACATTGTTGTAGAAAAATATAATATATCTATAATAAAACATTCCATGATAGATATTATTTATTTTTATTTTCATTATCAATAGACAGATTATTAACATGTCATTCGTTAAAATTAATGACCTCGATAGATAATCTCTACAATAACATTAAAATAAGTATGAAGTAATAATAATAATAATAATGTGTTCTCCTTAAAAACATACACTTTGTATCAAAGTTTATCTAAATTGAATAAAAATGAATTGTAAATAATTACACAAAATACTTTGTTTAAACCACTATTTATTGATAATTTATTATAAATCTATCATAAACTATTCAGATTTTTCTAATCACCTTTTGGTAACAAACCATTACTTCGATATTAACAAGAGTTTAGAAATTATACTTACAAATACTAGTGGCTTACAGTTAGATAAATTTGAAATTTTAGAAATAAGATAAAGTATTAATAGCGAGCTAAATATAAATAACCAAATCCTCTTTGCAAATAGTCACTGTTTAAATTTGTTTTCATATTAGTTCTTACTTATTCACCAATTTATAGATTTATTTTATCTATGCTTGTATTTTTAATTTCAGTATACACTGTTTCCTGAAGATACCGCAGGTATCGAAACATGTTGAATTATCAATAAATAGTGTTATAAAAAAATTCTTTTGTCTAATTATTATATTTATATAAAATGAGGCAACAAAGTAATTTTGTTAATATTGAAGAAAACGTGAATTAATTTAATTTCCGGCATTTTCTAGCGTATATTACTCAAAGGTATTTGAGATATGTCGCAATATAAAGGTGATAGATAGGTTTTTAAAAATGTAATAACAGATGTATCAATCATGTAAGTTCGAAAATTTGTAGTCAACTTAGTCGGTTAACGTGGTGTAACTGGTAACCCATTTCCTCGAATAGGAAAAGATCCAGGTTCGAATCCAGATAACAACTAAAATATTTATTCGATAAATTGATTTCTTTTCTATATGCTTCTAGTTGATTAAAACTATTATTACAGGCATATTAAATCCAATATAGTGTAAACTAATAACAGAATTTATAATAGCGACAAGGGAAAAATATTTGGAGAAGAATGTTACGCATCTCGTGAACAATAAGAAGCATGAATGTCTCTATTCTGCAACAAATCCAACTAGAGAGGCTATGTATACTAGTGACGAGAAAAAATGTTACTCTTGACTCACTAGTGTGATTGTGATTGATATTCGATAATATCAGTGATTGGAAACTGTGACTGTGATCACAGTTTCATTACTATAATACGCGTACGCCGCACGATATCACAATACGCGAAGTAAATAAAAAAAAACACAATATTTACATATGTTATTAAAAATTAGTTTACGTAAAAAAATATTCAAGCGTGTATAATTAATATATCTTATTTAATATCGTGACAAAGAGAATGAAAATCCTTAAAAAATATGAGTTTATTTTTTGGGTCAAATTATCAGCATTTCGGATCAAATAAGTAAAACGTTTAGGCAGAATCTACTAGATGGCGCTTATCACGAATTACAGCATCGTTCCTTCATTAATATTTTCGTTTCATATGCGCATGCGCCGAATCACGGTTCACAGCCAAATATAAATAAAAAAAAATGAATCACTATATTCTCAGATATTCAATCACTGATAGTGAGTGTGACTCAGAGGTATCAGTGATTGACTCAGGTTCGTGATTTTGAGCTCATCATTAATATACACAATTGTATACCCATATTATGTGTCAAAGTGAAGACCCGGAAGAGTGCCACGGCGGGGGATAGATACCTTGCATCTGGCTGAAGAGACTCTGGAGAAAGCTACGAGGGTGACCCGGGACCGGGGTTTGTAGAGCAGAGTCTCATCTGATTGAGGCCATTATATGGCAATATTGACATGGGAGAGGAAAGAAGACAACTGAAAATACGTCCGTAAATCTGATTAAATTATTATAATGATTAAGAGGACTGGATAGAAATAATGTACTTATTTTTATGGAAAATGAGACGGTGATATCACGCGATGTTTATGGACAATGTGCACTACCATGACGTCGAAATGCAATGTCATAATATCTCTGTGAATTTCAACATTTTATATGTAAATATATACTTACTCTTTAAAACACAGCATAGAGAGGAAAAACACGTCGATCTGTTGCGCATTTTTTAAGCGAAGCGCTTACGTAAAAGCTTATCTAATTGTAAAAAGATTTACTTCTGTGTGCAGTTTTCTGGGCAGTGTTCTGACCTACATCAGCTCTGATCGATGGACCCTGCAATGTGATCCGCAACGTATACAAAAGATTCCAAACGGCCGTGAAAACCTAAGAACATTTTTAGTAAACATTACGATTATATTTAAACACAGGTAATCACCGAATGCACGTAAGCCGGTTCGGTTCCGAGGTTGAAGTTGAGCAACAGGTACAGCCAATGGAAGGTATGGCATGAAGTAGAACATTGTAACAGATGCAATCTTTCCATACGAAAAAGAAATATCGCTTCACTTAACGTTTCCATCTCCCCTGATGAATATGTATGGACCTGCCGCCGGCAGTCGCTTCTGGATGTCTCCATGTGGAGTTCCAACAAGTGGCATTGAGATCAGGCAGATATGTGGCGGAGTGAAATATGTAAAGCGGGAGGCTTTGTGTAACGCGATAGTTTCATTCTGGGCCCCCTGTATCGGAGATAGAGATGGCTTTGTGAATTTATGAACGCATTGCAGGTAGGCAAGTACACTTCGGGCTTCAAGCACAAGGATAAGACATTTCACTGAGATGACTCTTATAAGGAAAATATTAAAATAATTGTAGACGACCTAAAACGGAAATCAGAGAAATTACATTCTCAGGCAAAAGTTAATTTTACCAGTACATTCCTAATCTATCCAATCACGGGTACGATTCCTCTCCAATATTTTATGACAAATATATATCGGTCTGTTGTAATTGATATGTTTGGAACATGTGATATAATAATTTAGTTTGACACATATAAAACTGTAAAAAAATCTTTTAATTAAGATTGGTTAACCGAATATCCCGACTAGTGACAATGACAATAGCTTACAGAGAAATCAGCAATAATATTTATATTTTCTATTAAAATAAATACAAAAAATACACATACCTACTTAGTTTAATACTATATCTA
Organism: Eubasilissa regina; assembly: GCA_022840565.1. Lineage (NCBI taxonomy): Eukaryota > Metazoa > Arthropoda > Insecta > Trichoptera > Phryganeidae > Eubasilissa > Eubasilissa regina. Next base: position 19,396,196 of record JAINEB010000025.1, read on the forward strand.
CTACATCACAAGATATTATTAAAAATTATATTTGAATAAAATCATATGTCGTGCCTACTCCAAATAATGTTTGAATAAATAAATAAAAATTATAACTGTTCAAAGGTTCTTGGTGAAACTTTGAATCCCATGATTATTTTGTAAATTGAGTCAAAACACTGTTTTATTCCACTACAATTTTCATTGTGTTAAACGATAGAACGTTTTCGGGAACATCGTCCCATTATAAATATTATAGTTCAACTAAAATAAAAGTGTTTTAAATTTTAGTTGAACTATAATATTGATAATGGGAAGATGTTCCCGAAAACGTTCTATCGTTTAACACAATGAAAAGTGTAGTGGAATAAAACAGTGTTTTGACTCAATTTACAAAACAAAAATTATACAATCTGGATCTATCTAAATACCGGGTATTTTTTATAGGTGTATTTATTTAGCTTTTATAGCTTACGGCTTCAGCAATATTATTAATTTATAAAAATAACAAACTTTATTGAACTACTGTTTAAACACAAAATTAAAACTATAAACTAGAAAGATATACAGAAAAAAATCTATCTATCAATAAAATATTTACTTACTATCGGAATACTAAATATTTTTTCGATAGATAGATTATTTCTGCATATCTTTAAAGTTATTTAATTTATATTAAATACCACAGAACTATGTTGTGGAAATGCAACATCACAAAAAAATGTGTTTTCCTTCATCTAAAAAAAACTTCAACAATAACTCAAATTAAACAAATTAGATTAAGGTAAATCGGGGTAAGTGTGACATAAATCATCGACATAAACTTTGACTGTTCTCAAACTTCATATGATGCTATGACTTTGAAACTTTGATAGAAGATTATAACCATTTCATAATTTAAGTCTTTAAAATCGGAATGTAACCTTTTAGGATAGTAGATATTTATAGCATTTTATAAAAGTTGAATGAGTACATGCACTTATTGCATAATTTGGGGTAAGAGCATCTAGTTGTATAATTTCTGACAGAATGTTAAAATAATGAAAATATCTTTACTGATCCGTATAATGACAATATGAATGAGTTATTTTGGTCCTTAATGACGGGTAAAACGCGCCGAGTTCTAGAAAAATGAAGTGGGGGAAGTGCGACATATCATAATGATTTAAAAAAAACAATGAAACTGTCCCCACAACGCAAGTTGAGAAAGTTTTCATACAAAAATATATGAGGTACCATACCGACCACTGAGAAGAGCCACTTACCGCACGGTGTAAAAATTTATGGGCTAAGTGTATCTAGTTTTATAAATCGTAATCCGTGGAAATAATACATCACAAACTACAACTCAAAATAAAGGTATTTACCTAATATCGGCGGACTGGCACAAAAGATTATCGAGATATACGAAAGATTAAAAAGGCATACGCATCGGCATTGAGATCAAACAACTGTTTGGATTTGCACCATCTGTTGCACACAGGATTCCGCCTCTCGACAGGCTCAGGAATTCCGCTGGACGAATCGTTACGATTCAGCGGCCCTGAAAAGGGCCTTTTCTTATTCGGTCCAGTGGTGCCAAGCGGGCCGATGGGCGCTGAGCGCCAGTGGCGGGCTCCGCAAGGGGCCAGCCACCACGTACCAACTCGCGGTGGCGGAGCTACCAGCGAGTGGTACAGAAGCGGTTTGTCGCTCACCATGGACCCGCGGGGGCACATGGTGGGGCCGCAGGCGGCCCTCGGCAGGGCCGCCCATTGTATTTTGTATGGGGCGACCGTCCACCGAATGTAATTGTTTTGTGAATTTAGATTTCGGACGGTCGCCCACATTTGTAAACTTTGTCGTGGATATCGCGAGCTAGCTTGGTAATTAATGTTTAATGCTCGCGATATCCACACACACTTGTATTGTTTTTGTATGGGGTGATCACCCATTGAAAATAATTGTGTAGATTACGGGTGATCGCCCCCCACCCCCTGTTTATTTCTTGTTTATTATGTAATAAATGACTTGATTATGTTGTGGATATCGCGAGCTATGTATTATTTGGTATTTGTTAATTACTCGCGATAATCCACAACTATTTTGCATTTTATTTATTTTTTCTGGAGCCCGACTTTGGCACGGTATTAAAACCGTGCGTTGTCGGGCTCCGTATGTTGTAGTTCAATGGACCGCCGCATGGCGGCGGTCGCGTAGCAGCGGTCAAGTGGTGGGGGTTGTGAGCCACCCCCACCACTGCTTGCCATGTCTGCTTGATACATGAAATAAATAGGGGGGGTACCGCTGCTGAGACGCCAGTTCTCGTCGCGGCCTTCCAGAGTGACATCTCTCTGCCTTTTACTTCTCTCCTGCACACATCGCCTCCTGCGAGCCTCGCATTTGTACGAATATAGCAAAGCGGAGTAATACCGCCGGCGAAATTGGAGCGCTCGGACTAGCCCGCATTTTTCAATGCGTTCGGCGACGTCTGGGCGTTCCCTGGCGGCGGCGTGACTGGGCGACCGCTATTGTTGTGCGTAACACCATCTCTTGACTGTCTCTTCAAATATTGATTAAAAACATTTCTTAATAGATTGAGGCACTGAAATCCAAATTCTGACGTAATTAAGAGACGTGGATACAGTTACCCCGATTTACCTTATATAAATATTATATTTAAAAAATATATACTCTTACACGGTTGATAAAGTGTTGCACATAAAAACATGGACGAACGAAGAATAAAACTGACAAATCACTATGCATACACATAAATTTATATGCAGGCATCCGCGGTCAACAAATAAAAATACCTGGATTAATCACCGGCAGGTGAAAGCACGCGTCACACAATCGAGCGACACATTCGGCGGGCAGGGGCGAGCCCCTCCGGGGGAGATCGAGGTGGGGGGAAGAGTCTAATGTTACCCGCACTTATCTTAAAGTATCGCGCCTCGTAAATTTGCCAGAAACATGTTGGTAGCGTAAGCGGGTGCGTGTTCGGTGGCTCCCCATCAAGGTGGTCACATTCGCTGATGTGCGTTGTATCGCTGCGCGGCCGCGGCGAGGACGCACTCGGCGGTTAGGGTTGTCTCCCTAAACATGGTAAATGGGGTAACATCGAAATGCATTATAGCGATCACATCGTTAAAGTAAAAGGAAACCAAAATACAGATAATTTTACATTGCCGTGGTTAATATTCAACAACCTAAGTATTTAATGATCTCGCAAGAGTATAATCTACGTTAACGTTTATAAAATAGACTTAATATAGAATAATAAATTATATTTGCACATTTAAACAGTGTGCGTAGAATACCGATCATTGAAAAAATATTTTAAATAATTTCAACATAAATATTAGTAATAACTTATATGTATTTTGATACTTTCCATATTGAAAAGTATTGTTTCAGTACATTAAAGACAAAAATATAATTGCCGGGGCCAGTCTCATTTTCGTATTCCTATTTCAAGTAAAATAATTAGAAGATGAGATCTATTGTAACTATTAAAAAGTTGGTTTGGTGAAGAAGACACAAAAATGTATATTTATTTATTTCTTCAACGCCCTTGTTTCATTGACATTTCAATTTAAACAGTTTCAACTGTTTAAATATAACATAAAAAAAATGAAAACTAAAAACTAAGTATAATTTACATACAAATATATCTTCAGCTCAAGTATGCTCCTGCAACGAAAAATGTCAACGAAACTCAACTTGTTACCGAGCCGATGCATCCGCGATATTGGCGAGTTAATAGCATAATTATTTCTATGTGTACCCACAAAGAACACTTCATGTTGTCTCGTTTGAGTAGGTACTTTATAAGAAACCATTTGAATCAACTCAGGGCAGTCCAGCATACTATTGATAATTTTATATAGTATATCGCTCACATCCCTTCTCAGGCTAATTTTTTCAAATGAAGAAGACTCATTGAATAATCGTAATTTATATTTTCTATCGGAATATGTAATTTAAAATGAATAAATCTTAGAAATTTATGTTGCACTCTTTCAAATTTTATACTATGTGAGACACAGTAGGGAGACCACAGAGTGGAATTGAAAAGAAATAGATATATTATATAGAAATAGATACACGATATAACCCAGATATTTAATTTATACATTATTCGGAAGTTCATAAGGTAATTAATTACCGTTTCAGCGACACACGTAGGTACTGTTTGGCGACAATTCATGTGTCGGGTTTCGCGTCTCTGGCGACGAGTATTATATTAGCCTGCTTTTAAATAATCCAACAGAAGGACCGACCAGTTTGTGTTTTGACTAAATTTATAATTTAGTACGCATCGTACGCTGGCACATTACTCAGGTACGTAGCGTGATTCAGTTAAGCGTGATGATGCAAACCGCGAAACTAAAGAGATATAATAATTTTCGTACAAGGTAAAAAAATTATAAATCACGGCTGGCAAACGTAAAATAAATCATGGAATAATTTCGCATTCAGCATTTCGCGTAGCAAGCTGCCAGGAAACAAATAGATACAACTGACCAATCATTAATATCTGCACCTTCACAACCAGAAATATTTTTTTCCAGGTCCAAAATCTCTCAACTCCCGTAGAGGTGAGCGAGGTTTTTGTTTTGTAATGGATACCGGTCAGGAGAGACAAAGAGAAAACAATGAAGCTGCACGATACCGTACTCTTCGCCAGGTGCATTGTGGATCAAAACTAATAAAACATACGTGAACAGCGTTCCCCGTGAATTTTAACACTGGTGTGTAAAAAAAGCTTTGAAACATCTGCCGAATTTCACGATACTCAAATCAACACGTCACCGGTGCGCCAGTGACGATAGTTCGTTAATATCAGTTCAAGTATCAGAGAGCCATTGAAGTCAGGATAAAATTAAAGTGAAATGTTCACTTTTTGTTATTTTATAATTTATTTTTATTGATAATAAAACGTGCATGATACGGTATTGGATATAAAATAAAAAATTGGTGTCAAATTACTTATATCCTAATAACATACGAGTATTTCACATGCAAAAAGAATGTGTTAGAAACAAAAATGGATCTTTATTTATATGCTATTATACACTTCTCTGGAATTATTGTTTTTTAAAACAAATACAAAACACAAATACACATTCAAGTCGCCACCGTGACTTGAATCCAGTACTTTAACCAATTGAGGTATAGTGATAGTGCCGTTAGATTCCATCTGCAGGTGCAAATGTTATGTTACCTTATTTGTGTTACTCTATATTTTCTTTCTTTTTTAAAATAGAGATGCGTATACGGAATACAAATCACATCATAAGCTAAAAGCTTGTGCTATGAAAATATAATCAACTTGGTGGTCCCCCAGAGCGAGGTTCGAACCATCGACCACTAGACCACTAGGCGAGTGTCTTAACCTCTAGACCAACAAACTACTCACTTATTTTAATTATCATTCTGTTTCATATTAATGTTGCGAAGAATCGTAAATTCACAGATAAAACGGGATTTTCTGAAAAGAATATTTTTAGACAGCGGAACCTCTATATTCGTCTGGTTCGATATTTGTCATATTTTGATAACAAACAAATGTTTCCATATTCGTTAATATTTTCTATATTTGCCACTTCCGCCGCCCGGCAGTGCTATCTAACTGGGCCAAAACGCAGAATATGGTCGAAAAGTGGGACCCGAATGTTGCCATAGTCGACCAAAATATACATTGATTAAACGGTAATGTGATTGACCACTTCATGAAGATTTTAAAAAACAGACAGAAACGGGGAACATTGGGCAAGTTCTTTGTTAAATCGAGTGCTACTGAATCATTAGCAGACGAAAACCATCACCAGAGTTAGAGTGAGCTGATGTTTAAATTGTCCCCTAAATATTAGTAACTTTCCTCCTTTTTCGCTTCTACCATCATGTCTCTCCAGTAAAATAAAAGTAAAGTTTTGACATAAAATTTATTCATTTGTGTACTATTGTAGTGCTGGGAACAAAGTAATTGAATTTCAGTTATTTGTTATGGGAAAAACTATTCCCCCGAGAACGGATTAATGACGAATATAGAGGTCTCACTATATATTCTTGGTTCGTAAATGGTGGAGTTGAAACCCAGAGTTTAGGAATTAACATTTTCGGGCGACAATAATAAATTAGCACTGAGGCGTGTAACATATAGGTTCGAAAATTTGTCGTTAATCTTCTGTGTTGGTATAGCATAATTAGATAATGCACGTTCCTCGAATTGGAAGAGATCCAGGTTCGAATCGCGGAAACAACAACAATATTTTTCTATAAAATTGATTTTATATGTATATCTTTCTAATTAATACATTTAATCAGTATTTAAAATATCACAGACCGTCTGTTCTGAATAATTACAACTTCACAATAAGAAAGTGTTCTCCTTAATAAAATCAACTTATTAAACAAAGCCACACAATATTACAATAATTGATAAAATGTTTTCAGCATATCCGATGAAGTAAAATCCTGCCTCCCAATTATTGACTAGTCATAAAATATTCTCGGTGCAATCAAAAATTAAAGATGCAATTTCATAACCATCTCAGATTCAAATGGGACAAATCAGCCAATCAAGTTGGAAGTATAATTAATTAGGTAGCACTTATCACATTATGCATCCGTACATGTTCCGAGACATTCCCCAGCCACCAGTATTAGCATATCTGAAAAAATATGATTGATAATCCCGATGGAAGTTATACCAGACGGATCTGTGATATAATTAAAATATACCGAGAAGAACACGGCGCGTCTAACGAGGGAGAAAATAATATGAATCATTATTGTCGGTCCTTCTAAGATTCGCCTCTAGCTGACGCCGGGTGACCACGCAACACCTGTACATCTGTATTTAAAAAAAAAATGTTTATTTTTAAGGAGAACACATTCTCATTATGAAGTTGTAATTATTCAGAACATAGGTCTGTAATGTTTTAAATACTAATTAAATGTATTAATTATAAAGATATACACATAAAACCAAATTTTATTGAAAAATATTGTTGTTGCGTTACCGGGATTCGAACCTGCATCTCTTTTCCAATCCGCGGAAGGTGCATTACCAACTATGCTACAGCGACAGTATTTTTGTCGACTAATTTTCGAACCTATATATTACACTTTTTTAAATAGATACATCTATCGTTCCATTCCCCGGATTGGAAAAGAGATCCAGGTTCGAATCCACATCTTTATAATTAATACATTTAATTAGAATTAATGTATTGTTATGCATGTCACGATTATGAACTTTTTAAAAATAATGTTCACAGGAGACAGTGAATAGTTCATGGTTGACGGCCATGCCGCGTTGGATTATAATAAGACTGCACTGCAACATAGTAAAGCTGCCTGCCATGACGAATAGCATTTTTTTAAATGTCAATCTGTGAATGAGTAGGATCGACATTAAAACTTTTGTTCATAGAACGGTCCTGAGTAAGAGGGTCATCATTCACTGACCACGCAACACACAAGACGAGTTTACACCAGCACCGAGAGTAACAACTAATTTCTATCAACGCTTATCACTTATCGATTGGGTTGACTATACAACACACATAATTAAAAACATTTTATGTTAATATTAAAAAATCATATTGCTATATTTCTTTACAAGTCTTCAGCAATACGCCATTACACACGTGATCGGTGCGCGAAGTTTAACTAAAGTAAAATATTAGTGATGGGACGATTCCGATACAATTCCCGATACTTTAAAGTTCTGATTCTGATACGTTTCCCGATTCCGATTACTACTGAAAAACTGTAAAAAAATAAATATATATATATATATATATATGTGTATTTTCGAGCTAAAAAATTAAGAAAAGATTAAATAGTGGTGTGCAAGTGTTTAAAAATCGAATGAAAGTAAAGATGTTTTCAAGAAAGATTGGCGCGAAATAACTGACATTAGCTTTGACAGATAAATTGTTCCACAATCGCTGTTAAAGTTTTGTCATGACATTTATTCCATTTTTAAACTACTTTTAAAATGAACCCTCAGTACATCAAAATTATTTTTGGGATTAATAATATTTACGACACTTTTAGATGATAATTATGATTATTTTCTTTAATAATCCCAAGTTTCCGCACTAAAAACATTCTCGCGCACTCTGACCGCTCCATCCTCAGTTAACTTAAATTACTATCAGAAACAAAATAACAAGAACAAGAATAACCATGCGCGCCGTGGACCCACATAGACACTACCGACAACGCTCGCCGCCGATCTTTTTTCAGACTGGCAACAATTTAGCTGTCAAAATAATTTGTGGACAGCTAATGCGAAAGTACAAAAAAAAAACCCAAAGAATCGTTTTCGGAATCGGAAATTAAGTTAAAAATTCTCCGATTCCGATACTCATAAAAGTGTCGATATTTCAGATTCCGATTCATCGTCGCATCACTATAAAATATATGCCGAAATGCCGTAAGTGTTGCAGCGCGGTGTGGTCGCCCCGAGAGGTGAGTGCCAGACCTAAACGGGCCTCGCGGCTCTTTAGATAAAGCGAAGACAGCTCCAAAAAAGAATCCACAAAAGAAGGCGATGTCAAAAGTTAAATTGAAAACAACAAGTTAAAGCGTGGAACTAAAGAGACAAGCTTAATAGACCGACCGGCAGTGGATTAGTGGAGTTCCTGGGCCACGGTACTTCTGTCTTTGCCGGGCGACGGCCTAAATAGTGCGTTATTTACGACGTATTGGTCAGTCTCATGCCACAACGAAAAAACCCTGCTATTATGATCGTCTGACGTGGATTGAAGAAGGTACGGATAACGTATGGAATCGATCTAAGGTGGTCTAGTCGTACGGCATTTTATTTCCACCGCGAGAATTAAAACACATACTAACTGTTCAAAGGTTTTTGGTGAATCTTTGTGGAATTCCATGATTATTTTGTATATTGAGTTGAAACAATGTTTTATTTCATTATATTTTATTATATTAAACGTAAGAACGTTTTTGGGAACATTTTCCCGAAAAAGTTTAAGTTGAATTGTATTATTGATAACCGGAAGATATTCCCGAAAATGCTCTACCTTTTAATATAATAAAATATAGTGGAATAAAACAATGTTTCAACTTAATTTACAAAATAAACACCTAATCATTGCATCTGCACGAATTTCAGATTATGGGTTACAATAAAATTTATATCTACGAATTCTCACAATAAGATATTATAAATTAAAATAATTTTTTTCTAGATTGCACCGTATAAATGAGTATTATTTTTTATATGAAAAGAATGGAACTAATTGAACATGCGTCTATTAAACAAGCATCAAATCGTACCTAAAAAAAATCAAATCGTACGTGTCATACGAAGTGATTAAGGCATTATTTGAAATATATAGATATTCTGTCTCATTTTAACCAAACCAAGTTCGCATTTATTCATTCGTATGGAATGGCTTTTTTGTAAAATCTGCAAATAAATGTAATCAAATTGCAATTATTATTTTTTTAATTTGAGTACTACTGCTAGCGTCCAACATCTAACTAGATAAAATAAAGATTTTTCATGAACATTAACAGTCTGCCATCAATGCAGGTCATACGAGGTAATGCATATTTGTATGTATAATTTTAAAATCATTTTCAATATATGCATATAACGATCGTGAATATCTCGTGATGATAAATTTGCAAGAAAAATATAAAACGTTAATACTTAACTCATGTTATAAAAAATGTCAAATAAATAAAAAATAAAATTTAAAAAAAAAACTTGACACAATGATTATAAAATATTTTATGAATTAAAACCGCCTCCGCTGTAAGTTGCTTTTGTATCTCGTGCCTCGTGCGACGAAGTCGTAAGATAAATGAGCGAGACCGCTGAAATGCGCAAATCTAATTTTGCACATTTTGTTTCAAGGGAAAATGAATTACGCTCGGCAAATATATAGACATGAACTAACGCAAATTCCCTGTTTAAATATTTTAATTTTTGTGTCACCCATGTGATCACTTTTATATCACTTACGCGATCAAATAGAAACGCGATTTTTTTTAAAAATATGACTCGATATGAACGAAAATTTAATACGCATTAATGTAAAAAATACATCTTGTTTACACAAAGATTTAATTTTCGAAGAGTAAATACTTTTACTATTACATAAATGTGTCATATACTAACGGATTTGTTTCCACCAAGAATGTCTGTAGAATGCGTAATATTCCAAAAACCCTCTCCATTTATTTAATGTCTATTCATTCACTGATCTGTGGTCGGGTGACATAGTATTTAGTCATTGGTCGGGTGACATAGTATTGACGTCACTATGCAGAACTGAAAGTGATATTTATGGTAATCGGTAAAATATGAAGTTCGCACTCTTCAAAGTGATATTCTACAAAATATTTCGTAATATTGTGCACGAGACTGATTGTCCAATAAGAATAGCGCACGCAGGTAAGAAATGTAAAACGAAAACCCACACAAGTCGCACCGCCCGAAAACCACTCAATTTATATACAAACCACTCAAAGGATAAGAAGTAACAAAAGGAATTTCAAACGATTTCACGGGCCGTTTTGTCCAATGCTTTTTTTTTTTTTATCGAGAAGTCCGAAGAATACGTCTGTAAAACGCAGCAACGCAACGCAACACTAAAATGCGTTAGCTGCTGCGGCATAAAACTGTTTATCGATATAATAGAAGTACATTGTGTGCATTCTGTAATAAATAATTTATTAATGTCAATGAAGTAAATAAAACGAATTTATCTAACACTTAATGTTGCCACTTGGTATTTGGTTAATATTCGTAGCGTTCAACTTTACGATGTCTCAAGTCAGGCCATGTGTCAGACGGTAGTTTTGTCATAAAACAAGAACACCTTACAAAGATGTAAAAATGATTTAAAACATTGAATGAGTGATATTGCTGTGTATTTAGACATTTATATTATATTAGCAATATTTGAATATGTCCAAGAACACACAATTACTGGATTTTTACCTATAAAAGCACTGTTATTAAACAAATATCAGATATATTACAGATACAAAGCTATTTTTTTATTATATTTAATGGAAAATATATGGAACTATGGGGTAATTACAGGGTTTACGACCTGACTTAAGTGATCACTTTGTATGAATATACAACGTTTACTAATTCTCACACCACTATCTCCACGTTTATAAAATTTTTGAAAGGTGTGTATATATGTTAGTAAGTGGACTCGTCAGTGATGACATATATGCTGTTTAAAAAAAGGGAAAAATGAATTATCAAAATTGGTCCATAGATGGAGATGGTGTAGTGGTACTCAAAGCGAGTCCATATACTAACATATATAAAATTTTAAAAAATTTGATAAATGTGGAGATTGGGATGTGAGAATTGGTGAAAGTAATCACTTAAGCCAGCCGAAAACAGGTCGTAAGCCCTGTAATTACCCCATTCTTTCATATATTTTCTATTAAATATAATAAAACAATACTTATATCTCTATGAGATGTCCGATATTATAGCGTAGAAAAGATTATACTGTTTACAACGCTGTGGCATTTCAATGAGCGCAGGACATTTTTATAATTTTTGTTTCTAGTGTGCAAGAGAGAATGATGCCAGGAATTAATATCGATGTTAATTGTCTCGTAAAGTAGAAAATCGTAAGAAACACCAACTAAACAGTTCTATAAAAATTCATTTTGAACATTCTGCCGCCGGCATGGGAATGGGTATATTATGAAGATTATTTTTTTTTAATGAAATACTTTAATAGGTGTTCACGAACAAATATGGAACATAATGATGGAAGTAAACTGATATTTTGACACATATATTGTCTATGGATACATTTAACGCGCAAATACAGACGATAACACAAATCATAGACCAAGGTTGTGGGAGCTTTATACTTTATATAACGACAAATTATAGGTTTTCAATGAGCACAATCAAAATAATCCAGGATAATTGGGTAGTATACTGCAAATGGGTTATCGGATTGTAGTATAAAAAATCTTAACTTTATTTGTAAAAATAATTTAAGCAGTTTAGACATTTGCAAAGTATTTTTAATATTATTTCAATAATGTTAACCGACAATCGTCCAAAGAAATGTAACATTAATTTGAAAAGTTCAAGGTGTTATTGCAAATTAGGATCTAGTATATCCCCATGTCTAATTAATTAGACAAGTTGATATACTGGATTACATATAGAGTGAATATTATGTTCCAGGCCGATGTTGTCTTTGAATAACGACGAAATAAAACACATTTTTTAAATTTGATTTCCATTTATCGATTATTTGGTTTATTACAATTATGTATAGTATATAACATTGGCCAAGTGGCCGCCCTCTGGCAGCGACACAAAATATAACCATATTGTTCATAATATTAATAAGCGTAGCTGTGTGTGAGGCGGCACCATCCTGTTGAAACCGCATGTGTTGCAGACCCAATGCAAACCAAAATGGCGACCAAACAAAATCGGCCTGGAACATAATATTCACCTGTATATTGCTGACTCTCGTTATTTTTAGTTTGCTCGATAATTTTTTTATATTCTAATTTCCATTTATAATGAAGTATATTCTGTAGCATGTTTTTCTATTCATTGCCTTAAAATGTTTATATATTGTAATAATGTTATACCAGAATTATCTATCAGGGTCATAAACGACATGTTGATAATCTGTATATCCAAAATAAACTATTTTTTCCAGTTGTACGACACTGCACAGTGAAGCACCCACTCAACAAATCTATAACCTATAACGTCAAATATCTCAGTCTGGGTTGAGTGTTGCTTAACACTATCCAATTTTGCGCAAGCCAACTGGGCACGGAGCCAACTGGCGCATCAGGAATCCCAGGTTCCACGCGAAGACGAGACGTTGGAACAATACTTAAAAAGGTTCAAAAATATTTTACGGCGTCTTATCTGTTCCTGGTATGGGATGTCTACACATGACGGCGGCAGTCGGCCTGCGTCCGGTTGGACCGCGCACTCTCGCGGACGAAGATAATCGTGTTCACTTGTCCAATGTTCATCTTTCAATAATCTTTGTCAGAGCTTCGAATATTAAAAGTGGTTAAGAATTAATATTTATTAAACGATACAATATTTATGCCGAATACAAACATCGCAAGCACGTAAAACAGGTAGTGCGGATAGAAAATTTTAATAAAAAAAAAACTACTACTCTGTAAGGAAAATCGATATGTTTATATTATCTTCTTTATATTTACGGAATCTTAAATACCTTTGATTAAAATTCGATAGGAGACGCCAGAATAAATTGATAATTCATTTTTATAAAATTTTGGAAACATTCATTGCATCTTCACAATAAGAATGTGTTCTCGTTAAAAATAAATTCTAAGTGTCGAAGGTAAAATTTACGGTGTAAATTCGAAATGTCTATGAACGAAGTATATTTTCATAAAAATACATTTGAAATAAATCCTTAAAATATTATTAAGAATGTGAATCCTATATGGTGAACGTAGATTTTTAATTTCATGTAATGTCTCTATTTGAATATACAACAGTAATAAACATTAATATTTGCTATACAAATTAAATTAATCAACTAGGAAGAAAAAAAAAATTAGTTGCTACCGGGATACGAACCTGAAACTATAAACGGGGAAGCGCGTTCTCCACTTTCGCTATAGCAATCGAATACATTTCCGACAAATTTTTGAACCAATTTAAAAAAAAAACAACATTATATTACTGTGAATCGCAAATACCTTTTCGAAAAAAATAGTGATAGGAGACGCCAGAATTAAATTAATGAATTCATTTTATTAAATTTGGAAACTTGATTACAATTTATATATTAAGAACAAATTTTTTTTTATGCGATGTTACATTTTCAGAACATAGTTTTGTTGTATTTTAATACAAACCAACAAGATGTACAGAAAAAATGTATCTATCGAAAAAATGTTTAGTTGCTAACGGGATAATATTTGTATTGTTATGGCGGTCAAACACAATTAAATTTAAGCACGTTATGTAATTGAAGAAACGTTCACGTGAATATAAATTCGTCTACTTCGTTTTATGTACTCTCACGAGAATAATGATGATTATGGATTCTGCACAGTCCATTCCGGGGCGGTCCATCATATTGGTAACCTTCAACGTGATCTGGTGATCTCCTGCGCTCCCTTGGACCATGAATTATTCCGTGATGTCTAGTGACACGGCTAAATTATCGTTGTTTAAGATAAACGCTGCTCGATATTAATATATTTATATAATTGAAGAATTCGTTCCACGAGCTGTCTACAACATGCTGAGCATGCGTTACCAACACCGCAATTATGCTCTCGCACTCACACACTCTCAAATGTTGTACAACAGTAATTAAAACGTGATTAAATGCTGCAAGCAGTTAATGGTATTTGAGAACACGCATTAATTTGCAAATCTTTGTGAATTTTGACATAATGTGGTCAATATCCGTTTTTTATTTTTTGCCTAGAATATAATATTTCTGTGAGACAGTTTTTTTTTTTGTCTAAAATGTATTAATTACTTTGGGGGCGATTTTCAGCTTAACAATAAAATAAACAATATACTTTAACAGGTATCGAACCCCTAAAATAATTTAAAACGAAAACGTGACTGCCGTACACTTGACGTGAAAACTAATTATAAAGTTCAAGGCGAGATATTAATTCTGGGATTATTTCAAATAAACATCCACATCTCTCAACAGTGGAGTGGCATGTATAATATAATTCAACGTAAGCTAATCTGGATACTGTGAGATTTAATTCAATGCTGGTCGTCTATAATATTGTAAACGAACGTTATTTCTGTACACGGTTATTGTAAAAAATAAACACTAAACAAGATATATATATAAACACTTGAAATTAGAAGGCTGGTGTGGCGATGCAACAAGACACACATAACACACGCACATACATACGTACACGTATATGCATACCGATGAAGCTCCACGATCGGATCCCGACCCACGTGAATTGTCCGGAAGGTCGGACACCGTTAGCGTTTACAGTTGTACAACAACAATAACACAAAACAAGGACAAAAGAGAAACAGCTCGATGCGACGGCGAGAGATCTCGCGAAATAAACAACTCATCGCGAACGACTGGTAAATGAACAGTCGGGTGCCACCGCAAATTTTTTAATCGAACGCCTCTGCAGATTTATTCCTCCCCGAGGCGAGGGACGGAGGGTGATAGTGGCGAGGGGGTGAGGGCGATAAATCCGCCTACCCGCGGAAGAGCTGCGTTTTCGTACGCCATTACTTCAGAACTGGAGCAGCCTACAGGGGCTCGCCGACAGCTGGCGAAGCAATCACCATTGGCGCGGTGATCTCCCCGAACCGAGACTATTTCATTATTTTTCTCAGCAATTCTTTTTGATGCTTGGAAACACAGCAATCTGTCAAGTGCTATCTTTAGACTCTCGAGATCTGAATCTTTAATAATAACAGGAGTGGGTACTTTTACAGTGCGTGTACATGGATGAGACTTGTCTCAGAAACTCGTTTCGAAAGACGCATAAAGACAAGACAATACAGAATTCAGTGTGAAGTTCAAGTATTTTGTACAGAGAGCAGAATGACATCTCATCCGTGTTGCACGTCCATGCACGATATATATTATTACACACTTTTACCCTCGAGACGCGGTTAAAGATAAATATTAAATACAATAGACAGCGAATGACTAATTTTGTGTTTAGATCATGGAACCATGGAAACGAAATAAAATATTTTTTCGAGACATTTTGCATTTAAAAAAATTCTAGATGTCAAACGTCAAATATAACATTTAAAAAATTCTTTTTACTTTAGTAAAAAAAAGTAACTAAAGTTTTTTTTGCGAAAACGGGTTGTTTGATTGTTGGTTAAACAATATTTACTTCTCGAATGTTACATCCCGTAGTAAACTCATTTTACTGTGCGATATCCGATAGTAAAAACGAGAATCGATAGTTAAATACGGGGGACTTTTCACAGCCGGTCCGAAAGACACATTGATTGAATTATCCGACACATTGATAATTTGAAAGTTGCAGTCTACGATAATAAATCATTCAATATACCACTATTTTAGTGAGGAGAATTCGTCCGACAATGATCTCGCTTTTTAATATGCATTAGCACATAATACGAAAAAAATTTCACTATCAAAATTATTAATTTTCGAACACCTAGGTGAAAAAATGCATAGATAATGCGTAAAATAAAGCATATTTCATGATTATTTGTCTCGCCTATAGACATCTCCATCTATGCTTTGACAGTAGTAGATTTGATGTATCAACAACCCGCAAAGGATTTTTACGACGGTTGCAAGTAAAAAGTTACTATAGTAAAAAGTTACCATAGTAAAAAGTTATTATTGATCACAAAACCGGCCCTTATGATATTTTTAATGTATTTTTTATTATTTACGATATCTTCCTAAACAATACATTTATAGACACATGGAGTCCGCGGGTTTGCCCATTATAATAATATAATAAAACCCCTCTAATCGAGAACAAATTTTCCAATAATCAAACGTGCAGTTTAGGTACCACAGTATAGATACTACATAAATAAAAAAAACAGGTACATTCTGTTAATTACCGTACACAACGTGTGGTATGTGCTGCATGGGCCCATGCTCTTTGTAGATAATCCCAGATATTAGCATTGTGATTATTGCAAAAACTAACCATTGCATTTTATATACTAAATTAATGTATTAATTATAAATACATTAATTTAGTATATAAAATATCACAGACCTATGTTCTGAATAATTACAACTTCACAATAAGAATGTGTTTTCCTTAATATTGCATTTTATCTTCATTTTGATATAACATAACTAGATTTCTTTATTTTATCCCACGTTTTGCCAAAAGATGTATAATTTTAATTCAATTTAAGAAATCTAATTATAATAAATATTATTATTGAGTTCTGCTAGTTTGCGTAAGCATTATTTATATGTTACGGCAATAAATATGGAATTCTACAAACAAAACACAATAATAATAAATATTACTCATTACCAAATATAATTATCAGATTACATTAATTATTATTGTTTCCTTAAATGCCTCAAAAATAACATACGAAACGTACTGTCGGGTTATTTCGTACTTCATTAACTGTAAAAAAAAATTAAACAAAACTCTTTTATACACAATTTAATGTTTAAAATAATCGTATACGATTGAAGCTGATTATATAAGTTACCTAAATTCAATAAAAGATTTTCAATATGTCCTCGCCATTATTTAACAAAAAAATTACAAGCTAGCTTAGTGTACGACAATAGCCTACGCTCCCCTAGTACATTTAAATAAAGCTTACACAACCGTCCTAATACGGGCTAGTAGTATAATAATCGATGAAGAGAATTTTTATTTCTGGGATTACATTCGAATCAGAAATTGAAGCTTATAAAAACCTATCATTTTTGTAATTCCGATACAGTAATTTACTGAACGTTCTTCTTGAACCCGAACATTAAATCTATTCACAATATGATTTTTTTTTAAAAAGCACAAAAAACATAAAAACTGAATTTATTTAAATTCAATCTAAGTCAGTTATTAAATACGCCCAATAACATACCCAAGTTAACAATACAACTTGAATTTCCCACCTCGATACAAACTCTGATTTAGTGAGGTGGGCAGGAACAAATTAAATAATGAATGTATTAAATTAAATAAGACTTGATAAGGACATTGGAATTACATATGTGAAAATAAAACATTTGTTTTCTGATTCTACTCATTTAATTTATTTGAGACGCGTTTCGCCTTGCAAGGGGATTATCAAATATAAATTGTTGAGTTAAAATTGTTAATGTATGCGAGTACTTGCAAGGCGAAACGCGTCTCAAATAAATTAAACGAGTAGAATAAAAAAACAAGTGTTTTATTTTCACATATGTGATTATGGAGTTCTAGAAAACAGTAAATACTAAAAAGACATTGGAATGCTTAATAAAATAACAAAATCAATAAAAAGTGATTTAAAGAAAGTCTTTTATTTCATTATTTATGTAATACGTGACAAAAAAGTAATTTTAAGAACAGTTATAAATAATAGGAGTTTAATTCGATCAAACTGATTTTAAAACATTTAATTGATTTTGTGTAAGAATATTGCGTAACAGTAAAAAAATAAATAAACACACACGACCAATTTTTTCACTCAATTAAATTTCGGCGCCTTTCCACAACTCATATAACTTCTTTTCAGTATCGTGTGATGGAGAGTGTCCAGATAATAAATAAGCGATGATTTCGCTCCTTTTGAGGGCGACCGCCGCTCCGTGCACCGCCTGTCGCCATTACGCCTCATGACGCGTCCCGTCGGTGCATCAGAGATCGCTTCCTAGAAGTATGCGTACCGACTGACGGAGCCGAGCTTGCGTGGGCGGACGCCAGGCGGCGCCAGTGTATACCCGCGCCGCCGAGTATTGGCGAAAATCAGTCACGATTTATAAAAAAGTATATTATAATAATTGAATCTCGTAATTTCTGACTCGTGTGAGCAATTTGAACGATTTATTCAGTTACTCATGTTTAATTCTGATTATGTATCTACAATTGTGTAGGATGTTAAGTGAAGCCATCCAACAAACATTGGAGATTAATATTTTTGCCTGGGTATTGGGGTCAATACATTATTGATTTAGCAAAATATCTGGGATACATAGGTGTGGTGAAACAATTCGTCAAGGATACAATATTACTCAATGTTTTCAAAAAGCCATTTAATTACCTTTTCCGTTATTTACAATAAATAATTATGAACAATTAAATACTCAGTACAGAAGTGCTTCTAAAATTTAATGCATTAATAAAATTAATTTTTATTATTATGTGTTAAATAATACTAAACCCAAAGTAAGCCGAATATATTTAAAAACATAGTTCTGTGATATTTTTTAATACAAATTGAATTAATCAATTAGAAAAATATACAGAAAAAACTACCTATCAAAAAAAACATTGCTATCAGGATACGGACCTGGATGGTTTCTTATCCAGGGGAAAAGTTTCGGGTTCGTATCACAGTACTAACCAAAATATTTTTCGATAGATAAATTTTTTCTACACATCTACATAATTGATTAATTTAATTTGTATTATATGTCACAAATGTGTTTTAAACATTATTCCAAGAATTCACTCACTATCTGCATCTATCTAAAACAGGTAGACTGTGTGCAAATGTAATACATATTATGTTTACCGCGCCAATGGCCAAACCAACAACATGTGAACGATGTACATAATATGTTGCTATGTACTTGCATTCAAACTAATATCACCTTGAAAAGAACATGTGAACTATTTATAATAGTATATAACTACTCTAATGCGCAGGTTTATATGCAATTAGTCCACATATGTATTTAAATAAATAAATTTTGTATGCATCTGTATAATATTATATTTTACTACGTCCATGTAGAAGTAAATAATACGTGGACAACTCATAGACTGTAAATCTGTCTGTATAAGGCACACTGGATATTTTTAAGATAGTTCTCTTAGATAAAGCAACAACCTATGTTTTTATTCATTAACCGAGTACATCCCGAAATCTTCTACCTACACACATCTCTCAACTGCGTTGATTAAATTCTACTATTCATCATATGAAGATTGACAATAATTAACACCTGAAAAACATTGCGAAAATCGGAAATACAGTCTGTTCTATATGTAATATTATAGATAGAAGAGTGTCTGTGGGTGGGTGGGTTTGTTTTTTATACAAATCTTTAGTTTTATTCTGAGCTTGATGAAATTTTACACACTTCCCCTTTACCATCCATTAAAGCAGAATTTTGGTTGATGAAATTTTGCACACTTGACGTCCAAAATAAGAGGAAAATTACTGTCTACATCTGAATTTGAAAAAAAAACTACCCCCATCCCCCGAAATGTGTTGCCCAGGCAACACTGGGTACTTTAGCCAGTATATGTATATATATATGTTGCATTTTTGACAAGGTAAAATGTAAAATATATATATATGTATATATATATATATATATATGTACTTAAAGTAAATATGTATTATAAAAGTATCACATTTACCTCTTATATATGATAGTGATTTTGATATTATAAATGATACAAATAATTAAATTTATTTAATTATTAATTGCATTAATCAGTCACAGATACGTATGAAATATATTCTGACAATGAATCCTAACATTTTTAATATTTTGGTTGATAGTTTTTAATTTTCTATATTACTTAAGAATCATAGTTATGATTTACTTAATGTTGAACATTGTTATTTGCAGATATGCAATGATTTTTTTAAAATAATTCATAAAGCATTGATCTAGTAAATCATTATAACATTAAAAGACACTTGATGGTTTCCGTAAATACATTTTGTTAATCCTAATTTTCAGATATATATTATATTTATTAAAATAACACAACTATTATATTAATAACTATTATTATTAGTCGTAAAAGGTATCTAATGCGACATCTGTGAATCTTTAAGAAAACTAGCAAGAATATAAAAATACAATTTTGCTACCATAAAGAAACACAGATGTCACAATCAGAAAAACTTATTTAAATGAAAGAAATTCTCCATACAAAATCTAAAAGAAAAATATTCACCATACTGATAACTAATATACAACTAACTCAGGAGAATTCTTTTGGGTGTCTACAAACATTATTTGGCAGTCAATTGGTAAAACAAGAATATTTTTAAAGCTGTAATTCCATATGTACCAAAATGTATGCAGAAATACTGTTTGCGTTGAATTTTCTAATCAAAAAAATTAAATTTCATAGAAATAATATGTCATCCGCTGTTGCATGACAGAGGACAATTTGTTTTTGTATTTCAAAGATCTGGTGACTGACAAATTTTCATTTCATTATTGTTCTACTGTAGGTTGTGCATAAAATATATGACTTAATGAGTAGAACACTCCGTAATACCAAAATATAAAAACTGTAACAATTAATATTTTTTGTAAATTGTAACATAAAATAAAATTTTTAATTATAACATTGAAATATAGATAAATCATTTAACAATTGAACACAAAAGTCTCTAATATTAGTCTGATAGTAGCACCTGATTACACATACAAATATGTAAATATGTAGTAATCAAATAGGCAGTAAAATGTTAACTTGGTGTAAAATAATTTACGAATCAACACATGAAACACAATTTTAGGATTTAATAAAGAAATATCTAATTTATTTGTAATATTTGAAAAAATAACACTGGTAATACATTTTAAAATAATTAATTTAAAATTACATTATTTAACTGACATATGAATGGAATCGATACGAATCCAGTTTCCCAAAACATTAATAATTTTATAATCAATATTATCTGAATTATTTTATATAAGAAATGAATTCTCAAAACTTTTATAAGAAATTAATTATCTTGTTAAAAGTAAATACTACATAATGCTATGCATTTTAGATTAAGCTATCAGTAATAGTAATAGTTCATTTGTGAATCTGTGTAATTGCCCCCATCCTATGTTGGATTGCAATGAAATTGTTATAGAAAAAGCTGTAATCTGAATACGAGCTTCATATTATTATTATTTTAAATTTTGTGACATGATGATAAACTGATCTACAGATTGAAGACTTCAAAATAGCCGTTGTCCGATAAGTTTGACAAGAAATGTGATGTAGCAGCTATTTTGATTCAGAGTTATTTGAATTAATTAAGGCAAACATAATATTATTGAATTTGTTTTATGATAGCATGTGTGAATTGAGATATGTATATATACTTAATCATGTCTACCTATATATAGATTTATATTTTATTCTGAAAATGTGTGTTTCATCATTTCAACAATACATTGTAATAAGGCAGCAACTTACATCTTTCAATGGCGTTTTGAAGGACACTAACCGTGATCCGTTTATACGCCTTCCACAATTTGAATACGCTGTCCACCTGTAAGAAGAAAACTAAAATAATACTAATTACAATGCAGGATTCATCTTCGCTGAATTCTTACATAGAACACTCTAAGTTCCAGCGCCTGGCATTGTCAATGAATAAGAAATAGTGTAGTAGTAGAAATTTCATACACGTATAGCACATTTGTATGACAAAACTGCAATTAGAGAAATATTTATATTTTTTCACAAATTCCATAACATCAGAAATGTTTTTCTGGTTTCCAAGTCTCTCATTCCCTTCATCAAAATTCTCACTGTCCAACTGCAACAAATGCAGACAATGTAGAATAAAACTTAAAGCCTGTCAAATGGTAACAGCTTTTTTGTGTTTCATGTAACGAGTAGGTATGGAAGAATACATATATTCATTTTTTGAAATTGGCAACTTTCCTACTGACTAATGTAATAGATTATTTGAGATAAAATAATCACATTAACTTGTAATTTTATTTGTGTATTCCTATGCAGAATATAAGGTATTATAACATACCTTTATTATATCCATAATTTTCCAAAACCCGCAACTTACTACGCCAATGGCAAGATAACACTATTTAATTATTATATATTTTTACTTACTTACTTACCATCACACCATTTCTCCGTGGAGTTAGGCAGAGAGGATAGAGCACAATACTCTTCTGACTTGACACACAATTCTCGCCTCATCCACATTCATACATCTTCTTACCATTCTCTCCTCATTCATCCGTTCCATATGACCAAACCACCTAAGCCATCCTTTCTTAATCTTACACACTATACTATGTATGGTGACCAAACGTACACCTTTAGGGAGTTTTGTAGTCCTTGTTCGTGAACCGTAATCCTTTTAAATATACTCCCAAAATACTTTGCATTCCTTTGTACTCCTAAAAACATAAAAACTATAATGATTATTGCATGCAACCTTTTATACGTTTCTGTGCATAAGGTTGTCCATGATACGTATCAGTGTGTACGTGACTGTGTGCATTATTTGAAGTCAAACGGTTAGCACAAGAGGTCATTACAGTCTTCCTTGTTGGGTCTGCACATGCCCAGTATATGATTATCGAGACAGTCTGTAACGTTGATATAGAGTGCACGTTTTCTGTTTACCAAATGAGAATTGTGGGATTCCCCTTAGAGCAAATAAAAGTGTTTCAGCATGAGTTCTACGGGTAAGTACTTTCTAAATAATATTAATTATTGTTGTTAAATGAAATGTTGAGGTTTTGTTTTCCTTTTAATTTTAAATCAATATTACTCCTTCAGACTTACTTGAGATTTATTCATTTAACTTAATTTTTTTATTAATTAATATTAAACACAAAACTAAAAGATCCACTGAAGATAAATGTTTTGGAAATTGGATGCAATGCACACAATGTCATTAATATAGCGTCTAGTTCCATGTACTTCCGTACTCCTTTTACTTCCGTACTCCTTTTACTTCAGTACTTCCGTAAATAGTTGATCACCTTAATACTAAGATCCGCTTTAGATTCTTTCCTTATATATTCCTATATATTCTCAACTGGAATATTTTTTAAAACTACTCTAAAACAACTTAATTATTATGAAATAATGACTAACTATTACGAAAAACATTAATGAATAAGCAATCTTACCTATCTGGCAGTTTCACCATGATAAATTGTTTATTATATATCTAATTTAATACACTCCACGTACAATCGGCGTTATAATTTGAATTGGAGTTTGAATCGACTTAATTTTCAGATTACAACAATATACAAAATAAATAAATGTAATATTAAATTTGACGTTACGAAAATGCCACCATTGAAAACGAATAAATGGTTGTCGGACCTGTCGGTATAATAAATTACAGATTAAGGAAAAATGTATACATATTTGGGCCGAGAACCCCTTGAGTGAAACTGTTAGTTAGAAGTCTGTACTATTTTCAATAGATGTCAGTAAATAAAATGAATAAATCATTATAAATTAGTCAATCCAGGTTTGCTAAAAGAGACATCTATATGAACATGGATAAACCTTTTTTTTGAGATGAGCATGATGTATTCTAGATTGTAGTCTGCTAACCGATAGATGACGAACCACGTCAAAATTTTAGTAAGTGTTGAAATAAAATCTAATATTTTTTCATCTTTAACATGTATTTGGAATTGATTACATTGAGTGTTGATAATTTCCCTATTTCAGTCGATGTGCTCATATCTGAGCATTGAGACGTTTCGGTTGGCTCCTACAATGCGGATTGCTTTCTAATGATTCTAGGCATTATTTATTGTGACATGTAGCGAGGCTCCGTTATTACTCGGATTTGGTCTGTCCATTTTTGGAGAGCTCTTGTTCTTCGTCCATTATCATTTGTACATTCACAGTGATCACTAATTTCTTCTGGCTTCAAGACAGGCAAAACCTATTCCTTGCGTTCTTTGGCCGTGAGTGTGATACTAGAAGATGTGGAGACTTGAATGAATGAGACAACGTGTGTAAATCACGACAAATTAGTTAGTTTGGAACGTTAAACTACAAAAAGCGCTGTATCATGTTTATATATCCATTGTGAAATTTGTGTTTACTGACGAAGGTACTTACCTACCCGGTGTGCAGATTGTTCTTGCAGCTTTGTTCTTATGGCGAGGCATATGGTTAACGTGAGCAATTCAAACCTCGCGTACTAGATAGCTTTAACGATATATGTATGTTCCTAGCGCGAAACCCGGAACAAGGATGCTGATTTAGTTTTGTCTAACGAAATGTCTAGGTGATTTAAGATCTGCTGAAAGATAATTAAGGTACTATCGGACTTCCAACACAACAGAATGATATTATAGAATATTTTTTATATTTGCAATTTGAAATACTTAAAATCAAATTAAATAACTTTGCTTTCATGTTCCTAATAGAATTAAAAAGTATTTAACCTTTCCTCTCCGGTGATGTAAACTGGGTTAAAATTGCCTCTAATCATATGAATATCTCTGTAAATTTACTAAATACATTTTAAGTATTCCTCCGTAATATATTTATGCATAGGATAAAATAATTACAATATATAAGTATTTACTATACGCAACAATAAAAAATGTTTTCTCGAAGAACCTAACGCGATTTGTATGTGTACGTACGTGTGGAGAGGTACGGAAGGCATAGTGTGCAGGACGAGGGTTGCCGGATGCCGATCGTCACTTTAGCTATGCCAGCAGTCCAATCGCGACGAAGACAGACGGCACGAGACGATCCGAGTCAACTCGAGAATAGCCAATGCAAGTCAAGAGCCGCAGCACATTCTCGTGCTTGGCCCCTCTCGCCATGCCTCGGCGAGAGTAGACTGCTGGCAGAATGCCGGTCGGTCCGAGCGCTGATGAGGCGCGGCAAAATGAGGAGCCTCGGGGAGAGTGGACGGCTGGCATTAGTGGCAGTGGGAAAGCGTACGCCGGTCGAGTTAGACGTGTCTTATGCGTCTTTGTGCTGTCATTCCGTATGACTTATGTTTTTTCTTATTCTTAGCACTTTTTCACAATAATTGATATATATGTGATTTTATAAGTAATAAATGTAAAGTATTCACTTCACTCAAAAACCTTCATGTACACTGAGTTTATAGCACGGATGCGCCCTTATTATTTTAGCACCGTATGGGAAAGGTTAAACAATTTCTTAATAAATGGTTTAAAATTAATGTATTTCCAATCGATATTGTTTAATTTATTCATTTAATCATTGCCAGACATTCTACCCTGTGTTAAAAAAATCTAATTATTAAATGTAAGTGTTGCATTCAAATGTAGAACATATTCAACACTCAAAAAATTAATAGACTGAAGACGTAATAAATATTTCAAAACAAAGCTTGTGTCGAATGATACTTAAATCTAAGGACGTAAGAATCGATGAAACGTTTAATGATTTATAATAACAATCAAAATATAATTGCTAAAATCAGTGGCGTAACTAAAACAATTGGGCTCCAATGCAAAATTGAAGGCCCCATCCCTGTGTAGGTATATAGGTATGGAATGTATATAATAATGTTAAATACTACTTAGTTTTATTTATTAAACAGTAAGAATAAAGTCTGTTTTTGGCATTTACACGCAGTTACAAATAAAAAATCTTCCCTTCGCTTTATGGTGATTTTCACTTTACGGCAATAGTCTGATCCCCAACGCCGGCGCTAGACTTTTTGCTGCCACAGGCAAAAGTGTTTTTTTCCGCCGTAGTAACTGAAATGAAGATGATGTTTTCAATTTTTGTAAAACCTTCCCCATAAATTGGCCGCCCGCGTGCCATATACGTTAGGGGCGGTATTTTGATACGCCGGCATTTTTAAACTTGCCCAAAGGCAGTTTTTTTTTTATCAAAATACGTTCTGGACACTAGTTTTGATTACAAATTACTGTTTTATTAGGAAATAACTATAACGTTATTTATTAGATTTACTTTATTGGATATCAGGATTATTTTTATTACACACTATTATCGTTTTGCAACTTGGGATGTTGTTTTTTAATTTTTATGTATTTTGTCGATACAGGCAGGCGCCTGCCCTGCCTGTGTGTAACGCCGGCGCTGCTAGTTTCTAATCCAATATATCAATGGAAAACTATTCTGTACGTCGATAATGTTTTCCTAATATTCGTGAGGAATGATTTTTAAATACTAAAATTCCATTTCTTGCTTTGGTCGATTTAAAAATGATTAGTCCACACCAACGCATGGAGAAATATTAATACAACTTTCAAAAGTATCAATACAAAATGTATTGTGGGACGCAGACCTTTTGGACACACATCTGCGTTGGCTCCAATGCACCGCACTGGCTGGATTGGCGTAGTTACGCCAATGGTTTAAGATACCGAAAACGATTTATAATATTTACTATGATAGCAATTAGCATGTTCAAGTTTGGTGATAGGGTGTTAAAATATAAATATAATCTCACTCAGATTAACATGGTTTGTGTTATTTTTAAAATTAATGCAGCAACTTATCATCATTATCAACATCTATAGCATTGTTGCGTACGATGCCACCTTCAACTACTTCCACGATGCTTCTCTATGGCTTCACTCTCTGCCAGCCTGTATGTCATCGGTATAG
The DNA here is from genome assembly GCA_022840565.1 of Eubasilissa regina. NCBI lineage: Eukaryota > Metazoa > Arthropoda > Insecta > Trichoptera > Phryganeidae > Eubasilissa > Eubasilissa regina. The sequence goes on from JAINEB010000025.1 coordinate 19,423,226, forward strand.
TGAGCCTTTGGCCTGCTTACATTTCACTTTCCGGTCCGAGTCATTTTTTCTCCCATCTGATTCGCCCGCTGCCATTTTAGCTTTGCGACACAGTGTCATGAGTCTTTAATTTCGGTTTGGTTTAATTTTTATTATAGTTACGTATATCAACATTTAAAAAGTTAATAATAAAAAATATACCTTCTATAAAAATATTAGACTAGATATATTATTTTATGAACCTCTAAATAAGAAGGATTTTGAATAATTATAGGGGCATTGAAATATAAAAATTAGACGAAATGATCAAAAAACATTATATTAAAAAAAAATGAACTAACTATAATAAAAACACTTTGACGGATTACACAAAACTTATCAAATACTCGACAATATGTGTAGGTGTATACCTATATATTGTTGACTTTAACAAAGACGTCATTCGAAGATACTAATGATGCCGGAAAATGCCTGGGTTATGTTGATGTACTTTGGTGTCTGAATCTCGCGTAAAATAATACAACATTTGACTCCTACGAAAATATCATTACTAACAAATAGTTCATTTTTAGTGCTCTAGTATATATTTGACACAGTATTCATTTCAGTATTTTTTTATGTACGCGAAACAAATAACAATTTAAAATGACGTTTTTGTTACTTACGATACTGTATATATGTAGGAGAGGGTCAATTGTTAAAGGGTTATTTCAGGCATATAATTTTTCATTGAAATTTAGTGTGCTCATAATAATGAATACGAATTCTGTGATTTCTCGTGTTTTTAAAAATTGTTTTCCAAAAAATATTGCCCCGGGTGAGGATCGAACTCACGACCTTAAGATTATGAGACTTACGCGCTGCCTGCTGCGCCACCGAGGCAATTGATCAATCCGGCAATATTATTGCTCAGATAATTGTATTTGAAATTATGTCAGATTATAATGTTCGACTGCTAATTTTACTGCGACATTATCGCTTGATAAGCTCGACACGAGACACAAATAATACAACATAATTATTAGCATATTATTGTAATTGAAAAAAGTATAAACACACACGACAAAAGATGTTATGTTCTATCGGAACCGACGCGACGGCTAGCTTCAAGACGCTCCTAAAATTGCCGCCGGACATTTTAGGTTTTAATATCGTCATTATTACTACGATCGCGCCTAATCTATCTAAGGTGCAGAACACTTATCGTTACTGAACCACAGTTTAATTGAATAACAGTTAGTATTTAAAAAAAAAAAACATATATATAAGCGAATAAGTACCTTTTATAGCACGCTTCAATTACAGAAAATAATTTCTAATACATATAAACTATTACAGCCTCAGTAGAACGTAACTATCATCTAATATGAATTATTACTGGGTATAAGGATTTCGACAGCAATTCCACAGGGAGGCAAAAATCTAATGAAAGTGTGGGAACTTTCCTAACTCGATTACAAGCTCACATGTACTGCGGAGGACGTACCTAATACGAAACTCAGAACCCAGCTTCAACGGTTCTATGATATATGATTTAACTTATACATTCAATCATTGAGGGACAGGTTTTGTATTTGTTTTGTAATGAATTATTTTAATATGTGTTTAGGCAGTTGTAATATATTTAATTTAGGAAAATCGTACACATTAAGTTCGGTATTTTTTTGTTTTATGTATATCCATATGAGTGTCTGTATGAAGGAATAAGAGGTGGGTCGTTTGGAGTACCTAAATGATTAGTTCGAGTTTAAAAAGATTCACCCGAAAGTCGAATACTTGTACATCAATGAGTCAGATAAATTAATCGTTTGAATTTATGGTAAGTATTCATTCTCCTTCTATTCTGTAATTAATTTTTAAAAAAATCGAAAATTCTATAGATAACTATAGATTAATCTATGAAAACCGCAAATCAGACAAAAATCAGGGACGTGAAAAAAATTCGTGCATACCTAACTAGAATTTCTGAGAATTAAATCGAATTACAATATTTTTTTCCAAGTGCTTGTGATTGAGCATTGTGGCCCTTTAGTTTGCTTTTACGCGAAGTGCTTGCCTCCGCTCTTCGCTATCCTGGGTTTGTTTAGAGCGACGTATAACGAAGCTCCGGTCTCGTGTGGTCTGTTCATCTTGTTGGATCTCTCGCTCTTCGTCCTTGTACATTCTAAGTGATCACCAGGCTCAAATTACGAATACTTTTCTTACGTGTTATAGAGAAGTGTTTTTCAGTACGGTGATCCTGAAACATAGACATTCGTTCGTTTCGCGGTCCTTGGTATGCTCAGCATATGATACCAAATACCAACGCCATACCTCGATAGTGTCGAGCATATATTTATTTCAAGATACAGTACCGATATTTTTAGATTGCATTTTAACAATATCGTCAAAATTGTGCTAGAAATATCTGAAATTTAAAAAAAAAATTCGTATAATTCTATTTTTCATAGATTGTTTGAATATTTGTGTTGATTGATTATTTCGTAGTAGACAACCATACATCGCTCCAAAAACACTTTGCGTCAAAAAAATCTTCGAAGAAAATTCTGTCATCTTGATGAATCTTCTCTTTTCCTCTACTGATTTGATCAAATTCTTCAAAATTTGCTGACCTGGCGAACTTGTAAATTTATAATGGATAAGTCACAAACCACCTATTTGGTGGTCTATGGGATAAGCTGTTGACAGTTGAACTAAGTAAACAAAACCACCAGAATTAATGAAGAGAAATTTCCATTAAAAATCAACTAAAAGCTTAAATTATACGCATCAAAGTTAATCTCTCAAAAGGGAGACAAGTTCAGAATAATTACGCGACGGTGTTAAGGGATACTTATCAAATACAAAGTTCAACTAGCTTTAAAAATTCTCTTAAAGATGTTTGCATTAAAATAAAGAAAGTAAACTTTAGAACATTCAAATTTGTACACCGAGTCTCCTCTCTCCGGTGAGGTTTTCGCTATTTCTCAACTTGGACGAAGTGTCAAGAAAAACTTTTCAGCAGTTAAAAATTTAATCTCGCGAGACGGGAGAGCTTACGGCGAAAGTTTGGCTAATTTTAAAGTATAAAGACATTTTTACAAAATATCTTAATGTTCCGCACCTTGCTTGGATATTCATTCGAATTTTTCGACTCATAAAAGTACAGAGACAGCTTCCTTTTTTGGCGGAATTCTGTAAACAAATGTGCGAACAATGCGATGCAACCTAAAGGAAGTGTATCTAGCGCAAGTAGAATTTTATGAGTTTTATATTTTCGTAGAAAGCGATCACTTTGTGGTTTGACATATTAGATTAAATAAACACAACCACGAATTTCGTCAGGGCGTATTTAAAGGTTTCAGTTTCGTCAGGGCGTATTTAAAATTGAAACCTTTAAATGCGCCCTGACGAAGCTTGAGCTAAGCGAAACCGGTTGGAGTGTAATAAAATTCGTGGATTTATACAAAGTGATTGTGTTTTATTAAATCTTTATTAGTTTTAGAATTTTAATGAAAATGTTAGCTCATGCTTGTGTTTTGTCTCCTAAACTATTGATTGAGACGAAGTTGATTATTAATACTTACATTCCTTAGAGACATTTCGTTTGGAAATAGCAAGTGATTAAATTACTTCTCCAAATGAAATATTTGGAAACATTTGCTTCACTTAGTGTGTATTACTCAAAAGTATTTGAGACTGATTGTAATATAAAGTTGATTGCTTTTAAAATTAGAATATTATATGTATCAATTATAAAAAATACTACAGAATCTATATTCAAAATTGTCGAACACGTAATCGGTTAATATAGCGAAATAGTAACGTATAGGAAAAGGCTCAGTTTTGAATCTCCAAATTATTTTTCGATAGATGCTTTTTTCTGTGTAACTTTCTAATTGATTAATTTAGTTTGTATTATGATTGAAGTTGGAAGTTGTATGTATATCTTAACTGTACAGCTATGATGACAAAATTTCGTCAAATAAATCGAGAGATGCATATGTAGGTTGCGCGATTAGATTGCAGACTAAAGTAAAGAATGCAATGAGCACTGCTTAGAAGGGTAAATAGCAATGGTCGGGTTATATTTTAAGACGCAGAGATAATCAAAGAGTATTCTTAAATGATATTCACGAGACAAAAACGATTTAGAGGATAGTACAAAGACTCGATGGATAGACAAAATTATCGAGTGTCTTGGTAAAGGTTGTGGCAGTGGCGTGCATTTGGTATAGATTTAGGTTATGCTGTTACCAATGATATTATAAAATCATATATAATATATGTTCTTTCGTTTAACCAACGTCTTTGCCAAAATTAATCGGTCATTTATACGATTCTACCATGTATTTATTTATAATTTCAGAGTACTATTGATAGTGTTTTTAGAGTTTAAGTTTAATCGTGAAATAACACTTTCTTATCCATATAAAAAATGTATGGACGTTTTTGAGAACACTTTCTACTACTGAACATGATTAATTTATAGTTTGAAAATTCTTTACGTAATAACCATAGGAAATAATTATTTATATTAAAGGTTAACCTAGGAAATAATTCTGCCAATTGCTTTTTGCTTTTATCAAATCAAAAACTTATCCATTCACCAAATTTAAAGAACGATCATGAAATCAACAGGTTAAAAACAGAAAGGTAGTAAAATTTGCAAATTAGTAAAAGAGGAAGTAGATACTTCAATGATTTGCGCGCAGTTGTAACCCTTTCTAATGTTATTCTGTTAAAAACAGCATAGGTAACGATTCCATATAAAACGGATCAACCGAAAGGAATTTCTAATTCAGTAAATAGTCATTTATACGACTTGAGTAATTTACTAGCTTAAAGACAGAACTGAGTAATGTAAATAGCACTACGCGTCGAATAAAAAAGAGCACCATGAGTACAGCGGTGAGAGTTCGTGAGTTTTTAGAACTAAGCAATTTAAGTCTCTACTGGTACATAGATGGCGCTAATTGCAAAATAATGTTTTCGCTTATGTTAATCCAATTTTTTAATTTATATTTGTTTCCCAGAATTTTTAGTTATGCACAGCTTTTTTGCTTGTACGCACTGCACGCCTCTGGTAGTAGGTCATGGAGAGGCTTTCATCCAGCAGATGAATCGGTCATGGCTGATGATGATGATGACTATAATAATACATCCATGTTGGACAGTATTCATGAATGACTTCAAAACAAAATATTTCCACAAATGCATCCTGATCTTGAGTGCTGAAGTATGTCACTGGACCGACGACATACTAACGAAGCGGAAGGTTTAGAGGAATCTCATAATTATAATCTTCAATATTTTGCGTCGTCAAGGCCTCAATAGAATAAATATTTTAATGATAGAGCTATTCCTAAAATAAATCGCACGTCAATAAAATGTTGATGTAAATAAAATTATTCCATCTTTGTAAGTGACCTGGTAAGATTTTTCCTTTACCATAGACAAATGAAAATATGGCAGATGTCAATATATGATTACGCTAAAATATATATTTTTTCTTACTTATAATAAAATTCATTACAAATTGAATGTACATTTACGTACTGTTATTGAATATATACAAGAGAAAATATTAAAGTAATCTTCCCTGCTCGCGTCTCGCATATCTGGCCGTTAAAGCGAGCACTATACAGCCATAATGACACTATAGAAGCTACATCCAGAAATTCATAGGTGCAGATGGGGAAGCTTAATATCATTATGGATTATAGAATTAGGTAGATTCTCAAAAAAAATGTAAACTTAAGATATATAATTAATCCTTTATAAAATGTATCGAATAATGTTTACATTAAACCGACTGTTTCGTCTTCATGAAGGGACGATATGTAAATCAGAAAAGGCCAGGGGGGCACTCTCATACTGTCAAAAAATGTTTTCCTGCCATGAAAACTTTACTGTTGGGTAATAACAATTTTTCTCAAGGAAGAGTTGCTCTCTACCACCTACCTACCTATGTAAGGTACAAAAATCTCTGCGGCACTTTCAAAAAATCTTTTGTTTCCTAAACTCGAATATATTACAGTAGTGATCTGCATAATAAATACATTCCTACAAAATATTATAAACCTCGTAGGATCAATTTTTGTCATATTCTTTTTTCAACTCTTCAGTAGTGTGCTTTCAATGTGAAATAATTATTTTTGACGCTTCTCGATATTATTACAACGAGAAAATTTTGTAGCAATATTTGAATATGTCCAAGAATAATTTTTTTTCGTTATTGAATTAATTGCCTGCAACCGATGCAGGATTCAGAATCCCAAAAATGATACTCGATGCAAATTTAGGGGTGAAAATACCGATTAAAAGACATTGCTTGGAAGATAATATGAATACAGATGCTAAAAACCTGCTAGTGAATTATTAAATATGCATAGCGGTAGATTGAGTATCGTGGAGATGGGAACTTAAGAAATAAATGACTCGATTTGGACTGTAACGCCATTGGAGAAGAATAATGCGTAGGTAAGATTTTTAAAGTTAATTTGTCAGTACGGACAAAACTTTTAAATACTGTACAAGTGGAACTTGCTTACGGTATTAAGGAATTAACGGCGTCGATCAGTTCCGGGGCCGAATTTAAAATGGGTCATTTTAATTCTTTTCAGTCTTTTTTCAATTCAAGAGAGGCTCAGGTTTTGTTTTAACTCTGGAGCAGCTGGTTTCTGACTCCCGACCTTTAATGAATTCAATGATAAATCCTCCACTTAAAATGATCACGATCTTTTACGTATATTTTAAGAAGATAGTGATAATGTTTAATGATTATTACATCCGATTGATGAAATGGATAAAACTATTAAACGTTTGAACGGTTGATCGTCAAAATAATCCGAACCGTTAGATACATAAACAACTATTTTTATTGGCATAAAATCGTGATAGATAGTATAATATTTTAAGTTCAATTTGAAATGGTAGTAATTAAACAACTTTGTTCTTCGCCACGTTTAGTTTGAAATAAAAGCAACACATGGAACACGAAATGAATGTCTTTTTAATTTTATGGAATAATTTAACGAATTGTTTTGATTTGTTGTTTGATATTCTCAAAATGATATTTTGTTCATTTTTACTATTTAAGTAGGTACTTCAGCAGTTATAAAGTCATATCTCACAAACCAATATTCTCACCATTTTTTTATCATTATCATCTTCAATAAAATTGATTAAGGGTATTACATTAGTTACTGCACTCACTTAAGAACACATTTAATATATTTCATTCCACGTTTTTTAAAAATATTTTTCTATGTTAATTCTTTTTTGTATAGTAGCTTTATTATACTGTTAATGATTATTTGTTTAATTGCACAGTTACTGTTTTAATGTCTATCTGTAAAATAATTGTTGTATTTCCTTCTTTTAATGGTACTACATGTCCATAAATAAATAAATATTCTATAAAAATAACTAAATAATTTATTCTGTAACTATCTATAGGCAAATGGGTTATATAAAATTGTTATTTTTTATTTATTTCACATTGTCTTCTTCTTCAATACCAACCCTATCCTCCTGAGTCTTTCACCTCCACATTCTCCAGTTTTCGGCGACTCTCTACCAATTCAGAATATGTTGCAGCTTTACTGCGTCCCTCTTTCTCTTCTCTTTTTTCTCTTTCACCTTCCTAGCGAACTAGGGGTCTTCTCACTCTTCTCCCACCACTTAAGTTTCCATTAAGGACTCGGACTCCATTTTTTTATTTTTATTAAGTCACGTTTCTTAGAATTTTATTCAATATTTTATACTGCAAACTAGAACCGTATTTATTTAATATGCCACAGACCAATGATTGACATTTTTTTAGCACCAAAAAAGGTAGATACTCCAGGGATGTGATTCCAGCAAGATGGAGCTATAGTTCACGGTGCCAACAAATTGAAATCCTGAGAACGATTTTCGAAGAACGAATCATATCCACGGTCGCTGCTTCGGTGGGTTCCTTGTTTTCTCATTTGACAGGCCCAGATTTTTTTTCTGTGGTAATAGTTAAAGCAATGAGTGTCCACAATTAAGTCAGCGACTATTTAAAATCTTAAAAACAATTGATTTAAAAATTATTTAATAACAACGGAAATTTGTCGTTATGGAAAATACTCTAAAAAAAGAATTTAGGATATGATTATCATTTGAGATTTTTTTTTTTAAATTTGATTCTAAAAATAAATCTAATCCGTAAGTCTGATTTTTAAATATAATTTTTTAATTAAGTATCCTTTTACAAAGTTTTTATATTTTTGTAACCTCGTTGCAATTTTTCATCCAACCTGCATTTCTGTCATAACGTACATATTTTTAATCGCTATTAATACTTGAAGATTGTTAGAAAATTTATTGGAAAAGAAACGTGTGAATAAGAGAATAGAGTAGTTAATATAATTGAAAACCACAAGAAAATAAAATGACAATGGGCAGACCATATCACTCGGAGGACAGACAATCGTTGGACGTATGCAGACGTCCAATAGTACCCGAGGGCAATCAGGTAGTGAAATCATTAATTTCTGCAGAAATACGTGGGAGCGAATAACAATGGACAGAGAAATATAGAAGACACTTGGGAAGGCCTTCATCCAACACTGATTACAGTAAACAGAAAACAGTTAATGATGTTAACGATGAATAACTTGAAAATGCGAACATTTCAAACGATTTAAAATTAAATTAATATTGAAACATTTTATTAAAAAATTTAATTAAAGTAGTACCCAGGATTTTAAATGGTTAAAAATTTAAAAACAAAATAAGATATCATAAACCAATCCTGAAAAAGTTGATTTCATTCTGATACAACCTGAAAAGCAAGACAACATTCACTCACCGAATTTTTAATGTAGGAAATGCAAATATCCTTATTTGCGATGCTAGTGTGAAAACAAAGCCGCTGCCTCCATGATGTCCTAACAGCATTCAACATGGCCGCCGAGGGACACATCTTCCGCACATGGCGACATCTATGTAGGTAAATAAACACAACACTGTTGAGCAAACATTTCCATTCCCGGGTAAACTTCAAGGCGAAGTGAAAAACAGAGCAATAAAAGAAACAATTTTCTTCACCGAAAAATGTGACTAAATGCACCCGCGTAGATGTGTTTAAAATAATTCATTATGATAAATATGTACTAAAGTCAATAGATAACCTATGTATTAAATTACAACTAATTATGTGTTAGTATTAGCAAACAATTTCGAAATAAATTTGGGGTAGAGAAGAACCTACAGTATACGAGTAGAATATACTCGTATATATTGTATTCCTGGGCACTTGATTACACCTGTGAAATATTTAAAAAATACTTTTATTTTCTAAAGGAAGTACACATTTATAATTAATTTTGTGGAATTAAATAATATACCCTTGACCCGACTATTACGGCTGCAAAGAATGATGTATTCTTGTACTTCTTGTCTACGAAAATTCAGGTAGTCAAGATAACTCGATGTAACAATAATACAGATCTGATAATTACAAGTACAATATAATATATGTGTTCTAATCTACGATTCTGGAGAGAGAGAGAGAGAGCGCGCCCAAGCGCGACACACTTTTATCCCTTCTACGCTGCCATGCTTGCCAACTAGCGCACATTATACATTCGCTCATCATGACATATTACATTAAATAACAATTTCCAAGGCCCATGAAACATAATAACAAAAAACGTTTTTATTCCATTCTCTGTGACGTATACCGAATTTTTTTATCATCATTGGTAATTATATGTATATGTAATTTACAAGGTGCGTTATGTGCTTAACTTTTATTTCAGTTTGTGATCTATGTACATATTTGACAGGGTTAAAATTGAGGATCACTGAATAAACAAAAGTAAAATTAATTAAAAATATATTAAACAAATATTAGATATCGCATAGGGACAAAGCTATTTTATATTATATTTAATGGAAAATATATCGAAGTACGAGGCTAGTGATGTGCTGATTAATCTTGTCTTGAGAGCAGTATTTCGCTTGTGATCACTTTATATAAATATAACGTTCACCTTCTGATCACTTAAGCCAGCCGAATATAAGTCGTATGCCCTGTAATTACTCAATTAAATATAATATAAAATAGTTTTGTCTTTATGCGATATCTGATATTTGTTTAATAACAATGCCTTTGTAGTTAGAAATCTAGTAATTGTGTGTTCTTGGACATATTCAAATATTGCTAATAAAAAAATATTTTTTGGTTCACTATTTTATTTTTGTTAATACGCATAGAGCATTCCAATAATGATCTATGCATATAGTAACCTAATTATGCATATTCACAAGCGAAATACTGCTCTCAGGACGAGGTTAATTAATACATCACTAAGCTCAGTCTGCTTTTCATAGTAAATGCAAGAGATGGCATTTAAATTAATGAATCAGTACTATTCCTTAATCATCCTTTACATGTTTCGGTATGGAGTATGTCCACAAAAGAAATGTTGCCGTCGATTTTCGAAGGTTGTCGAATTTGTAGGCTGTCTGCTCTGCGTGCAAAATCTAATAGACAACGAATAACATAGCAGAGATTACTGATTCCATACTATCCTTTTGCCAGAGCAAAGTTTCATTCATTCTAAGATGCACACATCCTATTTTTTACAATTATAGTAATTTAATTGCATTCCTAAGTTAAATTATAGTAAGCATTTAATAATAATTTAGTATGACATTTCATTAATTAAAATTTAAACTGTTTTTTTTTTGGTGCCATCAAAGTACATAAATGTAAATCCTTAATAAAATATTAGCAAATAAAATATAAAATGATGATCCTAAACGGTGAATGGTTCAAAAGGATGGAAAAAATGGTTAACATTTTATCCTTAGACAAAAAGTCAATTTTATTAACTGAAATTCATTACCGTTATAGTTTTTATTATTGTATTTTTTGCTACATAATGCCACAAGTTGTTGAATTCTTATCAAATGTTTGTGCTCTTTTACACTCGGTACAGTCAATGTTATGTTTATTCAAATATATTATTAATTAAAAAATATGTACGCTTTCGAAAGTATATACTCCATATTATAAAATATTTTTTCGATAAATTGCTTTTATCTATATACCATCAATTAGAATGGTATTTAATTTGTATTAAAAATATCACAGAACTATGTACGTTCTGAATATCTGCAAATTCACAATAATAATTTGTTCACCTTAATCTCTCAACAAAATACAGTTCTAACAATTTTAACGATTCTTAAACTGAAAAAAAATAAAAAAATAATGCGTTATAGTCCGTACATTTCTTGTAATAAAATATTCAGTTAATTCATAATTATCTTCTATTTTTGGAATGACAATAATGAGAAATGCCCAGCTTGATCGCCTTTATACTGCCAGTCAGCTGAAAAGACCGCGCAGAAAGAACCAAATCATTTTCCATCGCGAAAAACCTCGCCCTCATGTCGAACGCCGTGTGATCGAATCCATCGCTAGCAAGAAATGGGAGATGGCATCTGACCTACTCTTCCACCGAAGCCCCCGCGGACTACAACATCAACCGCTCTCTGAAAAATTAGCAGGTAGGCAAAGACTATGACGATTTGGAGATGTCGATGGAGGATGTCAAACCGTGGATTGCCTCAAAAAACCAGTGCTTCTTCACCCGCAGACTCGACCATTTTCCAAGTAAATAGGAAGCAGTAATTGAATCTATGGTATGTAATTTTTATCATGTCTCTCCCACTTCTTTGATTATTTAGTTTATCCATTAGAACTTTGGGCGTCCTTTTTTTTTTGTTTCGCTAATACGATTCAAGAGTATATCCATAGATTATTTCTTATTATTGTATGAACTGTACTAACCTTTTATTTTTTCTGTCTTTCTGGTCCGATGTTATTGTTCTTTAAGATGGGTTGTCTTTTTTAAATTTCGCGCACTGGTGGTTTATTTGGAGCGCTGGGCTGGTCGAGGCACGCGATGCAAAATTAATGACGCCTGTCGGTTACCGTCTTCTTAGATTTCAGAAAAAAGGGTGACAATACGCACATACACATATGGACATTATTATAAAGTGGTGCCAATCGAAGTAACAAGGCGCGTAAACAAGTAGTGACAATGATATCCTCCACCTTCGTCTGCATTCTAACACATATGTTTCTTTTTCTGTATGTTATATAATATTTTAAAAATATAATGGGTGTCTAGCGGAAATTTTTTGATTTTGAAATTGAAATAAAAATGTTACTGTAAATTTTAGATTTCAGGTATCCCCACAAGAAAAATTGTGGCCAGGGTATGTTTTCGTACTTGCTTATTAGTTTTCTTGGAAAAATTTCCCTTAGATTCTCCATCGAGATTCTATTAGTGTGTGGAGTTGAATCATGGGGAAATAAACTTCAGACGTGACAGTTTGTAAAAAAATAGATAAATTCTCACTGGACACCCAAATTAGTAACCAGGTGAAAAAACCAATACAACATTTTGGATAGAAATATTGGTCCTGCCGTGATAATTTATTAACTTGGCAAATACAAGAATTTGCAGTTTTTATTTCCACTTTCATTTAACCTCCAAAGCAGGCACTATAATATTTCAATATAAAAAAATACTTTAATATATAACTTAAATAATTTCTAGATTTCTGAAGAATTTTTCTGATAGTTTATACATCAGTTCATTACGACGAGTCTACCTGTCTGGAGGGCGGCCGGTGGGCGGGTGGTGGGGCGATGGGAGTGCCACCCCGCGGGCGTCCCTCTTGCCCCATAACCTCACCCCTGCAGGGTGTCCTTTCTATTTACTTTTCATAAACGCGGATACATACGCGGCCCTAACACACAAAATACATTTACCCACTCCCTGTTCCGGAATTCTACAATGATGAAGTACAAATGCGGACAAGATTAAATGCAATGGAATCTTCAAGTCATATTTTGTACGACTAAATAAAATATGATTATTTACGTGATTCAAAAATATGTTTTTCAAGAAAAATAAAAATAAATCTTAACATGCGAGAATCAAATTTCATAATACTTTAAAACAAAATATTGTTAAAATATATCTCATGTATTCCATTTAACCATGGTCCATTGCAACTTTATAACAAAAATTAATTATTTAAATAAAATGCGTTGTTTACTTCGAAAAAAGTTTTCGACGCTTAATGCGACATCTTCAGTAATAAACTAAATTTTAAAAATATGAGATAGCCCACAACCACTTTCACTTTTCACCGAAACCCTTTTTTCTCCAACACCGCTCTCATACCGCTCTACCCCCCTCTGTGTAGTCGATAATCTGTCTTCTTGTTTAAGATTTGGTTTATTACTGAAGATAACGCATTAAGTGTGGAAAACGTTTTAATTTTTAATTAAAGTGTAGTGTAAAGTAAAAAACTTTGTTTTATTTTAATAATGAATTTTTTTTTAAAGTTACAAAGTTGTTAAAAAGTTTTTTAAATGTTAGCAAAAATGTGATGTAATTAAAAATATATTCCTTTGTGTAATGGACACTTTTCTGACAAATTGTGAATTATAGCCGGCGGTAAAATTTAAGCGTTTTTAATTATGTCGAATAAAAGTTTAGATGATATTCTGTTCTGTTGATTTTAACTACCAATACGATAGTTAGTGTAGTTAAGCCTCAGAAAAATTGAAATACCGTACCAAATTATGTTTTTGCTTGTTACAGTGTATATATTGTTACAGTTGAAGTGTCGACATATGAATAAATTTAAAACCAAAATAGGCTAACCATAATTTTGTACATAATTTTTGCTCACTGATTATAATACATTTTTTAGTGTTTTCGAAAAATGAAATATATGAGGAATAATATTTTAAACTATTATATACACAGTAATGTGTGCTCTAATACATCCATTTAAAAACTTTTTACTAAATTTATACAACAAACCAGTAAATGAATAGACATGAAATATAGTGTACATATACATCATTGGTGGAAACATAAATTCAAGAATTTATAGTACACATTTCTGCAACGGTGAAAATATTTACGCTTCGGACATTAAATATTTGTGTTTTCATCAATACATATTATATTGTCAGCGTTTAAATTTTCGTTCCAATCGGGTCATATTTAAAAAAAAATTCGCTGAGCTATTTGATTGCGTGAGTGGTATCAAAGTGATCATGAGTTACACCAACATGAAAATATTGGAACAAGAAATTTGCGTTAGTTCATGTCTATATATTTGGTGGTCTATACTATTTTATGACCACTACTAACGAATCAAAAGTGAAATTTTTTTAGCAATCTTTTTAGTAACATTTATTTTGCTAAAAGTTAAATCTAGAATCCATTATGACTCCCATATATTTTATTATATAATGAATGAAAATAAGGTCTTTAGTAAAAAGTAAGTGTTTATTTCATATTTTGATATAATATTTAATTTAAGATGTGTAATTTATAAATTATTATTGTACATTCAATTTTGCAACAGTGTTTAGATGAAATTTTCCGTATTCCGCAGTACCTTTCGTAATTTCCTACCAGGCTCTCACGTTCTGGAAAGGTCTTTAGTCCTGCGGGAAATAAGTTGCCAATATGTGTTTGCGATATAACGTAAATTTCAGAAATACGTTTCGTGCTCTGAGAATATTTCATGCTGCTTCGTTGAAATTTAATTACGAAAAACATTTTTATTACTACGGCATTTTTGTGTATAAATATCAATAAAAAATTCGTTCCGTTAATGAAACAGTGTTTTAAAAATGAGAATACAATTTTTGGGCTAAAAATATTATTCCATATTGATTACTTAGTTAAGCGTGGTTTTGCCTAGTTTGTGGATCTTTCATGTGACTGTTATGTGATATTTAACTGTTTATTTTTAAAATTCTTAATATATATTGGTGATGAAAACTCAACCATTATTTTTAATACGACACTATTTTATTTTATCTTTTAGGGTTAGAAACTTCATATACATCTGTTAAATAAAATTTATATTATTAACGAAAATGAGTCGATACACGATTGAGCAGCGCATTGAAATTGTGAAAATTCACTATAAATATTGTAAAAAGTTTGCGAAAAGAGTTTGTTAAGTACAACGTGCCTTTAGTCGATATAAAACGAATTCTCGAACATCTGTAGGTATAATTGTTACTGATGTGAAAAGAGAAAACATTGCTCGGCAAACCAGATCAACTGAAAACACTTCTGCTGTAGCTGAATGTGTTGCCGAATGTCAAGAAGTGTCAATAAGAAGACGTGCGAAGTAGGCGCTTGATATGGTACTTTACACTGTATTTTGCATGAAGATCTTGGTTTATAAAGTTCAATTTGTGCAATAATTAAAGCTTGCAGATCACGATGATGGTTCATTCTGGATCACCGTTATATTCAATAGATTTTATATTCTACTAGCTTGAATACTTTTTTTTCGATATTAGATTACAAATTCTACTTTAAGAGGTGGTATATAGGGATGGAGGTGATTTTTTGAAACCTCATGTAGACAGTAACCTTCCTCTTGTTTTGAAAGTCAAGTACGCAAAATTTTATCAAGCTCGGAATAAAACTGTAGATTTATATAAAAAAACAAACAAATATACACTCTTTTTATATATATATATATATATATATATATTTTAATAATAATATACTTTTTACATGCACATTACTTTTAAAAACATATTATTATTTTTATAATTTTGAAAAACCGTGTACTGCCACGTCTATACGACTAATCAGTGGCTTCACCAAATATCGGTCGATTATGCTGGGCTGGATACGTCCAAGAAGCGTGTCCTCCAAGGTAACAATATATGGCACTACATGGCAGATGCAATGTCGTATATGCGCGACCCCGAGAAATTCTCGAAGAATATGGGACGATTGTATAGAGAAAAATTGAGACAAGTTGGCGTTCGCGATTAGAATTCACGTAAAATAAACGACGGTGATGAAAACTCATGAGAAAGTAAAATCAAAATATCAGAATACTTATTACTCACTTTTTAAAAAGTCTCCAAATCTTTGATTTCTAAACATTATTGTGTAGACAGCCGCTATCACCGAAGTAAACATGAAAGCGTGAAACCAGGGTTTGTTTATGATAGTTTTAATGTAGGTTATTCAACTATGTTTTTAACCATTTAATGAGTTATTTTAATACACCAATCGGTTCCGTAAAATACCATTAACTTTGTCAAATTAACTAACTATTTGCAAATATTAAGAATATAATATTATTATCTGCAATCGAATTCATAAAAGCTCACAGGTTGGTCGTAGATTATCTATTATTTTATACATCAATGGTTAAAAGACACAATTATTTTATATCATCTCATATATTGTGAACATGGATACATGTAGCTGTTGTTAGATTAATTGTAAAGTAAACGTTCTGATTCAAGCATTATAAAACATAATATATTTTATAAATAATTAGACAATTTTTTTTGTTTAAACCACTATTTATTGATTATTCTAAATGAATTTAAATGTATGGTATCTTCTTCGGGAAACAATGTATACTAAAATTAAAAAAACAACCATGGATAAAAACAAAAATATAAAAACGTAATGTGAATAAATAAGAACTAATATGAAAACAAATTTAAAAGGTGACTTTTTGCAAAGAGGATTTGGTTATTTATAATAGCATACTACTAACACTTTTATTATTTCTAAAATTTCAAATTTATCTAACTGTAAACTCTTAGTTTTAATATGTATAATTTATAAACTCTTGTTAATGTCAAAAGAATGGTTTATTTCCAAAATACTGAATACTGATACCATAGGTATCGAAACATGTAGAATAATCAATAAATAGTGGTTTAAACAAAGTATTTTGTCTAATTATTTATATAAAATGAGGACACAAAGTAATTTTGCTAATATTGAAGAAAATATATTCCGATGCCGAATTTGTACGCCTTATATCACGTATCTCACGCCAGGACTTACGTAGATGTTGATTATCGGAATGCAGCGATTATTATTCAGGTAACATAAACCAATGTATTCTCTTTTGCCGAATGTTTACGTCATACACCGCTTGTTGTGAGCTAGGATATCTGTACTGAAGGTGTTGATTCTACAAACGTAAACGTCATTACTCACGTTTCGTAAAGCGATGTATGTTGTCATGCTGAATGTTTACGTCGAATATCGACTAGGGTGTCTGTAACTGTTGATTCTCCGAATACGAACATTATTATACACGCACTATTTACGTCGTATATCGGTTGTCGTTGTCAGTGTCGTAGGTCAGAATGACTGTTGATTCTCCAAGTATGAACTTATTACACATGCACCATAAATTAATGTATATTCGCATGCTGAATGTTTACGTCGTATATCGAGTTGTCGTCGTCATGTGTCGTAGGTCAGAATGATTTGATTCTCCGAGTATTAACTTATTACACATGCACCATCAATTAATGTATATTCGCATGCTGAATGTTTATGTCGTATATCGAGTTGTCATCGTCATGTGTCGTAGGTCAGAATCACTGTTGATTCTTCGAGTATGAACTTATTACACATGCACCATCAATTAATGTATATTCGCATGCTGAATGTTTACGTCGTATATCAAGTTGTCGTCACCATGTGTCGTGGGTCAGAATGACTGTATTCTCCGAGTATGAACTTTATTACACATGCACCATAAATTACTATACATTCTCATGCTTAATGTTTACGTTGTATATCGAGTATTATGTAACGTTTGACATAGTGTCTGTAAGTGTTGATTCTCGGAATGCAAATATGATGTATGCGCTATAAAGCAATGTATAGTGTATCGAAAGCAAGGCTGCAACTGTTATTTCTCCGAATAAAATATGTAAAAAAATAATTTCGTTTCCCAAACATAGTAAATTTAAATACTAAATTAGGGAAGATTGATAATGCCCTTAAAGGGCTAAACGCATCTCAAGTAAATTAAACGAGTAGAATCGAAAAACAAGTCTTTTATTTTCACATAAATCTTAAAGTATTAATTAGATATTTATTTCTTGTTGTTCTATTATATTAAATTCCACTAAAAAGATTTTGAGATAATTATATGTCTTCCGTATTAGCAAAAAAGTTTAAAAAACTTTTAGCATTTGTAATATCGGTCTCGAATAATTTTATTATCACACGTCTGCGTCCAAATCCCTACCCTAGACCTCTTTCCGATATGCTCGCCTTAGTGTGAAATGTGACCTTGACGCCAACAGACGTCAACTTGACCGATATTTGTATTGTGTTAGATCTCGACATCGCGATAACATTCGCGTTGTGGCCGTTAGACTCCAGTGCATCAGCACTATATTTTGTGATTTGTGTGTAGTGTTATTGTTTGTGTGTGCCGTGAATGCACGTTGAAATCGCCGTCTTCAGTCGGGAACGGAGATCTATGTGCCATCATTGAATGATTTCGGCGGCGATCACGGGGAGTTGCGGAGGCGTCATATTCAAGGTAAGGCGAGTAGTCCTTCCGAATCCCGGTTCCCGAAATATCTGGTTTTTCTTCTAAACCCCTATCCCCTCACCGACCTTTTCTTGTACCATGTTTCCTTACTTCCTTTCTCTACAATGCGGTGATTCCGATTTACGACCGGAATTGTCATATTTCCTTTCCGAGGGACGGGCGACCCGTAGATTGCGCAAACAATATGTGCCATCAATCCTGTCCTGTAATAATTCTACTTCTCATTCAAACTTCAAACGTTTCCCAGAGATTATCGTAAGTTTCACATTGTAATACATCACAAGTGTCATCACCTGAAATTCTGTAACACCGGTGCTATTTTTGGTGAATGTTCACTAGATTTGGTATTTCACAAGTATTTTTGATATTTTTTTTGGATTGCAGTTAGTTTAGGGTTTAATTTGATCCCATAAAATATAATGATTTGTACGTAATAACGTAATGTATATGCTCATATTTACGATGTAATGCCTACGACGTAAATCGAGTGTCGCGTGTAGTAGGCCAGGACGTCTGTAACTGTTGATTCTCGAGCGTTATGATTCATGCACCCATAAAGCAATCTTTTTTCTCATCCGGAATGTTTACGCCCTCATAAGATAATAATAAAGCGGGCTCGCGCCCCCCGCCCCTGGAACGAGAATGACGTCTTCACCAAGTTATGACGCATTACATTTTAATTTCTACCGCCGCCTCGCCCGCAGTTAAGTTTAAGCTAAGCCACTAAAGAAACTGCGGACTGATTCAGTTTGCGCGCTTTACGTGCTCATAAAATGTATTTTAACACGGCGGAAAGATTTCCCAGCCACCGGCGGCCCCCGGCCCTGTGTTTTATATCCAACAGTGAAATAATACTCATAAAACTTCACTGAAAACAAGAGTTACGAGGGGCAGGCCCGCTGTAAACTTCTCGCAGCCGGTACTTGTCGGGCATATTGTTTTGTAGTCGTTTATTTTTACGTGTATTGTTACTGGCGCGCACACTTCAGATGGTGGCCATTATGAATAAGTGATAAAGCCTGCTCACCTGATTCATTTGTATCCGCGCTCTTTTACGCGGGAAAGCGCGCAGTTTTTTTTTACGCGCTTTAAAAAGGACACGGGGTTTGAATAATTTATTGAAAATTAAATCAATCACGATCTCACGCGTTTTTCAAAATAATTAAACTGTGTATCTTTTATGTTGGGTCTTTTGGGTTATCCTGCAGTTTGTCTTATTACAGTCTGTAGCGGGCGTCTTCTGTGGCGCTTGGAGTAAAGTTGCTTTACCACGCGCACGGTCAAGTACACGCATGTGAAAGACCTTTCTACCGACTTTTCTACTAGCGAAAGTCTTGTCGATTTCCTAGCACCGAGAAGCACATAACTTTATTGTGATGTCCCTGAGATCGGATATATGTGTGTGTGTGTCAGAGTGCCCGCATCGCCGGGGCGAGAAGTATAAATGTGTGTGTGTGTGTGTGTGTGAGCAGGGATAAAAGGGTGACGCGCGCGAGGCGCGGTCTCTTTTCGTTACCATTTGGCTCCGAGACTAGTTATATACCATGTAATAAAGATTAAAATTGTCACATAACAGCTTCTATTGGACTACAAACAATCCATAACGAGGTATACAACTTGAGACGCACTTCTTACGCAAGTACGTAATATTTATCAAATAGGATTTTGTACCTATGTTTTGGGAATAAATTCCAGGTTACGTCGCTGATGATTGACGTTGTTATGAAACCAGCACTCTTAACTAGATAAATTGACGATACATGGGAGAATAACTGAGAAAATTAGATTTTTTTTTTTTTAAATTTAAGTTTAAAATTTAAATTTTTTTTTTTTAAATTAGAGAGGACACTATAAATGCATTAAACATTTGTTCACAAAAGAAAGATATGTGTTAGAGCTCAATGACTACTCGCGATTGGTTATGTGAATTTACACCCCGGATCACAATGCGTCGAATTTTTCAGCTGATCAAAGTACACCATCTAGTCTGAGTTACGAGCTGGGGAAAAATGGTTGTGTTGAACAGTGCACGTCGGACCACTGCGATCCCCCACTCCCTGACTCGTTGCCACTCTGTCGTTCTTCACGAGATGTCATCTATTATGGTACTAGAATCTATGTCCATGTGTGTCCATGGTACTATAACAGCGTCGAGTGACCACCTACGCCAAATACCCATCGTACGAATTACAATATATGTAATATATATTGTTAATATATATGTCATCAGATCACATCTTACCCACCTTGTAAAAATGCCTCTCCAAAAAATTATCAATACCGTGTTGAAAGCATTATCATATATATTAAAGTCGTAACGGGTATTTCGTGGTGTTTGCAAAAAATCACGCGGCCAACTCCGTCACACCGCGCGATCGCTTTTTAGGGGCTTTCCCGCCAGATATTTGTAAATTTTTTTTTTTTGCCAGACGGCCGAAGGCCGACGTAAACTTTTCGCCATAGACACTTTTTCTCCACCGCCGCTCCTCGATTTATCACGACCGTTTCGGTTTGGCCAAATTCTAGCTATTTTATATTTTTATTTAGCCTAACTTTTACATTTTCGCTCACAACTCTGGGAATTTAAAAGCGATAATTATTTTTAAATATTCGGGCGACGGCCCGCGGCCGACCGCATCGCCGGGCGTACTTTATAAATTTTTCCCGCTTTTAGTTTTTTCGCAAAACTCGAAAAAGTGAATTTCATTTTTTTCACGTTTTCTCCGTAACCTTTGGATGAATTAATTATTTTTATATTTTAGGAGATAGATCGAGACGCTCCAGAATTTATTTCAAAGATAACAAACTCCTATAATTTAACCGACGTCTTTTAAATGTAAAAAACGCGAAAAAAAATGTGAAAATTTTATCAGAGTACCTAAAATTGTAAAATTATTAACACGACTTACCCCAAATACCGGTTGTCGAAATTTTTCTCAAGTCTATGGCCATAACTCGAAGGCCGTAACGAATTCTTATTCGCCGGATAATTTGATTCGTCGACGAAATTCGGCCTTCCATTGGCTGGACAAATTGATTGGTCCTCAAGCTTGCAGTTCATTCGCCGAAAAAATTTATTGGGCGTTGGTATTTTTTTATTGGTTATAATAATATTCACGCAAAATGGGCGCTAATTATATTATTGATAACAGCTGTTTATGTCAAATTTTTTTAACCTAAAATATAGTTTGACAGTAGTGTCAAGACGGCCATGCTGACGTTTTGACTTACGAAATGAATTCGATAGAGGGCAGTAATATGTGGAATTGGTATTATAGGTTTTTTGAATATATTAGTTAGTTTAAGAGCGATTTTAATTTTTTTAAATGCTATTGATAGCTAAATTTATATTAATTTATTTAATAAAAATTAATTTATTATTTAAACACACTACTAAATGTATTGATGATTTTAATTATTTTTTAGAGTTAATTAATTTTTTTACGGAAAAGAATTATACCGAGAAAAATTGTATTTTTTCTCTTGGGTTGCCGGCTATGCTGGCTATGCTTGCCGTTAGAAGCATCGCCGATTGTCGAGGCTTCTAACGGAACCATCCTCCGTTAACTGGTTTACCTGATCGTGCCAAGTCTTCTACGGACGTCCTCTATTTCAGGTGCCAACAACACTTACTTACTTACCATCACGCCGTTTCTCCGCAGGGGTAGGCAGAGAGGATAGAGCGCCATACTCTTCTGTCCTGACACAAAATTTTCGCCTCATTCACACTCATACATATTCTCATACAAGCTAACCGATTGTCGAGGCTTCTAACAGAACCATCCTCCGTTAACTGGTTTACCTGATCGTGCCAAGTCTTCCACAGACGTCCTCTATTTCAGGAGTCATAAACACTCGATTAATCCAACAGTATCAACTTCTTACTTACTTACTTACTTACCATCATGCCGTTTCCCCGCAAAGATAGGCAGAGAGGATAGAGCGCCATACTCTTCTCTCCTGACACACAATTTTCGTATCATTTACATTCATACATCTTCTCATACAAGCTAACCGATTGTCGAGGCTTCTAACAGAACCATCCTCCGTTAACTGGTTTACCTGATCGTGCCAAGTCTTCCACAAAATAAATAAAATATTTATGAATTAATTTTAAATGTTTTTTTTTTATGTAAACATTTTTTTGAAATACAGCGCTTGAATAGTCGTTGAAATACGTTGAAATTTCTTAAGAATAAGAAAGTCCATTTTAAAATTGAAATTTTTTCGCGATGTTTTTTTTTATGGCCGGCCAATGTTTTGTAAAAATATGTTTTTTAAACTTTTATCAATAAGAGTGGTATTTTCAGTGCCGTTCATTGGACGAGTGCTCCGATTCGCCCATAATCCTGGCCGTTTATTGGCGGAAGGCATTGATTGGTTTAAAGATATAGTAATATTCATGCATTGGTTATAATAATATTCATGCAAGATGGCCGCTAATTATATTATTGATAACAGCTGTTTCATATAAAAAAAAATTAAAAATTGGTATTATAGGTGCGTTAAGTGCGATTTTAATTTTTTTAAATGCTATTGATAGCTAAATTTATATTAATTTATTTAATAAAAATTAATTTATTATTTAAACACACTTTATGGTTTTATTAAATATATTGATGATTAAAAATATTATTTTTAACAAAAATATTATTTATAACAAAAGTATAAATACAAACTGTGGCACCCCGGTTATTCCGAACCCGGTTAATCTGATTCTGGTTAATCCGATCCAGGTTAATCTGACCGTGGTTAATCCGACATCGGTTAATCCGACACCGGTTAATCCGTCACCGGTTAATTCGACAATGGTTAATCAGACACCGGTTAATCCGACACCGGTTAATCCGACACCGGTTAATCCGACACCGGTTAATCCGACACCGGTTAATCCGACACCGGTTAATCCGACACCGGTTAATCCGTCACCGGTTAATTCGACAATGGTTAATCCGACACCGGTTAATTCGACAATGGTTAATCCGACACCGGTTAAACCGACACCGGTTAATCCGACACCGGTTAATCCGACGTCGGTTGATCGGACACCGGTTAATCCGTCACCGGTTAATTCGACAATGGTTAATTCGACAATGGTTAATCCGACACCGGTTAATCCGACACCGGTTAATCCGACACCGGTTAATCCGACACCGGTTAATCCGACACCGGTTAATCCGACACCGGTTAATCCGACACCGGTTAATCCGACACCGGTTAATTCGACAATGGTTAATCCGACACCGGTTAATCCGACACCGGTTAATCCGACACCGGTTAAACCGACACCGGTTAATCCGACACCGGTTAATCCGACACCGGTTAATCCGACACCGGTTAATTCGACAATGGTTAATCCGACACCGGTTAATTCGACAATGGTTAATCCGACACCGGTTAAACCGACACCGGTTAATCCGTCACCGGTTAATTCGACAATGGTTAATCAGACACCGGTTAATCCGACACCGGTTAAACCGACACCGGTTAATCCGACACCGGTTAATCCGACACCGGTTAATCCGACACCGGTTAATTCGACAATGGTTAATCCGACACCGGTTAATTCGACAATGGTTAATCCGACACCGGTTAAACCGACACCGGTTAATCCGACACCGGTTAATCCGACACCGGTTAATCCGACGTCGGTTGATCGGACACCGGTTAATCCGTCACCGGTTAATCCGACACCGGTTAATCCGACACCGGTTAATTCGACAATGGTTAATCCGACACCGGTTAATTCGACAATGGTTAAGCCGACACCGGTTAATCCGACACCGGTTAATCCGACACCGGTTAATTCGACAATGGTTAATCCGACACCGGTTAAACCGACACCGGTTAAACCGACACCGGTTAATCCGACACCGGTTAATCCGACACCGGTTAATCCGACGTCGGTTGATCGGACACCGGTTAATCCGTCACCGGTTAATCCGACACCGGTTAATCCGTCACCGGTTAATTCGACAATGGTTAATCCGACACCGGTTAAACCGACACCGGTTAATCCGACACCGGTTAATTCGACAATGGTTAATCCGACACCGGTTAATCCGACGTCGGTTGATCGGACACCGGTTAATCCGTCACCGGTTAATCCGACACCGGTTAATCCGTCACCGGTTAATTCGACAATGGTTAATCCGACACCGGTTAAACCGACACCGGTTAATCCGACACCGGTTAATTCGACAATGGTTAATCCGACACCGGTTAATTCGACAATGGTTAATCCGACACCGGTTAATCCGACACCGGTTAATCCGACACCGGTTAATCCGACGTCGGTTAATCCGACACCGGTTAATCCGTCACCGGTTAATCCGACACCGGTTAATCCGACACCGGTTAATCCGTCATTATCATCGTTTAAATTACCACCTTCTTCTTTGATTTTCACAAACGTCGTAGAGGATAGTACGCCGCACAGTGCAGATAATTGGAATGCTGCCTATTATTATTTTTAAATTCAAATTAGTATGAATATTTTGAAAAGAGTGTTTTGCGTCATTCAAGTCTTATTAAACATATCGTGTTGGATATAAGTATAATATGCCTGAGAGTTGGCAATTGGTGTAACGCACAGCTAATAATTTGAATTAAAGAGATATGTGTATATATTAAAGAGACGCCTGGTTGACTGCAATCGAAATAGCATTGGCGTTAGTTTTAGTATACAACAGGAGTTTATATATTATTATAGCTCTATTATTGTATTTATATGAACACTTTTTTTTATTATATTGGTTAGTTTAAGTGCGATTTTTTTTTAATTTACTTAATTTTCTCTATTATTATTATGTATGAGTATGTCTATTATTATTTTTAAATTCAAAATAGTATGAATATTGTTTTTAGACGTTCGATACTTATTTATCTTATTATTAATTACCATAACGCCGTTTCTCCGCGGGGGTAGGCAGAGAGGATAGAGCGCCATACTCTTCTGTCTTGACACACAATTCTCGCCTCACTTACATTCATACATCTTCTCATACAAGCTCGCTGATTCTTGAGCCTTCGAACAGAACCATCCTCCGTTAACTGGTTTACCTGATCGTGCCAAGTCTTCCACGGACGTCTTCTATTTCTGGTGCCACAACACTTGATTATATTAGTTAGTTTTTGTACGATTTTAATTTTGAAAAATTCTACAAATAGGTGAATACGTAATGTATTTAAAAACATGAATTATTCCTTCTTATTCTTCTTATTTTCCTATCAAAACACTTTTTATAGTTTTATTAAGTGTGTTAAGATTTTTTTTTCCTTCTGAAAATTGACAACAGAGTACTGCGTCTCTGATACGTCTGCTGCCGGGCGGCAGCTGAGCGGGTAAGCTAGTCATATATATTAAAGTTATAAGCCCTATTTCGTGGTGTTTGCAAAAAATCACGCGGCCAACTCCGTCACACCGCGCGATCGCTTTTTAGGGGCTTTCCCGCCAGATATTTGGAAATTTTTTTTTTTTGCCAGACGGCCGAAGGCCGACGTAAACTTTTCGCCATAGACACTTTTCGTCTACCGCCACTCCTCGATTTACGGCGACCGTTTCCGTTCGGCCGATTTCTAGCTGTTTTTCATTTTTATTTAGCCTAAATCGCGCGTTTTCGCTCGCCGCTCCGCCATTTTGAGAGCCAAAATTATTTTTATACATTTCGGCGACGGCCCGCGGCTGACCGCATCGCCGGGCGTACTTTATAAATTTTTCCCGCTTTTAGTTTTTTCGCAAAACTCGAAAAAGTGAATTTCGTTTTTTTCACTTTTCCTCCGCCGCTCGGAGAGATATATTTTTTTTTTACCACTCAATTTGCGGGAAACGATCGCCCGGAATTTATTAGCGAGTATGCAGACTCCCATCTCTTCATTTGGATCTTTAAAATGTAAAAAAACTTTTTTTTTTTTTTGAAAAACGCACGGACCTACCTAGATGCGCCGAAAATGCGAAAAAACTGACACTTTATGCCCCGTTAACTGAAATCTCGCGGCCGCGCAAAACAAATGAAACACGGTTTTTTCCATATTGACAGCGAACGAATGACAAACTCTGCGATTTATAAAAAATGTCGATTTTCACATGAAAAAATGTACATTTTTTTATTAGAAAAGCGTCTCTATACACTATTCGGTACTAGCGGTACATGAGAAAACCCCTTATTTATGTAAAAATCTTTGCGTTTATGCTCCCTGAAGGATAATATATACCCGATACGAATTAAAAATAGTATTTTTAATAAATTATGTTTAAATATTATATCATGTCCATGTAAAAATGTCCATTTTCACGTGAGAAATGAAACATTTGAAAATTATTTCTACACTCTATGTAACATTGAGCTTATTTAATAAATATTGTAATAATACAGGTAACGGTTCATTCGACCACCTTGAAGCGAAATATGTGACGAATCCGAATTAAAAAGAGTATTTTTATTTAAATATGTACATTGACATTTTACGACATTTTAATTAATAAATGTTTTAAATGAAATTTAATAATTAATTTGTGCGCATTTTTTACAAATTTGACATACAGATGTCGCTATACATGCATTTTCAGAAAAATAAATATATTAAAATTTTGGTATGGAAAATATGATTACAGATTATGAGATTTTCTACTATTAATATTTTTCTAATAAATATAATTTATTTTCCACAAAAGGGTGAGGAATATTTTAAATGTTTTTTATTTCATTTTTATCAAAAATGTCAATTTTCACGTGAGAAATGAAACATTTGAAAATTGTCTCTACACTCTATTGTACATTAGGCTTATTAAATAAATATTGAAATAATACAGGTAACGGTTCATTCGACCACCTTGAAGCGAAATATGTGACGAATCCGAATTAAAAAGAGTATTTTTATTTAAATATGTACATTGACATTTTGCTTTTTTCTCTAGGTTATCTTTACCGCCGAATAAAACGATTTTTCGGTAGAAATGTATTTATTTTATTAAAGAAAATTACTTTTTTAAATTTATGGCGTCTTATAGCCTTTTCAGAATATTAATAAATGTTATAGATAATAAACGAAATTTAATAATTAATTTGCCGCGTATCCATGTGCATTTTTTACAAATTTGACAACAGATGTCACTAACCATGCCTTTTCAGAAAAATAAATATATTAAATAATTTTGGTATGGAAAATATGTTTACAGATTATGAGATTTTCTACTATTAATATTTTTCTAATAAATATAATTTATTTTCCACAAAAGGGTGAGGAATATTTTAAATGTTTTTTTTTTATGTAAACAATTTTTTTTAAGTATTAGATTTTTTTAGTAAAACTTATTTTACATAGATGTCGCCATACATACCGTTTGTTTGCAGATTTTCTACCGTTAATATTTCTTAATAAATATAATTTAGTTTCCTCAAAAAGGTGGAGAATATTTTTTAATGTTAAAAAATACACGATAAAATATTTATGAATTTTAAATGTTTTTTTTTTTTATGTAAACAATTTTTTTAAGTAAAGAGCGCGAGATGCGTTTTAAATATATAGAAATTTAATACGGATAAAAAATTTCATTTACAAATTGAAATTTTTCGCGATGTTTTTTTTGTTTTTTAAACTTTTATCGATAAGAGTGCCATTTAGTAACACCTTCTTCTTTGATTTTCACAAACGACGTAGAGGATAGTGCGCCGCACAGTGCAGATAATTGGAATGCTGCCTATTATTATTTTTAAATTCAAAATAGTATGAATATTCTGAAAAGAGTGTTTTGCGTCATTCAAGTCTTATTAAACATATCGTGTTGGATATAAATATAATATGCCTTTTGGTTGGCAAATGGTGTAACGCGCAGCTAATAATTTGAATTAAAGAGATATGTGTATATATTAAAGAGACGCCTGGTTGACTGCAATTGAAATAGCATTGGCGTTAGTTTTAGTATACAACAGGAATTTATATATTATTATAGCTCTATTAATATATTTATATGAACACTGTTTTTTTTTTATTATATTGGTTAATTAAGGTGCAATTTTAATTTTTATTAATCTAATTTTCATAGTAAATTAATATAAACTGCTTACTTATTTACCATCACGCCGTTTCTCCGCGGAGGTAGGCAGAAGGATAGAGCGCCATACTCTTCTATCCTGACACAAAATTCTCGCTTCATTCACACTCATACATCTTCTTATACGAGCTAACCGATTGTCGAGGCTTCTAACAGAACCATCCTCCGTTAACTGGTTTACCTGATCGTGCCAAGTCTTCCACGGACGTCCTCTATTTCAGGTGTCATAAACACTCGATTAATCCAACAGTATCAACTGCTTACTTACTTACTTACCATCACGCCGTTTCTCCGCAAGGATAGGCAGAGAGAGGCAATAAACTTTGAAAAACACTATGAATTTGAGGATTACATTCAGGGATTAATATATTCAAACGACGAACAACAATTAATGAATTTTTACAATAAATTATATGTTTTTAAAAATAATGTTAAAAGAAATGTAGCTTTAGATAAATAGTTAATAGTCGTCTTATTCTTTAATAAATTAGGTTCAATAATTATATTTTTTATCTATTTACACGATAAAAATCAACATCATCATCATCATCATCGTTTAAATCGCCACCTTCTTTGATTTTCACAAACGACGTAGAGGATAGTACGCCGCATAGTGCAGATAATTGGAATGCTGCCTATTATTATTTTTAAATTCAAAATAGTATGAATATTCTGAAAAGAGTGTTTTGCGTCATTCAAGTCTTATTAAACATATCGTGTTGGATATAAATATAATATGCCTTTTGGTTGGCAAATGGTGTAACGCGCAGCTAATAATTTGAATTAAAGAGATATGTGTATATATTAAAGAGACGCCTGGTTGACTGCAATTGAAATAGCATTGGCGTTAGTTTTAGTATACAACAGGAATTTATGCTAGGACACCATGCAGTAAAATATAATTATAAGCATTAGTTTTGTTTAATTATGTATTAATATTATTTAACGACATGGAATGAATAAAAATTTTATGTCAATTTTAGAATAGACATAAAAATACATTTTTTCTTTATAACAAACTATGTTAGAGCATAATCCGGACTGTGAATTTCTGTCAAATATTAAAACGAAATGGATTGGCAAAATTTTCGTACATTAAAAAAATACTTTTTCAATCGATCTTTTTATGTTAAAAATATTTGGTAAGGCTTAATTTCAACTTCCAAAAAACAACGAAAGATGGCAATATGCGCTGTTTAGGAGGAAAGTATTCATTATTGTGGATACTAATACGAATAACATTAAAATATCTAAATAGAACAATAAGAGTTTGAAGATTAATTATTTAAATATACATTATTATATTACATACGTTATTATATTTTATTTTAAATAATCATTTATATTAGTTATCCAATTTGTAAGCCATCATCACTTTGCTTCTATCTCGGTATTTTACAAATACTATTTAATTATGGCGTCCAAGTATTGTAAAACGATTTTTTTATGAAACTTAACGTAAACAAGTAACAATTTAAAACAATTACGAGTAAATTAATAAGTATATGTAGTAGGTACTTTACCATAACATTAGTTCCGTTCGCATTGTAATTAATTATATATAATATTATTTTTAATATGATTATATATTTTTACTTAATTATAACAACATTGTTCGTTTGCATTTGCTTTTTATCAGTTTGATAGTGATTATCAGTTTCATTTAAATGAAATTAAACTTAAATTATTAATCGACAACCCGGTGTTTATGTAACTTTAAATAAGTACTATGGTCCAAAAGTATTATTTTTAACAAAAGTATAAATACAAACTGTGGCACCCCAGTTATTCCGAACCCGGTTAATCTGATTCTGGTTTATCCGATCCAGGTTAATCTGACCGTGGTTAATCCGACATCGGTTAATCCGACACCGGTTAATCCGTCACCGGTTAATTCGACAACGTTTAATCCGACACCGGTTAATCCGACATCGGTTAATCCGACACCGGTTAATCCGTCACCGGTTAATTCGACAACGTTTAATCCGACACCGGTTAATCCGACACCGGTTAATCCGTCATTATCATCGTTTAAATTACCACCTTCTTCTTTGATTTTCACAAACGTCGTAGAGGATAGTACGCCGCACAGTGCAGATAATTGGAATGCTGCCTATTATTATTTTTAAATTCAAATTAGTATGAATATTTTGAAAAGAGTGTTTTGCGTCATTCAAGTCTTATTAAACATATCGTGTTGGATATAAGTATAATATGCCTGAGAGTTGGCAATTGGTGTAACGCACAGCTAATAATTTGAATTAAAGAGATATGTGTATATATTAAAGAGACGCCTGGTTGACTGCAATCGAAATAGCATTGGCGTTAGTTTAAGTATACAACAGGAGTTTATATTAATGTATTTATATGAACACTTTTTTTTATTATATTGGTTAGTTTAAGTGCAATTATATTATAATTTACTTAATTTTCTCTATTATTATTATGTATGAGTATGTCTATTATTATTTTTAAATTCAAAATAGTATGAATATTGTTTTTAGACGTTCAATACTTAGTTATCTTATTATTAATTACCATCACGCCGTTTCTCCGCGGGGGTAGGCAGAGAGGATAGAGCGCCATACTCTTCTGCCTTGACACACAATTCTCGCCTCACTCACATTCATACATCTTCTCATACAAGCTCGCTGATTGTTGAGCCTTCGAACAGAACCATTCTCCGTTAACTGGTTTACCTGATCGTGCCAAGTCTTCCACTGACGTCTTCTATTTCTGGTGCCACAACCCTTGATTATATTGGTTGGTTTTTGTGCGATTTTAATTTTGAAAAATTCTACAAGTAGGTGAAAACGTAATGTATTTAAAAACATGAATTATTCCTTCTTATTCTTCTTATTTTCCTATCAAAACACTTTTTATAGTTTTATCAAGTGTGTTAAGATTTTTTTTTTCTTCTGAAAATTGACAACAAAGTACTGCGTCTCTGATACGTCTGCTGCCGGGCGGCAGCTGTGCGGGTAAGCTAGTCATATATATTAAAGTTATAAGCCCTATTTCGTGGTGTTTGCAAAAAATCACGCGGCCAACTCCGTCACACCGCGCGATCGCTTTTTAGGGGCTTTCCCGCCAGATATTTGGAAATTTTTTTTTTTTGCCAGACGGCCGAAGGCCGACGTAAACTTTTCGCCATAGACACTTTTCGTCTACCGCCACTCCTCGATTTACGGCGACCGTTTCCGTTCGGCCGATTTCTAGCTGTTTTTCATTTTTATTTAGCCTAAATCGCGCGTTTTCGCTCGCCGCTCCGCCATTTTGAGAGTCAAAATTATTTTTATACATTTCGGCGACGGCCCGCGGCCGACCGCATCGCCGGGCGTACTTTATAAATTTTTCCCGCTTTTAGTTTTTTCGCAAAACTCGAAAAAGTGAATTTCGTTTTTTTCACTTTTCCTCCGCCGCTCGGAGAGATATATTTTTTTTTTACCACTCAATTTGCGGGAAACGATCGCCCGGAATTTATTAGCGAGTATGCAGACTCCCATCTCTTCATTTGGATCTTTAAAATGTAAAAAAACATTTTTTTTTTTTTGAAAAACGCACGGACCTACCTAGATGCGCCGAAAATGCGAAAAAACTGACACTTTATGCCCCGTTAACTGAAATCTCCCGGCCGCGCAAAACAAATGAAACACGGTTTTTTCCAGAATGACAGCGAAACATTGACAAACTTTGCGATTTATAAAAAATGTCGATTTTCACATGAAAAAATGTACATTTTTTTATTAGAAAAGCGTCTCTATACACTATTCGGTACTAGCGGTACATGAGAAAACCCCTTATTTATGTAAAAATCTTTGCGTTTATGCTCCCTGAAGGATAATATATACCCGATACGAATTAAAAATAGTATTTTTAATAAATAATGTTTAAATATTATATCATGTCCATGTAAAAATGTCCATTTTCACATGAGAAATGAAACATTTGAAAATTGTCTCTACACTCTATTGTACATTAAGCTTATTAAATAAATATTGAAATAATACAGGTAACGGTTCATTCGACCACCTTGAAGCGAAATATGTGACGAATCCGAATTAAAAAGAGTATTTTTATTTAAATATGTACATTGACATTTTACGACATTTTAATTAATAAATGTTTTAAATGAAATTTAATAATTAATTTGTGCGCATTTTTTACAAATTTGACATACAGATGTCGCTATACATGCATTTTCAGAAAAATAAATATATTAAATAATTTTGGTATGGTAAATATGATTACAGATTATGAGATTTTCTACTATTAATATTTTTCTAATAAATATAATTTATTTTCCACAAAAGGGTGAGGAATATTTTAAATGTTTTTTTTTTCATTTTAATCAAAAATGTCAATTTTCACGTGAGAAATGAAACATTTGAAAATTGTCTCTACACTCTATTGTACATTAGGCTTATTAAATAAATATTGAAATAATACAGGTAACGGTTCATTCGACCACCTTGAAGCGAAATATGTGACGAATCCGAATTAAAAAGAGTATTTTTATTTAAATATGTACATTGACATTTTGCTTTTTTCTCTAGGTTATCTTTACCGCCGAATAAAACGATTTTTCGGTAGAAATGTATTTATTTTATTAAAGAAAATTACTTTTTTAAATTTATGGCGTCTTATAGCCTTTTCAGAATATTAATAAATGTTTTAAATGAAAATCTAATTTAATAATTAATTTGCCGCGGTAAACGTGTGCATTTTTTACAAATTTGACATACAGATGTCGCTATACATGCATTTTCAGAAAAATAAATATATTAAATAATTTTGGTATGGAAAATATGTTTACAGATTATGAGATTTTCTACTATTAATATTTTTCTAATAAATATAATTTATTTTCCACAAAAGGGTGAGGAATATTTTAAATGTTTTTTTTTATGTAAACAATTTTTTTTAAGTATTAGATTTTTTAGTAAAACTTATTTTACATAGATGTCGCCATACATACCGTTTGTTTGCAGATTCTCTACCGTTAATATTTCTTAATAAATATAATTTAGTTTCCAATCCAACAGTATCAACTGCTTACTTACTTACTTACCATCACGCCGTTTCTCCGCAAGGATAGGCAGAGAGAGGCAATAAACTTTGAAAAACACTATGAATTTGAGGATTACATTCAGGGATTAATATATTCAAACGACGAACAACAATTAATGAATTTTTACAATAAATTATATGTTTTTAAAAATAATGTTAAAAGAAATGTAGCTTTAGATAAATAGTTAATAGTCGTCTTATTCTTTAATAAATTAGGTTCAATAATTATATTTTTTATCTATTTACACGATAAAAATCAACATCATCATCATCATCATCATCGTTTAAATCGCCACCTTCTTTGATTTTCACAAACGACGTAGAGGATAGTACGCCTCACAATGCAGATAATTGGAATGCTGCCTATTATTATTTTTAAATTCAAAATAGTATGAATATTTTGAAAAGAGTGTTTTGCGTCTTTCAAGTCTTAATAAACATATCGTGTTTGTAATATTTTTTAAGTAATGTCGATTTTAAGATTATTATTTATTTAAATGGGTATAAATATAATACGCCAGTGAGTCGGCAATAGGTGTAACGCACAGCTAATAATTTGAATTAAAGAGATACCCCGTGGACACATAATGATTTTGTCTGTGAGTTTTAGTTGAGTACTCATGTTTTTAAACCTTCTGGAGAATAACAAAAGTGTACTGTTTCTATCTCACGTGTGTTTGTCATATCGTTTTTATATAGAAATTACGGTTTTAATAATAAAATTTTCGAGTATAAATGAGTAACGCCTGGTTGACTGCAATTGAAATAGCATTGGCGTTAGTTTTAGTATACAACAGGAATTTATATATTATTATAGCTCTATTAATATATTTATATGAACACTGGTTTTTTTTTATTATATTGGTTAATTAAGGTGCAATTTTAATTTTTATTAATCTAATTTTCATAGTAAATTAATATAAACTGCTTACTTATTTACCATCACGCCGTTTCCCCGCGGAGGTAGGCAGAAGGATAGAGCGCCATACTCTTCTATCCTGACACAAAATTCTCGCTTCATTCACACTCATACATCTTCTTATACGAGCTAACCGATTGTCGAGGCTTCTAACAGAACCATCCTCCGTTAACTGGTTTACCTGATCGTGCCAAGTCTTCCACGGACGTCCTCTATTTCAGGTGTCATAAACACTCGATTAATCCAACAGTATCAACTGCTTACTTACTTACTTACCATCACGCCGTTTCCCCGCAAGGATAGGCAGAGAGAGGCAATAAACTTTGAAAAACACTATGAATTTGAGGATTACATTCAGGGATTAATATATTCAAACGACGAACAACAATTAATGAATTTTTACAATAAATTATATGTTTTTAAAAATAATGTTAAAAGAAATGTAGCTTTAGATAAATAGTTAATAGTCGTCTTATTCTTTAATAAATTAGGTTCAATAATTATATTTTTTATCTATTTACACGATAAAAATCAACATCATCATCATCATCATCATCGTTTAAATCGCCACCTTCTTTGATTTTCACAAACGACGTAGAGGATAGTACGCCGCATAGTGCAGATAATTGGAATGCTGCCTATTATTATTTTTAAATTCAAAATAGTATGAATATTCTGAAAAGAGTGTTTTGCGTCATTCAAGTCTTATTAAACATATCGTGTTGGATATAAATATAATATGCCTTTTGGTTGGCAAATGGTGTAACGCGCAGCTAATAATTTGAATTAAAGAGATATGTGTATATATTAAAGAGACGCCTGGTTGACTGCAATTGAAATAGCATTGGCGTTAGTTTTAGTATACAACAGGAATTTATGCTAGGACACCATGCAGTAAAATATAATTATAAGCATTAGTTTTGTTTAATTATGTATTAATATTATTTAACGACATGGAATGAATAAAAATTTTATGTCAATTTTAGAATAGACATAAAAATACATTTTTTCTTTATAACAAACTATGTTAGAGCATAATCCGGACTGTGAATTTCTGTCAAATATTAAAACGAAATGGATTGGCAGAATTTTCATACATTAAAAAATTTATTTTCAATCGATCTTTTTATGTTAAAAAAATTTGGTCAGCTTTAATTTAAACTTCATAAAAACAACGATAAATGGCAATTACATTAGTTATCCAATTTGTAAGCCATCTTCACTTTGCCTCTATCTCGGTATTTTACAAATATTATTTAATTATGGCGTCCAATTATTGTAAAACGATTTTTTTTATGAAACTTAACGTAAACAAGTAACAATTTAAAACAATTACGAGTAAATTAATAAGTATATGTAGTAGGTACTTTACCATAACATTAGTTCCATTCGCATTGTAATTCATTATAATGTTTGGAAATGTCCATCATGTTTGATTTTTCGTTATTATTTTTAATATGATTATATATTTTTACTTAATTTTAACAATATTGTTCGTATGCATTTGCTTTTTATTAGTTTGATAGTGATTATCATTTTCATTTAAATAAAATAAAACTTAGATTATTTATCGACAATCCGGTGTTTATGTAACTTTAAATAAGTACTATGGTCCATGTGTGTATATATTATTATACAGAGATATTAATAGTACTTTCTGAAAGGGGATGACGTCAGCGTCTCTAAATGTTCATTCTATATCATGTGTCTATTAATTTGAATATATACTCTTTCTATTTTGTTTTATTTGTATATAGGTATATTTACTACAGTGCAATCTGAATAATATTGTCAATCGGTTATCGTTATTTTAATCAGTCGGTCCCAAAACACTGTATATAAAATTTATTAAAAATAATCTGCTTATTATAATCAAACTTCAGTTATTGATGTAAAAGATGAAGGAAATTCCTACAAAATGACCCTTACTGATGATGACAAAAGAGAGTGAATGCAACACGCACACAGAAGATATTTCAGAAGCTTCTCCAACGTATGTCCAGATGCAAGATTCGCAACAAATTCTTTGACGTGGTGTTTATACAGAGCAATAAACTTTGAAAAACACTATGAATTTGAGGATTACATTCAGGGATTAATATATTCAAACGACGAACAACAATTAATGAATTTTTACAATAAATTATATGTTTTTAAAAATAATGTTAAAAGAAATGTAGCTTTAGATAAATAGTTAATAGTCGTCTTATTCTTTAATAAATTAGGTTCAATAATTATATTTTTTATCTATTTACACGATAAAAATCAACATCATCATCATCATCGTTTAAATCGCCACCTTCTTTAATTTTCACAAACGACGTAGAGGATAGTACGCCGCATAGTGCAGATAATTGGAATGCTGCCTATTATTATTTTTAAATTCAAAATAGTATGAATATTTTGAAAAGAGTGTTTTGCGTCTTTCAAGTCTTAATAAACATATCGTGTTTGTAATATTTTTTAAGTAACGTCGATTTTAAGATTATTATTTATTTAAATGGGTATAAATATAATACGCCAGTGAGTCGGCAATAGGAGTAACGCACAGCTAATAATTTGAATTAAAGAGATACCCCGTGGACACATAATGATTTTGTCTGTGAGTTTTAGTTGAGTACTCATGTTTTTAAACCTTCTGAAGAATGACAAAAGTGTACTGTTTATATCTCACATGTGTTTGTCAAATCGTTTTTATATAGAAATTACAGTTTTAATAATAAAATTTTCGAGTATAAATGAGTAACGCCTGGTTGACTGCAATTGAAATAGCATTGGCGTTAGTTTTAGTATACAACAGGAATTTATATATTTTAATAGTTCTATTAATGTATTTATATGAACACTGGTTTTTTTGATTATATTGGTTAGTTTAAGTGCGATATTAATTTACTTAGTTTTCTTAGTAAATAAGTATAAACTGCTACTTACTTACTTACCATCACGCCGTTTCTTCGCGGGGGTAAGCAGAGAAGATAGAGCGCCGTACTCTTCTGTCCTGACACAATTCTCGCCTCATTCACACTCATACGTCTTCTCATACAAGCTAACCGATTGTCGAGGCTTCTAAAAGAACCATCCTCCGTTAACTGGTTTACCTGATCGTGCCAAGTCTTCCACGGATGTCTTCTATTTCTGGTGCCAAAACACTTGATTATATTGGTTAGATTAAGTGCGATTTTAATTTTGAAAAATTCTACAAGTAGGTGAATACGTAATGTATTTAAAAACATGAATTATTCATTCTTCTTCTTCTTATTTTCCTACCAAAACACTTATTATAGTTTTATTAAGTGTGTTAGGATTTTTTTTTCTGCAAATTGACAACAGAGTACTGCGTCTCTGATACGCCTGCTGCCGGGCGGCAGCTGTGCGGGTAAGCTAGTCATATATATTAAAGTTATAAGCCCTATTTCGTGGTGTTTGCAAAAAATCACGCGGCCAACTCCGTCACACCGCGCGATCGCTTTTTAGGGGCTTTCCCGCCAGATATTTGGAAATTTTTTTTTTTTGCCAGACGGCCGAAGGCCGACGTAAACTTTTCGCCATAGACACTTTTCGTCTACCGCCACTCCTCGATTTACGGCGACCGTTTCCGTTTGGCCGATTTCTAGCTGTTTTTCATTTTTATTTAGCCTAACTTTTACATTTTCGCTCACAACTCTGGGAATTTAAAAGCGATAATTATTTTTAAATATTCGGGCGACGGCCCGCGGCCGACCGCATCGCCGGGCGTACTTTATAAATTTTTCCCGCTTTTAGTTTTTTCGCAAAACTCGAAAAAGTGAATTTCATTTTTTTCACGTTTTCTCCATAACCTTTGGATGAATTAATTATTTTTATATTTTAGGAGATAGATCGAGACGCTCCAGAATTTATTTCAAAGATAACAAACTCCTATAATTTAACCGACGTCTTTTAAATGTAAAAAACGCGAAAAAAAATGTGAAAATTTTATCAGAGTACCTAAAATTGTAAAATTATTAACACGACTTACCCCAAATACCGGTTGTCGAAATTTTTCTCAAGTCTATGGCCATAACTCGAAGGCCGTAACGAATTCTTATTCGCCGGACAATTTGATTCGTCGACGAAATTCGGCCTTCCATTGGCTGGACAAATTGATTGGTCCTCAAGCTTGCAGTTCATTCGCCGAAAAAATTTATTGGGCGTTGGTATTTTTTTATTGGTTATAATAATATTCACGCAAAATGGGCGCTAATTATATTATTGATAACAGCTGTTTATGTCAAATTTTTTTAACCTAA
Source organism: Eubasilissa regina (assembly GCA_022840565.1). Classification (NCBI taxonomy): domain Eukaryota; kingdom Metazoa; phylum Arthropoda; class Insecta; order Trichoptera; family Phryganeidae; genus Eubasilissa; species Eubasilissa regina. The sequence goes on from JAINEB010000025.1 coordinate 19,461,936, forward strand.
AATATAGTTTGACAGTTGTGTCAAGACGGCCATGCTGACGTTTTGACTTACGAAATGAATTCGATAGAGGGCAGTAATATGTGGAATTGGTATTATAGGTTTTTTGAATATATTAGTTAGTTTAAGAGCGATTTTAATTTTTTTAAATGCTATTGATAGCTAAATTTATATTAATTTATTTAGTAAAAATTAATTTATTATTTAAACACACTACTAAATGTATTGATGATTTTAATTATTTTTTAGAGTTAATTAATTTTTTTACGGAAAAGAATTATACCGAGAAAAATTATATTTTTTCTCTTGGGTTGCCAGCTATGCTGGCTATGCTTGCCGTTAGAAGCATCGCCGATTGTCGAGGCTTCTAACGGAACCATCCTCCGTTAACTGGTTTACCTGATCGTGCCAAGTCTTCTACGGACGTCCTCTATTTCAGGTGCCAACAACACTTACTTACTTACCATCACGCCGTTTCTCCGCAGGGGTAGGCAGAGAGGATAGAGCGCCATACTCTTCTGTCCTGACACAAAATTTTCGCCTCATTCACACTCATACATATTCTCATACAAGCTAACCGATTGTCGAGGCTTCTAACAGAACCATCCTCCGTTAACTGGTTTACCTGATCGTGCCAAGTCTTCCACAGACGTCCTCTATTTCAGGAGTCATAAACACTCGATTAATCCAACAGTATCAACTTCTTACTTACTTACTTACTTACCATCATGCCGTTTCCCCGCAAAGATAGGCAGAGAGGATAGAGCGCCATACTCTTCTCTCCTGACACACAATTTTCGTCTCATTTACATTCATACATCTTCTCATACAAGCTAACCGATTGTCGAGGCTTCTAACAGAACCATCCTCCGTTAACTGGTTTACCTGATCGTGCCAAGTCTTCCACAAAATAAATAAAATATTTATGAATTAATTTTAAATGTTTTTTTTTTATGTAAACATTTTTTTGAAATACAGCGCTTGAAAAGTCGTTGAAATACGTTGAAATTTCTTAAGAATAAGAAAGTCCATTTTAAAATTGAAATTTTTTCGCGATGTTTTTTTTTTATGGCCGGCCAATGTTTTGTAAAAATATGTTTTTTAAACTTTTATCGATAAGAGTGGTATTTTCAGTGCCGTTCATTGGACGAGTGATCCGATTCGTCCATAACCCTGGCCGTTTATTGGCGGAAGGCATTGATTGGTTTAAAGATATAGTAATATTCATGCATTGGTTATAATAATATTCATGCAAGATGGCCGCTAATTATATTATTGATAACAGCTGTTTCATATAAAAAAAAATTAAAAATTGGTATTATAGGTGCGTTAAGTGCGATTTTAATTTTTTTAAATGCTATTGATAGCTAAATTTATATTAATTTATTTAATAAAAATTAATTTATTATTTAAACACACTTTATGGTTTTATTAAATATATTGATGATTAAAAATATTATTTTTAACAAAAATATTATTTATAACAAAAGTATAAATACAAACTGTGGCACCCCGGTTATTCCGAACCCGGTTAATCTGATTCTGGTTAATCCGATCCAGGTTAATCTGACCGTGGTTAATCCGACATCGGTTAATCCGACACCGGTTAATCCGTCACCGGTTAATTCGACAATGGTTAATCAGACACCGGTTAATCCGACACCGGTTAATCCGACACCGGTTAATCCGACACCGGTTAATCCGACACCGGTTAATCCGTCACCGGTTAATTCGACAATGGTTAATCCGACACCGGTTAATTCGACAATGGTTAATCCGACACCGGTTAAACCGACACCGGTTAATCCGACACCGGTTAATCCGACGTCGGTTGATCGGACACCGGTTAATCCGTCACCGGTTAATTCGACAATGGTTAATTCGACAATGGTTAATCCGACACCGGTTAATCCGACACCGGTTAATCCGACACCGGTTAATTCGACAATGGTTAATCCGACACCGGTTAAACCGACACCGGTTAATCCGACACCGGTTAATCCGACACCGGTTAATCCGACACCGGTTAATTCGACAATGGTTAATCCGACACCGGTTAATTCGACAATGGTTAATCCGACACCGGTTAATCCGACACCGGTTAATCCGACACCGGTTAATCCGACACCGGTTAATCCGACACCGGTTAATCCGACACCGGTTAATTCGACAATGGTTAATCCGACACCGGTTAATCCGACACCGGTTAATCCGACACCGGTTAAACCGACACCGGTTAATCCGTCACCGGTTAATTCGACAATGGTTAATCCGACACCGGTTAATTCGACAATGGTTAATCCGACACCGGTTAAACCGACACCGGTTAATCCGACACCGGTTAATCCGACGTCGGTTGATCGGACACCGGTTAATCCGTCACCGGTTAATTCGACAATGGTTAATTCGACAATGGTTAATCCGACACCGGTTAATCCGACACCGGTTAATCCGACACCGGTTAATCCGACACCGGTTAATCCGACACCGGTTAATCCGACACCGGTTAATTCGACAATGGTTAATCCGACACCGGTTAAACCGACACCGGTTAATCCGACACCGGTTAATTCGACAATGGTTAATCCGTCACCGGTTAATCCGACACCGGTTAATCCGACACCGGTTAATTCGACAATGGTTAATCCGACACCGGTTAATTCGACAATGGTTAATCCGACACCGGTTAATCCGACACCGGTTAATTCGACAATGGTTAATCCGACACCGGTTAAACCGACACCGGTTAATCCGACACCGGTTAATCCGACAATGGTTAATCCGACACCGGTTAATTCGACAATGGTTAATCCGACACCGGTTAATCCGACACCGGTTAATCCGACACCGGTTAATCCGACGTCGGTTAATCCGACACCGGTTAATCCGTCACCGGTTAATCCGACACCGGTTAATCCGACACCGGTTAATCCGTCATTATCATCGTTTAAATTACCACCTTCTTCTTTGATTTTCACAAACGTCGTAGAGGATAGTACGCCGCACAGTGCAGATAATTGGAATGCTGCCTATTATTATTTTTAAATTCAAATTAGTATGAATATTTTGAAAAGAGTGTTTTGCGTCATTCAAGTCTTATTAAACATATCGTGTTGGATATAAGTATAATATGCCTGAGAGTTGGCAATTGGTGTAACGCACAGCTAATAATTTGAATTAAAGAGATATGTGTATATATTAAAGAGACGCCTGGTTGACTGCAATCGAAATAGCATTGGCGTTAGTTTTAGTATACAACAGGAGTTTATATATTATTATAGCTCTATTATTGTATTTATATGAACACTTTTTTTTATTATATTGGTTAGTTTAAGTGCGATTTTTTTTAATTTACTTAATTTTCTCTATTATTATTATGTATGAGTATGTCTATTATTATTTTTAAATTCAAAATAGTATGAATATTGTTTTTAGACGTTCAATACTTAGTTATCTTATTATTAATAACCATCACGCCGTTTCTCCGCGGGGGTAGGCAGAGAGGATAGAGCGCCATACTCTTCTGCCTTGACACACAATTCTCGCCTCACTCACATTCATACATATTCTCATACAAGCTAACCGATTGTCGAGGCTTCTAACAGAACCATCCTCCGTTAACTGGTTTACCTGATCGTGCCAAGTCTTCCACAGACGTCCTCTATTTCAGGAGTCATAAACACTCGATTAATCCAACAGAATCAACTTCTTACTTACTTACTTACTTACCATCATGCCGTTTCCCCGCAAAGATAGGCAGAGAGGATAGAGCGCCATACTCTTCTCTCCTGACACACAATTTTCGTCTCATTTACATTCATACATCTTCTCATACAAGCTAACCGATTGTCGAGGCTTCTAACAGAACCATCCTCCGTTAACTGGTTTACCTGATCGTGCCAAGTCTTCCACAAAATAAATAAAATATTTATGAATTAATTTTAAATGTTTTTTTTTTATGTAAACATTTTTTTGAAATACAGCGCTTGAAAAGTCGTTGAAATACGTTGAAATTTCTTAAGAATAAGAAAGTCCATTTTAAAATTGAAATTTTTTCGCGATGTTTTTTTTTATGGCCGGCCAATGTTTTGTAAAAATATGTTTTTTAAACTTTTATCGATAAGAGTGGTATTTTCAGTGCCGTTCATTGGACGAGTGATCCGATTCGTCCATAACCCTGGCCGTTTATTGGCGGAAGGCATTGATTGGTTTAAAGATATAGTAATATTCATGCATTGGTTATAATAATATTCATGCAAGATGGCCGCTAATTATATTATTGATAACAGCTGTTTCATATAAAAAAAAATTAAAAATTGGTATTATAGGTGCGTTAAGTGCGATTTTAATTTTTTTAAATGCTATTGATAGCTAAATTTATATTAATTTATTTAATAAAAATTAATTTATTATTTAAACACACTTTATGGTTTTATTAAATATATTGATGATTAAAAATATTATTTTTAACAAAAATATTATTTATAACAAAAGTATAAATACAAACTGTGGCACCCCGGTTATTCCGAACCCGGTTAATCTGATTCTGGTTAATCCGATCCAGGTTAATCTGACCGTGGTTAATCCGACATCGGTTAATCCGACACCGGTTAATCCGTCACCGGTTAATTCGACAATGGTTAATCAGACACCGGTTAATCCGACACCGGTTAATCCGACACCGGTTAATCCGACACCGGTTAATCCGACACCGGTTAATCCGACACCGGTTAATCCGTCACCGGTTAATTCGACAATGGTTAATCCGACACCGGTTAATTCGACAATGGTTAATCCGACACCGGTTAAACCGACACCGGTTAATCCGACACCGGTTAATCCGACGTCGGTTGATCGGACACCGGTTAATCCGTCACCGGTTAATTCGACAATGGTTAATTCGACAATGGTTAATCCGACACCGGTTAATCCGACACCGGTTAATCCGACACCGGTTAATTCGACAATGGTTAATCCGACACCGGTTAAACCGACACCGGTTAATCCGACACCGGTTAATCCGACACCGGTTAATCCGACACCGGTTAATTCGACAATGGTTAATCCGACACCGGTTAATCCGACACCGGTTAATCCGACACCGGTTAATCCGACACCGGTTAATTCGACAATGGTTAATCCGACACCGGTTAATCCGACACCGGTTAATCCGACACCGGTTAAACCGACGTCGGTTGATCGGACACCGGTTAATCCGTCACCGGTTAATCCGACACCGGTTAATCCGACACCGGTTAATTCGACAATGGTTAATCCGACACCGGTTAATTCGACAATGGTTAATCCGACACCGGTTAATCCGACACCGGTTAATTCGACAATGGTTAATCCGACACCGGTTAAACCGACAATGGTTAATCCGTCACCGGTTAATTCGACAATGGTTAATCCGACACCGGTTAATCCGACACCGGTTAATCCGACACCGGTTAATCCGACACCGGTTAATTCGACAATGGTTAATCCGACACCGGTTAAACCGACACCGGTTAATCCGACACCGGTTAATCCGACACCGGTTAATCCGACACCGGTTAATTCGACAATGGTTAATCCGACACCGGTTAATCCGACACCGGTTAATCCGACACCGGTTAATTCGACAATGGTTAATCCGTCACCGGTTAATTCGACAATGGTTAATCCGACACCGGTTAATCCGACACCGGTTAATCCGACACCGGTTAATCCGACACCGGTTAATCCGACGTCGGTTAATCCGACACCGGTTAATCCGTCACCGGTTAATCCGACACCGGTTAATCCGACACCGGTTAATCCGTCATTATCATCGTTTAAATTACCACCTTCTTCTTTGATTTTCACAAACGTCGTAGAGGATAGTACGCCGCACAGTGCAGATAATTGGAATGCTGCCTATTATTATTTTTAAATTCAAATTAGTATGAATATTTTGAAAAGAGTGTTTTGCGTCATTCAAGTCTTATTAAACATATCGTGTTGGATATAAGTATAATATGCCTGAGAGTTGGCAATTGGTGTAACGCACAGCTAATAATTTGAATTAAAGAGATATGTGTATATATTAAAGAGACGCCTGGTTGACTGCAATCGAAATAGCATTGGCGTTAGTTTTAGTATACAACAGGAGTTTATATATTATTATAGCTCTATTATTGTATTTATATGAACACTTTTTTTTATTATATTGGTTAGTTTAAGTGCGATTTTTTTTTAATTTACTTAATTTTCTCTATTATTATTATGTATGAGTATGTCTATTATTATTTTTAAATTCAAAATAGTATGAATATTGTTTTTAGACGTTCGATACTTATTTATCTTATTATTAATTACCATAACGCCGTTTCTCCGCGGGGGTAGGCAGAGAGGATAGAGCGCCATACTCTTCTGTCTTGACACACAATTCTCGCCTCACTTACATTCATACATCTTCTCATACAAGCTCGCTGATTGTTGAGCCTTCGAACAGAACCATCCTCCGTTAACTGGTTTACCTGATCGTGCCAAGTCTTCCACGGACGTCTTCTATTTCTGGTGCCACAACACTTGATTATATTGGTTAGTTTTTGTACGATTTTAATTTTGAAAAATTCTACAAGTAGGTGAATACGTAATGTATTTAAAACATGAATTATTCCTTCTTATTCTTCTTATTTTCCTATCAAAACACTTTTTATAGTTTTATTAAGTGTGTTAAGATTTTTTTTTTCTTCTGAAAATTGACAACAGAGTACTGCGTCTCTGATACGTCTGCTGCCGGGCGGCAGCTGTGCGGGTAAGCTAGTCATATATATTAAAGTTATAAGCCCTATTTCGTGGTGTTTGCAAAAAATCACGCGGCCAACTCCGTCACACCGCGCGATCGCTTTTTAGGGGCTTTCCCGCCAGATATTTGGAAATTTTTTTTTTTTGCCAGACGGCCGAAGGCCGACGTAAACTTTTCGCCATAGACACTTTTCGTCTACCGCCACTCCTCGATTTACGGCGACCGTTTCCGTTCGGCCGATTTCTAGCTGTTTTTCATTTTTATTTAGCCTAAATCGCGCGTTTTCGCTCGCCGCTCCGCCATTTTGAGAGTCAAAATTATTTTTATACATTTCGGCGACGGCCCGCGGCCGACCGCATCGCCGGGCGTACTTTATAAATTTTTCCCGCTTTTAGTTTTTTCGCAAAACTCGAAAAAGTGAATTTCATTTTTTTCACGTTTTCTCCGTAACCTTTGGATGAATTAATTATTTTTATATTTTAGGAGATAGATCGAGACGCTCCAGAATTTATTTCAAAGATAACAAACTCCTATAATTTAACCGACGTCTTTTAAATGTAAAAAACGCGAAAAAAAATGTGAAAATTTTATCAGAGTACCTAAAATTGTAAAATTATTAACACGACTTACCCCAAATACCGGTTGTCGAAATTTTTCTCAAGTCTATGGCCATAACTCGAAGGCCGTAACGAATTCTTATTCGCCGGACAATTTGATTCGTCGACGAAATTCGGCCTTCCATTGGCTGGACAAATTGATTGGTCCTCAAGCTTGCAGTTCATTCGCCGAAAAAATTTATTGGGCGTTGGTATTTTTTTATTGGTTATAATAATATTCACGCAAAATGGGCGCTAATTATATTATTGATAACAGCTGTTTATGTCAAATTTTTTTAACCTAAAATATAGTTTGACAGTAGTGTCAAGACGGCCATGCTGACGTTTTGACTTACGAAATGAATTCGATAGAGGGCAGTAATATGTGGAATTGGTATTATAGGTTTTTTGAATATATTAGTTAGTTTAAGAGCGATTTTAATTTTTTTAAATGCTATTGATAGCTAAATTTATATTAATTTATTTAATAAAAATTAATTTATTATTTAAACACTACTAAATGTATTGATGATTTTAATTATTTTTTAGAGTTAATTAATTTTTTTACGGAAAAGAATTATACCGAGAAAAATTGTATTTTTTCTCTTGGGTTGCCGGCTATGCTGGCTATGCTTGCCGTTAGAAGCATCGCCGATTGTCGAGGCTTCTAACGGAACCATCCTCCGTTAACTGGTTTACCTGATCGTGCCAAGTCTTCTACGGACGTCCTCTATTTCAGGTGCCAACAACACTTACTTACTTACCATCACGCCGTTTCTCCGCAGGGGTAGGCAGAGAGGATAGAGCGCCATACTCTTCTGTCCTGACACAAAATTTTCGCCTCATTCACACTCATACATATTCTCATACAAGCTAACCGATTGTCGAGGCTTCTAACAGAACCATCCTCCGTTAACTGGTTTACCTGATCGTGCCAAGTCTTCCACAGACGTCCTCTATTTCAGGAGTCATAAACACTCGATTAATCCAACAGTATCAACTTCTTACTTACTTACTTACTTACCATCATGCCGTTTCCCCGCAAAGATAGGCAGAGAGGATAGAGCGCCATACTCTTCTCTCCTGACACACAATTTTCGTCTCATTTACATTCATACATCTTCTCATACAAGCTAACCGATTGTCGAGGCTTCTAACAGAACCATCCTCCGTTAACTGGTTTACCTGATCGTGCCAAGTCTTCCACAAAATAAATAAAATATTTATGAATTAATTTTAAATGTTTTTTTTTTATGTAAACATTTTTTTGAAATACAGCGCTTGAAAAGTCGTTGAAATACGTTGAAATTTCTTAAGAATAAGAAAGTCCATTTTAAAATTGAAATTTTTTCGCGATGTTTTTTTTTATGGCCGGCCAATGTTTTGTAAAAATATGTTTTTTAAACTTTTATCGATAAGAGTGGTATTTTCAGTGCCGTTCATTGGACGAGTGATCCGATTCGTCCATAACCCTGGCCGTTTATTGGCGGAAGGCATTGATTGGTTTAAAGATATAGTAATATTCATGCATTGGTTATAATAATATTCATGCAAGATGGCCGCTAATTATATTATTGATAACAGCTGTTTCATATAAAAAAAAATTAAAAATTGGTATTATAGGTGCGTTAAGTGCGATTTTAATTTTTTTAAATGCTATTGATAGCTAAATTTATATTAATTTATTTAATAAAAATTAATTTATTATTTAAACACACTTTATGGTTTTATTAAATATATTGATGATTAAAAATATTATTTTTAACAAAAATATTATTTATAACAAAAGTATAAATACAAACTGTGGCACCCCGGTTATTCCGAACCCGGTTAATCTGATTCTGGTTAATCCGATCCAGGTTAATCTGACCGTGGTTAATCCGACATCGGTTAATCCGACACCGGTTAATCCGTCACCGGTTAATTCGACAATGGTTAATCAGACACCGGTTAATCCGACACCGGTTAATCCGACACCGGTTAATTCGACAATGGTTAATCCGACACCGGTTAAACCGACACCGGTTAATCCGACACCGGTTAATCCGACACCGGTTAATCCGACACCGGTTAATCCGACACCGGTTAATTCGACAATGGTTAATCCGACACCGGTTAATTCGACAATGGTTAATCCGACACCGGTTAATCCGACACCGGTTAATCCGACACCGGTTAATCCGACACCGGTTAATTCGACAATGGTTAATCCGACACCGGTTAATCCGACACCGGTTAATCCGACACCGGTTAATCCGACACCGGTTAAACCGACACCGGTTAATCCGACACCGGTTAATCCGACACCGGTTAATCCGACACCGGTTAATTCGACAATGGTTAATCCGACACCGGTTAATCCGACACCGGTTAATCCGACGTCGGTTGATCGGACACCGGTTAATCCGTCACCGGTTAATCCGACACCGGTTAATCCGACACCGGTTAATTCGACAATGGTTAATCCGACACCGGTTAATTCGACAATGGTTAATCCGACACCGGTTAATCCGACACCGGTTAATCCGACACCGGTTAATTCGACAATGGTTAATCCGACACCGGTTAAACCGACACCGGTTAATCCGACACCGGTTAATCCGACACCGGTTAATCCGACGTCGGTTGATCGGACACCGGTTAATCCGTCACCGGTTAATCCGACACCGGTTAATCCGTCACCGGTTAATTCGACAATGGTTAATCCGACACCGGTTAAACCGACACCGGTTAATCCGACACCGGTTAATTCGACAATGGTTAATCCGTCACCGGTTAATTCGACAATGGTTAATCCGACACCGGTTAATCCGACACCGGTTAATCCGACACCGGTTAATCCGACGTCGGTTAATCCGACACCGGTTAATCCGTCACCGGTTAATCCGACACCGGTTAATCCGACACCGGTTAATCCGTCATTATCATCGTTTAAATTACCACCTTCTTCTTTGATTTTCACAAACGTCGTAGAGGATAGTACGCCGCACAGTGCAGATAATTGGAATGCTGCCTATTATTATTTTTAAATTCAAATTAGTATGAATATTTTGAAAAGAGTGTTTTGCGTCATTCAAGTCTTATTAAACATATCGTGTTGGATATAAGTATAATATGCCTGAGAGTTGGCAATTGGTGTAACGCACAGCTAATAATTTGAATTAAAGAGATATGTGTATATATTAAAGAGACGCCTGGTTGACTGCAATCGAAATAGCATTGGCGTTAGTTTTAGTATACAACAGGAGTTTATATATTATTATAGCTCTATTATTGTATTTATATGAACACTTTTTTTTATTATATTGGTTAGTTTAAGTGCGATTTTTTTTTAATTTACTTAATTTTCTCTATTATTATTATGTATGAGTATGTCTATTATTATTTTTAAATTCAAAATAGTATGAATATTGTTTTTAGACGTTCGATACTTATTTATCTTATTATTAATTACCATAACGCCGTTTCTCCGCGGGGGTAGGCAGAGAGGATAGAGCGCCATACTCTTCTGTCTTGACACACAATTCTCGCCTCACTTACATTCATACATCTTCTCATACAAGCTCGCTGATTGTTGAGCCTTCGAACAGAACCATCCTCCGTTAACTGGTTTACCTGATCGTGCCAAGTCTTCCACGGACGTCTTCTATTTCTGGTGCCACAACACTTGATTATATTGGTTAGTTTTTGTACGATTTTAATTTTGAAAAATTCTACAAGTAGGTGAATACGTAATGTATTTAAAAACATGAATTATTCCTTCTTATTCTTCTTATTTTCCTATCAAAACACTTTTTATAGTTTTATTAAGTGTGTTAAGATTTTTTTTTTCTTCTGAAAATTGACAACAGAGTACTGCGTCTCTGATACGTCTGCTGCCGGGCGGCAGCTGTGCGGGTAAGCTAGTCATATATATTAAAGTCGTAACGGGTATTTCGTGGTGTTTGCAAAAAATCACGCGGCCAACTCCGTCACACCGCGCGATCGCTTTTTAGGGGCTTTCCCGCCAGATATTTGGAAATTTTTTTTTTTTGCCAGACGGCCGAAGGCCGACGTAAACTTTTCGCCATAGACACTTTTCGTCTACCGCCACTCCTCGATTTACGGCGACCGTTTCCGTTCGGCCGATTTCTAGCTGTTTTTCATTTTTATTTAGCCTAACTCGCGCTTTATCGCTCGCCGCTCCGCGATTTTGAGAGTCAAAATTATTTTTATACATTTCGGCGACGGCCCGCGGCCGACCGCATCGCCGGGCGTACTTTATAAATTTTTCCCGCTTTTAGTTTTTTCGCAAAACTCGAAAAAGTGAATTTCGTTTTTTTCACTTTTCCTCCGCCGCTCGGAGAGATATATTTTTTTTTTACCACTCAATTTGCGGGAAACGATCGCCCGGAATTTATTAGCGAGTATGCAGACTCCCATCTCTTCATTTGGATCTTTAAAATGTAAAAAAACATTTTTTTTTTTTTGAAAAACGCACGGACCTACCTAGATGCGCCGAAAATGCGAAAAAACTGACACTTTATGCCCCGTTAACTGAAATCTCCCGGCCGCGCAAAACAAATGAAACACGGTTTTTTCCAGAATGACAGCGAAACATTGACAAACTTTGCGATTTATAAAAAATGTCGATTTTCACATGAAAAAATGTACATTTTTTTATTAGAAAAGCGTCTCTATACACTATTCGGTACTAGCGGTACATGAGAAAACCCCTTATTTATGTAAAAATCTTTGCGTTTATGCTCCCTGAAGGATAATATATACCCGATACGAATTAAAAATAGTATTTTTAATAAATAATGTTTAAATATTATATCATGTCCATGTAAAAATGTCCATTTTCACGTGAGAAATGAAACATTTGAAAATTATTTCTACACTCTATGTAACATTGAGCTTATTAAATAAATATTGTAATAATACAGGTAACGGTTCATTCGACCACCTTGAAGCGAAATATGTGACGAATCCGAATTAAAAAGAGTATTTTTATTTAAATATGTACATTGACTTTTTACGACATTTTACGACTTTTTTCTCTATTTATCTTTACCGCCGAATAGAACGATATTTTGGTAGTATAATTGCTTAAATTTTTAATTTATTAAATTTAATTTCCTTAATTTATTAAATTTATGGCATCTTATAGCCTTTTCAGAATATTAATAAATGTTTTAAATGAAATTTAATAATTCATTTGTGCGCATTTTTTACAAATTTGACATACAGATGTCGCTATACATGCATTTTCAGAAAAATAAATATATTAAATAATTTTGGTATGGTAAATATGATTACAGATTATGAGATTTTCTACTATTAATATTTTTCTAATAAATATAATTTATTTTCCACAAAAGGGTGAGGAATATTTTAAATGTTTTTAATTTCATTTTAATCAAAAATGTCAATTTTCACGTGAGAAATGAAACATTTGAAAATTGTCTCTACACTCTATTGTACATTAGGCTTATTAAATAAATATTGAAATAATACAGGTAACGGTTCATTCGACCACCTTGAAGCGAAATATGTGACGAATCCGAATTAAAAAGAGTATTTTTATTTAAATATGTACATTGACATTTTGCTTTTTTCTCTAGGTTATCTTTACCGCCGAATAAAACGATTTTTCGGTAGAAATGTATTTATTTTATTAAAGAAAATTACTTTTTTAAATTTATGGCGTCTTATAGCCTTTTCAGAATATTAATAAATGTTATAGATAATAAACGAAATTTAATAATTAATTTGCCGCGTGCATTTTTTACAAATTTGACAACAGATGTCACTAACCATGCCTTTTTTCAGAAAAAAAAATATATTAAATAATTTTGGTAAGGAAAATATGTTTACAGATTATGAGATTTTCTACTATTAATATTTTTCTAATAAATATAATTTATTTTCCACAAAAGGGTGAGGAATATTTTAAATGTTTTTTTTTTTATGTAAACAATTTTTTTTAAGTATAAGATTTTTTTAGTACAACTTATTTTATAGAGATGTCGCCATACATACCGTTTGTTTGCAGATTCTCTACCGTTAATATTTCTTAATAAATATAATTTAGTTTCCTCAAAAAGGTGGAGAATATTTTTTAATGTTAAAAAATACACGATAAAATATTTATGAATTTTTAATGTTTTTTTTTTTATGTAAACAATTTTTTTAAGTGAAGAACGCGAGATGCGTTTTAAATATATAGAAATTTAATACAGATAAAAAATTTCATTTACAAATTGAAATTTTTCGCGATGTTTTTTTTGTTTTTTAAACTTTTATCGATAAGAGTGCCATTTAGTAACACCTTCTTCTTTGATTTTCACAAACGACGTAGAGGATAGTGCGCCGCACAGTGCAGATAATTGGAATGCTGCCTATTATTATTTTTAAATTCAAAATAGTATGAATATTCTGAAAAGAGTGTTTTGCGTCATTCAAGTCTTATTAAACATATCGTGTTGGATATAAATATAATATGCCTTTTGGTTGGCAAATGGTGTAACGCGCAGTTAACAATTTGAATTAAAGAGATATGTGTATATATTAAAGAGACGCCTGGTTGACTGCAATTGAAATAGCATTGGCGTTAGTTTTAGTATACAACAGGAATTTATTTATATAGCTCTATTAATGTATTTATATGAACACTGTTTTTTTTTTATTATATTGGTTAATTAAGGTGCAATTTTAATTTTTATTAATCTAATTTTCATAGTAAATTAATATAAACTGCTTACTTATTTACCATCACGCCGTTTCTCCGCGGAGGTAGGCAGAAGGATAGAGCGCCATACTCTTCTATCCTGACACAAAATTCTCGCTTCATTCACACTCATACATCTTCTTATACGAGCTAACCGATTGTCGAGGCTTCTAACAGAACCATCCTCCGTTAACTGGTTTACCTGATCGTGCCAAGTCTTCCACGGACGTCCTCTATTTCAGGTGTCATAAACACTCGATTAATCCAACAGTATCAACTGCTTACTTACTTACTTACCATCACGCCGTTTCCCTGCAAGGATAGGCAGAGAGAGGCAATAAACTTTGAAAAACACTATGAATTTGAGGATTACATTCAGGGATTAATATATTCAAACGACGAACAACAATTAATGAATTTTTACAATAAATTATATGTTTTTAAAAATAATGTTAAAAGAAATGTAGCTTTAGATAAATAGTTAATAGTCGTCTTATTCTTTAATAAATTAGGTTCAATAATTATATTTTTTATCTATTTACACGATAAAAATCAACATCATCATCATCATCATCATCGTTTAAATCGCCACCTTCTTTGATTTTCACAAACGACGTAGAGGATAGTGCGCCGCACAGTGCAGATAATTGGAATGCTGCCTATTATTATTTTTAAATTCAAAATAGTATGAATATTCTGAAAAGAGTGTTTTGCGTCATTCAAGTCTTATTAAACATATCGTGTTGGATATAAATATAATATGCCTTTTGGTTGGCAAATGGTGTAACGCGCAGTTAACAATTTGAATTAAAGAGATATGTGTATATATTAAAGAGACGCCTGGTTGACTGCAATTGAAATAGCATTGGCGTTAGTTTTAGTATACAACAGGAATTTATTTATATAGCTCTATTAATGTATTTATATGAACACTGTTTTTTTTTTATTATATTGGTTAATTAAGGTGCAATTTTAATTTTTATTAATCTAATTTTCATAGTAAATTAATATAAACTGCTTACTTATTTACCATCACGCCGTTTCTCCGCGGAGGTAGGCAGAAGGATAGAGCGCCATACTCTTCTATCCTGACACAAAATTCTCGCTTCATTCACACTCATACATCTTCTTATACGAGCTAACCGATTGTCGAGGCTTCTAACAGAACCATCCTCCGTTAACTGGTTTACCTGATCGTGCCAAGTCTTCCACGGACGTCCTCTATTTCAGGTGTCATAAACACTCGATTAATCCAACAGTATCAACTGCTTACTTACTTACTTACCATCACGCCGTTTCCCTGCAAGGATAGGCAGAGAGAGGCAATAAACTTTGAAAAACACTATGAATTTGAGGATTACATTCAGGGATTAATATATTCAAACGACGAACAACAATTAATGAATTTTTACAATAAATTATATGTTTTTAAAAATAATGTTAAAAGAAATGTAGCTTTAGATAAATAGTTAATAGTCGTCTTATTCTTTAATAAATTAGGTTCAATAATTATATTTTTTATCTATTTACACGATAAAAATCAACATCATCATCATCATCATCATCGTTTAAATCGCCACCTTCTTTGATTTTCACAAACGACGTAGAGGATAGTGCGCCGCACAGTGCAGATAATTGGAATGCTGCCTATTATTATTTTTAAATTCAAAATAGTATGAATATTCTGAAAAGAGTGTTTTGCGTCATTCAAGTCTTATTAAACATATCGTGTTGGATATAAATATAATATGCCTTTTGGTTGGCAAATGGTGTAACGCGCAGCTAATAATTTGAATTAAAGAGATATGTGTATATATTAAAGAGACGCCTGGTTGACTGCAATTGAAATAGCATTGGCGTTAGTTTTAGTATACAACAGGAATTTATATATTATTATAGCTCTATTAATATATTTATATGAACACTGTTTTTTTTTTATTATATTGGTTAATTAAGGTGCAATTTTAATTTTTATTAATCTAATTTTCATAGTAAATTAATATAAACTGCTTACTTATTTACCATCACGCCGTTTCTCCGCGGAGGTAGGCAGAAGGATAGAGCGCCATACTCTTCTATCCTGACACAAAATTCTCGCTTCATTCACACTCATACATCTTCTTATACGAGCTAACCGATTGTCGAGGCTTCTAACAGAACCATCCTCCGTTAACTGGTTTACCTGATCGTGCCAAGTCTTCCACGGACGTCCTCTATTTCAGGTGTCATAAACACTCGATTAATCCAACAGTATCAACTGCTTACTTACTTACTTACCATCACGCCGTTTCCCCGCAAGGATAGGCAGAGAGAGGCAATAAACTTTGAAAAACACTATGAATTTGAGGATTACATTCAGGGATTAATATATTCAAACGACGAACAACAATTAATGAATTTTTACAATAAATTATATGTTTTTAAAAATAATGTTAAAAGAAATGTAGCTTTAGATAAATAGTTAATAGTCGTCTTATTCTTTAATAAATTAGGTTCAATAATTATATTTTTTATCTATTTACACGATAAAAATCAACATCATCATCATCATCATCATCATCGTTTAAATCGCCACCTTCTTTGATTTTCACAAACGACGTAGAGGATAGTACGCCGCATAGTGCAGATAATTGGAATGCTGCCTATTATTATTTTTAAATTCAAAATAGTATGAATATTCTGAAAAGAGTGTTTTGCGTCATTCAAGTCTTATTAAACATATCGTGTTGGATATAAATATAATATGCCTTTTGGTTGGCAAATGGTGTAACGCGCAGCTAATAATTTGAATTAAAGAGATATGTGTATATATTAAAGAGACGCCTGGTTGACTGCAATCGAAATAGCATTGGCGTTAGTTTTAGTATACAACAGGAGTTTATATATTATTATAGCTCTATTATTGTATTTATATGAACACTTTTTTTTATTATATTGGTTAGTTTAAGTGCAATTTTTTTTTAATTTACTTAATTTTCTCTATTATTATTATGTATGAGTATGTCTATTATTATTTTTAAATTCAAAATAGTATGAATATTGTTTTTAGACGTTCGATACTTATTTATCTTATTATTAATTACCATAACGCCGTTTCTCCGCGGGGGTAGGCAGAGAGGATAGAGCGCCATACTCTTCTGTCTTGACACACAATTCTCGCCTCACTTACATTCATACATCTTCTCATACAAGCTCGCTGATTGTTGAGCCTTCGAACAGAACCATCCTCCGTTAACTGGTTTACCTGATCGTGCCAAGTCTTCCACGGACGTCTTCTATTTCTGGTGCCACAACACTTGATTATATTGGTTAGTTTTTGTACGATTTTAATTTTGAAAAATTCTACAAGTAGGTGAATACGTAATGTATTTAAAAACATGAATTATTCCTTCTTATTCTTCTTATTTTCCTATCAAAACACTTTTTATAGTTTTATTAAGTTTGTTAAGATTTTTTTCTTCTTCTGAAAATTGACAACAGAGTACTGCGTCTCTGATACGTCTGCTGCCGGGCGGCAGCTGTGCGGGTAAGCTATCCAACAGTATCAACTGCTTACTTACTTACTTACCATCACGCCGTTTCTCCGCAAGGATAGGCAGAGAGAGGCAATAAACTTTGAAAAACACTATGAATTTGAGGATTACATTCAGGGATTAATATATTCAAACGACGAACAACAATTAATGAATTTTTACAATAAATTATATGTTTTTAAAAATAATGTTAAAAGAAATGTAGCTTTAGATAAATAGTTAATAGTCGTCTTATTCTTTAATAAATTAGGTTCAATAATTATATTTTTTATCTATTTACACGATAAAAATCAACATCATCATCATCATCATCATCGTTTAAATCGCCACCTTCTTTGATTTTCACAAACGACGTAGAGGATAGTACGCCTCACAATGCAGATAATTGGAATGCTGCCTATTATTATTTTTAAATTCAAAATAGTATGAATATTTTGAAAAGAGTGTTTTGCGTCTTTCAAGTCTTAATAAACATATCGTGTTTGTAATATTTTTTAAGTAATGTCGATTTTAAGATTATTATTTATTTAAATGGGTATAAATATAATACGCCAGTGAGTCGGCAATAGGTGTAACGCACAGCTAATAATTTGAATTAAAGAGATACCCCGTGGACACATAATGATTTTGTCTGTGAGTTTTAGTTGAGTACTCATGTTTTTAAACCTTCTGGAGAATAACAAAAGTGTACTGTTTCTATCTCACGTGTGTTTGTCATATCGTTTTTATATAGAAATTACGGTTTTAATAATAAAATTTTCGAGTATAAATGAGTAACGCCTGGTTGACTGCAATTGAAATAGCATTGGCGTTAGTTTTAGTATACAACAGGAATTTATGCTAGGCCACCATGCAGTAAAATATAATTAAAAGCATTAGTTTTGTTTAATTATGTATTAATATTATTTAACGACATGGAATGAATAAAAATTTTATGTCAATTTTAGAATAGACATAAAAATACATTATTTCTTTATAACAAACTATGTTAGAGCATAATCCGGACTGTGAATTTCTGTAAAATATTAAAACGAAATGAATTGGCAGAATTTTCATACATTAAAAAATTAAAATTTTTCAATCGATCTTTTTATGTTAAAAATATTTGGTAAGGCTTAATTTCAACTTCATAAAAACAACAATAGATGGCAATTACATTAGTTATCCAATTTGTAAGCCATCTTCACTTTGCCTCTATCTCGGTATTTTACAAATATTATTTAATTATGGCGTCCAATTATTGTAAAACGATTTTTTTTATGAAACTTAACGTAAACAAGTAACAATTTAAAACAATTACGAGTAAATTAATAAGTATATGTAGTAGGTACTTTACCATAACATTAGTTCCGTTCGCATTGTAATTCATTATAATGTTTGGAAATGTCCATCATGTTTGATTTTTCGTTATTATTTTTAATATGATTATATATTTTTACTTAATTTTAACAACATTGTTCGTATGCATTTGCTTTTTATTAGTTTAATAGTGATTATCATTTTCATTTAAATAAAATAAAACTTAGATTATTTATCGACAATCCGGTGTTTATGTAACTTTAAATAAGTACTATGGTCCATGTATGTATATATTATTATACAGAGATATTAATAGTACTTTCTGAAAGGGGACGACGTCAGCGTCTCTAAATGTTCATTCTATATCATGTGTCTATTAATTTGAATATATACTCTTTCTATTTTGTTTTATTTGTATATAGGTATATTTACTACAGTGCAATCTGAATAATATTGTCAATCGGTTATCGTTATTTTAATCAGTCGGTCCCAAAACACTGTATATAAAATTTATTAAAAATAATCTGCTTATTATAATCAAACTTCAGTTATTGATGTAAAAGATGAAGGAAATTCCTACAAAATGACCCTTACTGATGATGACAAAAGAGAGTGAATGCAACACGCACACAGAAGATATTTCAGAAGCTTCTCCAACGTATGTCCAGATGCAAGATTCGCAACAAATTCTTTGACGTGGTGTTTATACAGAGCAATAAACTTTGAAAAACACTATGAATTTGAGGATTACATTCAGGGATTAATATATTCAAACGACGAACAACAATTAATGAATTTTTACAATAAATTATATGTTTTTAAAAATAATGTTAAAAGAAATGTAGCTTTAGATAAATAGTTAATAGTCGTCTTATTCTTTAATAAATTAGGTTCAATAATTTTATTTTTTATCTATTTACACGATAAAAATCAACATCATCATCATCGTTTAAATCGCCACCTTTTTTGATTTTCACAAACGACGTAGAGGATAGTACGCCGCACAGTGCAGATAATTGGAATGCTGCCTATTATTATTTTTAAATTCAAAATAGTATGAATATTTTGAAAAGAGTGTTTTGCGTCTTTCAAGTCTTAATAAACATATCGTGTTTGTAATATTTTTTAAGTAACGTCGATTTTAAGATTATTATTTATTTAAATGGGTATAAATATAATACGCCAGTGAGTCGGCAATAGGAGTAACGCACAGCTAATAATTTGAATTAAAGAGATACCCCGTGGACACATAATGATTTTGTCTGTGAGTTTTAGTTGAGTACTCATGTTTTTAAACCTTCTGGAGAATGACAAAAGTGTACTGTTTCTATCTCACATGTGTTTGTCATATCGTTTTTATATAGAAATTACGGTTTTAATAATAAAATTTTCGAGTATAAATGAGTAACGCCTGGTTGACTGCAATTGAAATAGCATTGGCGTTAGTTTTAGTATACAACAGGAATTTATATATTTTTATTGTTCTATTAATGTATTTATATGAACACTGGTTTTTTTGCTTATATTGGTTAGTTTAAGTGCGATATTAATTTACTTAGTTTTCTTAGTAAATAAGTATAAACTGCTACTTACTTACTTACCATCACGCCGTTTCTTCGCGGGGGTAAGCAGAGAAGATAGAGCGCCGTACTCTTCTGTCCTGACACAATTCTCGCCTCATTCACACTCATACGTCTTCTCATACAAGCTAACCGATTGTCGAGGCTTCTAAAAGAACCATCCTCCGTTAACTGGTTTACCTGATCGTGCCAAGTCTTCCACGGATGTCTTCTATTTCTGGTGCCAAAACACTTGATTATATTGGTTAGATTAAGTGCGATTTTAATTTTGAAAAATTCTACAAGTAGGTGAAAACGTAATGTATTTAAAAACATGAATTATTCCTTCTTATTCTTCTTATTTTCTTATCAAAACACTTTTTATAGTTTTATTAAGTGTGTTAAGATTTTTTTTTTCTTCTGAAAATTGACAACAGAGTACTGCGTCTCTGATACGTCTGCTGCCGGGCGGCAGCTGTGCGGGTAAGCTAGTCATATATATTAAAGTTATAGGCCCTATTTCGTGTTGTTTATATGTCACAACCGGCTAGGTAGTCACACCGCGCGATCGCTTTTTAGGGGCTTTCCCGCCAGATATCTGGGTATTTTTTATTTTTGCCAGACGGCCGAAGGCCGACGTAAACTTTTCGCCATAGACACTTTTTCTCCACCGCCGCTCCTCGATTTATCGCGACCGTTTCGGTTTGGCCAAATTCTAGCTATTTTATATTTTTATTTAGCCTAACTTTTACATTTTCGCTCACAACTCTGGGAATTTAAAAGCGATAATTATTTTTAAATATTCGGGCGACGGCCCGCGGCCGACCGCATCGCCGGGCGTACTTTATAAATTTTTCCCGCTTTTAGTTTTTTCGCAAAACTCGAAAAAGTGAATTTCATTTTTTTCACGTTTTCTCCGTAACCTTTGGATGAATTAATTATTTTTATATTTTAGGAGATAGATCGAGACGCTCCAGAATTTATTTCAAAGATAACAAACTCCTATAATTTAACCGACGTCTTTTAAATGTAAAAAACGCGAAAAAAAATGTGAAAATTTTATCAGAGTACCTAAAATTGTAAAATTATTAACACGACTTACCCCAAATACCGGTTGTCGAAATTTTTCTCAAGTCTATGGCCATAACTCGAAGGCCGTAACGAATTCTTATTCGCCGGACAATTTGATTCGTCGACGAAATTCGGCCTTCCATTGGCTGGACAAATTGATTGGTCCTCAAGCTTGCAGTTCATTCGCCGAAAAAATTTATTGGGCGTTGGTATTTTTTTATTGGTTATAATAATATTCACGCAAAATGGGCGCTAATTATATTATTGATAACAGCTGTTTATGTCAAATTTTTTTAACCTAAAATATAGTTTGACAGTTGTGTCAAGACGGCCATGCTGACGTTTTGACTTACGAAATGAATTCGATAGAGGGCAGTAATATGTGGAATTGGTATTATAGGTTTTTTGAATATATTAGTTAGTTTAAGAGCGATTTTAATTTTTTTAAATGCTATTGATAGCTAAATTTATATTATTTTATTTAGTAAAAATTAATTTATTATTTAAACACACTACTAAATGTATTGATGATTTTAATTATTTTTTAGAGTTAATTAATTTTTTTACGGAAAAGAATTATACCGAGAAAAATTATATTTTTTCTCTTGGGTTGCCGGCTATGCTGGCTATGCTTGCCGTTAGAAGCATCGCCGATTGTCGAGGCTTCTAACGGAACCATCCTCCGTTAACTGGTTTACCTGATCGTGCCAAGTCTTCTACGGACGTCCTCTATTTCAGGTGCCAACAACACTTACTTACTTACCATCACGCCGTTTCTCCGCAGGGGTAGGCAGAGAGGATAGAGCGCCATACTCTTCTGTCCTGACACAAAATTTTCGCCTCATTCACACTCATACATATTCTCATACAAGCTAACCGATTGTCGAGGCTTCTAACAGAACCATCCTCCGTTAACTGGTTTACCTGATCGTGCCAAGTCTTCCACAGACGTCCTCTATTTCAGGAGTCATAAACACTCGATTAATCCAACAGTATCAACTTCTTACTTACTTACTTACTTACCATCATGCCGTTTCCCCGCAAAGATAGGCAGAGAGGATAGAGCGCCATACTCTTCTCTCCTGACACACAATTTTCGTCTCATTTACATTCATACATCTTCTCATACAAGCTAACCGATTGTCGAGGCTTCTAACAGAACCATCCTCCGTTAACTGGTTTACCTGATCGTGCCAAGTCTTCCACAAAATAAATAAAATATTTATGAATTAATTTTAAATGTTTTTTTTTTATGTAAACATTTTTTTGAAATACAGCGCTTGAAAAGTCGTTGAAATACGTTGAAATTTCTTAAGAATAAGAAAGTCCATTTTAAAATTGAAATTTTTTCGCGATGTTTTTTTTTATGGCCGGCCAATGTTTTGTAAAAATATGTTTTTTAAACTTTTATCGATAAGAGTGGTATTTTCAGTGCCGTTCATTGGACGAGTGATCCGATTCGTCCATAACCCTGGCCGTTTATTGGCGGAAGGCATTGATTGGTTTAAAGATATAGTAATATTCATGCATTGGTTATAATAATATTCATGCAAGATGGCCGCTAATTATATTATTGATAACAGCTGTTTCATATAAAAAAAAATTAAAAATTGGTATTATAGGTGCGTTAAGTGCGATTTTAATTTTTTTAAATGCTATTGATAGCTAAATTTATATTAATTTATTTAATAAAAATTAATTTATTATTTAAACACACTTTATGGTTTTATTAAATATATTGATGATTAAAAATATTATTTTTAACAAAAATATTATTTATAACAAAAGTATTATTTTTAACAAAAGTATAAATACAAACTGTGGCACCCCGGTTATTCCGAACCCGGTTAATCTGATTCTGGTTAATCCGATCCAGGTTAATCTGACCGTAGTTAATCCGACATCGGTTAATCCGACACCGGTTAATCCGTCACCGGTTAATTCGACAATGGTTAATCCGACACCGGTTAATCCGACACCGGTTAATCCGACACCGGTTAATTCGACAATGTTTAATCCGACACCGGTTAAACCGACACCGGTTAATCCGACACCGGTTAATCCGACGTCGGTTGATCGGACACCGGTTAATCCGTCACCGGTTAATTCGACAATGGTTAATCCGACACTGGTTAATCCGACACCGGTTAATCCGACACCGGTTAATCCGACACCGGTTAATTCGACAATGGTTAATCCGACACCGGTTAATTCGACAATGGTTAATCCGACACCGGTTAATCCGACACCGGTTAATCCGACGTCGGTTAATCCGACACCGGTTAATCCGTCACCGGTTAATCCGACACCGGTTAATCCGACACCGGTTAATCCGACACCGGTTAATCCGTCATTATCATCGTTTAAATTACCACCTTCTTCTTTGATTTTCACAAACGTCGTAGAGGATAGTACGCCGCACAGTGCAGATAATTGGAATGCTGCCTATTATTATTTTTAAATTCAAATTAGTATGAATATTTTGAAAAGAGTGTTTTGCGTCATTCAAGTCTTATTAAACATATCGTGTTGGATATAAGTATAATATGCCTGAGAGTTGGCAATTGGTGTAACGCACAGCTAATAATTTGAATTAAAGAGATATGTGTATATATTAAAGAGACGCCTGGTTGACTGCAATCGAAATAGCATTGGCGTTAGTTTTAGTATACAACATGAGTTTATATATTATTATAGCTCTATTATTGTATTTATATGAACACTTTTTTTTATTATATTGGTTAGTTTAAGTGCGATTTTTTTTTAATTTACTTAATTTTCTCTATTATTATTATGTATGAGTATGTCTATTATTATTTTTAAATTCAAAATAGTATGAATATTGTTTTTAGACGTTCGATACTTATTTATCTTATTATTAATTACCATAACGCCGTTTCTCCGCGGGGGTAGGCAGAGAGGATAGAGCGCCATACTCTTCTGTCTTGACACACAATTCTCGCCTCACTTACATTCATACATCTTCTCATACAAGCTCGCTGATTGTTGAGCCTTCGAACAGAACCATCCTCCGTTAACTGGTTTACCTGATCGTGCCAAGTCTTCCACGGACGTCTTCTATTTCTGGTGCCACAACACTTGATTATATTGGTTAGTTTTTGTACGATTTTAATTTTGAAAAATTCTACAAGTAGGTGAATACGTAATGTATTTAAAAACATGAATTATTCCTTCTTATTCTTCTTATTTTCCTATCAAAACACTTTTTATAGTTTTATTAAGTGTGTTAAGATTTTTTTTTTCTTCTGAAAATTGACAACAGAGTACTGCGTCTCTGATACGTCTGCTGCCGGGCGGCAGCTGTGCGGGTAAGCTAGTCATATATATTAAAATAATAGACCCTATTTCGCGATGTTTATATGTTTATATGTAACCGATTTTGTCACACACGTTTTGGTTAATATCTCGCTTATTAGGCGTTCTATCCGCATTCTGATATTTTTCCCAGACGTCCGAAGGTTGACTGAGTCTTTACATCTTTTTCTTTTTATTCTTCTTTTTCTCCTCTATTTGTTACAACTGTTTTAGTTTGGTGATTTTTGGAAATTTTAACTTTTTAATTAGCCTAACTTTTTTTTCATTCGCTTATAACTCTGCGAGTTTAAGAGCTAAAATCATTTTAATATTTTTTGGCAATTGCCACCGATGAGTAGTATCGTTACACACTTTTTTTTAAATTCTTCGTCTTCTAATTTTCTTATGAAACCTGATTTAGTGAAATTTCGTATTTTTCAGCTTTTCTCTGCGAATTTACGACCAAAATATAATTTTATTACATCTGTGCATACATCACAATGGAATATAATTTATTTTCGTATTTGTTAGCTTCTATCGTTTAAAATTCACCTTTAAAATCTAAAAAACGCGTAATTTTTATATGAAAAATCGACGTACCTACCTACATACAAATGAAAGAAAATGAAAAAAAAGAAAAACCTTGATATTTTCTTAATAAACGCAACACTTCATATTTTCAAGCAGCAACCGTGGGCTGTAATTGGTCAATACCCTCATTGGTTACATTTCATACATGGCTGCCTGAAAATTAAATAAACAGCTGTTTTACCTGTCATTATTGCAGTGCGTAATTTTCGCGCAATTTTTTTTTTGACGTTTCAAATGTATGACTTTATTTCGACTCGGCATTGTAATAAACAGCTGTTGATTTTCGCGCATTTTTTTATGTCAGGTATCGACATCCAGATTTCACAGCTTGCAATAGTCATAGATATTTTATATTTTCCCGCACAAGATAAAATTGATGTTTTCACTCCGGAATTCGGTTAATTGTGGTGAAATACATACAATTTTTCTATACGTTTTTTTCGATTTTTATAGGTTAGGTCTAGAATGACACAATGATGATTTTTTAAATGCGTCATTGAATTAATTATTATTTCGCAGTTGTACACGTGACTTAAGTACGTCTGCCTTACTACAGACCGGTCGAAGGAGTTAGTTCTTTTACGCGTCTGTTATTCAATATTTAAATTGAATACTTCTGGTGATAGATAAACCTGTAACTTACTTACTTACCTATCATCGCGCCGTTTCCTCGCGGGGGTAGGCAGAGGATAGAGCGCCATACTCTTCTGTCCTGACATAATTCTCGCTCATCCACATTCATACATCTTCTCATACAAGCTCGATGAGTGATGGATTATTATTCTTCTCTTTTATTTTTCTTCTTCTTTTCCTTTCAAATCACTTTTTATGATTTTATCAATGAGTATTAACAAAATGTTTGTTTTTTTTAAAACCTGGAATGATGGGTTGGTTGTGTATATCGGCTCTGTTTTTTACAATTTTAGGATGCCGAGAATAGTGGTATTTTTTTACGTGGTAAGTAATCTAACCTAACCTTTCTCAAAGATCAACACGCCTTTGACCATCTCGGGTTGTTAGTTGTGTACGTCGGCTCTGTCGCTTTTGAAAAATCGACGTACCTACCTACATACGAATAAAATGTAGAACATTTTTTTCAGACTTATTAATCAAACGCAACCGTCTATATTTCAAGCGATAATCGAAGATTCTTATTGGAGGAGCTCTGATTCGTTGATTTAAAAAATGGCCGCCTGAAAACTGTGAATGATCAGCTGTTTTACCTGTGCCATAATTTTAGCGCGCTTTTTTGACGTTTTAAATTTTCACAAAATGGTCGCTGAATAAACATCTGTTTTATGTCATTCAATTTAACCTTAAGCTATGACTTTGACGTTTCTGGTCAGCCATGTTTTTTTTGAGCCATGAAATGAATTCGATAGAGGTTAGTAAGATGTCGAAATGATTTTTGGGAAACGTGTAAAAATTGTACACGTGGTTAATAGGAATTTGGTTAATTATGGTGAAGTCATACATTATACTTAGAAAAATTTTCTGTACGTTTTTTTGGATTTTTATAGGTTATGTCTAGAATGACACAATGATGATTTTTTAAAAGCGTAATTGAATTAATTATTATTTCGCAGTTGTACACGTGACTTAAATATGCCTGTCTTACTACAGACCGGTCGAAGGAGTTAGTTCTTTTACGCGTCTGTTATTCAATATTTAAATAGAACAGTTCTGGTGATAGATAAACCCGTAACTTACTTACCATCACACCGTTTCCGGGGTAGGCAGAGAGGATAGAGCGCCACACTCTTCTGTCCTGACACATAATTCTCGCCTCAACCACATTCATACATCTTCTCATACAAGCTCCATGAATGATGGATTATTATTCTTCTTTTTTATTTTTCTTCTTCTTTTTCTGTCAAATCACTTTTTATGGTTTTATCAATGAGTATTAACAAAATGTTTGTTTTTATTAAAACCTGGAGAGATGGGTTGATGGTTGTATATATCAGCCCTGTTTTTTACAATTTTAGGATGCCGAGAATAGTGGTGTTTTTTTTTTACGTGGTTAGTAATCTTACCTAACGCTTCTCAAAGATCAACAGGCCTTTGACCCTTTTGGGTTGTTAGTTGTGTACGTCGGGTCTATTTTTTACAATTTTGGGATACCGAGAAGTGGTATTTTTTTTAGGTGCACGGGGTGAGTCTGTGTAGCTCCTGCACAATTTCTTCACCACCCCTTAGGTTGTTGGCTATGTACGTCGGTTCTGTTTCTTCCAATTCTGGGATACCGAGAAAAGTGTTTTTTTTTTTGTTGGGTGAGATTGAAAACAGAGTACTGCGTCTCTGCAGGATACGTCTGCTACCGTGCGGTAGCTGTGCGGGCATGCTAGTCATATATATTAAAGTTATAAGCCCTATTTCGTGGTGTTTGCAAAAAATCACGCGGCCAACTCCGTCACACCGCGCGATCGCTTTTTAGGGGCTTACCCGCCAGATATTTGGAAATTTTTTTTTTTTGCCAGACGGCCGAAGGCCGACGTAAACTTTTCGCCATAGACACTTTTCGTCTACCGCCACTCCTCGATTTACGGCGACCGTTTCCGTTCGGCCGATTTCTAGCTTTTTTTCATTTTTATTTAGCCTAAATCGCGCGTTTTCGCTCGCCGCTCCGCCATTTTGAGAGCCAAAATTATTTTTATACATTTCGGCGACGGCCCGCGGCCGACCGCATCGCCGGGCGTACTTTATAAATTTTTCCCGCTTTTAGTTTTTTCGCAAAACTTGAAAAAGTGAATTTCGTTTTTTTCACTTTTCCTCCGCCGCTCGGAGAGATATATTTTTTTTTTACCACTCAATTTGCGGGAAACGATCGCCCGGAATTTATTAGCGAGTATGCAGACTCCCATCTCTTCATTTGGATCTTTAAAATGTAAAAAAACATTTTTTTTTTTTTGAAAAACGCACGGACCTACCTAGATGCGCCGAAAATGCGAAAAAACTGACACTTTATGCCCCGTTAACTGAAATCTCCCGGCCGCGCAAAACAAATGAAACACGGTTTTTTCCAGAATGACAGCGAAACATTGACAAACTTTGCGATTTATAAAAAATGTCGATTTTCACATGAAAAAATGTACATTTTTTTATTAGAAAAGCGTCTCTATACACTATTCGGTACTAGCGGTACATAAGAAAACCCCTTATTTATGTAAAAATCTTTGCGTTTATGCTCCCTGAAGGATAATATATACCCGATACGAATTAAAAATAGTATTTTTAATAAATTATGTTTAAATATTATATCATGTCCATGTAAAAATGTCTATTTTCACGTGAGAAATGAAACATTTGAAAATTATTTCTACACTCTATGTAACATTGAGCTTATTAAATAAATATTGTAATAATACAGGTAACGGTTCATTCGACCACCTTGAAGCGAAATATGTGACGAATCCGAATTAAAAAGAGTATTTTTATTTAAATATGTACATTGACATTTTGCTTTTTTCTCTAGGTTATCTTTACCGCCGAATAAAACGATTTTTCGGTAGAAATGTATTTATTTTATTAAAGAAAATTACTTTTTTAAATTTATGGCATCTTATAGCCTTTTCAGAATATTAATAAATGTTTTAAATGAAATTTAATAATTCATTTGTGCGCATTTTTTACAAATTTGACATACAGATGTCGCTATACATGCATTTTCAGAAAAATAAATATATTAAATAATTTTGGTATGGTAAATATGATTACAGATTATGAGATTTTCTACTATTAATATTTTTCTAATAAATATAATTTATTTTCCACAAAAGGGTGAGGAATATTTTAAATGTTTTTAATTTCATTTTAATCAAAAATGTCAATTTTCACGTGAGAAATGAAACATTTGAAAATTGTCTCTACACTCTATTGTACATTAGGCTTATTAAATAAATATTGAAATAATACAGGTAACGGTTCATTCAACCACCTTGAAGCGAAATATGTGACGAATCCGAATTAAAAAGAGTATTTTTATTTAAATATGTACATTGACATTTTGCTTTTTTCTCTAGGTTATCTTTACCGCCGAATAAAACGATTTTTCGGTAGAAATGTATTTATTTTATTAAAGAAAATTACTTTTTTAAATTTATGGCGTCTTATAGCCTTTTCAGAATATTAATAAATGTTATAGATAATAAACGAAATTTAATAATTAATTTGCCGCGTATCCATGTGCATTTTTTACAAATTTGACAACAGATGTCACTAACCATGCCTTTTCAGAAAAATAAATATATTAAATAATTTTGGTATGGTAAATATGATTACAGATTATGAGATTTTCTACTATTAATATTTTTCTAATAAATATAATTTATTTTCCACAAAAGGGTGAGGAATATTTTAAATGTTTTTAATTTCATTTTAATCAAAAATGTCAATTTTCACGTGAGAAATGAAACATTTGAAAATTGTCTCTACACTCTATTGTACATTAGGCTTATTAAATAAATATTGAAATAATACAGGTAACGGTTCATTCAACCACCTTGAAGCGAAATATGTGACGAATCCGAATTAAAAAGAGTATTTTTATTTAAATATGTACATTGACATTTTGCTTTTTTCTCTAGGTTATCTTTACCGCCGAATAAAACGATTTTTCGGTAGAAATGTATTTATTTTATTAAAGAAAATTACTTTTTTAAATTTATGGCGTCTTATAGCCTTTTCAGAATATTAATAAATGTTATAGATAATAAACGAAATTTAATAATTAATTTGCCGCGTATCCATGTGCATTTTTTACAAATTTGACAACAGATGTCACTAACCATGCCTTTTCAGAAAAATAAATATATTAAATAATTTTGGTATGGAAAATATGTTTACAGATTATGAGATTTTCTACTATTAATATTTTTCTAATAAATATAATTTATTTTCCACAAAAGGGTGAGGAATATTTTAAATGTTTTTTTTTTTATGTAAACAATTTTTTTAAGTATTAGATTTTTTTAGTACAACTTATTTTACAGAGATGTCACTAAACATCCCGTTTCAGAAAAAAAAATATATTAAATAATTTTGGTAAGGAAAATATGTTTACAGATTATGAGATTTTCTACTATTAATATTTTTCTAATAAATATAATTTATTTTCCACAAAAGGGTGAGGAATATTTTAAATGTTTTTTTTTTTATGTAAACAATTTTTTTAAGTATAAGATTTTTTTAGTACAACTTATTTTACAGAGATGTCGCCATACATACCGTTTGAGCCAATATTTAAAATAAATAGTAAGGCAAACATGTTTTTACAATATACTGAACAAAAAACTTAATAAATATAATTTAGTTTCCTCAAAAAGGTGGAGAATATTTTTTAATGTTAAAAAATACACGATAAAATATTTACGAATTTTAAATGTTTTTTTTTATGTAAACAATTTTTTTTAAGTGAAGAGCGCGAGATGCGTTTTAAATATATAGAAATTTAATACGGATAAAAAATTTCATTTACAAATTGAAATTTTTCGCGATGTTTTTTTTGTTATTTAAACTTTTATCGATAAGAGGTGGAGGTAGGCAGAAGGATAGAGCGCCATACTCTTCTATCCTGACACACAATTCTCGCTTCATTCACACTCATACATCTTCTTATACGAGCTAACCGATTGTCGAGGCTTCTAACAGAACCATCCTCCGTTAACTGGTTTACCTGATCGTGCCAAGTCTTCCACGGACGTCCTCTATTTCAGGTGTCATAAACACTCGATTAATCCAACAGTATCAACTGCTTACTTACTTACTTACCATCACGCCGTTTCCCCGCAAGGATAGGCAGAGAGAGGCAATAAACTTTGAAAAACACTATGAATTTGAGGATTACATTCAGGGATTAATATATTCAAACGACGAACAACAATTAATGAATTTTTACAATAAATTATATGTTTTTAAAAATAATGTTAAAAGAAATGTAGCTTTAGATAAATAGTTAATAGTCGTCTTATTCTTTAATAAATTAGGTTCAATAATTATATTTTTTATCTATTTACACGATAAAAATCAACATCATCATCATCATCATCATCGTTTAAATCGCCACCTTTTTTGATTTTCACAAACGACGTAGAGGATAGTACGCCGCACAGTGCAGATAATTGGAATGCTGCCTATTATTATTTTTAAATTCAAAATAGTATGAATATTTTGAAAACAGTGTTTTGCGTCTTTCAAGTCTTAATAAACATATCGTGTTTGTAATATTTTTTAAGTAACGTCGATTTTAAGATTATTATTTATTTAAATGGGTATAAATATAATACGCCAGTGAGTCGGCAATAGGAGTAACGCACAGCTAATAATTTGAATTAAAGAGATACCCCGTGGACACATAATGATTTTGTCTGTGAGTTTTAGTTGAGTACTCATGTTTTTAAACCTTCTGGAGAATGACAAAAGTGTACTGTTTCTATCTCACATGTGTTTGTCATATCGTTTTTATATAGAAATTACGGTTTTAATAATAAAATTTTCGAGTATAAATGAGTAACGCCTGGTTGACTGCAATTGAAATAGCATTGGCGTTAGTTTTAGTATACAACAGGAATTTATTTATTTTTATAGCTCTATTACTGTATTTATATGAACACTGGTTTTTTTGATTATATTGGTTAGTTTAAGTGCGATATTAATTTACTTAGTTTTCTTAGTAAATAAGTATAAACTGCTACTTACTTACTTACCATCACGCCATTTCTTCGCGGGGGTAAGCAGAGAAGATAGAGCGCCGTACTCTTCTGTCCTGACACAATTCTCGCCTCATTCACACTCATACGTCTTCTCATACAAGCTAACCGATTGTCAAGGCTTCTAACAGAACCATCCTCCGTTAACTGGTTTACCTGATCGTGCCAAGTCTTCCACAAAATAAATAAAATATTTATGAATTAATTTTAAATGTTTTTTTTTATGTAAACATTTTTTTGAAATACAGCGCACGAGATGTCGTTGAAATACGTTGAAATTTCTTAAGAATAAGAAAGTCCATTTTAAGATTGAAATTTTTACGCGATGTTTTAAAGGCCGGCCGGCGGTGAAATTTTTTTTTTTAAACTTTTATCGATAAGAATGCTATTTTTATTATCATTTACACCAAAAAAATCATCATCATTTAAATCACCACCTTCTTCTTTGATTTTCACAAACGACGTACAGGATAGTACGCCGCACAGTGCAGATAATTGGAATGCTGCCTATTATTATTTTTAAATTCAAAATAGTATGAATATTCTGAAAAGAGTGTTTTGCGTCATTCAAGTCTTATTAAACATATCGTGTTGGATATAAATATAATACGCCTGTGCATTGGCAAACCGTGTAACGCACAGCTAATAATTTGAATTAAAGAGATATGTGTATATATTAAAGAGACGCCTGGTTGACTGCAATTGAAATAGCATTGGCGTTAGTTTTAGTATACAACAGGAATTTATATATTTTTATAGCTCTATGTATTTTGCTTTTTTCTCTAGGTTATCTTTACCGCCGAATAAAACGATTTTTCGGTAGAAATGTATTTATTTTATTAAAGAAAATTACTTTTTTAAATTTATGGCATCTTATAGCCTTTTCAGAATATTAATAAATGTTTTAAATGAAATTTAATAATTCATTTGTGCGCATTTTTTACAAATTTGACATACAGATGTCGCTATACATGCATTTTCAGAAAAATAAATATATTAAATAATTTTGGCATGGTAAATATGATTACAGATTATGAGATTTTCTACTATTAATATTTTTCTAATAAATATAATTTATTTTCCACAAAAGGGTGAGGAATATTTTAAATGTTTTTAATTTCATTTTAATCAAAAATGTCAATTTTCACGTGAGAAATGAAACATTTGAAAATTGTCTCTACACTCTATTGTACATTAGGCTTATTAAATAAATATTGAAATAATACAGGTAACGGTTCATTCAACCACCTTGAAGCGAAATATGTGACGAATCCGAATTAAAAAGAGTATTTTTATTTAAATATGTACATTGACATTTTGCTTTTTTCTCTAGGTTATCTTTACCGCCGAATAAAACGATTTTTCGGTAGAAATGTATTTATTTTATTAAAGAAAATTACTTTTTTAAATTTATGGCGTCTTATAGCCTTTTCAGAATATTAATAAATGTTATAGATAATAAACGAAATTTAATAATTAATTTGCCGCGTATCCATGTGCATTTTTTACAAATTTGACAACAGATGTCACTAACCATGCCTTTTCAGAAAAATAAATATATTAAATAATTTTGGTATGGTAAATATGATTACAGATTATGAGATTTTCTACTATTAATATTTTTCTAATAAATATAATTTATTTTCCACAAAAGGGTGAGGAATATTTTAAATGTTTTTAATTTCATTTTAATCAAAAATGTCAATTTTCACGTGAGAAATGAAACATTTGAAAATTGTCTCTACACTCTATTGTACATTAGGCTTATTAAATAAATATTGAAATAATACAGGTAACGGTTCATTCAACCACCTTGAAGCGAAATATGTGACGAATCCGAATTAAAAAGAGTATTTTTATTTAAATATGTACATTGACATTTTGCTTTTTTCTCTAGGTTATCTTTACCGCCGAATAAAACGATTTTTCGGTAGAAATGTATTTATTTTATTAAAGAAAATTACTTTTTTAAATTTATGGCGTCTTATAGCCTTTTCAGAATATTAATAAATGTTATAGATAATAAACGAAATTTAATAATTAATTTGCCGCGTATCCATGTGCATTTTTTACAAATTTGACAACAGATGTCACTAACCATGCCTTTTCAGAAAAATAAATATATTAAATAATTTTGGTATGGAAAATATGTTTACAGATTATGAGATTTTCTACTATTAATATTTTTCTAATAAATATAATTTATTTTCCACAAAAGGGTGAGGAATATTTTAAATGTTTTTTTTTTATGTAAACAATTTTTTTAAGTATTAGATTTTTTTAGTACAACTTATTTTACAGAGATGTCACTAAACATCCCGTTTCAGAAAAAAAAATATATTAAATAATTTTGGTAAGGAAAATATGTTTACAGATTATGAGATTTTCTACTATTAATATTTTTCTAATAAATATAATTTATTTTCCACAAAAGGGTGAGGAATATTTTAAATGTTTTTTTTTTTATGTAAACAATTTTTTTAAGTATAAGATTTTTTTAGTACAACTTATTTTACAGAGATGTCGCCATACATACCGTTTGAGCCAATATTTAAAATAAATAGTAAGGCAAACATGTTTTTACAATATACTGAACAAAAAACTTAATAAATATAATTTAGTTTCCTCAAAAAGGTGGAGAATATTTTTTAATGTTAAAAAATACACGATAAAATATTTACGAATTTTAAATGTTTTTTTTTATGTAAACAATTTTTTTTAAGTGAAGAGCGCGAGATGCGTTTTAAATATATAGAAATTTAATACGGATAAAAAATTTCATTTACAAATTGAAATTTTTCGCGATGTTTTTTTTGTTATTTAAACTTTTATCGATAAGAGGTGGAGGTAGGCAGAAGGATAGAGCGCCATACTCTTCTATCCTGACACACAATTCTCGCTTCATTCACACTCATACATCTTCTTATACGAGCTAACCGATTGTCGAGGCTTCTAACAGAACCATCCTCCGTTAACTGGTTTACCTGATCGTGCCAAGTCTTCCACGGACGTCCTCTATTTCAGGTGTCATAAACACTCGATTAATCCAACAGTATCAACTGCTTACTTACTTACTTACCATCACGCCGTTTCCCCGCAAGGATAGGCAGAGAGAGGCAATAAACTTTGAAAAACACTATGAATTTGAGGATTACATTCAGGGATTAATATATTCAAACGACGAACAACAATTAATGAATTTTTACAATAAATTATATGTTTTTAAAAATAATGTTAAAAGAAATGTAGCTTTAGATAAATAGTTAATAGTCGTCTTATTCTTTAATAAATTAGGTTCAATAATTATATTTTTTATCTATTTACACGATAAAAATCAACATCATCATCATCATCATCATCGTTTAAATCGCCACCTTTTTTGATTTTCACAAACGACGTAGAGGATAGTACGCCGCACAGTGCAGATAATTGGAATGCTGCCTATTATTATTTTTAAATTCAAAATAGTATGAATATTTTGAAAACAGTGTTTTGCGTCTTTCAAGTCTTAATAAACATATCGTGTTTGTAATATTTTTTAAGTAACGTCGATTTTAAGATTATTATTTATTTAAATGGGTATAAATATAATACGCCAGTGAGTCGGCAATAGGAGTAACGCACAGCTAATAATTTGAATTAAAGAGATACCCCGTGGACACATAATGATTTTGTCTGTGAGTTTTAGTTGAGTACTCATGTTTTTAAACCTTCTGGAGAATGACAAAAGTGTACTGTTTCTATCTCACATGTGTTTGTCATATCGTTTTTATATAGAAATTACGGTTTTAATAATAAAATTTTCGAGTATAAATGAGTAACGCCTGGTTGACTGCAATTGAAATAGCATTGGCGTTAGTTTTAGTATACAACAGGAATTTATTTATTTTTATAGCTCTATTACTGTATTTATATGAACACTGGTTTTTTTGATTATATTGGTTAGTTTAAGTGCGATATTAATTTACTTAGTTTTCTTAGTAAATAAGTATAAACTGCTACTTACTTACTTACCATCACGCCATTTCTTCGCGGGGGTAAGCAGAGAAGATAGAGCGCCGTACTCTTCTGTCCTGACACAATTCTCGCCTCATTCACACTCATACGTCTTCTCATACAAGCTAACCGATTGTCAAGGCTTCTAACAGAACCATCCTCCGTTAACTGGTTTACCTGATCGTGCCAAGTCTTCCACAAAATAAATAAAATATTTATGAATTAATTTTAAATGTTTTTTTTTATGTAAACATTTTTTTGAAATACAGCGCACGAGATGTCGTTGAAATACGTTGAAATTTCTTAAGAATAAGAAAGTCCATTTTAAGATTGAAATTTTTACGCGATGTTTTAAAGGCCGGCCGGCGGTGAAATTTTTTTTTTTAAACTTTTATCGATAAGAATGCTATTTTTATTATCATTTACACCAAAAAAATCATCATCATTTAAATCACCACCTTCTTCTTTGATTTTCACAAACGACGTACAGGATAGTACGCCGCACAGTGCAGATAATTGGAATGCTGCCTATTATTATTTTTAAATTCAAAATAGTATGAATATTCTGAAAAGAGTGTTTTGCGTCATTCAAGTCTTATTAAACATATCGTGTTGGATATAAATATAATACGCCTGTGCATTGGCAAACCGTGTAACGCACAGCTAATAATTTGAATTAAAGAGATATGTGTATATATTAAAGAGACGCCTGGTTGACTGCAATTGAAATAGCATTGGCGTTAGTTTTAGTATACAACAGGAATTTATATATTTTTATAGCTCTATGTATTTTGCTTTTTTCTCTAGGTTATCTTTACCGCCGAATAAAACGATTTTTCGGTAGAAATGTATTTATTTTATTAAAGAAAATTACTTTTTTAAATTTATGGCATCTTATAGCCTTTTCAGAATATTAATAAATGTTTTAAATGAAATTTAATAATTCATTTGTGCGCATTTTTTACAAATTTGACATACAGATGTCGCTATACATGCATTTTCAGAAAAATAAATATATTAAATAATTTTGGCATGGTAAATATGATTACAGATTATGAGATTTTCTACTATTAATATTTTTCTAATAAATATAATTTATTTTCCACAAAAGGGTGAGGAATATTTTAAATGTTTTTAATTTCATTTTAATCAAAAATGTCAATTTTCACGTGAGAAATGAAACATTTGAAAATTGTCTCTACACTCTATTGTACATTAGGCTTATTAAATAAATATTGAAATAATACAGGTAACGGTTCATTCAACCACCTTGAAGCGAAATATGTGACGAATCCGAATTAAAAAGAGTATTTTTATTTAAATATGTACATTGACATTTTGCTTTTTTCTCTAGGTTATCTTTACCGCCGAATAAAACGATTTTTCGGTAGAAATGTATTTATTTTATTAAAGAAAATTACTTTTTTAAATTTATGGCGTCTTATAGCCTTTTCAGAATATTAATAAATGTTATAGATAATAAACGAAATTTAATAATTAATTTGCCGCGTATCCATGTGCATTTTTTACAAATTTGACAACAGATGTCACTAACCATGCCTTTTCAGAAAAATAAATATATTAAATAATTTTGGTATGGTAAATATGATTACAGATTATGAGATTTTCTACTATTAATATTTTTCTAATAAATATAATTTATTTTCCACAAAAGGGTGAGGAATATTTTAAATGTTTTTAATTTCATTTTAATCAAAAATGTCAATTTTCACGTGAGAAATGAAACATTTGAAAATTGTCTCTACACTCTATTGTACATTAGGCTTATTAAATAAATATTGAAATAATACAGGTAACGGTTCATTCAACCACCTTGAAGCGAAATATGTGACGAATCCGAATTAAAAAGAGTATTTTTATTTAAATATGTACATTGACATTTTGCTTTTTTCTCTAGGTTATCTTTACCGCCGAATAAAACGATTTTTCGGTAGAAATGTATTTATTTTATTAAAGAAAATTACTTTTTTAAATTTATGGCGTCTTATAGCCTTTTCAGAATATTAATAAATGTTATAGATAATAAACGAAATTTAATAATTAATTTGCCGCGTATCCATGTGCATTTTTTACAAATTTGACAACAGATGTCACTAACCATGCCTTTTCAGAAAAATAAATATATTAAATAATTTTGGTATGGAAAATATGTTTACAGATTATGAGATTTTCTACTATTAATATTTTTCTAATAAATATAATTTATTTTCCACAAAAGGGTGAGGAATATTTTAAATGTTTTTTTTTTATGTAAACAATTTTTTTAAGTATTAGATTTTTTTAGTACAACTTATTTTACAGAGATGTCACTAAACATCCCGTTTCAGAAAAAAAAATATATTAAATAATTTTGGTAAGGAAAATATGTTTACAGATTATGAGATTTTCTACTATTAATATTTTTCTAATAAATATAATTTATTTTCCACAAAAGGGTGAGGAATATTTTAAATGTTTTTTTTTTTATGTAAACAATTTTTTTAAGTATAAGATTTTTTTAGTACAACTTATTTTACAGAGATGTCGCCATACATACCGTTTGAGCCAATATTTAAAATAAATAGTAAGGCAAACATGTTTTTACAATATACTGAACAAAAAACTTAATAAATATAATTTAGTTTCCTCAAAAAGGTGGAGAATATTTTTTAATGTTAAAAAATACACGATAAAATATTTACGAATTTTAAATGTTTTTTTTTATGTAAACAATTTTTTTTAAGTGAAGAGCGCGAGATGCGTTTTAAATATATAGAAATTTAATACGGATAAAAAATTTCATTTACAAATTGAAATTTTTCGCGATGTTTTTTTTGTTATTTAAACTTTTATCGATAAGAGGTGGAGGTAGGCAGAAGGATAGAGCGCCATACTCTTCTATCCTGACACACAATTCTCGCTTCATTCACACTCATACATCTTCTTATACGAGCTAACCGATTGTCGAGGCTTCTAACAGAACCATCCTCCGTTAACTGGTTTACCTGATCGTGCCAAGTCTTCCACGGACGTCCTCTATTTCAGGTGTCATAAACACTCGATTAATCCAACAGTATCAACTGCTTACTTACTTACTTACCATCACGCCGTTTCCCCGCAAGGATAGGCAGAGAGAGGCAATAAACTTTGAAAAACACTATGAATTTGAGGATTACATTCAGGGATTAATATATTCAAACGACGAACAACAATTAATGAATTTTTACAATAAATTATATGTTTTTAAAAATAATGTTAAAAGAAATGTAGCTTTAGATAAATAGTTAATAGTCGTCTTATTCTTTAATAAATTAGGTTCAATAATTATATTTTTTATCTATTTACACGATAAAAATCAACATCATCATCATCATCATCATCGTTTAAATCGCCACCTTTTTTGATTTTCACAAACGACGTAGAGGATAGTACGCCGCACAGTGCAGATAATTGGAATGCTGCCTATTATTATTTTTAAATTCAAAATAGTATGAATATTTTGAAAACAGTGTTTTGCGTCTTTCAAGTCTTAATAAACATATCGTGTTTGTAATATTTTTTAAGTAACGTCGATTTTAAGATTATTATTTATTTAAATGGGTATAAATATAATACGCCAGTGAGTCGGCAATAGGAGTAACGCACAGCTAATAATTTGAATTAAAGATATACCCCGTGGACACATAATGATTTTGTCTGTGAGTTTTAGTTGAGTACTCATGTTTTTAAACCTTCTGGAGAATGACAAAAGTGTACTGTTTCTATCTCACATGTGTTTGTCATATCGTTTTTATATAGAAATTACGGTTTTAATAATAAAATTTTCGAGTATAAATGAGTAACGCCTGGTTGACTGCAATTGAAATAGCATTGGCGTTAGTTTTAGTATACAACAGGAATTTATTTATTTTTATAGCTCTATTACTGTATTTATATGAACACTGGTTTTTTTGATTATATTGGTTAGTTTAAGTGCGATATTAATTTACTTAGTTTTCTTAGTAAATAAGTATAAACTGCTACTTACTTACTTACCATCACGCCATTTCTTCGCGGGGGTAAGCAGAGAAGATAGAGCGCCGTACTCTTCTGTCCTGACACAATTCTCGCCTCATTCACACTCATACGTCTTCTCATACAAGCTAACCGATTGTCAAGGTTTCTAACAGAACCATCCTCCGTTAACTGGTTTACCTGATCGTGCCAAGTCTTCCACAAAATAAATAAAATATTTATGAATTAATTTTAAATGTTTTTTTTTATGTAAACATTTTTTTGAAATACAGCGCACGAGATGTCGTTGAAATACGTTGAAATTTCTTAAGAATAAGAAAGTCCATTTTAAGATTGAAATTTTTACGCGATGTTTTAAAGGCCGGCCGGCGGTGAAATTTTTTTTTTTAAACTTTTATCGATAAGAATGCTATTTTTATTATCATTTACACCAAAAAAATCATCATCATTTAAATCACCACCTTCTTCTTTGATTTTCACAAACGACGTACAGGATAGTACGCCGCACAGTGCAGATAATTGGAATGCTGCCTATTATTATTTTTAAATTCAAAATAGTATGAATATTCTGAAAAGAGTGTTTTGCGTCATTCAAGTCTTATTAAACATATCGTGTTGGATATAAATATAATACGCCTGTGCATTGGCAAACCGTGTAACGCACAGCTAATAATTTGAATTAAAGAGATATGTGTATATATTAAAGAGACGCCTGGTTGACTGCAATTGAAATAGCATTGGCGTTAGTTTTAGTATACAACAGGAATTTATATATTTTTATAGCTCTATGTATTTATATGAACACTGGTTTTTTTGATTATATTGGTTAGTTTAAGTGCGATATTAATTTACTTAGTTTTCTTAGTAAATAAGTATAAACTGCTACTTACTTACTTACCATCACGCCGTTTCTTCGCGGGGGTAAGCAGAGAAGATAGAGCGCCGTACTCTTCTGTCCTGACACAATTCTCGCCTCATTCACACTCATACGTCTTCTCATACAAGCTAACCGATTGTCGAGGCTTCTAACAGAACCATCCTCCGTTAACTGGTTTACCTGATCGTGCCAAGTCTTCCACGGATGTCTTCTATTTCTGGTGCCAAAACACTTGATTATATTGGTTAGATTAAGTGCGATTTTAATTTTGAAAAATTCTACAAGTAGGTGAATACGTAATGTATTTATAAACATGAATTATTCATTCTTCTTCTTCTTATTTTCCTACCAAAACACTTATTATAGTTTTATTAAGTGTGTTAGGATTTTTTTTTCTGCAAATTGACAACAGAGTACTGCGTCTCTGATACGTCTGCTGCCGGGCGGCAGCTGTGCGGGTAAGCTAGTCATCATATATATTAAAATAATAGACCCTATTTCGCGATGTTTATATGTTTATATGTAACCGATTTTGTCACACACGTTTTGGTTAATATCTCGCTTATTAGGCGTTCTATCCGCATTCTGATATTTTTCCCAGACGTCCGAAGGTTGACTGAGTCTTGACATCTTTTTCTTTTTATTCTTCTTTTTCTCCTCTATTTGTTACAACTGTTTTAGTTTGGTGATTTTTGGAAATTTTAACTTTTTAATTAGCCTAACTTTTTTTTCATTCGCTTATAACTCTGCGAGTTTAAGAGCTAAAATCATTTTAATATTTTTTGGCAATTGCCACCGATGAGTAGTATCGTTACACACTTTTTTTTAAATTCTTCGTCTTCTAATTTTCTTATGAAACCTGATTTAGTGAAATTTCGTATTTTTCAGCTTTTCTCTGCGAATTTACGACCAAAATATAATTTTATTACATCTGTGCATACATCACAATGGAATATAATTTATTTTCGTATTTGTTAGCTTCTATCGTTTAAAATTCACCTTTAAAATCTAAAAAACGCGTAATTTTTATATGAAAAATCGACGTACCTACCTACATACAAATGAAAGAAAATGAAAAAAAAGAAAAACCTTGATATTTTCTTAATAAACGCAACACTTCATATTTTCAAGCAGCAACCGTGGGCTGTAATTGGTCAATACCCTCATTGGTTACATTTCATACATGGCTGCCTGAAAATTAAATAAACAGCTGTTTTACCTGTCATTATTGCAGTGCGTAATTTTCGCGCAATTTTTTTTTTGACGTTTCAAATGTATGACTTTATTTCGACTCGGCATTGTAATAAACAGCTGTTGATTTTCGCGCATTTTTTTATGTCAGGTATCGACATCCAGATTTCACAGCTTGCAATAGTCATAGATATTTTATATTTTCCCGCACAAGATAAAATTGATGTTTTCACTCCGGAATTCGGTTAATTGTGGTGAAATACATACAATTTTTCTATACGTATTTTCGATTTTTATAGGTTAGGTCTAGAATGACACAATGATGATTTTTTAAATGCGTCATTGAATTAATTATTATTTCGCAGTTGTACACGTGACTTAAGTACGTCTGCCTTACTACAGACCGGTCGAAGGAGTTAGTTCTTTTACGCGTCTGTTATTCAATATTTAAATTGAATACTTCTGGTGATAGATAAACCTGTAACTTACTTACTTACCTATCATCGCGCCGTTTCCTCGCGGGGGTAGGCAGAGGATAGAGCGCCATACTCTTCTGTCCTGACACATAATTCTCGCTCATCCACATTCATACATCTTCTCATACAAGCTCGATGAGTGATGGATTATTATTCTTCTCTTTTATTTTTCTTCTTCTTTTCCTTTCAAATCACTTTTTATGATTTTATCAATGAGTATTAACAAAATGTTTGTTTTTTTTAAAACCTGGAATGATGGGTTGCTTGTGTATATCGGCTCTGTTTTTTACAATTTTAGGATGCCGAGAATAGTGGTATTTTTTTACGTGGTAAGTAATCTAACCTAACCTTTCTCAAAGATCAACACGCCTTTGACCATCTCGGGTTGTTAGTTGTGTACGTCGGCTCTGTCGCTTTTGAAAAATCGACGTACCTACCTACATACGAATAAAATGTAGAACATTTTTTTCAGACTTATTAATCAAACGCAACCGTCTATATTTCAAGCGATAATCGAAGATTCTTATTGGAGGAGCTCTGATTCGTTGATTTAAAAAATGGCCGCCTGAAAACTGTGAATGATCAGCTGTTTTACCTGTGCCATAATTTTAGCGCGCTTTTTTGACGTTTTAAATTTTCACAAAATGGTCGCTGAATAAACATCTGTTTTATGTCATTCAATTTAACCTTAAGCTATGACTTTGACGTTTCTGGTCAGCCATGTTTTTTTTGAGCCATGAAATGAATTCGATAGAGGTTAGTAAGATGTCGAAATGATTTTTGGGAAACGTGTAAAAATTGTACACGTGGTTAATAGGAATTTGGTTAATTATGGTGAAGTCATACATTATACTTAGAAAAATTTTCTGTACGTTTTTTTGGATTTTTATAGGTTATGTCTAGAATGACACAATGATGATTTTTTAAAAGCGTAATTGAATTAATTATTATTTCGCAGTTGTACACGTGACTTAAATATGCCTGTCTTACTACAGACCGGTCGAAGGAGTTAGTTCTTTTACGCGTCTGTTATTCAATATTTAAATAGAACAGTTCTGGAGATAGATAAACCCGTAACTTACTTACCATCACACCGTTTCCGGGGTAGGCAGAGAGGATAGAGCGCCACACTCTTCTGTCCTGACACATAATTCTCGCCTCAACCACATTCATACATCTTCTCATACAAGCTCCATGAATGATGGATTATTATTCTTCTTTTTTATTTTTCTTCTTCTTTTTCTGTCAAATCACTTTTTATGGTTTTATCAATGAGTATTAACAAAATGTTTGTTTTTATTAAAACCTGGAGAGATGGGTTGATGGTTGTATATGTCAGCCCTGTTTTTTACAATTTTAGGATGCCGAGAATAGTGGTGTTTTTTTTTTACGTGGTTAGTAATCTTACCTAACGCTTCTCAAAGATCAACAGGCCTTTGACCCTTTTGGGTTGTTAGTTGTGTACGTCGGGTCTATTTTTTACAATTTTGGGATACCGAGAAGTGGTATTTTTTTTAGGTGCACGGGGTGAGTCTGTGTAGCTCCTGCACAATTTCTTCACCACCCCTTAGGTTGTTGGCTATGTACGTCGGTTCTGTTTCTTCCAATTCTGGGATACCGAGAAAAGTGTTTTTTTTTTGTTGGGTGAGATTGAAAACAGAGTACTGCGTCTCTGCAGGATACGTCTGCTACCGTGCGGTAGCTGTGCGGGCATGCTAGTTTATTATTATTATTATACACGGTTTATTCAGGTATTTACATAATTTGTAAAATAACTGAAAATTACATCAAAAATACACAAAGAAAAAAATTACATAGTGTCAACATGTTTTTACATAATCAAAGTTTAAAATGTGAAGTAAATCAATTTACCCGTCACCATTGAGTTGAAACACCAAAAATTGTAATAATGCAGTCTACTAAAGAGTTTAATTAACAGAAAAAATGTCGACTACCTCCGCATATTTATTCTCCAAAGAATGCATTCTGGGGACTGCGGAGTTAGCTAATGC
This sequence comes from Eubasilissa regina, assembly GCA_022840565.1. NCBI lineage: Eukaryota > Metazoa > Arthropoda > Insecta > Trichoptera > Phryganeidae > Eubasilissa > Eubasilissa regina. Next base: position 19,506,654 of record JAINEB010000025.1, read on the forward strand.
GTGTGTTCTGACATTACCACTGTAATAAAACAATGAATTGTGTCTCTATGACCTCAATGGTGCGTGAAAGTCAAGCAGACCAACAATCTGGGGGCGATCTAACATACCATTGATGATTATATTCGAACATATTGGATGTAAATGTGTCTCCTTCAGAAAATGATAATATTTCGTCGAAAATCAAGAAGTAATGATAAATATAGAATATCCATTATCCTTCAAAACTGTACTATTCTGTACTGCCGTGAAAAAATTCCAGATCTACAAATTAAGATACCATTAGTAGATTGACTTGTTTGATCTAATGATCTCGTTAGTACCTTTTAATATAGTAGCTTGTTTTATCTAACAATAATTCGCTCTTCTAGTGACCATGAAGTCGGGGGTTTGATCTTGGGAAATCGTCTTGTTAGTCCATATAACAAACGTTTAGTTTAATTTCAAAAATGATAGAATATTGATAAGATATAATATCATGCTTATACTATTACATATTGAAATAAATAAAAAAAAAACTAAATATTGAAAACTATATCTTTAAAGTTAAAATATAATATTAATTTTAAATTTAAATTTAAACTCGTATTTATATCGGTATAGAGCTTAAATAATGATATAAATTTATAAAACAATTTTTTTCAAATATTTTAATTTATTTTTAGTGTTGGATGTTGCCACGTAACAGCTTTATAAATGTATAGTTGCTTTTATGTCAGTAAATGGAGAGATGTTAACGAATGAGGATGAAATAAAAGATAGATGGATGAAATATTTCCAGGAAACGTATGAAAGTGTAGAGAATGCAAATGACGAAGCACCTGAGAGGCTTTCTGGGGTAAGTATGAATGAGGAAAACGATATAAATGCAATAAGTATGGAAGAAATAAAGTGTGCAATAAAACATATGAAGAATGATAAGGCTGTGGGGTATGATAACGTTGCTGCAGAGTATATCAAGGCTGGTGGACCATTAGTTATCTTGTGGCTTCATACGCTCTTCAATCAATGTTTGGAAGAGAACCACACCCCGTTAGATTGGAGGAGGGCTGTTATCATGCCTCTTTACAAAGGCAAAGGGTCGAAAATGGAATGTGGTAACTATAGAGCTATTAGTCTACTGAGCTCTGTAGGTAAACTGTATGGAAGAATTTTAATAGAAAGAGCAAGAATGGTGACGAAAGAAAAGGTATGGGATGTGCAAGGGGCATTTGTGGGTGGAAGAGGATGCATGGATCAGATCTTTTCTCTACGAGTGATGACGGAAAAGTTTTTGGCGAAAAACCTAAAACTTTTTTGTGCCTTCGTAGATCTACAGAAAGCATATGATAGAGTTATAAGAGAAAAGTTATGGAAAGTACTTTCTGATTACGGGGTGAATAGTAAACTTATACGCGCAATCGCATCCCTATACGAAGGAAGTTCTGCGTGTGTAAGAATCAATGGAGCACTCACACCATGGTTTGACATTACAAAGGGTGTCAAGCAGGGTTGTGTAATGTCTCCATGGCTGTTCAACTTGTATATGGATAAATGTGTGAAAGAACTAAAATGTATGAATGTAGGAGCAAAAATGGGCGATTTGATTGTATGTTGTTTATTGTACGCCGATGATGCAGTACTAATGGCGAATAATGAACAAGAACTACAGAATCTGGTGAGTAGAATGTACGATGTATGCAAGGAAAGCGACCTCATGGTGAATGTTAACAAGTCGAAAGTGATGGTATTTGAGAAGGAGGAAAGCAAGACACCATGCAAAATACTTGTAGGTAATGAATGTTTGGAACAAGTAGATGAGTTTGTATATTTGGGAAGTATGTTTGATAGAAACGGAAAGGCTGAGAATGATATCGAAAGGAGGGTGACTGCAGGAAATAAAGTAAACGGTGCTTTGAATGGAATTATATCTAACAGGAATATGTCAACCGAGGCAAGACTAGCGGTGCACAATGGAATCCTGGTACCGACACTGATGTATGGAAGTGAGGCCTGGAGCTGGCAGAAAAGGAACGAAAGTAGACTGAATGCAGTGGAAATGAGATCACTTAGGCGTATTTGTGGCAAATCTATTTATGACAGAGTAAAGAATGAAGAAATAAGAAAAGAATGTAAAGCTGATGTTAGTATAGTGAGTAAGATTAAGAAAGGATCACTTAGGTGGTTTGGTCATATGGAAAGGATGAATGAGGAGAGAATGGTAAGAAAGATATATGACGCAAGTGTTGATGGAACCAGAAATAGAGGACGTCCGCGGAAGACTTGGCACGACCAGGTAAACCAGATAATGGAGGATGGTTCTGTTAGAAGCCTCAACAATCGGCGAGCTTGTATGACAAGATGTATGAATGTGGATGAGGCGAGAATTGTATGTCAGGACAGAAGAGTGTGGCGCTCTATCCTCTCTGCCTACCCCCACGGGGAAACGGCGTCATGGTAAGTAAGTAAGTAAGTAAGTAGTTGCTTTTATAACCCTAATTCAAGTATGGTAAACAAATTAAATATTTTAAGATAATGCAGTTTAAAATGTAACACAATAGAAAAAATATTTACCATGTATATACTCGTATATATGAAAATATCTATATTTTTAAAGGAGAACGCATTGTTAGTTGTAATGTTTCAATTTCAGAACATAGTTTTTTTCATACAAATTAAATCAATCACTTAGAAAGGTATATATATATATATACCTTTCTAAGTGATTGATTTAATTTGTATGAAAAAAACTATGTTCTGAAATTGAAACATTACAATATATATATATATATATATATATATATATATATAGAAAGACAGAATATTATTATCCCGGTAGCAAGTAAAACATTTTTTCGATAAATAGTTATTTTCTGTACCTATTTCTAGTAGATTAATTAAATTTATATTAGATTGATATATAATTACTCTCCGTTTAAAAATAAATATATGTAACATAACCAAAAACGAAAACAATCTCAAAATAATTATCATTCGGAGGCGTAGTTTCTATAATCGTGAACTGATCGATGTTGAAGTTCTCAGTCAGTGTCCTAGCGGTGCAACTTTCGTTCTCTTCCACAGCCGCCAGAAGGGCCTGGTTTTCAAAATCCCAGGATCGACCCTTTCCTGACTTATTGTAAGCTGGTATCAGCATGGTTTTTCGCTAATCGTTCCTTCGCTGAAAAGATAATTGAGATCGCGAAATGACTAAGCAGCTTTCCACCCTTTCTCAAAGTGGTACAGCATAATGTAGCATATATGTGTATGGATTTCGATGTGAATTTTAATGTCCTAACCCTTTTAAAGAATTATTTTATGACAAATGTCAATTAAACATCAAATTTAAAAAAACAGAACGTTGTGAAACTAACGGCGGATTTATTCTAGATTGTTAACTTTGTTTTATCAACCACTTAATGAATTAAATACATCTACTGATTTGTAAAATAACATTTTCTTCTTCAGGATGTCTAATAAAAACATATGTTATATTGTTTCTTTAACAGAATCTTTTCTTTTACAAAAATATGTATTTTTAATTTTTTTTTTACAAAATAATAATTATTTATATTTTTTATTTATTATCTTAGTTTTATTAACCACAATTGAGTTTCAAAAACATCTACCGGTTTCGGAAAACACCTTTTCCTTCTTCAGGATGTCGTAACTAACTAAAAATATTTTTATTACATTATATTTTTAGTTAGTAATGACATCCTGAAGAAGGAAAAGGTGTTTTCCGAAACCGGTAGATGTTTTTTAAACTCAATTGTGGTTAATAAAACTAAGATAATAAATAAAAAATATGAATTTTAACCACCAAGTTAATATTGCCAATTGTAAAAGTAAAATAATAATTATTTAAAAATAAATTTAATACTTTACTAAAATTGTTACTTGATACAAAATTATTAGAAATTTGTTTAGGAAAAAATCGTAAAATGGGACTTCTGGTTAAATTTAGTTGGTTGTTTATAATATTTTGATTAGTCTTACATTCTTGAATTATTTCTAATGATTCTAAATTATTCAATTTAACACCAACATTTTTTTTACGTAAAATAGACAATCCCAAAATTTTATCAAAAGTATGATCATTTTCTAACAAATGATTGGAAAATTCTGAAAAACCATTATTATTCAAACAACTCAAATGCTTCTTGACTCTTACGTTAAAATATCGACTTATTTTAACAGAAATAAAGCAGTACAATCTGAATAATGAACAAGAATTATAGAAGCTAGTGAGTGGAATGTACGATGTATGCAAGGAATGCGACCTTATTATGAATGTCAACAAGTCGAATGTGATGGTATTCGAGAAAGAGGAAAGCAAGACACCGCGCTAAACACTTGTAGGTAATGAATGGTTGGAACAAGTAGATGAGTTTGCTTATTTGGGAAGTATGTTTGATAGAAACAGAAAGACAGAAAACTATATCGAAAGGAAGGGGACTGCAGGGAATAAAGTGAACAGTGCATTGAATGGAATTATACCTAATAAGAACTTGTCAACTGAGGCAATACTAGCGGTTCACAATGGAGTTCTGGTACCGACACTGATGTATGGAAGTGACATCTGGAGCTGGCAGAAGAGGAACGAAAGTAAACTGACTGCAGTTTTTGACTGAAATTTTTCGCGATGTTTTTTTTGTTATTTAAACTTTTATCGATAAGAGGTGGAGGTAGGCAGAAGGATAGAGCGCCATACTCTTCTATCCTGACACACAATTCTCGCTTCATTCACACTCATACATCTTCTTATACGAGCTAACCGATTGTCGAGGCTTCTAACAGAACCATCCTCCGTTAACTGGTTTACCTGATCGTGCCAAGTCTTCCACGGACGTCCTCTATTTCAGGTGTCATAAACACTCGATTAATCCAACAGTATCAACTGCTTACTTACTTACTTACCATCACGCCGTTTCCCCGCAAGGATAGGCAGAGAGAGGCAATAAACTTTGAAAAACACTATGAATTTGAGGATTACATTCAGGGATTAATATATTCAAACGACGAACAACAATTAATGAATTTTTACAATAAATTATATGTTTTTAAAAATAATGTTAAAAGAAATGTAGCTTTAGATAAATAGTTAATAGTCGTCTTATTCTTTAATAAATTAGGTTCAATAATTATATTTTTTATCTATTTACACGATAAAAATCAACATCATCATCATCATCATCATCGTTTAAATCGCCACCTTTTTTGATTTTCACAAACGACGTAGAGGATAGTACGCCGCACAGTGCAGATAATTGGAATGCTGCCTATTATTATTTTTAAATTCAAAATAGTATGAATATTTTGAAAACAGTGTTTTGCGTCTTTCAAGTCTTAATAAACATATCGTGTTTGTAATATTTTTTAAGTAACGTCGATTTTAAGATTATTATTTATTTAAATGGGTATAAATATAATACGCCAGTGAGTCGGCAATAGGAGTAACGCACAGCTAATAATTTGAATTAAAGATATACCCCGTGGACACATAATGATTTTGTCTGTGAGTTTTAGTTGAGTACTCATGTTTTTAAACCTTCTGGAGAATGACAAAAGTGTACTGTTTCTATCTCACATGTGTTTGTCATATCGTTTTTATATAGAAATTACGGTTTTAATAATAAAATTTTCGAGTATAAATGAGTAACGCCTGGTTGACTGCAATTGAAATAGCATTGGCGTTAGTTTTAGTATACAACAGGAATTTATTTATTTTTATAGCTCTATTACTGTATTTATATGAACACTGGTTTTTTTGATTATATTGGTTAGTTTAAGTGCGATATTAATTTACTTAGTTTTCTTAGTAAATAAGTATAAACTGCTACTTACTTACTTACCATCACGCCATTTCTTCGCGGGGGTAAGCAGAGAAGATAGAGCGCCGTACTCTTCTGTCCTGACACAATTCTCGCCTCATTCACACTCATACGTCTTCTCATACAAGCTAACCGATTGTCAAGGCTTCTAACAGAACCATCCTCCGTTAACTGGTTTACCTGATCGTGCCAAGTCTTCCACAAAATAAATAAAATATTTATGAATTAATTTTAAATGTTTTTTTTTATGTAAACATTTTTTTGAAATACAGCGCACGAGATGTCGTTGAAATACGTTGAAATTTCTTAAGAATAAGAAAGTCCATTTTAAGATTGAAATTTTTACGCGATGTTTTAAAGGCCGGCCGGCGGTGAAATTTTTTTTTTTAAACTTTTATCGATAAGAATGCTATTTTTATTATCATTTACACCAAAAAAATCATCATCATTTAAATCACCACCTTCTTCTTTGATTTTCACAAACGACGTACAGGATAGTACGCCGCACAGTGCAGATAATTGGAATGCTGCCTATTATTATTTTTAAATTCAAAATAGTATGAATATTCTGAAAAGAGTGTTTTGCGTCATTCAAGTCTTATTAAACATATCGTGTTGGATATAAATATAATACGCCTGTGCATTGGCAAACCGTGTAACGCACAGCTAATAATTTGAATTAAAGAGATATGTGTATATATTAAAGAGACGCCTGGTTGACTGCAATTGAAATAGCATTGGCGTTAGTTTTAGTATACAACAGGAATTTATATATTTTTATAGCTCTATGTATTTTGCTTTTTTCTCTAGGTTATCTTTACCGCCGAATAAAACGATTTTTCGGTAGAAATGTATTTATTTTATTAAAGAAAATTACTTTTTTAAATTTATGGCATCTTATAGCCTTTTCAGAATATTAATAAATGTTTTAAATGAAATTTAATAATTCATTTGTGCGCATTTTTTACAAATTTGACATACAGATGTCGCTATACATGCATTTTCAGAAAAATAAATATATTAAATAATTTTGGCATGGTAAATATGATTACAGATTATGAGATTTTCTACTATTAATATTTTTCTAATAAATATAATTTATTTTCCACAAAAGGGTGAGGAATATTTTAAATGTTTTTAATTTCATTTTAATCAAAAATGTCAATTTTCACGTGAGAAATGAAACATTTGAAAATTGTCTCTACACTCTATTGTACATTAGGCTTATTAAATAAATATTGAAATAATACAGGTAACGGTTCATTCAACCACCTTGAAGCGAAATATGTGACGAATCCGAATTAAAAAGAGTATTTTTATTTAAATATGTACATTGACATTTTGCTTTTTTCTCTAGGTTATCTTTACCGCCGAATAAAACGATTTTTCGGTAGAAATGTATTTATTTTATTAAAGAAAATTACTTTTTTAAATTTATGGCGTCTTATAGCCTTTTCAGAATATTAATAAATGTTATAGATAATAAACGAAATTTAATAATTAATTTGCCGCGTATCCATGTGCATTTTTTACAAATTTGACAACAGATGTCACTAACCATGCCTTTTCAGAAAAATAAATATATTAAATAATTTTGGTATGGTAAATATGATTACAGATTATGAGATTTTCTACTATTAATATTTTTCTAATAAATATAATTTATTTTCCACAAAAGGGTGAGGAATATTTTAAATGTTTTTAATTTCATTTTAATCAAAAATGTCAATTTTCACGTGAGAAATGAAACATTTGAAAATTGTCTCTACACTCTATTGTACATTAGGCTTATTAAATAAATATTGAAATAATACAGGTAACGGTTCATTCAACCACCTTGAAGCGAAATATGTGACGAATCCGAATTAAAAAGAGTATTTTTATTTAAATATGTACATTGACATTTTGCTTTTTTCTCTAGGTTATCTTTACCGCCGAATAAAACGATTTTTCGGTAGAAATGTATTTATTTTATTAAAGAAAATTACTTTTTTAAATTTATGGCGTCTTATAGCCTTTTCAGAATATTAATAAATGTTATAGATAATAAACGAAATTTAATAATTAATTTGCCGCGTATCCATGTGCATTTTTTACAAATTTGACAACAGATGTCACTAACCATGCCTTTTCAGAAAAATAAATATATTAAATAATTTTGGTATGGAAAATATGTTTACAGATTATGAGATTTTCTACTATTAATATTTTTCTAATAAATATAATTTATTTTCCACAAAAGGGTGAGGAATATTTTAAATGTTTTTTTTTTATGTAAACAATTTTTTTAAGTATTAGATTTTTTTAGTACAACTTATTTTACAGAGATGTCACTAAACATCCCGTTTCAGAAAAAAAAATATATTAAATAATTTTGGTAAGGAAAATATGTTTACAGATTATGAGATTTTCTACTATTAATATTTTTCTAATAAATATAATTTATTTTCCACAAAAGGGTGAGGAATATTTTAAATGTTTTTTTTTTTATGTAAACAATTTTTTTAAGTATAAGATTTTTTTAGTACAACTTATTTTACAGAGATGTCGCCATACATACCGTTTGAGCCAATATTTAAAATAAATAGTAAGGCAAACATGTTTTTACAATATACTGAACAAAAAACTTAATAAATATAATTTAGTTTCCTCAAAAAGGTGGAGAATATTTTTTAATGTTAAAAAATACACGATAAAATATTTACGAATTTTAAATGTTTTTTTTTATGTAAACAATTTTTTTTAAGTGAAGAGCGCGAGATGCGTTTTAAATATATAGAAATTTAATACGGATAAAAAATTTCATTTACAAATTGAAATTTTTCGCGATGTTTTTTTTGTTATTTAAACTTTTATCGATAAGAGGTGGAGGTAGGCAGAAGGATAGAGCGCCATACTCTTCTATCCTGACACACAATTCTCGCTTCATTCACACTCATACATCTTCTTATACGAGCTAACCGATTGTCGAGGCTTCTAACAGAACCATCCTCCGTTAACTGGTTTACCTGATCGTGCCAAGTCTTCCACGGACGTCCTCTATTTCAGGTGTCATAAACACTCGATTAATCCAACAGTATCAACTGCTTACTTACTTACTTACCATCACGCCGTTTCCCCGCAAGGATAGGCAGAGAGAGGCAATAAACTTTGAAAAACACTATGAATTTGAGGATTACATTCAGGGATTAATATATTCAAACGACGAACAACAATTAATGAATTTTTACAATAAATTATATGTTTTTAAAAATAATGTTAAAAGAAATGTAGCTTTAGATAAATAGTTAATAGTCGTCTTATTCTTTAATAAATTAGGTTCAATAATTATATTTTTTATCTATTTACACGATAAAAATCAACATCATCATCATCATCATCATCGTTTAAATCGCCACCTTTTTTGATTTTCACAAACGACGTAGAGGATAGTACGCCGCACAGTGCAGATAATTGGAATGCTGCCTATTATTATTTTTAAATTCAAAATAGTATGAATATTTTGAAAACAGTGTTTTGCGTCTTTCAAGTCTTAATAAACATATCGTGTTTGTAATATTTTTTAAGTAACGTCGATTTTAAGATTATTATTTATTTAAATGGGTATAAATATAATACGCCAGTGAGTCGGCAATAGGAGTAACGCACAGCTAATAATTTGAATTAAAGATATACCCCGTGGACACATAATGATTTTGTCTGTGAGTTTTAGTTGAGTACTCATGTTTTTAAACCTTCTGGAGAATGACAAAAGTGTACTGTTTCTATCTCACATGTGTTTGTCATATCGTTTTTATATAGAAATTACGGTTTTAATAATAAAATTTTCGAGTATAAATGAGTAACGCCTGGTTGACTGCAATTGAAATAGCATTGGCGTTAGTTTTAGTATACAACAGGAATTTATTTATTTTTATAGCTCTATTACTGTATTTATATGAACACTGGTTTTTTTGATTATATTGGTTAGTTTAAGTGCGATATTAATTTACTTAGTTTTCTTAGTAAATAAGTATAAACTGCTACTTACTTACTTACCATCACGCCATTTCTTCGCGGGGGTAAGCAGAGAAGATAGAGCGCCGTACTCTTCTGTCCTGACACAATTCTCGCCTCATTCACACTCATACGTCTTCTCATACAAGCTAACCGATTGTCAAGGTTTCTAACAGAACCATCCTCCGTTAACTGGTTTACCTGATCGTGCCAAGTCTTCCACAAAATAAATAAAATATTTATGAATTAATTTTAAATGTTTTTTTTTATGTAAACATTTTTTTGAAATACAGCGCACGAGATGTCGTTGAAATACGTTGAAATTTCTTAAGAATAAGAAAGTCCATTTTAAGATTGAAATTTTTACGCGATGTTTTAAAGGCCGGCCGGCGGTGAAATTTTTTTTTTTAAACTTTTATCGATAAGAATGCTATTTTTATTATCATTTACACCAAAAAAATCATCATCATTTAAATCACCACCTTCTTCTTTGATTTTCACAAACGACGTACAGGATAGTACGCCGCACAGTGCAGATAATTGGAATGCTGCCTATTATTATTTTTAAATTCAAAATAGTATGAATATTCTGAAAAGAGTGTTTTGCGTCATTCAAGTCTTATTAAACATATCGTGTTGGATATAAATATAATACGCCTGTGCATTGGCAAACCGTGTAACGCACAGCTAATAATTTGAATTAAAGAGATATGTGTATATATTAAAGAGACGCCTGGTTGACTGCAATTGAAATAGCATTGGCGTTAGTTTTAGTATACAACAGGAATTTATATATTTTTATAGCTCTATGTATTTATATGAACACTGGTTTTTTTGATTATATTGGTTAGTTTAAGTGCGATATTAATTTACTTAGTTTTCTTAGTAAATAAGTATAAACTGCTACTTACTTACTTACCATCACGCCGTTTCTTCGCGGGGGTAAGCAGAGAAGATAGAGCGCCGTACTCTTCTGTCCTGACACAATTCTCGCCTCATTCACACTCATACGTCTTCTCATACAAGCTAACCGATTGTCGAGGCTTCTAACAGAACCATCCTCCGTTAACTGGTTTACCTGATCGTGCCAAGTCTTCCACGGATGTCTTCTATTTCTGGTGCCAAAACACTTGATTATATTGGTTAGATTAAGTGCGATTTTAATTTTGAAAAATTCTACAAGTAGGTGAATACGTAATGTATTTATAAACATGAATTATTCATTCTTCTTCTTCTTATTTTCCTACCAAAACACTTATTATAGTTTTATTAAGTGTGTTAGGATTTTTTTTTCTGCAAATTGACAACAGAGTACTGCGTCTCTGATACGTCTGCTGCCGGGCGGCAGCTGTGCGGGTAAGCTAGTCATCATATATATTAAAATAATAGACCCTATTTCGCGATGTTTATATGTTTATATGTAACCGATTTTGTCACACACGTTTTGGTTAATATCTCGCTTATTAGGCGTTCTATCCGCATTCTGATATTTTTCCCAGACGTCCGAAGGTTGACTGAGTCTTGACATCTTTTTCTTTTTATTCTTCTTTTTCTCCTCTATTTGTTACAACTGTTTTAGTTTGGTGATTTTTGGAAATTTTAACTTTTTAATTAGCCTAACTTTTTTTTCATTCGCTTATAACTCTGCGAGTTTAAGAGCTAAAATCATTTTAATATTTTTTGGCAATTGCCACCGATGAGTAGTATCGTTACACACTTTTTTTTAAATTCTTCGTCTTCTAATTTTCTTATGAAACCTGATTTAGTGAAATTTCGTATTTTTCAGCTTTTCTCTGCGAATTTACGACCAAAATATAATTTTATTACATCTGTGCATACATCACAATGGAATATAATTTATTTTCGTATTTGTTAGCTTCTATCGTTTAAAATTCACCTTTAAAATCTAAAAAACGCGTAATTTTTATATGAAAAATCGACGTACCTACCTACATACAAATGAAAGAAAATGAAAAAAAAGAAAAACCTTGATATTTTCTTAATAAACGCAACACTTCATATTTTCAAGCAGCAACCGTGGGCTGTAATTGGTCAATACCCTCATTGGTTACATTTCATACATGGCTGCCTGAAAATTAAATAAACAGCTGTTTTACCTGTCATTATTGCAGTGCGTAATTTTCGCGCAATTTTTTTTTTGACGTTTCAAATGTATGACTTTATTTCGACTCGGCATTGTAATAAACAGCTGTTGATTTTCGCGCATTTTTTTATGTCAGGTATCGACATCCAGATTTCACAGCTTGCAATAGTCATAGATATTTTATATTTTCCCGCACAAGATAAAATTGATGTTTTCACTCCGGAATTCGGTTAATTGTGGTGAAATACATACAATTTTTCTATACGTATTTTCGATTTTTATAGGTTAGGTCTAGAATGACACAATGATGATTTTTTAAATGCGTCATTGAATTAATTATTATTTCGCAGTTGTACACGTGACTTAAGTACGTCTGCCTTACTACAGACCGGTCGAAGGAGTTAGTTCTTTTACGCGTCTGTTATTCAATATTTAAATTGAATACTTCTGGTGATAGATAAACCTGTAACTTACTTACTTACCTATCATCGCGCCGTTTCCTCGCGGGGGTAGGCAGAGGATAGAGCGCCATACTCTTCTGTCCTGACACATAATTCTCGCTCATCCACATTCATACATCTTCTCATACAAGCTCGATGAGTGATGGATTATTATTCTTCTCTTTTATTTTTCTTCTTCTTTTCCTTTCAAATCACTTTTTATGATTTTATCAATGAGTATTAACAAAATGTTTGTTTTTTTTAAAACCTGGAATGATGGGTTGCTTGTGTATATCGGCTCTGTTTTTTACAATTTTAGGATGCCGAGAATAGTGGTATTTTTTTACGTGGTAAGTAATCTAACCTAACCTTTCTCAAAGATCAACACGCCTTTGACCATCTCGGGTTGTTAGTTGTGTACGTCGGCTCTGTCGCTTTTGAAAAATCGACGTACCTACCTACATACGAATAAAATGTAGAACATTTTTTTCAGACTTATTAATCAAACGCAACCGTCTATATTTCAAGCGATAATCGAAGATTCTTATTGGAGGAGCTCTGATTCGTTGATTTAAAAAATGGCCGCCTGAAAACTGTGAATGATCAGCTGTTTTACCTGTGCCATAATTTTAGCGCGCTTTTTTGACGTTTTAAATTTTCACAAAATGGTCGCTGAATAAACATCTGTTTTATGTCATTCAATTTAACCTTAAGCTATGACTTTGACGTTTCTGGTCAGCCATGTTTTTTTTGAGCCATGAAATGAATTCGATAGAGGTTAGTAAGATGTCGAAATGATTTTTGGGAAACGTGTAAAAATTGTACACGTGGTTAATAGGAATTTGGTTAATTATGGTGAAGTCATACATTATACTTAGAAAAATTTTCTGTACGTTTTTTTGGATTTTTATAGGTTATGTCTAGAATGACACAATGATGATTTTTTAAAAGCGTAATTGAATTAATTATTATTTCGCAGTTGTACACGTGACTTAAATATGCCTGTCTTACTACAGACCGGTCGAAGGAGTTAGTTCTTTTACGCGTCTGTTATTCAATATTTAAATAGAACAGTTCTGGAGATAGATAAACCCGTAACTTACTTACCATCACACCGTTTCCGGGGTAGGCAGAGAGGATAGAGCGCCACACTCTTCTGTCCTGACACATAATTCTCGCCTCAACCACATTCATACATCTTCTCATACAAGCTCCATGAATGATGGATTATTATTCTTCTTTTTTATTTTTCTTCTTCTTTTTCTGTCAAATCACTTTTTATGGTTTTATCAATGAGTATTAACAAAATGTTTGTTTTTATTAAAACCTGGAGAGATGGGTTGATGGTTGTATATGTCAGCCCTGTTTTTTACAATTTTAGGATGCCGAGAATAGTGGTGTTTTTTTTTTACGTGGTTAGTAATCTTACCTAACGCTTCTCAAAGATCAACAGGCCTTTGACCCTTTTGGGTTGTTAGTTGTGTACGTCGGGTCTATTTTTTACAATTTTGGGATACCGAGAAGTGGTATTTTTTTTAGGTGCACGGGGTGAGTCTGTGTAGCTCCTGCACAATTTCTTCACCACCCCTTAGGTTGTTGGCTATGTACGTCGGTTCTGTTTCTTCCAATTCTGGGATACCGAGAAAAGTGTTTTTTTTTTGTTGGGTGAGATTGAAAACAGAGTACTGCGTCTCTGCAGGATACGTCTGCTACCGTGCGGTAGCTGTGCGGGCATGCTAGTTTATTATTATTATTATACACGGTTTATTCAGGTATTTACATAATTTGTAAAATAACTGAAAATTACATCAAAAATACACAAAGAAAAAAATTACATAGTGTCAACATGTTTTTACATAATCAAAGTTTAAAATGTGAAGTAAATCAATTTACCCGTCACCATTGAGTTGAAACACCAAAAATTGTAATAATGCAGTCTACTAAAGAGTTTAATTAACAGAAAAAATGTCGACTACCTCCGCATATTTATTCTCCAAAGAATGCATTCTGGGGACTGCGGAGTTAGCTAATGCGTGTGTTCTGACATTACCACTGTAATAAAACAATGAATTGTGTCTCTATGACCTCAATGGTGCGTGAAAGTCAAGCAGACCAACAATCTGGGGGCGATCTAACATACCATTGATGATTATATTCGAACATATTGGATGTAAATGTGTCTCCTTCAGAAAATGATAATATTTCGTCGAAAATCAAGAAGTAATGATAAATATAGAATATCCATTATCCTTCAAAACTGTACTATTCTGTACTGCCGTGAAAAAATTCCAGATCTACAAATTAAGATACCATTAGTAGATTGACTTGTTTGATCTAATGATCTCGTTAGTACCTTTTAATATAGTAGCTTGTTTTATCTAACAATAATTCGCTCTTCTAGTGACCATGAAGTCGGGGGTTTGATCTTGGGAAATCGTCTTGTTAGTCCATATAACAAACGTTTAGTTTAATTTCAAAAATGATAGAATATTGATAAGATATAATATCATGCTTATACTATTACATATTGAAATAAATAAAAAAAAAACTAAATATTGAAAACTATATCTTTAAAGTTAAAATATAATATTAATTTTAAATTTAAATTTAAACTCGTATTTATATCGGTATAGAGCTTAAATAATGATATAAATTTATAAAACAATTTTTTTCAAATATTTTAATTTATTTTTAGTGTTGGATGTTGCCACGTAACAGCTTTATAAATGTATAGTTGCTTTTATGTCAGTAAATGGAGAGATGTTAACGAATGAGGATGAAATAAAAGATAGATGGATGAAATATTTCCAGGAAACGTATGAAAGTGTAGAGAATGCAAATGACGAAGCACCTGAGAGGCTTTCTGGGGTAAGTATGAATGAGGAAAACGATATAAATGCAATAAGTATGGAAGAAATAAAGTGTGCAATAAAACATATGAAGAATGATAAGGCTGTGGGGTATGATAACGTTGCTGCAGAGTATATCAAGGCTGGTGGACCATTAGTTATCTTGTGGCTTCATACGCTCTTCAATCAATGTTTGGAAGAGAACCACACCCCGTTAGATTGGAGGAGGGCTGTTATCATGCCTCTTTACAAAGGCAAAGGGTCGAAAATGGAATGTGGTAACTATAGAGCTATTAGTCTACTGAGCTCTGTAGGTAAACTGTATGGAAGAATTTTAATAGAAAGAGCAAGAATGGTGACGAAAGAAAAGGTATGGGATGTGCAAGGGGCATTTGTGGGTGGAAGAGGATGCATGGATCAGATCTTTTCTCTACGAGTGATGACGGAAAAGTTTTTGGCGAAAAACCTAAAACTTTTTTGTGCCTTCGTAGATCTACAGAAAGCATATGATAGAGTTATAAGAGAAAAGTTATGGAAAGTACTTTCTGATTACGGGGTGAATAGTAAACTTATACGCGCAATCGCATCCCTATACGAAGGAAGTTCTGCGTGTGTAAGAATCAATGGAGCACTCACACCATGGTTTGACATTACAAAGGGTGTCAAGCAGGGTTGTGTAATGTCTCCATGGCTGTTCAACTTGTATATGGATAAATGTGTGAAAGAACTAAAATGTATGAATGTAGGAGCAAAAATGGGCGATTTGATTGTATGTTGTTTATTGTACGCCGATGATGCAGTACTAATGGCGAATAATGAACAAGAACTACAGAATCTGGTGAGTAGAATGTACGATGTATGCAAGGAAAGCGACCTCATGGTGAATGTTAACAAGTCGAAAGTGATGGTATTTGAGAAGGAGGAAAGCAAGACACCATGCAAAATACTTGTAGGTAATGAATGTTTGGAACAAGTAGATGAGTTTGTATATTTGGGAAGTATGTTTGATAGAAACGGAAAGGCTGAGAATGATATCGAAAGGAGGGTGACTGCAGGAAATAAAGTAAACGGTGCTTTGAATGGAATTATATCTAACAGGAATATGTCAACCGAGGCAAGACTAGCGGTGCACAATGGAATCCTGGTACCGACACTGATGTATGGAAGTGAGGCCTGGAGCTGGCAGAAAAGGAACGAAAGTAGACTGAATGCAGTGGAAATGAGATCACTTAGGCGTATTTGTGGCAAATCTATTTATGACAGAGTAAAGAATGAAGAAATAAGAAAAGAATGTAAAGCTGATGTTAGTATAGTGAGTAAGATTAAGAAAGGATCACTTAGGTGGTTTGGTCATATGGAAAGGATGAATGAGGAGAGAATGGTAAGAAAGATATATGACGCAAGTGTTGATGGAACCAGAAATAGAGGACGTCCGCGGAAGACTTGGCACGACCAGGTAAACCAGATAATGGAGGATGGTTCTGTTAGAAGCCTCAACAATCGGCGAGCTTGTATGACAAGATGTATGAATGTGGATGAGGCGAGAATTGTATGTCAGGACAGAAGAGTGTGGCGCTCTATCCTCTCTGCCTACCCCCACGGGGAAACGGCGTCATGGTAAGTAAGTAAGTAAGTAAGTAGTTGCTTTTATAACCCTAATTCAAGTATGGTAAACAAATTAAATATTTTAAGATAATGCAGTTTAAAATGTAACACAATAGAAAAAATATTTACCATGTATATACTCGTATATATGAAAATATCTATATTTTTAAAGGAGAACGCATTGTTAGTTGTAATGTTTCAATTTCAGAACATAGTTTTTTTCATACAAATTAAATCAATCACTTAGAAAGGTATATATATATATATACCTTTCTAAGTGATTGATTTAATTTGTATGAAAAAAACTATGTTCTGAAATTGAAACATTACAATATATATATATATATATATATATATATATATATATATATATATATATATATATATATATATAGAAAGACAGAATATTATTATCCCGGTAGCAAGTAAAACATTTTTTCGATAAATAGTTATTTTCTGTACCTATTTCTAGTAGATTAATTAAATTTATATTAGATTGATATATAATTACTCTCCGTTTAAAAATAAATATATGTAACATAACCAAAAACGAAAACAATCTCAAAATAATTATCATTCGGAGGCGTAGTTTCTATAATCGTGAACTGATCGATGTTGAAGTTCTCAGTCAGTGTCCTAGCGGTGCAACTTTCGTTCTCTTCCACAGCCGCCAGAAGGGCCTGGTTTTCAAAATCCCAGGATCGACCCTTTCCTGACTTATTGTAAGCTGGTATCAGCATGGTTTTTCGCTAATCGTTCCTTCGCTGAAAAGATAATTGAGATCGCGAAATGACTAAGCAGCTTTCCACCCTTTCTCAAAGTGGTACAGCATAATGTAGCATATATGTGTATGGATTTCGATGTGAATTTTAATGTCCTAACCCTTTTAAAGAATTATTTTATGACAAATGTCAATTAAACATCAAATTTAAAAAAACAGAACGTTGTGAAACTAACGGCGGATTTATTCTAGATTGTTAACTTTGTTTTATCAACCACTTAATGAATTAAATACATCTACTGATTTGTAAAATAACATTTTCTTCTTCAGGATGTCTAATAAAAACATATGTTATATTGTTTCTTTAACAGAATCTTTTCTTTTACAAAAATATGTATTTTTAATTTTTTTTTTACAAAATAATAATTATTTATATTTTTTATTTATTATCTTAGTTTTATTAACCACAATTGAGTTTCAAAAACATCTACCGGTTTCGGAAAACACCTTTTCCTTCTTCAGGATGTCGTAACTAACTAAAAATATTTTTATTACATTATATTTTTAGTTAGTAATGACATCCTGAAGAAGGAAAAGGTGTTTTCCGAAACCGGTAGATGTTTTTTAAACTCAATTGTGGTTAATAAAACTAAGATAATAAATAAAAAATATGAATTTTAACCACCAAGTTAATATTGCCAATTGTAAAAGTAAAATAATAATTATTTAAAAATAAATTTAATACTTTACTAAAATTGTTACTTGATACAAAATTATTAGAAATTTGTTTAGGAAAAAATCGTAAAATGGGACTTCTGGTTAAATTTAGTTGGTTGTTTATAATATTTTGATTAGTCTTACATTCTTGAATTATTTCTAATGATTCTAAATTATTCAATTTAACACCAACATTTTTTTTACGTAAAATAGACAATCCCAAAATTTTATCAAAAGTATGATCATTTTCTAACAAATGATTGGAAAATTCTGAAAAACCATTATTATTCAAACAACTCAAATGCTTCTTGACTCTTACGTTAAAATATCGACTTATTTTAACAGAAATAAAGCAGTACAATCTGAATAATGAACAAGAATTATAGAAGCTAGTGAGTGGAATGTACGATGTATGCAAGGAATGCGACCTTATTATGAATGTCAACAAGTCGAATGTGATGGTATTCGAGAAAGAGGAAAGCAAGACACCGCGCTAAACACTTGTAGGTAATGAATGGTTGGAACAAGTAGATGAGTTTGCTTATTTGGGAAGTATGTTTGATAGAAACAGAAAGACAGAAAACTATATCGAAAGGAAGGGGACTGCAGGGAATAAAGTGAACAGTGCATTGAATGGAATTATACCTAATAAGAACTTGTCAACTGAGGCAATACTAGCGGTTCACAATGGAGTTCTGGTACCGACACTGATGTATGGAAGTGACATCTGGAGCTGGCAGAAGAGGAACGAAAGTAAACTGACTGCAGTGGAAATGAGATTACTTAGGCGTATATGTGGCATATCCATTTATGATAGAGTAAAGAATGAAGAAATAAGGAAAAAACGTAAAACTGATCTTAGTATAGTGAGTAAGATTAAGAAAGGATCATTTAGATGGTTTGGTCATATGGAACGGTTGAATGAGGAGAGAATGGTAATAAAGATGTATGCTGCAAGTGTTGATGGCACCAGAAGTAGAGGACGTAAACCAGATATTGGAGAACGGTCCTGTTGAAAGCCTCAATAATCGTCGAGCTTGTATGAGAAAATGTGTGAATGTGAATGTGGTGAGAATTGTGTGTCAGGACAGAAGAGTGTGGTGCTCTATCCTCTCTGTCTACCCCTGCGAGGAAACGGCGTGATGGTAAGTAAGTAAGTAAGTAGAATCTTTACAGCTCAGTTTATAGACATCGAAATTATTAAATTTATTATATTTATCTTTGGAATTGATGAGTAAATTTCCTATATTATAAGTATGAATATAAAAAAATAAATTATTCATCAACCTAATATTATACCTAATAATATGAATATAACACACCACAAGTAAACCATGTATTATTTTTCTAATTGTAATTATAAACCTGTATTGAAATGGTTAGCGATTATATTACAAGTAATTAAAGTAATAGATTGCATCTATTTAGTGACGATATAATATTATATATGAATAATATCATCATTCCGGTCTGATACAATCGGGGGAACCCCTTCACCGTCCCCTGTCCAGCCGCCGGACTTGTTCTTCATAATTAACATCATCTCCCCAGACGACCGAGACACCCGCAGCTGTCCTCCTCGGTAGCTCCTTTCCTCTGATTACGTCCTTGCACATTATTTATAGGTGCTTTGATCGATTTTAGATAAATCGAAAATATTTAAAAAAAAAATACCTGGTCTCTTTTCAGGGTAATAACTTTTTTTATTCAATCGTTTATTTATTTGTAAAAATAACGAAAGGAAATGTTTAAATCGTATGTAACACGAGCACAATATACAATTCATAGCAATGGCGCTACTTTACTTTAGGCACTAGAAAAATATTTAATTTTCTTAGCCCATCTCTTCCCACTGTAATTGCTACAAATACTCATATTTCTCGTAGTCGTTGATAGAACCTCTATTAATCACTCACTATTAATCATTGACATTCTAAACCGTATAACGGTCCACATAATTTCTGACACTAGGTAGTTGCTTAGTGTCTCTTTCGTCGCAAAGCGTATCGTGATACCACCGGAATGGCACATTGCGTTTTTAATTAATTGAAAAATAGGTTTTATTGATTAATATATTCATAAAATGCATGAACACGGAGCAAGTCCAGCAGTATCTTATAATTATGAAATAATTAATAAATAATAAGACACAGTGTAACTGGAAGCACTGGCCGTAGTCACGCAGCGGCCACCATCGATCACTTTATCCACCCGAAGGTTCTAGCAACAAGCGTTAATATGTTAATGTAAATGATGTAGCTAACTGAAAATTCGTTGCTTGGACGCTTTTGTGCCGAGCAGCGTTGCAAGCTCGCCGGTTTAGCATAAAATAATGCCAACCTGGCGGTGAATGAGTAGGACCGACATAAGAGCATTTGCTTATGAAACGGTCCTAGATTAGAAGTGGGTTCCCTCATTGGCTAACTGAAAATGTGGAAAAATAAATTAAAATTATTAATTAAGTTCAAATTTTCACATTTATCTGTTAAAATATATTTAAAAATCTAATTTACATATCAACGATGATTTTTACAAACTTCGAAAGATTTCCATTGTTTGCAAATAATTTAAATAAACAATGGCGAATTTTTTTCAAAAAAAGGCTGAGAAAGATATCGAAAAGATGGTGACTGCAGGAAATAAAGTGAACGGCGTTTTGAATGGAATTATATCTAATGGGAACTTGTCAACCGAGGCAAAACTTGTGGTCCTTAATAGCGTCCTGGTACCAACTCTGATGTATGGAAGTGAGGCCTGGCAGAAGAGGAATGAAAGTAAAAATTGGCAGTTTAGGTGTATATGCGGCAGATACATTTATGGTAGAGTAAAGAATAAAAAAATAAGGAAATAATGTAAAGCATATCTAAGTATAGAAGTTAAGTAAGATTTAGAAAGGCTCACTTAAATGGTTTGATCATATGGAACGAATGAATGAGGAGAGAATGGCGAGAAAGATATATGACGCAAGTATTGGTGGCACAAGAAATAGAAAACGTCCGCGGAAGACTTGGTATGACCATGAAAATCAGATACTAGAGGATGGTCTTATCAGAAGCCTCAATAATCGGCGAACTTGTATGAAAATATGTATGAATGTGGATGAGGCGAGAATCGTGTGTCAGGGCAGAAAGGTGTGGCGCTCTATACTCTTTGCCAACCCCCGCGGGGAAACGGCGTGGTGGTAAGTTAGTTAGTAAATAAATAATTTTCTTTTATTAATAAATCGTCATACTTTTGTTGAGAATTTGAAATTGTCTGTTTTACACATAAATAATGTCTGCCTTAAATGGAATAATTTAGAATAAATAAAGCGTGCAAAATTAACCAAAATATTATAAATGACCTACTAAATTTAACCGCAAGTCCTATCGTAAAAAAATTTCTATCATTAAGTCAATTTCAACATCTTACTAGATTTGTATTTAATATTTATTTTTTAAAAATATAAATTTAAAAACTTTAGAACAATTTGACATAATATGGTTTATGTTAGTTTATTTGATGTTCTGATGAAATAAATGGTTTAAAGTGTGTTACGACCGTGCGTTAAGTGTTAAAGACCCGTTGGTATGGAGTTTCATGTAGTATAAGAATTAAACGAAATTGAAGTAAAATATAATAATAAAAAGATAAATAAAGAGTGTTCTGTTTTTATTTAATTATAACTAACGCCTATCTTACTGTTGATTCGTATACTATCGGTGCAATACAGGTGAATATGGAAAAGAGAAATAGAGAGACTCTACAGAGAAATATGGAACTATCAGTGGTCTCAAGTAATCAATACAGCATAGGGCAGAGTGGCGGTGGAAGAGTGCTGTCCAAGTATTAAACCCCCAACCCGATTAGAATAAAGGGCATAAAGAAAAAGAAGAAGAAGTTAACATGTATCAGAATCTCAGGCTCTTCGTTTATAAGACTACGATGGGCGGGTCGCGTTCAGAGGATGCAGAAGCGCAGATTCCAAAAAGCGTCTAAAGAGGCCAAGGCTTTGGGCTGTAAGCCATTGAAGAAGAAGAAGAAGAAGTCTTGTTAGAACTAATGATATTTCACAATCATAAAAAGACAATTCTTAGGGTAATAAATGGTCGTACCTCTAGATATTCATAAAATTTTATATTTAAAGAGCACAATGCCCTAGACAAATATATATGTTGAAACTAGTCCAATATTTCCATGCTAACAACAATTCACCCCAAGCAATAAATCATGGTCACAACACAAGACCAGTTCCGACAGCAACAACGACATTTTATCAACTATTTCATGTTCTTAGCTCCGAAACTGTACAACACACTCAACACCAACTGGAAATCGTTCACTTTCAAAAAGATTACACAAATATGGACCCAATATATGATTCAATTGGGTAGAGATCAATCAGAAGCATCGCTGTTCAACACTCCAATATAATCATTATACAATATCTACACTAATAATTCACTAGTTTTACGACACTCTCACTACATATATTTTTTTCAACAGCACGAAAAAACTGGCTACTTTAACACAGACGGCAGTCTAGCAAAGTAGCCAGGACAATGTTGTATATATCAGAGATGGAGTCCACTCCATCCCACACAATAAACTACGAGTATTATACTTAATTGCGATATAATTGTATCTTATGTTTATCATGGTATATTATAAAATATTCACCTCTGTTACAACAAAAACATGTACGTCAATAAAGTCTAATAAATAAATAATCTTAATTAATTTGGTACTAGGTACCTTTGTAGAATTTATAATTATTTCAACATAGAAAACATTTATTTCTTGGATGCGACTGTACAGATTATAATTATAATTCGACCGTAAAGTAGAATATTATTTTCAGAGTGGAGAGATCCCAGATGAGTGTTTTTTGTTGCTTTTAATTAAATTCAATTTTAACGGAAATGAAAAAGATGTCTACATGCGATTTGATATGAATGAATTCAAAGAAAAATTTAATTTTCCAGGCAATACAATTTGAAATGATGCTCTGCTTCGTAATATTTTTTTTTATATACACCTTTTTTAAAATACAAAGATATAAGATCGGAGAGCAATTAGAAAACATATACCCATTCAAGCGAATCTGAAAAGAAGTACAGGGACAACTTTTCGAAAACAAATAAAGTTGATCTGACGAATAAGTGACATAGCTGTGTCGTTCAATTTATGAAGGAGGAACTCTCTCTCTCTCTCTCTTTTTTATAATGGCCACTTGTTCACAAAAAAAATCAGTATCTTATATATGATATTTAACAAATGAATCGATTGTTCATACAAAATAATACGTTATTTGTTAAAAATATATTTAACTAAATGAACGTGTCTTTAAATAGTTGTTGAACGCTCTTAATGGATAATTCTTACGTACGTAGTTACAATAATTTATTCATTTAATTACGATTATCAATATTAGGATTTAGAATACTTAAAAGACCAGCATACAGTTGTCTACATATGTGTAAAAACTGGTCAGAAGGTATAAATAGATATGATCAAAAGTTTGTCGTGTTAGTATTTTGAAATGTT
Source organism: Eubasilissa regina (assembly GCA_022840565.1). Classification (NCBI taxonomy): domain Eukaryota; kingdom Metazoa; phylum Arthropoda; class Insecta; order Trichoptera; family Phryganeidae; genus Eubasilissa; species Eubasilissa regina. The sequence goes on from JAINEB010000025.1 coordinate 19,530,422, forward strand.
CCTCTATGGTAATAAAATATTGTAAGAATATTAGAAATCACGCATTTACCATAACATTTAATGTTTATGGACGAACCTGGAATCTACTTGTGTACATATTAAATTGGAATACTAAACAATATATGGTGTCCAAACTACGCAGTCAACAAAATTACCCGAAAACATAACTTCGAGATCATGGAACTACTTTACTTAATTTAAACTTCGTATTTAGATGTTTAAGTTTTCGCGAAATCCACGAAGAAATTCAGTTCGCCAAGTTAGCGGGTGTAATCCCTGTTGATTTGGTTTTGCTGCTTGGAGTTGGTATAATTTCATTAGGAGCCCGGGGTCCCAAAGGCGAGTTTCATTATCCTCTTCTCTAGTTTTGTTGAATTATATTCATCGTCCCAGAGGGGGACGCGACTTTTTTATATCCAGAACATTCCAGACGCACAAATTATTATAAATGTGTGCATAATCAAAGGAAGCAGATTACTTTCATCGCCCTATTTTTCAAGTAATTTTTTTATCGTCTTTAATTTGGTTCGAATGAATATATTATACGGTTCTTTCTATTAAATATTTATATATTAAGGAGTATACATTTTTTTGTTGTGAAGTTGCATTTTCAGAATACAGTTCTGTTGTATTTTAATACAAATTAAATTAATCAACTAGAAAGATATACAGAAAAAGCTATCGAAAAAATATTTAGTTGCTATCGAAATTCGAACCTAGACCCCTTTCTATTCGTGGAATATCAATATATCAATTGAAAATATTATAGAATATACCTAAGTTCAAAATTTGTCGAAATTCATTCAAAGGAAGAACTTCTCTGGTAGACAGATTTTTTTCTGTATATATTTCTAGTTGATTAATTTAATTTGTACTTGCATATTAATTTTATTTCTCAATTAAATAAGCTATCCTCAATTCGAATCACTAGAAAATATTTAAACAAATTTTTCTGTGAAAAATATTATGATATGTAATATTGCACTTAGAATCAAGTAAATTTGTTTGAAATGATATAATATATGTTATTGAGTAAATAATAATGATGTTAAAAAAATAAATTTATTAAGTATTATATTCTATGCAAGTACTCGTGTACTCAAAATATGTATGTTCATTAACCTTTACCATACCGTGATAGAAAATATTCGTAAGCAACCATGCTGTTAATTCGTGTTACCGTTAAGTATTTAGAGTTTTTTTTGTATTTTTAATGAAAAAATGCTTTTACGAGCTTAAATTGCATTTAGATATACATTTACTCTAAATATAGACCAATAAAAATGAAAATATATATTAAATACTAAATTAATGTATTAATTATAAATATATACATATAAAATCAATTTTGTCGAAAAATATTATTTTTGCGTCACCGGGATACGAACCTGGATTCGTATCCCGTATATAATATTTTTCGACAAAATTGATTTTATATGTATATATTTATAATTAACATATTAATTTAGTATTTAAAATATCACAGACCTATGTTCTGAATAATTACAACTTCACAATAAGAATGTGTTTTCCTTAATAAGAAAATATATATATTATTCGTAGCATTCATTGATCCATGTTCTATACAAAATGACTTTCCTTCTTATTATTCTTCATTTAATTAGTGAGAAAGATAAATAATTATATTTCTATGTTTGTTATTCTTTTCTAGTACTATTATGTGAAACTAATGTTTAATATATTTCTGTCTTATTGCAAATACTATTTTTTCAAACGTAGCAATTTTACAAGGAATTGAATTAAAAAATAATTACTTTTACATAATTGGTTATAAAGTGAATTCTACAAATCGTTAGTCATTTCTAAGCGTGAATGATTTTTTTAATTTAGTTAAAATATTAATTTTGTGCTACGTGTATTTACGGAAACATATAAGTTTAATAGGGGCGGTAGACCTGTGTTACAGCATGGCTAGGGAAGGGTTAAAAAGCAAGTAATACTATTGACCAGTGCCATGTATGATCGTATATCGACTGTATGACTTATGAATGCAACTTTGTTCATTTTAAAATATTTTTTCAGCCCACACAACTTACATATACAAATGACGTATAATTTTTTTTGCCTGAAAAAATTCGAATGTTGTAATTCTATTTTAGCAATGTTTATAGAGCACTTGTGACACATACGGACAGAAAACAAAAAAAAATATAGATATGTAGGCTGTCTATGTTTATTTATCTCTTTATATTTTTGTGATTTGTGATACATTTTGCACACTTAACTGCTCTTCATAAATATTTAATATTTTGTACATATCACCATTGCGTTCTTAGCCAATATTGAAGATGATAAAAAGTCACTGCGATAGGGATATAGTTTATTTAATTTTATAAGTTGTGTAAATGGTAGTAATGTTAATAGAAAAATTAACACACAGCAGTTTATGAAGTATATGTGAATTTTTTTTTTTTAAATGTACCTATTAGTGTAAGTTGGTATCTTTTCTCGATAAATAAAGTATTACCAAAAATGATGATACATGTTCTGAAGTCAAACAAAATCGTGGCGTAAATCTTGTCTTTAACCAAGCCACCGCGGCCGTGCGACGAGCGCGGTTAGCGCTCATATAAGGTTAATTTTGCCTAAATATGTAAATTATAATAAACCTTACTCCGGTTATTATTCCGCACTTCAAAACGGGACGACAACCACAATCATTATCCCTCTCCTTCAACGGCAACACGAGCGTGTAAGAGCGGGATGAGAGGTAATTATCTGCGAGGTCGTAGGTGTGTTTGCGATGGCGAAATTTTACGGCGCCTACGAGAGTTATGAATGTTAAAATAAGTTTCGGATATTGTCGCTTCATGGCACCGAACTTTGGTCCACCGGGATTGCGCGGAGGCTGCGGCCACGTAAAGCCGACATACAATTTGCCGGCGGGTCGTGGTATAAAGAACACTTTGTAAACGTGAATGTGTGTTGCTAGCATGAAAAATGTTTCTGAAATACGACCACATCGTACCAGGCATTAATGTGCCCCAGCACCCGGTGAAAAATGATCGATTTTAATTTACCTTTACTACACATAAATAAACATCAAATTTTTTTCTATATTGGCTTGTAAAAATGTATTCTACACGTTCTTAAAATGTGTCATGTTGTGAACTGTGTTTCTGGGCACCCCTCCCTAATCCAGAATGTATTAATAACTCGTCGGGGATGATATTTTATTCCGCAAAAACAACCCTATCCCCGAAATCGGCAAGTGTAAAATGTACAGATTTTCATTAAGGTAATATTTTATAATATACCGGAATAGAGTGAGCGTAAAAAAGGTCGTGTCGTAAATTTTCTAACCCATTTGGGGGTTTATCGCAGAAAACTGACATTTTACGATATACTTGTATTTTTTCCTTCCTTCCAATGATAACAGAACGGGGAGGAGAGTGGGGAACAGCGAATTTAAATAGGATAAAAATATTTTCAACACGGCAGTAAATAATACTTAGGGCTATTATTTAATTAGCCGGGCCGGTGATGTAAAAAATGTTGGCGAACGCCTCGCGGAGCGAGCGAGTTTTTCTATTCTCAAAGGAGAATATTCTATTAAATTATACGAGATCGATAGACGCTCTCAGGTAAAATTATATGCCTACCTTTGTAACGAAAAAATTGACTCATTTCCGCAACAGCCTTTTTTCGGATAATTTAATTTACGGTGTCATTTTTGGGGGCCATATTTTTTCAGAATATTTAATTACACTTAAAAATAACAGGCTATCTGAAAATACTTTTGCATTTAACTTAAATAGTATGTTACAACCTTTCTTAGAGTAAAATTGTAATAAAAAATAATGAAATAATATTGATATTAAGCATAATAATGCAGTACACCTACGCACGTACATGTACAAAATATTGCTGTGAAACTTTGTTCTGTAACCAGATCGCCTGAAAAGTCGGGTAAGTGATTATTCCGTAAAGTTAAAGCTCGTATATCCTTTATCTAAATAATTATTTTACTATTAAACTACTTCGAAAAAACATATAATAATAATAATAGTAATACACTTATTAGGTTCACTTTTTATTATGTATTTGTATTGTATTATATTGTACTTGTATTGATAAATAATGTCTAACGGTCTGATGTATTACTCTTCCAACTTAATATTCATTAAGTATACATTTTCACCTAGTTAATTACTATGGGTGTTACGTAATATTTCAAATATCAGACAAATGTACCGAGGATATGCATATAAAATTTGGCAAAGTAAATACAACATATCAATAAAAAAGTAAGACATATATTTGGGTACCCTGCCTGCTTCATTAGTAATTTAATTCCTCCGGTATAACAGTAAGCAAAGTGCAATGATCAATGTACAAAAAAATATAAACAGTTAATCAAGAGATACAATTAGATAATTTCAAAACGTTCCAGCATCGTTCTCGCTAAGGTTTCACGTAAATAATAGTAATTTTCGTTGAGAAACTGCACGATTTGCAGCTTGTATGGATGAAACAGTAGTTTATTTAAAAAAAAAGTGCACCGTTGATTTTTTTATTCCAGTATAGGCTGCAATCTTCCTTATCGATTTACGAGGATTGCGTATAATTTTACGCCGAACTTGAGCCACATGTTCTGGCGTTGTTACTGATGTTGATGGTCCCGGAGGAGTTTGGTTGACCTTCTTGTCTGAATTTTTGAACCCAATACCAAATAAGTTGCGTGCTCGGCCCATCACTTAATCGTCGAATATTAAAGTGAGTACAAACAGCGCCACGCGCACGAACCAATGAATCACCGTACTTTAAATATTGCTCAACCGCGAACACGCGGTGCTCTCCCGACCAGTGCATCATTGCGATTGTCAAATTCGCATATCACGCGCGTCTAACAATATCTCTCCCACTTACTTCATCTTGATGGTTTACGAGATACAATTTGATCTTGAAATTTTTCCGCTGGACACCCTTTATATGTATACATTATAATTTTATTTTTTGCCAAACTGCATAACAGTTTTACGGCAAAGATTACCTTTTACAGGGTTATTATTGAGGTTTTAAATTAATTCGAAATTTGATAAGAATGTATTCTTTTACTTTATATTTTAGGGTGGTCACTGAGGTCTAATAATTAAAAAAAAAGTTTAATAAGTCTTCATTGATTTTATTAAATATTATTGGCACAACACTTTCTCTCGTTCTCTCACCGTACACATTGTTCGCGATCGGTACTCTCATGGTTCAACCCGACGACCTGGATTTAAGATCTCAATTCCAAAAAATATTCTAAATGTGCATTCTTTCGAAAGTTTAAAAGTATCCATGATTTCGACTTATTGACATTGAATACTTCCAAAATTAACTACGTGTTCAACTAAACATGGATAAGACAATTTTCAGACATGAAGCTACTTAACAGGCTAATATTCTTACCAGCATGTACAACTGTCCGCTATTAGAGAGAGGGTAACTCAATTAAAATAGTTGGGCATCATAGTTGACCAAATTTAAGCATCAAGAGACCATGTAAAAGCTGTCGAAAAATAAGTACGTAAATTATTATTTATGTTACAAAGTGTAAACTTCAAAAATGTATACATTAATTAGTCAATGTATGCACCAACTATGAGTTTTAGTTACAGTATACACAAAATAATTTATAAACACTCTAATTAGTTGCTGTACGCATTCACTGTTCGGTGTCTGACATTCACTGTCAATTCAAGTATTTACAATATTCACCTAACGTACGGTACACTGAAGCTGCCATATTAAAAAAAATGCAATGTGTTTGCTTATTTTTGGGAAAAATCTAAACCAATATTATTTTCATATGCCTACGAATTTAATAATGTTATCTATGCCTACGAATAGAAAAATGTTATCGTTTTTTAACACGTGTAATTGTTTCGAGTGACAACATTGCAATTTCTAGTAATATTTTACATTGGCAACATTATTATCGGCCGTGGAGTGAGCGCGTAATATCATTGTTATCCGATGTAACCGCAAAGTTTCAATTTAAATCACAATTATTTTCTGTTATTCAACTATAAGGTATGTAAAAATACAATGTGCTTACAATTACGATTACAATTTATTTTATTAATTCGTTGTATAATTATCTTTCGAATTGTTAATGTGTGGTAGGGTAATTATAAACTCGCTCGTATTTAATTAGTTGTCAAACACGTTCGTCTGACAGATCTTGTTTGTTCACGATGTGACCAACTCGTGTCGGTGAGTTCATACACTCACTAGTTAAATCATACACTATCTAGTGAAAGTATACACGAAATGCAGCGATGTAAGCTGTAACTAAAACTCATTAGTTAGTGCATAAATTGTCTAGTTAATGTATACATTATTGAAATTTAACTGTAATGTACTTACTTACCATCACGCCGTTTCCCCGTGGGGGTAGGCAGAGAGGATAGAGTGCCACACTCCTCTGTTCTGATACAATTCTCGGCTCATCCACATTCATACGAATTTTCATACAAGCTCTCCGATTGTTAAGGTTTCTAACAGAACCATCCTCCATTATCTGGTTTACCTGGTCGTGCCAAGTATTACGCTGTAACATATATATATATATATATATATATATATATATATATATATATATATATATATATATATAAGATAATCATCAAATTAATCTAAGACGACCATTTATGTATTATGCTTTGTATCAGTCAATACTCATGAAATATATGTGGGGTAACCGCATAGAGGAATGCGGAAAAATAGCATCTTAATGTGTGTTGACATCGGTGATGTTCTCCCAAAAAAATTGCCAACTGCTCATATACCTCTCCCCCTCATATGCTTAATGTATTTTTAGTTATTACAGTTTCCCTATTTCCCTCACCTACCATGCGGTAATTCCGATTTACGACCCGAAAAACTATGATATTGTTATGCGATAAATTTTCCCACAGAATACCATTGACATTACTGTTATGAATCATCCGTATGACACCATTAACAGTACGAGTAATGTATAATAATCAATAAACAGAAAGCGATACATCTTTTCTTAAGTTTTGGAAATGACATTTAAAAAAGTAACAAAGGGTATCAATTATTCAAAAGATTCATAAGAGTTCTAATATCTCGAAAACCGTTTGACATTCATTAGACCTATATATGATGGATAATTCGGATAGGGTATCGTCTCAGCTATCGATGGTTTTCGTTTGGACCACTATTTACAGGACATCCTGTAGGTCCATTCCTAACATTTGTACTTAAAAATAAAAATGTATACATAATTTTTTAAAATTTTATGTTTTAACTAATAAATCAAATAAATTGGTCTGACGCACAAAGTAATGTTGAAACCGATGATAATACCCTAAAATTGGAGGAGAAATGGGGTTTTCACTTAATAAGATTATATTAAAAAATAATAATTCTGTAATGATGTATATTTGTGCACTTTTTATTATATGATATTGTCTGTTGAAATATCTTTGTACTAATAAATAATAAATAAAGACTTATTTCAGATATGTACATACACTTTAATTCTTAAGTAGACGTATAATGGGAGGAACTGAATCATTTGAGGTAGATGAACCAATTTGGCTAAGATGTCCCCATGGGAGAGTAATTTGTCAACTTTCAAGCGATCTATGAAGTTGACTACGGTAATTTTTTACGGTCTGCTTAATTCTAGCGATTTTTCACCAACTCTTCGTCTAATGAAGCAAGAATAGATGGATATGCACGGAGGAAGATAGTCTGATTAATATCTGGGAGAGAAGAGAAAATAGCATTTAAAAAATGATCTTATGGTTGGTACATATAGTCTGAATTATATTCATTCTTTCGATTTAAAATATGTAAAAGTATTACAACGCTTATATAATGACGCTGAAGTTTTTGGGATCATTGGGACTTTCGAAAAATATTACGGAGATCTATGTATATCTTTACATTCAAATACACTTATATTTTAAAACATGTTTATTTTACGAAAATGTTACATGTTAGCGCAGCATTGTTCACAATATTTTAGATTTTTGTGACACATATTCTCTAGATGTGATAAAAGTTTGTAACCTTGCGAGCTTTTCAGCAGTCTTCTCAAATTCTTTATGTATGTACTGCCAATGAATTCTACCTATGCAATGCATTCCATTTTCAATCGACTCTTCAGCATGTATAATAACAAATTAAACTTAGCAGTCGCGTTACCACTTATCACTGATTTGATCACTAAACGACAATTTGAGCAATTTGGGGATCGGATATATTAGATTCAACTCTCTCCAACTCTTCGAATACACACCCTCACTATACACACACACACACACACACACACACACACACACACACACACACACACACACACACACACACACACACACACACACACACACACACACACACACACACACACACACAAACACACACATACACACACACACACACACACACACACACACACACACACACACATACATACACATACAAAGATACACATTAAACTAATCTGTGTTTCTTTATTTTACATATTCATTTTACATTATTTTTTATATTCCTTTAATATTTCAATGGTAAACTTACGATACAACATTAATAATAATAATGTAATAAGAACATTTAAATAAGCTATATGTAACTATATATTTTGGAAAATAAAGTGATATTTATCTAACTGAATATATTGATATATAGAATAAAAAATAAAAAAAATAATTGTTATAAGAATATTATGTGATACATAGTTTATATCTAGAAATTCTAGCCAAGTACAATTTTTTTTAAAGTACTGACTACACACGACTGCTATGAGTAATTAATGTTAGATATTTATAATTGTATGTGTTTTAATGTTTGTACACATGTGTCAGTGCTGTAACATTTTTAAACAAATAAATTAACTACTAATTAAATGTATTCATTATAAAGATATACATATAAAATCAATTTTATCGAAAAATACTATTATTGCGCTTCCAGAAGTTGAACCTGGATCTCTTTTTTCAATTCGGAGAAGGTGCATTACCAACTATGCTACAGCGCTAGTAATTTTGATGACAAATTTTTGAACCTACATGTTAAACTTTTTCTAATTAATACATACATCTACATTGTTTTTAGGGAATCTCAAATATCTTTGAGTAAACCGATAACAGACGCCAGAATTAACAATTCATGCAAAATGAATTGCACCTTCCCCGGATTGGAAAAAGATATCCAGGTTCGAATCCCGGTAGCGCAATAACAATATTTTTCGATAAATTTGATTTTATATGTAATATCTTTATAATTAATATATTTAATTAGTATTTAAAACATCACAGATTTTGAATAATTACAACTTCACGATAAGAATGTGTTTTCCTTGATAATAAAATAAAATAACCTTCAGTGTTTTTTCATAATTTTTCAAATATTTTTTTGTGAATTTAATATTAATGTATCTGATCCAAACAGTTCAGTGAATCAGGGAGCACACAATGAGTGGGACAATGCTAATTGATAAAACGAGAATTGTCGACGAACTATTGGAATGCAAAAGGTGTATAAAGGAAGTACATCGATATTAGAGTTCATTACTGTCGCTGTGACCAGTAACGCCTTCACTAGAATAGATACATTTAAGGAAACAGGATCCCTTAAGTAATAAAACTACATATTATCTTTATTGCTATTTCACGAGACTGAAATAATATAATAAATTTCACAGGTGTTATTCCGTCTAAGCACTTCCACATTTTTTATAGACTTATCTAGAATTTCAATCACAAAATTACTATTTGATAAAAATATGATCTACATATTTTTAATAATTTATTTATATTTAATAGTGCAGTATACAAATACTTAATTGTCATTATAATGTTAAAGTGCATTCAGAAGCGATACATGAAAAATAAAGAAGATTCTGTGATAATAAATTAATATATACAAAATTTGTAGACCACGCTAAATTTGGCATAAAATTTACCTGATAAAATTTTAAGTTTCTATATGAAATTTAAATAATTCACTTCAATCTTTAAATATTTAAGAATGATGGTATTTATTATCGAAATGGTTTGAGTTTTAATAAATTTTGTTGTTTCAATAGGTACCTACCTATTTATCTACTTTCTATACTTAATTACAATAGTTGATAGTTAAGAGGAAATACTTCATATGAAATTTCTCACATTTTTGTCTATTTACAAGTAATATTTCTTACAGATTTAAAAAATTTTTTTTAAGGATTCTTCATCACAATTTTCATTAATATTAGGAATACCTTTTGATCAATTTTTGTTAAATCGAATCATATTTGTGATATACCAATTGTGTTGTATAATTGTTAACTTGTCAATTAGTTTAGTCTAGTTTGGCACCTAATTGTGCACGTAGATGTCACCCAGCCTGCACTCTACGTTGGTACTGTACTGCACGCACTTGTGTCACTCTTGCCTATCAACTGCATAACTTATAACTCCCTACATTAGCTAGTACGATGAGCCCTTATGGCAAGTGCCACGAGACAGGTTGAATATTATTAACATGTTAACTATTTAATTAAATATAGATATACGACAAAAATTTTAGTCGATCATTTTTCAAAAAAAATAAAAAAGGTAAAGTTGTATTTGAAATAGTTTAATTTACACATAGTAAAATGAACAATTGTTTATATTTTTTGATAATTGTAGTAGTGACTTTCTGTTCTTGATAAAATGATGTTTATAAAACCGTAAAATATTGTATGGCAAGCAAAAATATAGTTATATTATTATCATCAGATAATAGCATTCTGTGCTTTTCGAATTTGTTTTTTAATTTTTTTTAATTCGTGTAATCTTGAAAGCCAGGATTAACATCTGAATTTTTAAAGTCTTTGTTAACAAGCGCCCTTGACGTTTTGCTTTTTTTTTACGAAAATGGCGCTATAAAAATTATCCAATATTTTGTTACATAATATCTTTAAATGGCTAAACGAAACACGGAGACAAAAAAGTGTCAAGAAGGTAATTAGATCATCCGTTATATTGTTGGATCTATTATCATCATTGTAAACATTTTTGTCAAACGTTTGTTCTGGATCGTATCTACTGAAGTAAATTAATTTCAAACGCAATTAAATTTCACATAGAATATACGTGCAGTGGACTTTTTAAAATATATAATACACATCTATAAGTTGTGTTAAGAAGAAATTCGCATATTTTATTATATGATCAAAGTTGATTATTAGGATATTTGCGTGGTAAATTTCGAAGTACCGCCACAAAACGGCAAATTCTAACACACCATGAATTAGATTTTGGCAGTCAAATCTCTATGCCTGACGCGATGCTGTAACGTGTCGGTTAATTACGCACCTAATGGACGGTGATTAGATGGGCAGACGTGAGAGGACTGCCGAAAACCTCAACCCTAGACCCACAACACACCCATCGAGCCGCTTTCCACATAGCAAAAAGGTCCAACTACCCTCTGGTGCAGCGACAGTACAATCAGTCACAAGTATACGCATTTCTTCGCAACGCTTTAGGTATTACGTATCAAGCTTGGGATAGTCTTCTGTCTGCCGTCGGCAAAACGGACGAATCACGTTCGCATCGGATACGACGTCTACGGACCGTCGGATGCTGTGAATTTACAACATGGCTGCCCTCATTAACGGCAATTTGCGATTTGCAATTTAGAGGAGCATTACTGACAGAGCGCATTTGCTAAAAGACATTTACATGAATGGTGAACTCTCGTTGCATTTGAAAATTAAATTAAACAAGATTAATTGATATTAATCGACCTGGGGCATTATTTTGACGGTCAATGTCAACACAATACTTACCAACACCGTAGGTAAAAATTTTTATTGTGAAGTTGTAATTATTCAGAACAGACGGTCTGTAATGTTTTAAATATTAATTTAATGTATTGATTATAAATATATACATATAAAATCAATATTGTCGAAAAATATTGTTTTTGCGCTACCGGGATTCGAACCTGCATCTCTATTTCCGATCCGGGGAAGTACACTACCAATTGTGTTATAGCGCCAGTATTTTTCATGACAAATTTTCGAATCTATATATTACACTTTTTCAAATGAATACATCTGTCGTTCTATTATTTGAAATCCATCTACATTATTTTTAGGGAATCTCAAATACCTTTGAGTAAACCGACTGTAGACGCCAGAATTATCAATTCATTTTTATTAAATTTTGGACACATTGATACAACTTATATTATTAAGGAGAACACATTCTTACTGTGAAGTTGTAATTATTCAGAACATAGGTTTGTGATGTTTTAAATACTAATTTAATGTATTAATTATAAATATATACATATGAAATCAATTTTGTCAATAATATAAGTTGTATCAATGTGTCCAAAATTTAATAATAATGAATTGATAATTCTGGCGTCTGCAGTCAGTTTACTCAAAGGTATTTGAGATTCCGTAAAAATAATGTAGATGGCTTTCAAATAATGGAACGGCAGATGTATTCATTTGAAAAAGTGTAACATATAAGTTCGAAAATTTGTCATGAAAAATACTGGCACTATAACACAATTGGTAGTGTACTTCCCCGGATTGGAAATAGAGATCCAGGTTCGAATCCCGGTAGCGCAAAAACAATATTTTTCGACAAAATCATTTTATGTGTATATATTTAAAATTAATACATTAAATTAATATTTAAAATAATTTCATCCGTAATTAAAATTACTAAACTGTAATTCAACATATTTATTTTTTACTATATTATAATAATTTACTAAGTTATTTTATATCATATTTTTATTAATACTCATTTTTTATGTAAATTATTTAGACATTATTATAATATAACTTTTTAGGTGAAAAATAATCTATATATTCATTTTTTATTATTAAAATTGATTAGTAAATATTAATATTTTAAACCACTATTTAACACATTTTATAAATTACAAATTATAAAATACGATAGGTATTCATAAAAATTCAAATGATCTTAAAAAGAAAATGAGTTTTTATTAATGTTTCATATCACATAAATATATTAATATGTCATTCTTATTTATTTTACAACGTAAAAAATATATAACATTAAATACTCCACATGCGGATAAATATTAAATATGTACATATAGACTATATATTACGGTAAGCCAAATACCTACATAATAATTTGCTTAATTCACTAACATGCAAAAATATACTTAGAAGATGTCACTTTGGGAGATGTTGAGAATAAATATTATTAGAGAAATTCTGTCACTGTTCCAATTTGCTAACAGAAAACAGAGGAAACTGCTGAGACGCTGCGAGCAGTGGTCTCCTAACTAAACTCCACTTGAAATAATGTGAATCAAAGAAATAATCTTATAATAATTTTAAAATTAGCAATATTAACTTTGTGGTTAAAATTCACATTTTTTATTTATTATCTTTGTTTTATTAACCACTGAATTGAGTTTAAATACATCTACCGGTACCAAAATACAATTTTCTTAAAGAAAATGGTATTTTTCGAAACCGGTAGATGTATTTAAACTCAATTCAGTGGTTAATAAAACAAAGATAATAAATTTAAAAAAAAAAATAAAAAATACGTCGACAACACATCTACCTAGGTCAAGTCTTCACATTCAACAAAGACTTCAAAGTTGTTAGATAGAGTCGAATTCAAGAAGCGAATATCACTCAGATGGGCAAGTCTCGGAAAATTAAGAATCGAGATTATTTACAAAATCTACAAAAGGCCTAGTGATCTAGTGGTCGATGGTTGGAATCTCATTCCAGGAGACTAGTAAGTTAGTCCTATTTTAATGGTATAAGCGTTTACCTTAGTTTGAAAATAGTAAAAATATTGATGTTACAAAAAAATATTTAAAAAATACAACGTGATCAAAGGACAAATGAGTGGATAAGTAGTTTAACTGATTAGACTTTGTTGACCTTGGAACCCAAGAACTTCTGTACCTGTGTGCAGTAGTTTTAAGTATATTTTTCATAATCCTCAATTGTCAATTTAAAACACATGTAGCTCTAATTGTAATTTTGTATAGTGATTTAAATTTCTTAACCGTAAAATAATGTATTATTTAACATATTATTCCCTTAATAGATTTTAATATTTTTTACACTATATCTTAATATCATATCAGAACTATCAGGATCATAAATAATCTGTTGATAATTTGTATATTAAAAATAAATTAACTAATCGAATTCACATAGGTACATAGAACGGAGACGGCAGTGGTCGGGACATCTGATAAGATGAGAGTTTATGAAACAGGCTAAAAATGTGACTAAGTCGAGACCTTGGATCGAAAAATGAAATGTAGATAGGCCAAAGTCTCACTGGACCAATGGCATACGGGCATTAGCGGAAAAAACAGTGAACCAGTGATACCAGTAACAGAAAAGTTTGAAAGGATTTGGGGAAGCTGTTTGTCCCGTAGCGGACGTAAAGATGTTGATGACCCTTTTAGCGAGTGTCTTGATTTCATGCCCTGACTAGGTACAGTTCAATATACAGTACAATATATGTACCTTGCTTCATACAATTTTATCCGATCTCATCGAGTTGAAAATCATCAGATATTTGATATTAATTAAGTGTTTATTACAGATAATCACACCAAGAATGATCGATAAATAATTATCATTTATTAATCATAAAATTAACCACAAACATCTTAACATTGCAATTGATATACTCGAGTTAAATTTAAGCTATGGAGTATTTTCTCATGGGCCTCTCTGTTCGAGTTTCCAAGTAAGTCTGTATATTCAGGCATTGTTAATAGGGCAGAAAAAGCAATAACGATATCGTTTCCTGTTAACCCCTCCATAAGGTAACCCGGGTAGAAAGTATCCCAAACCGGTGCTAAATATTGCTGTGTTTCTTAAACTCCCACGGGACGTTAAAGGGTGTACGATTCCACCATATGTGGATTAAAGGAAAAGTATTATTTCCTGGCATTGTTGTGCCACAAAAAACCGAAATTGTGCCTTGAGTCAGCAGGGTACGCAAATTAAAGGAACCATTGAATGTAGATATTTAAATAATTACATTTGCAACGACACAATCAAACTGGTAATACTTAGGCCCGGTTGTGTGATCAGTGGTAAATTTTACTAAAGTTACTTTAGTAAAATTTTTTGCGAAAACGGGTTATTCGATTGTTGGTAAATAATATTTACTCATCAAAAGTACATTCGATAGCAGTGATGGTAAACCGTGACTGTGATTATATCAATGATTGGTAACTGAGATTTAATAATAATTGCTAACTAAGATTTGACTGTTGGAGGTTTACTTTCTAGTGTACCGATCATTGCTTGAAGAATTACGTTTATCAATTATCAATCACAAACAATCGAACACAATCACAGTCATATTAACGGATAAAATAACGGTTTAAATAATGATTTTTTCCATCACTATTTCATAGTAAATTACTTTTAACATCCAATATCACATGGTAAAAACCGTAAATCGTTAGTTAAAAATGGTGAACTCTTTATGGCTGTTTCTGACTCATCTGAGACATTGATACCATAATGAATCATTCAATATTCCACTATTTTAATCTTGTGTTTAATTTATATTACCAAAGATTTTTCATCAGTAAAGTGACAGATTTCGAATGCAGGGGCAAATAAAGACATAGATAAAGCGTAAATTTGTATGTATTGCCAATGTTGAATATTTACAATAAATTAATTTCGGTTAAATTCGCTTTCCAAAATAACGTAAATTCACCACAACCCACAAGAGTATATTCAAATATCACTAAGACCACTTTTATTAAAAAATAGACCAACAATGAATTACCAAATTCTATTTATTTTAGTCTTATCTTATCTAAATCTTATCCATGCATACACACCGTAACAGTTCTACATTATTACAATTTTTAATCAAAGCTAAATGCTTGTGCTATGAAAATAGTACTAACATACTAGTCTCCTGTAATGAAGCTCGAAACCCCGATCATTGGATCACAAGGCGTCTTAAGGCCCTGGACCAATAAGCATTTCAATAATTTATGTTATAACTAACAAATAACAAGCATTTTTAGCAACTTTTATATGTATTTATTCTTTATACTCATGTGGTTTCTATATTTATTTATAGAAATTGCAATTTAGATTTTTCCACAGATAATAATAAATAGATCGCCTTGATAAAATCTGACAAAAAATAATATAAAGGCTTTTCATCTATTTATATTCATCGTTAATTTAAATGGCCACGCAATTGCATTGAAATGATGCGAATGACAGCAATTTGCATTTATATGTGATGAAGATAGGAATGATATTTAAATTAATAGAAATGTGGAGACCTCCACTCTTCTCATCACTGCCCGCACCCTGCAGACACCAATGCGTGAAACCAAAATTCTAACAGTCGTAAACACATCTAGTACAACGCCAGGTAGCAATACTAATGCGGCCAGTAACTGTCGGGATGGCCGTCTAACGAACTTCACTTTTCTCACCGCCACCTTCCTAACGACATATACAAAAATCGCTTCTGCAAACTATTCGTACCTTTATTGTACAGCTTAACTATCTGTGTATATATAATAAGCCAAGTGTCAACCGTAAGTAGTTATTCGTTTACAATTCTCTGGCCACATGTATAAAACGGACACGAATGTGGTGGATGAATATTAGGGCATCACCACACTCACATTTGGTACATCTCATCATTCAAAATATCACTTGCATAATTTTTTTGATTCGCATTACAAAATTTACCTACAGATACACTCCTACATCATCCATTCAATATCGTCAACATTATTCTCTTACTGTCGATCCATTCAACCCCATCATAGTGGTAACCTTACATTACACATATTCATTCAACATGTCGATAATTTTCAATCCTCATATTTATATATACTTTGATTGCAATATATATCTAAAGACCCGCAGATATTTTTATGCTTTTTCCATACATTAGCGTTAATTTTTTTTTATACCATTTACCGCATCTTTACCAATATAAGTCGCACCCAAAATTTATGGATAAAATATTTTGAAAAAAAGATTTTATTGAAAAGTATTATTACTGAACATATAGCATTATTACTAAACATTGTCAATGTTCTTTGTTTTTCAGACATTTTGGGTTAAAAATCTATATATATATATATATAATTTCTTATTTTAAATTTTTAATTTAGTTAAACAAGTACAGTGCTACCCGATTGATTACCTATATATTTCGAGAAATAAGCTTTTTCTTAATGCTTAGATTTGCACAAGTATGAAGTTCGACAGCAGTACGAGTAATACGTATGCTCAAACGTCATACTAGTGTCTAGTGTCACGTCTGTCCATAGTCGTTTATCATAGATAGGACAGAAGATGAAAAATCAAATGTAATAAGCAAGTACCTAAACAATGTGCAAATATTTTATACCTTGCAAATTTGACTTGCAGTGTATAAGTCGCAAGTTTATTCTTTTCAAAAAAAATTGGGAAAAAAGTGCGATAAAATACGGTAATATACGGTAAAATACTCATAAAATACTGTATGTACATTTTGAGTTAAAAAATCCTTTTAGTATTCATTCGAAATGATCAATGCTGCATTTTAGATTCGTTTTCTCATACGATACCGTGGCAATGTTATTCGGACACATTTGAATGTATTTTTTTCAGAATCTGATATCCGGAAACACGTACTTCCTTAAACAACACTGCAACCCCCCCTCCCCTCGAGTGTGTTACAATTCCCTCAGCTCGTAACATCTAATTCTGTTGAAATTCGGATCAGCATTTTCCCGATACGTTTTCCATTTTCTCTCGTGTTTTTGCCCCTTCCCCGGCTAATAGTTGCAAAACACACATGTATGCGAAATAAATTCTTAAGCTCTAACCGAAAGGTTTACGAAAAGCGGAAAAGAGCTTAACCTACTCGTAGAAACAGTGGTCAATAATTCAAAATATAGTAGTAAATACTTACGTATACATTCGCTCCACTTTATTTTTTATTCCTTCACTAATGATTTTCTTTTTAAAAAAGAGTAAGTGATATTGGGTAAGATATACAAATATTTATATATATACATACATATTTTAATATAAATGACGTGTTTGGCTTACTGAATTAAATTACAAACCTCACTCTCATATTTTTAATTCATACTAAGTACATTAATTTCTAGCCGTATAGACGAAACATACGTTTGAACTTATTTTTTTATTTTTAAGGAAAACACATTGTTATTGTGAATTTGTAGTTTTTTAGAACATAGTTCTATGATATTTTTAATAACATGCGACAAAAATATTTTTTAATAAATTTAAATTTAATTTAATAAATATTAATCATTAAAAGTATAAAAAAAATATTGTGTAAGTAACTATAAATAGCTCTGGGTCCGATATTAACGGAGTTACGAATTTTTTGACTTGTCACCATTTTGGAACGAAATGTCGCTTCAGACTGGTTAACGATGTTACCCAATTTTTCAAAGAAGTTTGAACGAAATATGACGAGAAGTACGGCAGTTTTCTCACCACAAAATCCGTTGTTGTTTCGAAGTCTCCCGGTCACGATCGAAAAAAGTTCATTGTTTACAAAAGCATCGTTGAGCGTGTGGATAGATTTTAAAATTTTCATGTAAAATTTTAAAATCAATAGTCGGTCAATACAATTCGGTGATAGATTGTATCAGCAAATTGTTAATAATCTGAGCGTTTCCCACAAATGAACTCCGTCAGCCAACTACAAAAGTGAAATTTGAATAAGTGATATTTTCAAACAAATTGAGAAATACTTCTTCAATAATTGCAAAATTACTTTATGGCAATATATACTTTACAACAATACTTTGTTTATTTATTCTGAATATTCCAATCACCTTTTGGAAATAAATAATTCTTTTGACATTAATAAGGGTTTAGAAATTTTACATTCAAATACCAGGGGTTTCTAGCTAGAAAATTAGACATTATTAATAATCATATCCTTATTGAAAATAGTCAAACTTTAAATTTGATTTCAATATAGTTTCTAATTAGTTACCCACCACTTAAATTTATAGTTTTTTTTCCGTGCTTGCATTTTTAATTTCAGTATACATTGTATCCTTAAGAAGGGATCACTGGTCTTGAAACATGTTGCTTTATCAATAATCAATGGTATAGACAAGTGTTTTCATTATTTATCAATAAGATAAATACTTCGTTGAACAATCCTAGGAAACATACGTTATGTAAAAATGTATTGTGTTCATAATAAATTCCCAAATTAAAATAAAAGTTATGATTTATATGAAAAATATACCTCTTACGTTTGTGTTTTTTTTAATTTAAATAGTCCATGATTTTAAATCACGCAATAGATTAGAAATCTGCAAAATTAGCCATGCATTATGGCAAGACTAAAGACTTGACATGAGTTCAAATCTAATTCAATTATTTTCTAAAACTTCTCCTCAAAATATCTACGAATCGTTGGATATTTTCAGTTCGCGGAAATAATATATAATTCTTTTTAAATCTGACATTTCTTGTTTACTGTGCTGAGTAGTTCAGTACCAACTTGCAGTTTGTAAGCTGTTGGTACATATCTGGTTGCAGACGAGATGTCGTCTCACGGGACCAGCATTTCGCAGTTTACCTGTCGACATGTTATTGCGGATATTAGTGAACTGTCATACAACTTTGCATCCCGGCTGCGAAATTGCCAAGGCTTACTCTTTGTTAAGCCAGATGTCTGGTGGATTATTGTAATAAATTGGTTAGATGATTAAATTGCTAGATAATCTAGCATATTACGAGTTAGGATGTTTCGAAAATAAAAGCAGATTTTAATATTAGATCATTTTGATTGTTTTTTTTAGTTAGAACATATTAATTCATTTGGTATTGTGCGGTAGTCAGGATGTTAATTTGTATTATTTTAAATTTTCAGAAATAAGATTGAAAAAATAAGATTTATATGTAATTATTTGGCATGATATTAAACGTTGGCATTATGCATCTAAAACAATATTAACTGTGAATAGGGTTAAAGAACAACTTCTGATCGAACGGCGCGGCATTTTTTCTTTATTTTCGTCTAATAATTTTTAAATTTAATCTGCATGATTAGATATACACACATATATACGATTGACTAATATCAATCACTATAAATTCAAATGTGTTTTTATATAATTTCTCTCCTTATTTGTCAAAATATTTATTTAAGTTTTGGTGGAATTTCACTCACAGATTGTATTCAGAGTATTACAGATTATTAAAAAGTATTACAGATTGTATATACAGAGGTATTCATATTAGTCTCTCAATGAAATTTTCATTCATATTTAAATCAATTTTTATTCATAACATATAGTGATATTAGTCGCTAACACTCTGCATAAACGAAATATTCAAATATATAAACTTTCATCTAGATCAGTACGTAGACATAACCATATTATTATATATAAATTGTATACTGGGCGTAAAATACCTAGTGAATAATATTTTGGGGGTTAATTAGAAATATGTGTCGAAAATATTCAAGCTGCATGTGCCTAATCTCAACCATGTCGACATATAAGATTTTTAAAAAATCGTAGTTATACAATCATTTCGAATACTTCAAATATTTTTATAGAGAACACATTATTATTGTGAAGTCACTGTTTTTTCAGAACATAGTTTTGTGGTATTTCAATAATATTTTCTATAAATAGATTTTTTATGTACCTGTATCTTTCTAGTTGATACATTTAATTTGTATCTATTGAAATGTTGTATTGATTCCAAATTACATATTGAATACAAAATTAAAAAGATCATTGTACTTCGAGCTACTAGAATATGTTTCGTTTGCCTGATGTAAAAATGTAGAAAAATAATGGATTAATTTCGCAAATATAATATTTATTTCGAAGTGCGTAAACATGATTTTATAAAAAAATAATTTAATATAATTTTCTATAAAGGTACAGATTTTTACATACTCCTTTAACATTTACGACTCGTAACTTAGTCTGGCATTAATCTGTATCCTGTGTATTATTTTTCTGTCAACTTGATTTACAGTCAAATTACCTTCTAGTGAGATAAATCATGATTATAATCGTGAATGTGATTGTGTGATTGGTATTTGATTGTACCGATGATTGGTAACTGTAATCATTCGAATTATTTTGTAACTGTAATTCGGCGAGTTATCACTGTTACACTAGATTTCCAATCATTAAATTACACATACCAATGACAGTACAAATCACAGTTTATCTCATTGCTCATGTCAACAATCTAAATCAAGACTTCAACATTTTTCTTATCAGTGTCTACGCCAAAATGTATTCTTATTTCTCAGTCCTCTCTGTGTTTCTTTAACTTGTGTATTCTAGTCTCGAATATTCTTGCAGCAATCCCTTTCCGCTTCCTTTGCGGTGTCCCGTGGGTTATTACGAATTGATTCTCAAATTCCATTCATGTAGGGAATGCACCATCTTCATACATATATTTGGAAACAATACAAAATACATCAAAAGAATTATGAAGATTATGTTTTTTTTTTGCTTTTACTTCCAATCGACAGTGGAACAGTCATAGACTAGTATATTTTTCGTTATATCAGTATTATATCGGCATTTTAATATATTCTTGTTATCCTAAAATAATTGACACACGTATGGTACATATGTCCCAATACATGCGTCATAATACATAATATGATTAGAAGTAGATATATGCATACTCCCTTTAATAGTTTCATTTTAAATTACAAAAATGAAATGTTTTTTCAGAATGGTAATGAAAATATTGTGTTAATAAAATTATGCAATAAATTTCGTATTTAACCACGAAAATTTTAAATATCAAACTAAGCGGATTCAGAAAAAACTCTTTCTGTCTTAAATTTTCGAAAAATCAATTTTTTAAATAAATATTAAAAATAAATCATAAAACTGATGATGGAATATGTCGGAAAATAACCTTGATTGGAAAGAGTAAAAAACTATTTGAGATATCAAAAAAAAAAAATCATGATTTCTGAGGATTTATGAATTCTGAATCATTAATTAATTATAATTTAACTTTCTCCTAAATTTAAAAAAATATTTGTAATTAAATTTTTGCATCCATAGCTCAAAAAAAAAGAAATAATGTAATGTCCACAATTAATTGAAGTATGTTTAAAACGTTCCTGTATGATATAGGAAATGCACATTGAGCAGAATATTTACTTCGGAACAGGTACACTTTCATCACTTTATCTTACTTTGTATCTATTGTATGGCATAGATTTATTCGTAGCGGAAGAGGCTGCGAAACACCTCCGGGAATTAACGATACAAGATGGCGGCGAGGCGGTGTTGCTATCTGTATTCTTTTCGAAACACATCTCGTTTCAGAGAAAAAAGATCAAATTGAAAATGGCACCCGTCTACGCTGCGAATTCGATTAAATTCTTATTTTTTTAGAGGATTCAGGATATTTTCAGGTAAGCAGGAAAAGCTACTTAAAATCATGCAGCTTAATTTTAATTACGATACATTTCTTAACTTCTAATTTTCTTATTTGCTATTTAAACCATTTGGGTGAATAACCAATTTATCATATTTTTCTTGTTATTTTATCCAACGTTAATATTATTTTGTTAATAGATCAAAGTCGTTGATTTATTGTATTTTAAGCAGAATCGGAGTCGTCAGAAGTCGATCAATATCGATTCCGTTTTCTGAAAAATGATCTGATTCAATTTTAATAAATTAACACGTGTACTTCATAAAATAAAGAATGTGTATGTCAACCTAATAAGTTAACAATATATTCTCGAACCTAATATGTTATACTTTTTTTTCAAATTGATACATCTATTATTCTATTTATAAGCAATCCACTTTATATTACGGAGAGTCTCAAATTACTTAGAGCATAATTTGGATTAAAATAATGTATTTCCATTAAAAAATAAGTGCATGTTTTTGAAGTCTGGAATGAGAGCGAATCATTACCATTACCCGATGCATATGTATTCCGCGGGCGGTCATTTTTTCGCGAATTATTTCGCGTTGTCTCCAGTTGAGCTGATCAGTGCTGCATCTGGGAGCTGTGTGAAAAATATTTATTTCTTTATCTTTCGCTCGGAAGTCTGAGTCGGAGTCGCCCTGTAAGGTAAAGCAGGAGCTTAAAATGCAGTCGGTTAAACGACTCTACAGCTCTGATGCAGCATCAATATGGAGAATAGGCTTGCATCCACAACTTAATTACGCTGGAATGTGCTTATTAGTTTCATTATTTAGCGTAAGCTAAAAACGATAAATCTTTTTTACAACCTTTTGGATAATACAAATATTCCATTCGTGTGTGTGTGTGTGTGTGTATGTGTGTGTGCGTGTATGTGTGTGCGTGTGTGTGTGTGCGCGCGCGTGTGTGTGCGTGTGTGTTCACGTGTGTTAAAGTACCTTGTATTTTAAGGTAGATATGAAATTCATAAATAAGTTTTATACAAACTAAATGAATCAATTAAAAAGATATTTAGAAAAAATCTGTCTATCGAAAAAATATTTATTTGCTACCGGGATTCGAACATGGACTTCTTCCTATCCGGGGCAGCGCGTTCTCCGATTTCGCTATAGCAATCGGATATATTTCCGACAAATTTTTGAACTTGCATTCGGTAATATTTCCAATTGATACATCTACTATTCCAATTTTAAATGTTATTCACATTATATTACGGAGAATTTCAAATATGCACGGTCTCCGGATTGGAAAAGATCCAAGTTCGAATTCTGGTAGCAACATCAATATTTTTCGATAAAATTTATTTTATATGTATATATATCTTTCTAATTAATACATTTAATTTGTATTTAAAATATCACAGACCTATGTTCTGAATAATTACAACTTCACAATAAGAACGTGTTCGCCTTAATAATACATAAGTTGTTTTAATTGTGTCCAAAATTTAATAAAAATGAATTATTAATTCTGGTGTCTCCTATCGGTTTAATTAAAGGTATTTGAGATTCCGTAAAAACAATGTAGATGGCTTTCAAATAATGTAACGATAGATGTATTAATTTGAAAAATGTGACACATAGCTTCGATAATTTGTCGTCAATCCACTGTGTTGGTATAGTATAATCGGATAATGCATGTTCCTCGGATTGGAAGAGATCCAGGTTCGAATTCCGGTAGCAATAACAATATTTGTCGATAAAATTAAATTCACACGTGTCTTTCTAATTTAATTTGTAAATACTTTTACTGTTGCATAAATATGTTGTAAACTATCGGATTTATGTTTCCACCAAGAATGTTTGTAGGATGCCCCTCGCCCCACAGCTAATGTTCCAAACCCCTCTCCTATATGTACACTTTATTTCCTGTCTATTCATTTACTGGTCTGTGATTAACCTCTAAAAGATTGTGCACTGACTGTGTTACGTACATCTGTATATTTATCGGATAATTCTTCATATTTGCTAAAAATTGATGTATATGTTTATGTAAATGTAAATAAATAAATTATAAGTTCTATTGACTGTGTATTCATTTATTAATCCAAAAACACCAGATAAGGGGCGAGGGGTTGGTAATACACCTGATTTCTTATTGCCCTGGGAAGTGGAATACTAATACATAATATATATACACGTACCAAGTATGTATCGAAAGTATCGAAAAAGGTAAAAGAACTACCGCAGAGTCAAAGCAAATCGGTAAAGACATCAATTGGCTGGTGTTATTGATATGGCGCCGGAAACGTTTTGCCGCCGTAAACCGTTGGAAATGGCAGGAATTTGTGGGCGGAAAGTGTCACGTGGGTTGTCCCAGGGCGCCTGTTGGCAGTGACCATATAAACAAATATATACATATTGGCTTTTTCGAGACCGAGACCTGAAAAACACATGCGAATGATCAAAATTGGACTGGCTTGATACCGCGTCGAGCGAGGAGCGCGTAGAAAACGGGGTTAATAAATTTACACTTTAAATGGTCTGCCAGCAATGGCTTGCTTGTCTTCAACTTTATAACCAGGTGCTGCGGAATTATATAAAAATGTTTTCAATATATAGGTGTTTTAGAAATAATTGGTTAATGCGAAAGGAATTCCTTTTTTTTTTTTGTAAATAAAAGATTTTATTATTTTTAAAAGAAACAATGTATGTTTTGTTAATTACATAATTTCTGCACACCAAAGGTTATGACCAAATAGATACCCCACTGGAAGCGACCTAGAAACAGACCAAAGAATAAGTTGGCCGACTGTGTGGAAGAAGACTAGAACAGTCCGAGAACTGAAGAAGAATGGCCAGTGATAGGAGCCGATAGAGAGCACTTGTGAAAGAGGCCAAATCGCATCTTGAAATGTAGTGCCATAAAAGAAGAAGAAACTATTGCTGCAAATTCTTTTGAGGTTAGTCAAAGGTCTGCATACATCATGGCCTACCCAGGAAAAGTCGGCATCGAATGTTTGAGAATCTGTCATGCCAAAAAACCTAAACCGTTAAATCGTTTACTGAAATGGACAATTTCAAAGTTACATAATCTGTCAAACTTGGAAGCGCACTTTGGTTGCATGCAAAAATCGACCGGTATAAATGAGTACAGTTTGTAGACTGCAGCACAATTTTGTGGCACAAATGTTTTAATTCTTCTGTAAATATAAAAAATATTCATTATAACAATGTAACTTTTACTCTTTAATATTATCTTTAATATTTTTTTTTGCTAAATATAATTAGATGTACTATTCCTGGAGAGGAATTATTTAACTGTTTTAATTTCGACTCATTATATCAAAATTAAAATATCACAGATAATATAGAAAATTTGCACAGATGTCGACTGTGTACCCATTATTATTATTATGAAAGTGGTCTAAGCAAGAATTCATTTCGCGTCACATTATTTAAAATTTATATAATCTGATGCAAATTGTAAGAATTGTGAAAATTTTTAAGCGTTATATTCAGTGTATTCAACGGTATTCCGCTGATAATAATTAAGTCATTTCAACCTTAAATTTTTTAATTCCTTACAAGCTACATCCAAAATTTATGTGTCGAAATAAATAAAAAATCTCGTGGATTAAATAAATTTTAAAAAATTGTGTTGTGTAATATAAACATATTTTTAAATCAATTCAAACGCAAACCTTTAAATATATCAAAACGAAAGAAACATGACTTGGACTACTTTAATAATAATGTGCATATATGTTATATTAATAAGGAATTATTCTTTTTTAAAACAAGAACACCATCCCATGATAGGATAGAATAATATGGGTATCCATTGAATAAAATAAGTGCTTTTCAATTCATAAAATTGTGTCACATTTTGGATAAAGATATTCATTGAGGAGGTTTATAATTACCTTGTGTAATTCATTTAACACCTTTATTGAATAGATACCATAGGAAATACAATAGATTGTTCAGTATTTCATTAATAAAATACCGACCGTTTTAACAATTTTATTCACGTAATGCACCATAAATTGTCCAGTCAGCAGCGATATCCCCATTGACAAGCGACTAATGGTGGCGATACGATTAAAACCTTTGAAAGTCTTCAAATTTTGCGGGCGGACGTGGAAACGTTGGTAAAAGTTCCGCAGACCTCGGGGAATCACCCAAAGGGGGAAATGGAATGAAAAATTCCTCCAGCTTAGGCGTCGGACAGCCGCGCCCTCCCCAGGGGGTGCTAAAACTTGGACAACCTACCTCCCTTGACCAAACCCAGACATTTGTCATATTCACAAATATTTCGTTATTTGATACGTTTTTATTGAAGGTATGGATATATCAAATGTAGCGTGCTCGCACCAAGAACAAAAGTTTAACTAATAACATATCGATACTTCGTATGTAAACTGGGATCCCACGACAGTAGCGTTAAGGTAGTTAGTGAGTTTTAAAACTATGTTATTAGTTTCATTATTAAAATTTGAAAAAAAGCACTAATTTTGATGATGCTGTGTAATTATTAAGATTCAAACACGATATATAAATAGTACAATTTGTTAATTATCACAGTTTTCATTAGATACACGTTCATAAAGCGATATTGATAATTAAGTACCATCGTATGGTGTTATTATCATGACTAGTATAACCCCGCTCGATATCATTTGTTCTAAGTCGTACATGACGAAGGTTAAGTATGTAGTTATACGTGTTTTTCAAATTTTATCTTTTATGTAGGTGTATGAGATGACGTATCTTAGGCGGGATGGTAAGCAACAAAGTAAATATAATAATTCATCGAAATTTTCTTGTAAAATTTTGTGAAAGGCAATTTTAAATTATATTTAAAATAAAAACTCTGTTTTCTTTCACTAATTTGTTATTTAATATAACGTTTTCAACATAGGTAATCTTCATATAAGATAATTTATTAATTATCTTCTTAAATCTGATCCCCCATCCACTCCGCAACCCAATGTAGCACGTAGTCATTTAATCTTAAGTTTAGTATCAGTTACATTACTGATGATGCGTCAGCATTGAAAACGTTATAATAAATAATAAGTTAGTGAAAGAGAACAGTGTTTTTATTATAAGTATAATTTAAATTGATTATTTATCTAATAGTAATTAAATTAATAGAGAAAAACAAAAAAAAATATATCAATATATTATGTAGGCATAAATAAGTTAAAAAAATTTATTCTGTACATTACAAAAAATTCTCCCGAGAAATAAGTTGTCAAAAGCTATATTTTGTTTTCGTGATTGAATCGGAATATTTTTCGGATGTCGGGCATTTTACTTTGAAATTGAAAAGTTAGCATATTTTAACTGAAGGTCTCGCACCCTCGCCGCTATTTTATTTTGTATATTTTCCGCCAAAATAAATTACAGTCCGGCAAGGTGGGCGGCAAGAAGTAACAAAAGTTTGCCCCCGAGTAATTCCCAAATGGAATTCTTCCGTACGTTTTGTATGACGGGCATGCCCCACCTTCGGAGCAGAGAGTTTTCCAGAGTCGCGCGCTGTTTTCCATATTTTGTAGAGAAATATATGGCCGGGTAACATTGACGCTGAAAAACGATTAATATATATTTAATTATACAAATATTGTGTCTAAGAGTGCACGTAAGAATATTAGAGTCCTGTTTTATTTAAAATTTATTGTAATTTTATGATGATTTGACACAATTTAATTAACAATTTTGTGTGCTTAATTTTACCAAATTATCATAATATTAATAAGTGTACTATTTAAGTGTTTTTTTTCGGGTATATTGTTATAGTTCTCAGTATTTCATAGATATTTAGATTACTTTTAATCGGTATTATATATGTCTTAGATTTATATTGATACACCTGATTACACCTTGGTAGTTGTGTGAATATCTATGAATTTATTTGCCTTATATTATTTTCTAAAACCAATATGTATATATATCAAAGGTATCTCAAAATAAACATGTCTCAAGAAATTGAACAGGTGTCTCAAAATTTAGTATATTAAATAGCGTATCAAATAAGAATGATACTATTTTGAAATGAACCTATATGATTATAAATAATAAAAAAATAAAATTTAATTTAATAAGTGTTGTTAATAATAATTAGTAAACATTTCTAAGTCAAAATAATGCGATTATAATTATTGAAATTTAGTATTGAGTTACAAATTTATACTCAATTATCTCATAAAGGAAAATATATTTATAGGGATGCAATTTACGATTACCTCAAATAATATATGTTTTCTTCTTACCTGATGAAGAATTGTAAGGTTTTTGTAACATAATAATCATATTTTATGTCTTGCACGAAGATATGATTTTTGACATTGCTACTCCACCCTAATGCAATTTACCATATTTTAAAATATTATATAATATATTAAAAAGACACATTTAATTTCAGGGACGTAGCGTAAGCGGGCAATTCGATATTAATAATAAATATTTAAAAATAAATACAAAAAATGGGCTTTAATCGACTATTTTTAAAGTCTCCACCAGCAGGGTAGCGGAAAAATAGAATTCGTTAATCTTGCAGCTAACACATCCTGTGTAATATTTTCCATAAATCATTCTGAGTTCTCTTTGCTGGACAGGTCTCGGATGTGAGGAATGAGGGAAGAAGGAACGGAATGATGGGGGATCGTAGGGTAGCTGCAATGCAATAAGAGACCCAGTATGTGATCGGAATGCTACAATAAATAATAAATCTTTGATTTTTTTATTTTATTAAAAGTTCTGTAGGATTTCATTTGTTTACAAATTCCCCACACGATCCCCATTAGTATTTAAACATCGCACCTTGCATATATAGAATTACTGCTTTCAGAAAATATTTATTTATTTATTGAAAGTATCTAACCCGTTCAAAAATTCATCTATGCGTATATCTAAATTGGTACAAAATACTAAATTGGTTGATTTAATAACACAAAAACCTATCTAGAAAAAAGGTTTTTTTTGCGATAAATATGCAGATTCATTCAAAATACACGATTCTATCCGCAACACAAATAAATATTATCCCAAAAATTATAGGAAGTAAAATAATCTATAATGTCTCTAATCTATAATCCCATGACTTAGAAGTTAAAAAAATGTATCAACCAAGTATCTCACACTTGATACATCGCTGTTCAGTCTATTTAAAAGAGAAAATGTCACTTATGCAGCTTTTAAAATTTAGTTAAATTAATATTGTTAGTTGACTAATTATCAATCGTCAATCTTAAAAAAAAGCTTATTTTCCCCTCTCCTGAAAAATAGACAATTTATAGATAAATTTTCGTGTTATTGAGCCATAGAATTATTAGTTAATTTTTTGCGGATATTCTGGAAACAAAAAAATTGTAAGTCTTGCTTTCCCACGTAATATTTTTAATTAATACGATTTGATTAATTAGCACGGAAAAAATTTCAAATGAGAAATTAACAGTAAATGCCAGTTAGGATGTGTGATTTTGATAACCGGTTGAGTTTCTATTAAATCTTTTAATTTCTAAAACTGATGAGAGGCATCTCACCAAAATAAAATTACGTCATAAAATAGATCTAATTGAACTGCGGTTGACAATTAAATTTAATAATTTATATTGCGCGAAATACTTGTTCCTTGGTTGGAATACCCCCCCTTCTCGAGAAAGTTGTTCTATACAACATTTTGTTTTTATGTTAACAATTCAAATATATATATACATTTTTGATAATGCAATCTAGCATATATGCATTTTTGTCCGGCATAATGAATACAATTTTATATTGTTATGTTTATTTTAAAGAGAACACATTTTTGTTGTGAAGTTGCATTTTCAGAAAGTATTCCTGTGGTACTTAAATACAAATGAAATGGATCAACTTAAAAGATATACAAGAAAAAATCTATCTAGTAAATTTTAATTCTATTTTAATATTAGAAAATATAATGCATTTTAGAATTACCAGTAGGATATGTATTTATTCTCTATGAGAGTAGAACTCGAGTATAGAGAAGGAGTATATATGAGATAATTTATTTTTCAGTTAGTCTGTGTATATATATTTTTTACTTCAGATACAAATTGATAGCAGTCTTTAATTTTTCTAATTGTGATGGGGAGATTGTTAAAAAATTTAATGCCTTGATAAATATAGTGATTTTGGGTTGCGGTATATTTTAGTTTTGCAATATCAATTCGGTCTCTAAATCTTGTAGATCAGAATTTGCTTTTAAAGTTTAATTGATTTTTAATTTTGAAAATTTGGATTATTAAATTTTTTTGTGTATGTCTATTATTTTAATCTTTTTTTTAGAATAATTTTTATTATCATTTTTTGAGTGATTTCTAATTGTGACATTAAAGTTTTATACGCTCCTCCCCATCCAATAATACCGTATTGCAAATGTGAATATACAAACGCGTAATATATTATTTTTTGATTTGTAAGTGATAAAACGTTTCCGAGTCTTAAAAATATGTAGGCAGTTATCCTTATTTTGTTTGTAAGATTAGTAATATGTTTTTTTCATTTCAGTTTGTTATGTGTTATGATTTATAGGTACTTGATATAGTCTTTTTCTTCAATTGATGAACATTGGTCACAAGAGTCTCCTCAAGTACAGGCTTCGGCGTGAATTTTAATATTAATTTCAAATCGTAGAAAGTATATTTTATCAGTATTAATTGATAGTAGGTTATTATCCGTCCACTTATTAATGGTTATAACATCCTCATTAGCAGATATATTAGCGTCAGTTCAAGTTTTTTCATTGATTATTAGTACTGTATCGTCTGCATAAGATATTATTTTACCATGTAATTTGAGTTTAAATATGTCATTAGAGTATAAAATAAATAACAATGGTCCAAGTACCGTACCTTGTGGTATGCCAAAATCAGTGGTTTCAGATCTGCTTACAAAAACTAGTATATTGGAATATACAGATTATTTCCTCATTAAATATCTTAAATAATTTTTATACTAATAATTTACCACATATATACCCAATTGTTTTCGTATTTATAATAAAACTTTTGGAGCCTAAAATGACTTAATACTTATTTCTGAGGAAATGTTTACAAAAAATTTCATTAAAATTAAAAAATATTGATTTGACTTGCTTTTATGTATGTATACTTATATATTATTTATGTATGTATACCTTTATATTATTTAAAAATAAAAATTTGATTATTGAATCAATAAAAATTATATGAATTAAAAATTTAAAAAAAAATCAATCGTTACTAAAAAAAGTGTAATTCTTGTGAGAAGTGAATAATTTTGAATCCCGCTTTACGAAGGTAGCAAAATAAATACAATCGTGTGTATATATTTCTGTTGACACTTTCGCGAATAGCAACCGTGACTCAGATCTTAAGGTGTTTTCAAAAGGTTTTTTTAATGTCCCATGGGCTTATGGTGTCAACTCGCTGCCGCAAAGTACCAATGTATGCAGGTTTGGAACATGAAAGGCAGCCACTAGGTACCTATCTACGCCAGATTCCACGGTCACGTGGTAATGTTAAAGGTACGCGCTGATGGATTGTGTAAATAGAAGCAGATTGTGCGAGGTTACAATCTGCTTCTAGGGTTTACCAATTCACAATTTCTTTACCTTTGGTTGCCAGTCACGCTGTACATGTTAAAAACAATAATTCATACATTTTGTAAACATTACCAGAATTGGTCCCGGTACTTATTTAAAAAATTATACACCAAAAAGAAATAAAATAACATAATTTTTTTATTGATTGGAATTCTTTAAATAATAATCTAACTTCTTAATTATACAAAAAACAAATACGATGCTTCAACAGAATAAAACTTTATACTTCCTTAAATATGTATCTCTAGATTGCGCAATTTATCTAATAAAAAATAATTGTTCTTTACCGATATTTTTTTTTAAATAGTATATTAATTCTTTCGAATATCAATAGAATAATATGTGCGTGACCAAAATGTCAACCATTCATCATCAATTTTTTTTTATAAAATAAGTGCTTTGTGTAGGGAGTGAGTTGTGACTGTGATCACATTTTCAATTCTATTTTTATTGCAATTTAAAATTGGAGACTTCCAATGTTAGTCCCGAGAATAATTGGCTGGAATAAATTCGTTAGTCAAATCCAGTCGACAGCACATTTCTCATGCACCAACCATGCATGCCAGTAACCAAGTAAGCATATTTTTGTATATTTTGATAGATGTTAATTAAGTTGACAATATTTAGACAACGGCCGTCAATCACAACATTTCCAAGTTCTAACAAATCACTGTCAGTGATTTTGACTGTAGATATCAGTGATTGACTTGAAGTTTGTGATTTTGTGATCAATAGCCAGTAGAGTCATTGATTTTGTTGGTTCATCGAGTTGCAGATCGGTTTTTTTCCTTTCTGACCTTCCACCTGTTCAGTCACCACCAGATTGGAATTATGTTTTGCAATTTTATTCAGGTTAACAACAAATAATTGAAAGAATATCAAAAAATCTACTCCACCAATACCACCAAATAATAAAATATTGAGTGGTACAATTTCACAGAATCTGTTTCCTTTCAGGAACGCGGCGAGCAATCTTTTCCCCAATTGTTCGCGATTCCTTTCGTAATAAATAAAGCTTTGTGTAATCGAAAATGTAAATATAAACGGGCGTAGGTAGCATTAAAAGTTGAGTCACGACTTGTTCAATCATATACATCCCGCGGGATTCATTACTAGAACAGCAGTGTAGGAAGGGGGTCGGGATTGTATGCTATTTTCAATACGTGGTGATAAAATAAATAAGTCAAAAGTATTAGGAGTGCTTTGTTATCAAATTTGTGCGCCGCTTCTGCAAGATTTGCGACTCGAGCTTAAAGCGCTGTTGAGTATTTATCGTTCTTTGAAGTGCTTCTCGTGTGGGACCTGAATAAATTTGCAAAATTTTACGGGGCGTTGAAAATATCAATTGATTTACACCATTAAAAGGAGTACATTTTTTAATCATGAAAAATCAAAAAAAAAAATTCTTTTCTCCCAGCTACGAGATTAATATCTAGTAGTTAAAATAATAAAATACTGGTAATAGTAAATATTCTCTTTAATTTTGAATCACGTTATGTGAATCGCATGAAATATTTTTTGTGCAAATTTAAAGAACCATTGCTATTATTTGTGCACTAGGGGAGAAAATAAGAAAAACATTACCTTAACAGTACAAAGCTACTTTGGTAGGACCTGAAGTGACTACATTACTAATAAAGATATATTAAGACGAATAAATAAGTCGAGAGAACAAATAACAACTAACAAGGAAATCTGCATACTTTGGACACATTCTTCGCAATGAGAAATATACTTTCTTATAATTCATGCGGGGGAAGATAGAAGGCAGCAGATGCAGGTAGAAAGAGATTATCGTAGTTGCGTGATCTCAGAAAGTGGTTCAAAATATTGGTGATCTTATACTGGATAAATTAATATACTGCAACATGGTCACCATCGAAAGCGGCACGTGAAGAAGTTTTATTAAAAATTGTATGCGCGCTATATTTTTTTGTGTGCGCTATGATGCCAAATCGTTTTTTCCGAGCACTCCCACACACTTTAAAGGAAACATTGATAATAGTGTATTGAGACAATCAAACAAATTCTCTACTTTTAAATGATAAATCTTAATATGGATATGAATCGTATGTTGGAGGAAACAGCGATTCTTTAAAAATTATAATCTTATATTACAGTCATTGTTGATGCAGTGCTGGATAAGGGCATCCCCGTGTCTCTGCTGTTTGGTTCTCCTCCAATCTTTCACGAGTCACTCCCACTGCTCCCATAATTTCGCTATTAATCGACATTGACTAGTCGATATGTTATATTAATCTTTTATATAAAATATTATGATAATTTATTAAAAATTACTAATTACTTTTCATTACTTTATTAACATGATGATAATAAAAGTACATCGCGTGTATGTATTATTGTGAAAACCCATGTACATTAAATAGAGCGAAGAATGAACATTAACCTTTTAACTGCCAACTATTTGAAATGGAAGACACCACATAGGGTAAGACTAGACTTTAAGGGTCTTAACATATCAAAAGTTGAGACCTATCGTTCACAGATGGCAAAATGATTTAAAAATATGACTTTAAGCCCTGCAAGTTTTCAAGGTCCATCACTTAGTTTAGTTGATTAATATTTAAGATTAAATATACCCATTTTAATAATGATAATAATAATAATCAGGTTTTTTTTAACCCGATTCACCATAAGGATAATACATATTATATAATACATTACAGTTACAAAATAAATTTAATGGTATGAAAAAGAAAACCAGAGAAAATACAAATAAATAAAATAATAAATAAACAGTTCACACACATATATATATATATATATATATATATGTGTGTGAACAAAATATAAATACTTAAGTCGCGGTTATTATTATATCTGTAGCTATTTTGTAGGTGTTCCCATTCTCTGGTCAGGTAACCAGCTTTGTCTCAGAAGCGGAATGAATTCATGTATACGGCCTTCTGTAAACACTGTGGATGCGCTGCAATAACGCGCCAATCCGAACAGTATTCTGTATGAGTTGTTGTACTGAACTCGGAGACGGTTAAACGTCACTTGTTTGTATTTCGACCAGAGCTTGCAGATATACATACTGGTGAAAAACGATATAAACAGGATCTTCTTCACCTCCTTACTGCATCGGTAGAAACACCGCGACAGCATATTTGCACGAACGCTCAACTGTCTCCTCTGCCGTTCTAAGTCATTAAGGTCTTGTCCATCTTCATTGAATATATGGCCAAGGTTTTTGACCTTATTTTGAAGGCTCAATTTCGTCCTGTCCAGCTAGTCGGGAGGGATATTGTCTGGCCCTTTTCCATATTTGAATGCCGTTATGACCGATTTGCTGGCATGCATTGACAATTTATCATCGTTTTTTTTGGATTCTTACCGATTGCGAATCAAGCTAAAGTGTGTGAAAACCTAGTGAGACATGCAGCAGTCACCACGCTTGCAAATACTCTATCACTGAAACAATGAAATAGTAAACACATAACACACATTTAAATAATATTTAAATAATAAGGGTAAAAAGACAGAAACGATTAAAAATCCCACATTCTGAAACATCCTTCAAACCTATTTTGTTTTGTGAAGCGTTCTGCAAATTACATTATTATAAGAACATAATGTTTTTGAATAGTATTCGTTATTCAGCCTATACGCTGTGACGTTACAAACGGGGGTCGAAATACACAAATGCCGCGTCACTTATTTTTGTCAAACACCTTGACATTTCACAAATAGTTACCCTCAGGTTGGTATCACATTCTC
The DNA here is from genome assembly GCA_022840565.1 of Eubasilissa regina. Classification (NCBI taxonomy): domain Eukaryota; kingdom Metazoa; phylum Arthropoda; class Insecta; order Trichoptera; family Phryganeidae; genus Eubasilissa; species Eubasilissa regina. The sequence goes on from JAINEB010000025.1 coordinate 19,566,177, forward strand.
TGTCTCAGCTTATAAAAATGGTTGAAATCTATGGTTTGTTTTCAAACCATCGCCAGACCTGTCAGACTAAAATGTAGCCGTGTGTGATTCACTCTACCTAGAGGGTAAGTATTTTTTTTATTGTTCAATCACTAGTGCATAATTTAATGTTAACTTGTTAATCTAATCGCATGGTAAATGATCTTTACAGGTAACAAGACTTTGCTCTTTGGGCTTAACTTCTGGGCTTTGCCTCTGGAATTAAACCTCTACTTTTGTCTCTGATTTATGCCACTGGCGCATACTTCTGTTTTTTTACTTCAATTTCAACCATGGATTTACCTTGAAGTTAGTCGCCTCACTGAACGCACTAGCCACTATTATTGCTATCCATACTCGCATTATGTTACTGAATCTGTATTTTCTCTTCTTTCTTTGCATCCCTTCCATACTGCATTATTTTAGTTCTTCAAAAAAAAAAAATTGGACTTTGCTAACGTACACAAGAATTTATATAAAACAACCATTATTTGAAATATAACTCGATTTTTTTGAAAGATTTATATTCTCTGAAACATTATACTAATAAATTTAATACAAATAAGAATCTTTAACAGAAAGAATAATAATATAATTTTTATGATATTGTATTTCTCGATGATGCAAATACTCTATAGAATAATTTCGGTAGACTCGGGCAATAGTGTTGTTATATGCGGAGATACGATATGAAGGGTATCAGAAATCGAAGGGGAGTGCTAGCATTACATCACTGGATTATAATTCAGGGTGGAAGGTATCGAATTATTTTCGCCATATGCGGAATATAATCTGCAAAAATGTGCTTCATGTAGTTTTAGGGTGGATGGAAGTGCAGCCAACGAACGTATTAGACTTAAATAATATATAAGATACATGAGATCGAAAATACTCACGATGTATGCTTCAAAATTATTTATAGTAAATATATTTATTATTCTTTGTAATCTATAGAATTAAAATAAATTGCTTAATATTTTGCAGATTCAGATCCAATTTGTTTATCTAAAAATGTGTTCTAGTCTAGGATAATTATTTAACTATTTTTAACAAAAAAATAAATATAATATTTACATAAAATATTTAATTTTGGTATGCATTAAATAAATATTTTATGAGAGTTGTAAAGCTTTGCCTTAACGAAAATAATACACCACCCAACAAAAATAAACTGGGAATAGCAAAAAAAAAATTTGTATATCGTTTAATTATTAATTTACTTGATATTCTATTTATCTATTAATTATGTATCTACCTATCGGGAAAAAAAATATTAATGTTTTTGTTCCGCGTTTTAAGAAATATGGGACAAAAATTGTGGTGGTTAATACGTTATTTAAACCATTTTTTAAATCGTTGTTGTGGCTGTGATATGTGTGGTATACTAGAATGTAAACCTACAACACATAAGTGTTAGTTACCAATTATCATCATCGTTCATTATCAACGATAGACACATGTCAATATTAAAACGGTTAACACATCAATAACTTACATGATCCAAATCGATTGAAATAATTTAAATATTCGGTGTATCGAAGTTACTTTTGCAGCGTGTAACAAAATATGTGTAATATGATTAAATATGTTTCACTCTTCCTTGGATCTTAAGAATGCTATAAGTTTGAATTTAAAGATAATAATATTATATATATTTAAATTGTCAAAGAACGATATTTTCTATAAACTTTTTGACACTCCATAAATACAGTAATTCCTTCACAAACCATAAAGCTTTCAATCCAAATATTTCCATAGCATATTGATTATTCAGGGATTACTTTATTTCGCGGCTTTCATTAGAGCGACGCGACGCTTCGAGGCTGTAATATTTTATCACAATATTTTTCATTTTTACCAGCAGACAGTTTTCATTTGTGAAAGGCGTCAAATCGCCGAGGGAAATGGGCTCATCTATATCTTCCAGATGTACTTTTCTTCTTGAGTAAGGGTAGCTGTGAACGAAAATATGCTCAAATCATTACTTTCATGCATAATTTTTTCATTAAAAAATTGTGAAAAAATGAATCGTTGCTTTTTGTTTGTGATATTTGCAGGTGAAACATTATTTCACACAAATTACTTTAATCTGTTTTAAATAATATAGAAAAATATTTTATTCTTGATAGATATATGATTATTTAATTGTGTTTTTCAAAATGTTTACGATCTCTTTCTGTAAGCACAAGATTTATCTCCTATATAAAAGTAGGATGTCTTGTAATAAATATTGATTAATGAAAATATATTTTGTGTACATATTATGTTAAACCAATGTAACATTTATAAATCGAAAAAAAATACATTCACGGTTCGCTGCCTTGATTGATTGGTGGTGAAACAATAATTTATTTGAATAAATTATGAATACATATATATGATGTATGTTTAAAAAATGTAAGTATAAACTTAGTAACATTGCATTTAATTTAATCTAGCCCAACTTAACTTAACCCTTTGCTGTAATTATTAAATTGTTCTTTACTTAATTTTAAATTCTCAAAAAGGCGTGACACAAAAAAGTGTTAATTAAAATTTATGCATTATTGTTTACGCACACTTTTAATAATCAGTTAGATATAAAAATGTATGCTTTTAATAATGAAAGCTTTAATTTTCTTTTTTAATCATATTAGTATACATATATACACAGTAACTGAATTATTACATTATAGAGGTGAATGTTTCAAAATGATGTGCAGTGATCATCCGTCTCGATAATTCGGACCATAATTCGTATTCAAATGTTTCAGTATTCAACATAGATTATAGTGAGAAATAAAATGATTTATGATAATAGCGTGTCGTGAGCAAAAATAGTACTAACACTAAATTACTTGATTTATTCAAAAATATATTACATCATATATATATAAATTAAAAACGAGGTGAATGAAACCTATCGTATTGCTGGAACATGATAAAAATGTGACGGGTCGCGAGGAGCTGACCGTTGGAAAATAGCTATACCTATACCACGACATCATGCAATGCACGCGCCGCAATGTCGTCTGCTCTGCCCTCCACAATAAACGCGGCGGTATTTTGATTTTGTATTGGCATATCACTAGTCTAACTAACTAACTAACCATCACGCCGTTTTACTGCGGGGGTAGGCAGAGAAGATATAGCGCCATACTCTGCTGTCCTGACACACAGTTCACGCCTCATACACATTCATACATCTTCTCACATAAGATCGCCGATCATTGAGACTTCTAACAGGCCCATCCTCCAGTACCTTTCTCAAGTCTTTCGCGGATGTCCTTCATTTATGGTGCCATCAACACTTGAGTCATATATTTTCCTTACCATTCTCTCCTCATTTATCTGTACCATATGACCAAACCACCTTAGTGATCCTTTCATAATATTACTCTAGTATAGTTACTGAGATCAGCTTTACATTCTTTTATTATGGATCTGTCACATTTCCACTGTATTCAGTCTATTTTCGTTCCTCTTCTGCCTACTCCAGGTCGATACCAGGACTCCATTGTGCACCGCCTCGGTTGACAAGTTCCTATTAGCTATAATTCTATTTAAAATGTATTTTACTTTGTTTCCTTTGTTCCCTCCTTTCGAAATCTTTCTTAGCCTTTCCGTTTCTTTTAAACATACTTTTCAAATACACAATCTAATCTACATGTTCCAAACATTCATGTCCTAAAAGTATTTTGTAAGGTGTTTTGCTTTCTTCCTTCTCGAATACCATAACTCTAGACTTGTTGACGTTCATAAAAAGGTCATTTTCCTTGCGTACATTGTACATTCTACTCACTACTCACTAGTATAATACAATATTGTAACACGTGATCTTTAAGTGATATAAAAACTTTAATTTACTCTTAAATTATTCGATTAAAATTTTAAATTGGTATCCATTTGATTATAGTAATAAAATATACATTTGTTTCACAACAGTAAGACTTGACTTGATCCGTGATGCATCTTTTTTCTTAGTATTTTTTTTTATTATATTATAATATTAATACGAGAACCATTTTATCACAGGGGTGCTGTAAAATAACTGTACTCGGTAGGAAGTAGTATCTTAGCTTTGTGGTAAGAAAACAAAAGACCGTAGCATTTCTTATCCACTTATCGATAATGGAAGTTATTTAAATGGCTGAAAATTGTTGGTTTTTTAACGCGCATAATCTTAAATATTTTTTTGTATTAATATCGTATTTTTAAATTATTAAATTAACAAACACAACATAGAATATTATTTAAAAAATGTAATTATTTGTTACGAACCGTTTAAAATTACGTTATTTATTATACACCCGGTCACAAATTAAATTAATAAATTTTCAAAGAAAGCTAACACGTTGTGGCTTTATATTATAATAAAATAATATAATATTTAGCTTTAAAGCACTTTATAATATATATACTATTAATGTCAACTAGTTTTTATTGGACCCAACATTCTTCAGGACAATATAGTATAGTCTATAATTCAATAAAAGTACTAGGAATGATTTATAATCGCTGATTGTTGTCATACTATTTCAGTAAATAAGGTTAATAATCATTTATTTAGTCGTTGAAGTTTGTTGTAAAAACAGATATTAGAATACATAATAGTAGTCATTTAAAGTTTTGCATTCTTAGAGAAAAAATCACCAAACAATTTACGTTTTATTTATAAAAAAACAATAATTGTCTTTTAAATAATATGGATTTTTCTAATTCCTGTTAATGGCACAAGACTTTTTCAATTTTAATACAATTCATGTATTCTTAAACTATCGATAAAATGATATTTAAATTTATGTCCTTCATGTATTATATTTTTATTTTATATTTAAATAGCATTTTTTAATATTTTATTTTTTTTGACTACCTTGATTAGTCTAGTCTCTGGTGTTGTATACACGAAGTATTTGCTTCATGGTTATGGACTGGAGTTCGATTCTCATTCCGCAAGAACAGCAAGTTAATCTTAGAAAAAATAGTGATATGTCAAAAAAATATATATCCTAAATTATAAAATGTTTAATATAGTAATATTAACACCGTGAATTTAAAATCATTAATAGTACATTTTCACTTTCTTCTTCTTCTATCAATCTGCGTCCAGTGTTGGATGTATGCCGCTCTGTTTTTCTTTCTATGGTTTCTTGTTTCTTGCGCTTTGCTTTGATGTTATATGACCAGCACAAAAACATTTTTTCTTGGTATTGAATTTTCATCTTGGTAAATAATTTTTGTCACTAATCCACCAAACTTTGGAACCGTCCGCCTTTTTCCTATATCATGGTCTTTTCGTTTTATTGGGCACAGCCTCACGAGTTTTTCTCGAGTTGAAACTTACAAGTTGTCGGTGTGAAGCCGTGATGCCGCTGAATAACTTATAAGGGAGGACCCGGCGACACCTACCCTTATCAATTATGCAAGCCTCTCTGCTCGCGGGGACTTGTATATTGAAATTAAAAATATATTTTTCACCAAATATATTGGAATTTTTAATGAGTGGTTAAGCTTTTGAATACGTTTATACAAGTATTATATAAAGTAGATATATTAAATTAATTTTTAAGGAGAACACATTCTTATTATAAAGTTGGAATTTTTCAGAGCATAGGTCTGTGATATTTTTAATACAAATTAAATATATAATATAGAAAGATATACATATAAATTCAATTTATCGAAAAAATATTTTTGTTGCTACCCGGATTCGAATCTGGATCTTTTGTAATCCAGGGAAATGCATTAACCGATTATGCTACACCAACATAGTAAGTTGACGACAGATTTTCGAACTTATATGTTGCACTTTCAAATTGATACATCTGTCGTTCGATAGGAAAAGATGCAGGTTCTAATCCCGGCAGCAAAAAAAATATTTTTTTGATAAATTGATTTTATATGTACATATATATATATACATATATTGAAAATATAACAGACCAATGCTCTAAATAATTGCAACTTCACAATAAAAATGTGTTCTTAAAACATAGAAGTTGTATTAATGTTTTCAAAATTTAATAAAAATGAATTATTTATTATTTCTGGCGTCTCCTATCGGATTTTACTCAAAGGTGTTTGAGATTCCGTAAATATAAAGAAGATGGCTTTCAAATAATGGAATGTGAGGTAAAATATGTCTTATGTATTCAGCAGCAAATATCTCTTTATATTTCATAATGCCCGGCGTACATACGTACGTATTACATACAGACGTTTTACTTCAGCCGAATGCTCATACATGTATATATATATGTATATATGCTATAAACATAACATCCTCATTTTTATGAAATCAAAAACAAATAATCTTTAGAGTATAAATTTATATGTACGGTTGACTCTATTTCTATATTAAATTGCCAGATAAAAATAATAAAGTACTTGTAAATTATTATTTTTTAAATGTTAAAAGTACAAGCATTGTGACTATTTTTTTACCTTCTATCCTATGTTTTAGAGATAAAGTAGCATGCGAGTATTCTAGTGTATTACATTATTACTTAACTTGGGAGTAACAAAATGAACGTCACCAAGATTAAAAATAATGAACCCCCATATTTTAATTAAAACATATTTTTTATTGTGATATTTTAATTATAGAACGAATTGCTTTAACAATTAAAACAAATGAGATAAAACGATTAAATCCATCTATCAAAAAATATTATATTATTAAGGAGAATACATTCTTATTGTAAAGTTGTAATTATTCAGAACATGGGTATGTGATGTTTTAAATACTAATTAAATGTATTAATTATAAAGATATACATATAAAATCAATTTTATCGAGGAATATTGTTGTTGCGCAACCGGGTTTCGAACCTGGATATCTTTTCCTATTCGGGGAAGTTGTATTACCAACTCTGCAGATTGCTTTCAGATATTGGAACGATAGATTTAATAATTTGAAAAACATGCGTGTTCGAAAATTGGTCATCAAAAATACTGTCGCAGTAGCATAGTTGGTAATGGACCTTCCCCGGATTGGAAAAGAGATCCAGGTTCGAATCCTGGTAGTGCAACAACAATATTTCTCGATAAAATTGATTTTTTATGAATATCTTCATAATTAGTATTTAAAATATTATATGGTTATCACCGGGAGTCGAACTGGGAACATTCGTTTACTGGGATAATGCGATACCAATTTTGGAATGTAAACCAAGCACTACAAAGTAATAAAGATAAAGTATAGTTTTTGTTTACCGGTGGTAACTACATACTTATATATTTTTTCAATAGTTATTTATCTTTCTAAGTGATTAATCTAATTTGCTTAAATTTGAAATATACCTACTTAACAATAAGTGAGAGGGGATCCTATGGTCTTTGGGATGCTCGATGCTTGGATCACTCCTAACTGACACGCCATAGATGACTGCTCTCATTGGACTGCTTGTTAAATGGAATTTATTATTTGGAATTCGCTCGATTATACATGATCGATTTAAGAATACTTATCAATGACGCATATACATAGTGGGCCAACTTGGGCTGACTGATGTAAAATGCATATAACTTTTGTAATTTTAATATTTATTGAAAAAATATACATATATTACATGAAAGTGTACTTTGTTAACGTTTTTAAAATCTATGTGTGGAAAATAACACCATTTAAATTACCTCTATTTTTTTTTGACAAATAATTGCTCTTTCTAAAGTATTTTGCATTACATTACGCAACGTTTCTGTCTCCAAATTTGTTATTTCTGCACGAATATTTTGTTTAAGCTCCTGAATTGTTGTTGGTTTGTTCATGTAAACTCAGTGTTTTAAGTAGCCCCACAAAAATAAACAGGCGCCGTCAAATCTGGGAAACGGGGAGGCAAGGCAAACTCTGCATTTTTTTAAATTAGCCGGTCATCGAAAATAGATCGTCATAAAACATAATACAATTCAATAATTTTAATGTGCTCTTGTACTGAGTATGTATCCATATAAACTCACAAGTCTGGAAAAAAACATATAATTAAAAATAAACCTCACCAAAATGATTTTTTTTAAAAACAGTCAGCCCAATTTGGCCCACCCTTTACATGTATTGAACCATGTTTTATCGATATTAGACTACTAGTACGATAAATATCACTGATTCAATTATAAAAGTCACTGTAAATGTGATAAATGAACATATAAACTTAACACATGTTTTTAGCATGACAAATTTATTTGCAAATTCATAGTTTACTTATAAGTTTAATATATTTTAATCTGAATGATGAAGGAAGTTACTTTAGGACGCGATATTTATTCCGTATTGAAGGGAACTCGGGGCGGAGGGTCAAGTGCCCGCTGATAGAGTATTCATGAAAATCGAATGACCCAACAGCAGAAAGAATTGCCCGAGATAAACCAAAGGGGCGATACAAATAAAGCCCTTTCTTTATACGACGTTTATGGCTGCAATTCGGGCTCCATCTACCGGAAAAAGAAGTATTTACATTTGGTTCTGACCCCGAAATCGGATAATTTGTTTCTGGTTTTGTTCTTTGTTGTTTTTTATTCTTAACAACATAAATATGATATAAACAATTTTTGAAGTTCAATTATTTTTCATGTAATATTAGATATTTTATGTTCTGGACCAAATCTGTTATTTTGTCCATTCAGTCTTCCAAACGCTTTAAATATATATTTTAGGACACGACTTCTTGATCACTCGAATATTTGTTATTGTTGTATAATGATTCTGTCCTCAAAGCGTACCTAAAATCGATATGTTTGTCATTATTGTCATAGATGTTTTGATTTTATTGTTTTTATTATCATATTATCATAATACTCACTGATTTATATGTACATTAATTTAATTAAACTTGTCTCAGATATATAATACATACAAACTAGGCTACTTACCGTAGACTCTGCGGGCGGTTATGCGTGGCCGTTTCGCGGCCAGGGTTTCCATATAATCTTTATTTCAATATGGAAATCCCTTATTATATTGTTTCAACAATGCACCATCTTATGTAAATAAAATATTTTTAAAATGATATTTTCTATATTCATATGAGCACCTAGAGCTATCTTAAATCGATTATCGTAAGAATGTTATTAAAAGTACAAACATGAAGGATATAGTGAAATTAAAGAAATTAAATAATATGGACAGGTAAAAAAAAATTAACTTAAAATCTTAAATGAAAACGATATCTTCAACAGCGACATTTATTGCACTCAATAAAATTCATATTTTTTTTAGTAATCTGTACTACCATCTAGCAGATTTGTAAAGAAAATTAATGTTAATATTCATTTTTATTTTTTCTAATCTGTACTGCTATCTAGCAGATTTTTAAAGACTACCTTAAGCATTAAAAATAAGAATTCAAAAGGTAGCGGAATATGAAGAGTTGAGTGTGAGCGACGGAATGGGACTGTCATCAAGGCGAGCGACTAGGTGAGACTCTCCTCGGCAAGAGCCTCGTCTCCGAGTGTAGATGTCGCTGAGACATCGGTCAGCTGGTAGTGGAAATAATGGTGGTGAATTTGAATCGCCGCCCCCTACAAAAGTTTTAAAATTTATTCATTATATATCATATTGTATATATTGTATATATCATTATATATACAATGCTTATCAATGATTAGTTTTTGTAACACAAATTATTTTATATTTTTTATTTATTATCTTAGTTTTATTAACCACAAAGTTAATATTGTTAATTTTAAAAGTACAAATTATTTTAAAAATCAACGAAAATATGGTGGCAAAATATTCGCATTTGTAGTGATACGCGATTTCATTGATCTTTAATTTCTTTGCAAATAACACATTTTTTCTCTCGTCTACAATTTTTTTTTAAAATAAATAATGTTACATTACCTAACTGTGTCGATCAACGATTTTCCATATTAAATATTGTAAGCAATTTGAAGTCTGCTTTATTTAAAATTATTTTTTCAAATATTGTTATAATTTCGCAGCTTTTTTGATTTATTAAAAAAATGATATAAAGAAAAATAATAGATTTTATTAAACTAGAAAACAAAACACGTTTATGTATTAAAACAAAGTATTGGATAAATGTAATGTGTTTTGTGTTCAGTGTGTATGGTGTGTATGGTGTTATAGGCATCTCTACTCGTTCTGTGATTGGTTGTTTTCCCAAGGGAGGAAAAACTTCATCTACAAATGAACGCCACACTCGCTGAAGGCGAACATAACTCATAGCGAGCTCAATGTTTGCCCACGGAAAATAATAGCCAACCCCTCTTACAACGATAGCCGTGGAAAGTTGGAAAAATCTAGAAATGTAATTTTGAGCTCATCGATTGGAAAGGGCGGAGAAGTCGTGTTGAACCGAATTTTATTTCAACGTTAAAGTAAAAGTTGTAATTTTTAATAACGGTAATTATTGTTTGCTGCTAGAATTTAATATTTTTATTAGTTATGACTTCAAAAAAAAGTGCGTTTGTATCGCGCTACATCCCTCAACATCGCGACCGACAGCAAAACTGAAGAAAATAAATTGTCACTCAACTATGTTCAGAGAAATTCATTACACAATTAATTAATAATCTGACGTTTAAGTTAAAAAAAAATATAATAGAACATAAGATTTACGATAATTAATATTTATTTTAAAAAAATGTTTCCACATTATTATATTTTTATAAAAAAATGCGTATTTCATTTAATTTCATTACAAATCAGGCAATACTCATTGGTACATTCCTAAAAAATTGGGGCATGCGTGTAGCCTATGAAGAAAAATGTTGGCTATGCAATTATTAAGTTGAGGGATTGTGAAATAATGGATGGTGGGTGTGTGTAAAATGATTGTTATCTGGAAGACGTCAATAGGAAGAGTCAAGCTCTCCAAGTGCTGCTGGTCGCGTCGATATTGTTACATACCATCGGTACTCAGCGTCTTTAAGGCTAATGGGAGGTTCGTACTTGCTGGGTACATTCAATAGTACTAGGCGGGAATGATGAGAGTGGAGGCGATAGCCCTCCACAAAATATTAGAAAATTTATTTAGTTGGAATATGGCGTGAAATTTAACTCATCAGAACTTTTAATTCTTTTATCGACGTGATAATAATAAATATTATTTTGTTGACAAAATGTTTGTTTTCCATAAGGAAAACAAATATTTCGTCAACAATTTAACATAATAATAGAAGTATAACAAGTATATATTCAACTAATTAAATGTTTTCTCTGAATTAAATAATACTGTGTATGACAATACTTTAATTAAAACTAATTCATTCAATACAGAAATTTAATAATAAATTTTATGTAGTGTAGAAGTAAGTAAAACTAGTGAATTCTATTCGAGGAGTAAGAAAAATTAATAAAATTTAGAAAAGGAAGAGAGAAAATAAAAAAATAGTAATTAGTAGAGATAATTGAAAAAAAAACGAGAACGGAAGGGAAAAGAAGAAGGAAATGGGATAGGGATTAAAATCTCTGTAATAATAATAATATAATCGGTGTAATAGTAATAATATTTTATTAATAGAGCGTCGTGTAATCACCATGGGCCAATTTATTTTTCATTTAATGATTTTCGACTTTTAAACATCGTTATAAATGGTTCGCTAAATCACTTAAATATTTTTAAATAAATTTCTTTGACCATTCCTCAAATGATTTCATTTAGAAACTTTTAATGACCGCCCTCTGTTACGTGAACAAACGAGGATCTGTTGCATATAAAACATGGCGGGGATCTCAGCATGAGGAAGGTTGTACCCAAGGGGTTAAATGTCCAGGATATATTCTGTAGAAGTATACTTTACATGGACATGAAAATAAGGTTGAAAAACAAGGCGTGCTTAGAGATACATAAATAAATGGTTTAGATTAACGTTTTAGAAAACGTTTCATGCTTTAAATGCACGCAGGTTTAAATAAGTACCTTTACACCGATCGATGGAAAGGTATACTTTTGAATCAGAATAACATAGACACAATTTAGCGATAATGGTTTCTTACGTTCTTTAGGTATTTAACATTTTTAATATTAAGGTTTTTTTGTTTTTTCGAATATTGTGAAAATCGAAAAAAAATTCTAAGTTATCAACATTTTATTACAATTCACATTATTTTAGCATATAGTCTTACAATTTAAGGTATTATTTACAAATAAATCTTATTATCTGTAGAAAAATGATATTATGTATTTGAGGTGTTTAATATATTTTAAATATGGTTAGAAAATGTAACACTTAATAATCTTAGCAATAACACCACTGATAATAAATTATATCTTTTTATGACCTTGGTTGAAAAAAAGGTATAATTTTAAAAAGTATTTTCTTTACAAGAAATAAAGAATGGAAAAATTAATATCTGTTTAAGATAAGGTGACATAAAAATTAGTTAGTGGAAAATTTTTTTAGATTTTTATAATTAAATATAATTCACACAGATTGAAAACATATACCTCACTGTAGTTGAAAGCGGTGGACATAATATGTAATGATGTACCGAAGATAACTTTAAAGATGATGAATTCATAAAAATATTTTTACTGAAATAAGTTAAAAATATGAATATGTGTAATTAAGTATATAATACATATTTATCATACATGATATTTATATATGAATAACTATTAGGTATATTTCATACACTGGGTACATTGTAATTCATGAATGTTTTGTGAAGTAGAAGAAGTGCGATGGAGTGATTAAACCCTGATGGTTTACTGCACTATCCGTGATGGTACTTCTGGTTTAGAACAATGAATATGTGTTGTAAAAAATCCAGCGCCATCTAACGTCTGGCGGCGCGGGCTCTCGGGAGGGTCGGGGATGGAACAGGAGGAAAAGAGAGAAGTCAAGGAACCCGGGTTAAGGGGTAGGGATTGATAGAGATAGCGATATTTATGGCACCCCGTGTGTTCCGTTGTTGGGGCCCCGCGTCAGGGGTAACTTATGGCTCCTGAGTCGCGGTCGGTACGTGTACACCGACAGCAACAATTTGCGAAAAAATGCTCAGAATAAGACTGCGAAAAATAACATAGATACAATGATTTTTATGGGTCGACATTTTTTTACTATTGCAATAATTTTGAGGTTATCGTTCGAGGTATTGCATGAGTAAAAGGTGTTTACATGTTTCACACGATTTATTCAGAATAATACATTTATATACGCAATTTTAAATATGTACGATGTTACAAGGCGATGGTTTATATGGCGGAGGTCTGTAAGGTTGACGAGGTGTGGCAAAAAATTAGCCAAAGTACACGCCTGATGAATATACTATTTATATGTACAATTTGAAGCAACGTAGTATTTTAAATACTAAATTATTATATTAAATATAAATATATACATATAAAATCAATTTTGTCGAAAAATATATATCACAGACCTATGTCCTGAATAATTACAACTTCACAATAAGAATTTGTTTTCTTTAACAACGTAGTATATTTAATTGATATTAAATTAAATTATTTCTGTAAATATAATATTTAAATGAAGTTCCGTTTTATTTATTATTGAATTAACGTGAAATTTTCACATGTCAGATGAAAAAGTTAACATTAAACGAGAAGATCGTATCTATTGATCCCAACCGTATTTTGTCCTATATTTTAAACATCCTATGTTAAATATACCATATCTTATGTGTATTATCTTATATCTCGTTTGCGTTCCATTTTAACACCCCATTCCCTAAATCATACAGTACGTACCCTATATCAGTAGTCCAATAACGCACATTAAGTGACCCATATTTTATGTCCCGCATTTTATGTCCTTATCCTTATCTAATATCCCATATTCCGACACCATATTCCACATACTGTCTCTTTGGCCCAAATATTCCAAATTCAATGTGTCAAATCCAATCAATATCGCTGATAATATTTTTATACATTTTTTATAATGGTCTGTAAGCACTCGACAGTTATTCGGTCTAGTGTACGGATGCTGGAAAAAGTCCGAAACAGCGCTCTCATACTTACCGCACAAAAACAAGAGCAACCCACCCTTGTATACCAAAGCCAAACTAGAAGGTACATGCTTTTTCTTGCATGCTCCTACCAGCACATTCATCCTGCTCTTTCTAATCACATACAGAGTGATGTGTGCAAGTGGAACTTATAGGATGTATTTTTTATACAAGTGAGAAAATATTTGTTAAAAAAATGATTAAAATCATTTTATTTTTATGTGACCCAATTGAAAAATCTTCTCAAGATTGACAACATTTGCACGATTGTAAGTTTTATTGTGGCAAATAAGTAGAATCAGATAAATTAATTACATAAACACGTTAACGGTCACAAACACTATTAAAATTTTATAAAGTCTGTAGTTTAAAAGATATTATATTATCTGACAAATTTCTCTCCCTGAGTCCATAAATATATTTATATCTAAAAAAATATTTTCTATTATTGAATTGTATATTTCTTGGACCAGCTTATATTAAACGATGATAATAAACTTTTTTATTAAGGAGAATACAATCTTATTGTGAAGTTGTAATTAATTAGAACATAGGTCTGTGATATTTCAAAAAATACCAATTAAATATATTAATTAGAAAGACAAGCATATATAATTTATTTTATCGAAAAAAAAAATTGTTGTTGCTACCGGGATTCAAACCTGGCTTACAAATAATGGAACGGTAGATGTATTAATTTGAAAAATGTAACATATGGGATCGAAAATTTGTCGATAAAAGTACTGTCTGCTGTAGCATAGTTGGATAATGCACCTTTCCAGGATTGGAAAGATATCCAGGTTCGAATCCCGGTAGTAACAACAATATATATTTTTCTATAAAATTTATTATGTATGTATATCTTTCTAATTAATTAGTATTTATAATAAATTATTTATATGTAATACAAGTAACCAAATTGTAAATATTCATGTTTTAAATGGACAATGCATATTACCAAAATATTTATAAAAATACTTAAATATTAACATCCTGTATATCTTACCCTTTTCAACCGGAAAAGGGTGTGAATCCTTAAAAACCACCCTCAGAATACGAGGGATGTAGAATATATTAACCACCTTTTTTCCGTACGAGTGATGCCAGTTAGCGCTTAGATTAATTACACGGGGTAGTTTTTTAGTAAGATAGCAAGAGTTACTTGCGCGGCATTGTTTCATCTGTCTATTAATAAATACTTAACAGATAAACGAACCTTGGCCGTTGTTTCTCTGTCAAGTTAATTTATAGCTATTTTCAACCGTGACTACCGTATTTTAGTTCAACCGTATTTTAGTTCAACCGTATTTTAGTTCAACCGTATTTTAGTTTCTGAATAAATAAAAAAGAGTTACATATTCAGACACGTTTGTTATACCACCTCTGCATATAACGTATTTTCTGGTTCGAAAATTCTATTAAGCGGATAATAAAACAAAATATATTCCAGTTCTTCCTACCATTTCTTTCGAAGAAATTACAACAAACCTAACTACAATGGTAATTTCCACAATATTTTCTTTTTTTTTTCTAGAACCAATACAAAAGGAGTATAGAATTTGTTTTTTGAACTGACGTCATTTTGAAACCAGATGGCAGATCAGACTAGGTCACAATATAATGCGAGGTAAATTTAAAGTTTTATCACAATCCGACAAGAATTATGGGTGTTTCGTGTCCACAAATTCCATTGTATAATATATTTAATGAATTTTGTATTCACGATAATATCAGTAGTTCTAATTAGATCTGGATATATCAGTAGTTTATGGCGGCAAAGCAATCTTTCGAAAAAATTGGATTTTTAGGTTCAAATTCAAATTTTTGGGTTCAAAACATTGTCAAAATGGAAGGATACAAATAAAACAATGTTATGAGTTTATTAGCACTACTCGAGTTTTGAGAGAAACAGTAACTCTCATTGACAGGTGATGTATCAAAGTAAATACACACAAACATCTAGTAGAGTTATAATATTGTTTTATTTATATTTATCCAATTTGATGATGAAACTCTTCAAGGTTAACACCGATTCTATTAATAATATAATCAAAACATTATATTTAATTATGATTACACGAACGTGGCAAAAGAGTATCCTGCTATTGTAACGTCAAGTCAAAAGTTTAGTGCAAGTCAAAATAAATATTTATTAAAAAATAATGTAACACTACAGCTAAAGACAAATGGAAATACAACAAAAATACCACGATTTTTATCGATAGATCCGATAGAATGAAAATCGATATTATACCTATTATGTAATATGTATAATAGTGGATTTTGAATATGGTATACTTATATAATTATGTAGTATAGTATGAAGATATATTTTTAAATGGAGTGTGTTTTTGGAATGTTGTAATCGAAGAAAGTGAAATATTCCGCGAGTTGTACGAGTGCGAGTCTTCTGCAATATGTGGCATCAATTTCAATCAAAATATACATAAAAGCGATTTTTACAATTGATACATTCATAAACGCGATGAAACATTATTTTGTGAACTAAGTAATTGAAAAATTAATTAAATATCTAATTACGTCCATACCAATACCAATCGATATTTACTCATTTTTAAAATTAATCAATTAGAAAGATGTATGTATAGAAAAATCTATCAATCGCAAAAGTAATTTGGTTTTCGTTTAAAAAAAATTACTCATCTGCTTAAATTTATTTTTAATTATAATATTATATTAATTTAGTATTTACAGGTATACTTACATTGGAACAGATATTTTTTATATTTTTTATGGGTCAATGTAAGAAAGATATACAGATAAAATCAATTTATCTGAAAATTTATATTTATTTATCAAAATCAATTTTTTTTTCGATAAAATAATTTTATCTGTACATCTTTCTTAATGATACATTTAATTTGTCTTAAAAATTGCAACTTCACAATAATAATGTGTTCTCCTTGATAATACTTTAATATTAATTTTTTAAATATATAATAATATATTGGCATCGGTCACATCCGTCTCGCTGCTTCATGATAACTTTACGGCAATGAATTAAGCTAAGCGGCAGTAATTTACTACCATTATGTGCTGTGCGCCGTGTGCATCATTTCGGGGCATTCATACATCACTATTGACAACTGGATAGACAACGGTTTAGGATAATCACCAGACCTATTGCATATTAGAAAATTCAAGGGTGTTTTTAAAAAGGGTTATGCACTAGAAAATTTAATTTATTTAGCAGGCATCTGTGATGATAATTAGCTTTGAAGAATAATGTAAAATTCCTTTATGTCCAGGTGGGATATGCAATCTAACTATCATTTGTTAAAATTGTAAGAATACTATTAACACAAATTAAATATATTAATTAGATTTTGGACACATTGATACAACTTATATATTATTAAGGAGAACACATTCTCATTGTGAAGTTGTAATTATTCAAAACGTTGGTCTGTGATATTTTAAATACAAATTAAATGTGTTAATTAGAAAGATATACATATAAAATCAATTTATCGAAAAATATTGCTGTTCATTCCATTAGAAATTGATTTTATACGTATATCATTCTAATTAATACATTTAATTTGTATTAAAAACATCACGTACATGGATTATGAATAATTACAACTTCACAATGTTCTCCTTAATAAAATATAAGTTGTATCAATGTATTCGAAATTTAATAAAAATGTATTGTTAATTCTGGCGTTTATTCAAAGGTATTTGAAATTCCGTAAAAATAAAGAAGATGGCTTTCAAGTAATGGAACGATAGATGTATTCATTTGAAAAGTGTAACATATAGGTTCGAAAGTTTGTCGTTAATGCACTGTGATGCTATAGAATAATTGATTAAAGCACGTTCCCGGATTGGAATAGATCCAGATTTGTATCTTGTTAGAAATAATAATATTTATCGATAAAATTGATTTTATATGTAAATATTTCTAATAAATACATTTAATGTGTATTAAAATCATCACGGACATGTGTTCTGAATAATTACAACTTCACAATAAGAATGTGTTCTTCGTAATAGAATACTATTAAATTATTTAAAATTAAAACAAATAATTGTTTGTCTCCGACGTATGTATCATACAACCCCTGCTATTGATTTTTTTTTCTTGTTAGAAAAAATATTCATGGGGAATTCCCGCCGCTTGATTGCCAGGCGGAGATATTTACCACTATTCTGCCGAGAAATATAAGCAACAAATTAATAATTTACAAACACCTTAAGCTCTATATTAATACAGGCTTGTTAAAAAGTTCAGCAGGTGTAACTATTTTTGATTTTCGAAAACATATTCTTAAATTTAGATAAAAAATATTTTTTCATTAAGAGTGAACTCCGTTCTGCCCATTGACAGGCGGGGATACTAAACTGCCGAGAAATATGAGCAAGAAAATAAAATTTGTTTACACTTTTTTAATACTGGCATGTTAAAAAGTTTAATAGAGATACCTTTTTTTATTTATAAAAAGAAATAGTAGTTTTAAAATTTAATATTTATAATATATTATTTATAAAGTACATCAAAAATACACATCAATTAAAACTGCATTATATTCGTAAATGTAAATTTGGTACCGAAGTCTACTATGGAAGTAGCTAAGGCAGAATATTGAATGAAGACAAATAAGATGATATTATATGATTTAGAGAGACGCAAAGAACAAATCTTTCTTTCGAAAAATATAACACATATAAATATAATTCTAGTTTTTTTTTCTGTACCTATATACTTTTTTAGTGAGAAACCTATGTTTATTGTACTATTTTTTTCAAAAGATAGTTTTAAAGTTCTAGATTAATAATAAATGTGGATTGTTTAGTTCTGAATCCACGTTTTGCTGATGACGTCACGCTTATGACCATGGTGTACAGAACTGAAATGAAAATTATTTTACAAAAAATAGAAGTTGTTATCCATCAGTTTATTTAGATTTAGAAATCAATCGGTAAAAAATGAAAATACTGGTTGTGGATCGTGCAAATGCAAATTATTAACTTCTCAAATAGGGAATTTGATGATTCATACAGCTATCTAAAAGTGATTTGAACCAATTTACGAGAATACGTAAAAAGAATAAGCAGAGGGTACTTAATGAAAAATTATCATTAAATTTATTAGATTCTTAAAATTGCAAAACTAAAATTGCTTTAAATAAAAATACAAAATGTTTAAATAGTTTCAAAACGTATAAAAGATGGAATATAAATATTGTGAGATTAGAGACCGTCAGTCTATCCTCCCTACCGGCTAGTCACGAGAGAACATATGAACAGAAACGCATACCGATGATAATCTGCCACATTTTGCCTTCATCATAAACTGGGAAAATTTATTATTGATACCTGGGGGAGATAAATGAAAAGATGTTTTCAGTTATGAAATGAAATCTAATTTATAATTGAAATGAAAATTATATACTTGGCCCAGCATGATATCTGTATACCGAGAGGTTATTATAAAAAATGAAATTTAACTTATAAAACTGGATCCATAGTCAAATAATAAAGAAATATAATTATACAAATAACAATAATAATCAGTTACACAGCGATGGTGATGAGTTGCTCCTGCGAGAAACCCGCAGTCAGTCTGAAAGGATCGTCAAGTGGCATGTTTTTTTCACCTGATATATTCATAGCCCTCGCAACCATCGATCAGAACGTCATCTTCAATGCTTGGTCGACCCTCTCAACGTCCTCTCTTCAAGTCTGCATTACCATTAAAGATTACGCTGTCGAGATTTACTACGGGAGCGTCACACTATCATAGATATTCCTCATAATGAACGAAGGAAATTATTTTCTGTGAAGATAACTCATCACGCAAATTAACAGTGAGCAAAATGACAAGCAGTACACTAATGATTGATAAATATCGTTCATTTGGATTAAAAGGCCAACATGTTGTCGCTTTCATGAAATGACAGCAAAATCCAATTACCGTATTGGCTTCCGATCGCGTTCATAGCTCAATATAAACCTGTCACAAGTGAACGGTTCTCCCTGCTCCATAGATGTACCAAAATGAAGTATCCGCGGATTCAAAACTACTGACTTACGAGACGATGTGATTTTGAACGTAACATCAGTTTGTAATGTTACAATGTATTATTTAAAGTGTCATTTTATATATCAATTAAAACCTGGCAAATTATGGTAGAGAGATTACAAGAAAGAACTAAAAAATCTCTGAAACCTTGCATGGTTTAAGTCATTCGTCTATTTCTATATAATCATCACAACATAACACACATAAAAACCAATTATAAATCAATATAAATATAAACAAAATAATTAATTAAATAAAATCGTTCACATCGTGTCTAAAAAAAATCGATGTGAGAAACGCAACGAAATATTATATTGTAAATTCTAAGCGCCCTGTAGCGCACATCAATTTCCTAATCGCGTTTAGCTGCCGTTATAGTTTCCGCTACCGTGACGTCATCTGTCCGTTTAGCAGTGACAGGTACCACCGATGGGATTGTTCTGAACCGACCTGACACGTAATTTATAATTGCATCAACATTGTAGATCAGTGCGTCACGCCGCGTCGTGTGCCCGAACCGTTGGTGAGTGGTCGACGTTAGTTCACCTATTTGTTTCACACTCGAGAAATTTTTAATGTACTTCTCTTTATCTAGGAACATTTTTATTTATTTTTAAGTAGAGATGCGTGTGGAGAATACATGTCGTACACATATTCTTTCTGTAAAACTCATCGATTGAGCTACGAAAAATACGACTAACTTGGTGGTCTCCCGGGACAAGGCTCGAACCCGTACCGAAAGTAAACCTGCACCTTAAAGAAAACACGCATTTTATGAACATGCGTTGGCATTTTATTGTACGATTACCTGTACAATTATTAATTATTATATTATATATTATACTCCACGTAGGTAGCGGTATCTTGAAAAGTGAAATGTTTATTATAAACTGATTAAAAATTAAAATCAAACTGTATAGATTGTATTTATATTTATCAAAATGCAAAATTTGTTTCATCTAACCGCCAAAACCGTCCTCAATAAAAATTCTGATCTAGTGAAGTGATCAGGGAACAAATACAAACAATTAATGTATTAAGAAAATAAATAAATAAATATTTTAAATTCAAAACTTGAGCATTAACATTTCATCAACGAGGTGACATGCCATCGTTGTCAAAAAAGATATTATTTAACATAGCAATATTAACTTCATAATACAAAACTACAAATTTTTAAAGATAATATTGCCACCCAACCAACCCTAGGGCAAGCACTGACTTTTTACTTTACTTTTTGTAGTCTTAACACGTTTTAAAAGGAAAATGAAATAAATTATAATATATTATTATAATATCGTTATTATACTATCTATAGAGTACTTATTTATTTATTAATAAAAATACATACTGTACATTTGAGTGAATAACAAAATAACAGAAATTTTAATATTTCCATATGCATACAAAGATAATATATGTAAAATCATATCTTTAAACATAGAAACAAAATTAGAAAATAGTGATTAACAAACAAAGAATAATATAAGTAATACAATAGGTGGGAAAGGTAAGAGTAGGAGATCAGAAAAAAGAGAAAGAGGGAGTAACGGATATATAAAAAGAGATAAAATATATGTGCACTTTGTAATATTTCACATATTGTTAGCCGAAACTTGTTTTAAAAAAAACCTTTTAAATACTGTACCTACTGTAAATATACTAAAAATAATCAAATGTGTGTTATTAGTAAAAAAATAAATGTATGGATGTCATCGACTCAGGTACAAAATTTTTTTCAAGGCAGGTACTGCTGACACATTACAAACATAATAAACAACTTTTATTAATAGCATTTAGTAAAAAGTATATTTTATTATTTATTAGTAAGTTTATATTAAAATGGTTAATAAGGTGGCAACACTAACTACGGTTACGATGTTACTCAAAAGGGACACTTGTAATCTTGGCAGATTCATCCCCTTCCAACAAAAACTACCATTAGAACCTTTCCCTGACAAAACTAATAGCGGTTTCTTCTATCGCAGTGTTAATATGGCGTAGCAGATAATTGCAGACCTCTACGACTACCGAAGGCCGTAGAAGCATATTGCATGACTATACAGCAGAGAGCGAAACCTAATTGTCATAAAGGGTAACTACCCCGTAGGGTGAATTTGTTTGCCCCGCGACCCAATAAACCGGGGTTTCCAGTCAGAAGGGGGGAAAATAAATGCATTTTACTGGAAAATTTCTTACGCCTATCCGTGGTGTTTGGAAAGCATACAGAGTAAAATAAACATGCATGAAATGCAACTGTGCACATATATTTTATTTTTGGTTTTTGATCGACCGCTCAATAAAATTGAATATATAAGAATAACATATCGTACAAGTTAACAAAATTAAATTCAAATTTCTTCACGTTTGATACAAATAATGTTACGCAGAGAACAACCATCCACAGAAAACTCAAATTGAGTTAAAGTCACTAGTAAAAAATGAATTAATAATATCTACATAACAACTTGAATGTTATTTACCATTAAAATGATCAATAATATATAGATATATATTATTGATCATTTTATGCTTTTTAAGAGGATTTTGGTATTATTACGTTTTAAGTATTTTAAGTTTTTTGAGATTTTAAAGGTTTTTGCGAACAATAAAAAATTTATAAGGCGATTTTTTAGCAGACTACAGGATTGATCTCACCGCTTTGGAAAAAAAAACAATATATATGTATATGAGTTTTTTTTGTAAAACTACATTCGATGGTAGATTATTTTTTTTTGCATTACAAATTCTTAAAAAATTTCATCTAGGACTAGATTCGATAGTAAAGTGATCATTAGCCGATACGTTAATTAATAATCTTCTTGAAATTCATAACTTATATTGCAGTCATGAAATATTTTCATTGGGTCACTATGTCATGTCACGACCACTGTATTATGAGCAAAAGAGTTTTATTATCATCTGATGGGAATTAAAATCTACGATACTACAATACTAAAACGAAATATATTTGTAAAGTATATTATTATTTTTTAAAATTTACTCGTACATGCCATGAATGTTTAGTCAAGTAAAGTAAGAATATATTAAAATGTTTTACCCGACAGAAAAATCCGATTTCAATACCATTTAAAGTGTAATATTAAATGCGCTGTAATACCTATTATTACTATTAATTATAGTATCAATGAATTAGTACCGCAATATATCTGCCATATTGACTCTGTAAATCATTCGCGCGGCGTCATGGTGTTAATTATTGGCTCCAGCGCGCAGCGGTCAACAAAGTGATTGTTTACTTGAATGTGTACTGTGTACTATGTACTAACAACCAGCGTAAATGATTAATTGGAATTGTCATGTTAAAATATATTTACCACATGTTTTTGAAAATTGCAAACAAGTAGAATCGTTTTATTTTCAAAAAAACGTCTCTACTCGTGTATAAATATAATATAAGAAAAGTTTTGTGATTTAAAATCTCTAGCATTTTTCTTTTTATGTCTATCAATTTTGAAATAAACAGATTCTTTCTTAAAGAAGTGTCGATTTCTTCTTCTTCTTTTAAATAGGCAATCCATCCTTCAATAGTGATTTGTGCCATTAATTAAATAAAAAAATTATTTTATAGAAAAAAGTACAAAAATATTATAGAATTGGAAATATTATATTACAAGTCAATGCCATTGTTGTTAAAAAAATTCGCTATTATATAGATTAAATGTGGCGAGTTAAGGGAAAGTAGATGACACAAGTAAATCGGGAGTTGAAAATTACCATTGACGAGATAACTGTAAAAAAAACTTGTGATCCGCAACGGACAGGCAAAAAAAATATGGTTAAGGGTTTCCTCCTCGATACCACACCCAATCATTGGGGAATCTATTGAGTTCAATCTGAATAAATATGAGGCTAACTGGCAATGACCAATTCTCATTCTAGAGTTATTTGATATTGTTCTTTTGTAGATGTTCCTTTTGAAAAAGTGAAATGATTCATAATTTTTCGGTATTAAAGATTTAATCTAATGTCTCGTATTCGAAAATATGCAATGAAAATGAGTATAACTATTTAGATATTATAACTTTGTGTAAATAATTTTAAAGATTCCGAAGAAATTGGTGGAGAGTAAAGATTTTTGATCAATTAAATGATTAAAATGAAACACGAACTTAGATATTATTCGTAACTATAATCAATTTGATAGATTCAACTATTGCAATATATACTAATTGTCGACAAATAAGATGATAATATTTATATACGTGATTTTACAACAGATGTATTAAGATTTAAAAATATATTATTTTAAAAGATTTTACAACAGATATATTAAGATTAAAGTTTAAAATTATTGAAATAAAGAAGTATTAATTTTTTCCAAACAATTATTTGAATAGTTTGAATATTAGAAGGTTATTCAATAAAAAACATCCATCTACCCAAAGTTAACAATCAATTCAATTTTCTTAGTTTACTTACCTAACTTTTCTTTTACCTTAACTTGTATTTGTTGAATAAAATGTGGGAGTGTTCTAGAAGGAAAAACTCGTGTTTTATTGGTTAGCGGAAACTTGGCTTATACATACTTCCGCACATTTATGTACCGGATCTCAAGCGCCGTGGGAGGTTGGCCTATATTCAAGAAACATATAATGTAGGTCGCTCCTTCTCTTTCCCGTCGACGGAAAGCGTCCTTTTCTAATTCACAGCGTGATTAATAAAATTATAATACGTACATTGCAAAAATATAATCAAGACTATTTTTAATGAAAACAAGTTTTTGTTTTGAAGTTGTAATTTCGGAACATATTTTTAACACAAATTAAAGAAAACATTTAGAAAGATGTACCGAAAAAAAGCTATTCATCGAACAGACATTTGGTTGCTACCGGAATTCGAACCTGGACCTTTACCTATCTTCTTATTTTCACTACATCAACCGATTACGTTTTCAATAAATCTTGTACTTATGTTCTATAATATTTCCGATTGATAGATCTATTATTCCATTTTTAAATGCAGTCAACTTTATATTGCCATGAATCCAATATGTGACGTCATAATTGTGTCAACTGCCAAGTGAGAAACAAACTCAATTATTTTTTTCTTAAATCTTTTTTGCATAATTTTGACATCTGTTGTAATCTGTGACTACAATTTAAAGTAGAATATGTAAACAGAGACTATACAAAGCACTGTGAATAATATTAAATTATTTACTAAGTGATCTGGCACTAGTCAAATCAGGAAGTGCTTCAAAAATACTAAACATATTTCAAATTGGCATAAAACTAGCTAAAAACAAATTTACGTAGTTTTTCACTTCAAAAAATTGGCAGCAGTACTTCTAGTTACACTATGAATTACATGACATTTCTTTTGAAGATGTTCAATTCTACAATTACCTAGGATTTTTAATTGCAGTTTTATATGTTGTAAGTAAATGCTTGCGTAATCTAATTTCTATTAGTTTATTTGATAGATATTAAAAATCTAGAAATTTCTACAGAAAAAATATAATAAACGTAACCAAATTGTAAATAAAGATGAAAAATTAAAATATATTCAAGACTGCACAAGTAATTTACTAAGGATGAGATACACTATTGTTTCCGTAAATACTTAGATAGCTAGTTCTGGATTTTTTATTGGTAATGATGAATACAATAATTCAATCTATGTAAATTCAAATTACACAAACCTTTGTGAACCTGTGCTGGTTGAGGCCGACGTCGCTATCCTTGTAGTCTGATGGTCCTTAAATATGCTGGTCAGCCACCAAAAACCTTCACACAACCGATAATCCGAAATTATATATACTAAACGTTTTTATTATCGCCGCCGTAAAAAGTCCGTCCGAATCACAATAACTCTCTTCCCAGAAGCAGCTTCGGTTTTGTTTTCTGTTTTTAAATCCACACAAAAAGAACACACATATTCAAAATTTTATATCAGACCTATCTATCGAAGTATAAAAGCGCGTAAACAACTAAACTATGCTGTTACAAATGTGGGAGTAAAAAGGTATAAATGCAGAAAGATATAAAATGATTGTATCGAAGTTAAATTAAATAGAATTAGTAACTGTAATTTTTCTAAATATTATGAACATTATTAGTATCTTAATATTTTATAATATTAAATATAAACTTTGTATAAATAATAATAAAAATAATTGCCTAAATAAAATTTATACAATTATTAAGTAACGAGTTGAATCAAATGAGCTTCATATTAAAAAGAAGTTTAACTTGAATGTCA
Organism: Eubasilissa regina; assembly: GCA_022840565.1. Lineage (NCBI taxonomy): Eukaryota > Metazoa > Arthropoda > Insecta > Trichoptera > Phryganeidae > Eubasilissa > Eubasilissa regina. The sequence goes on from JAINEB010000025.1 coordinate 19,592,378, forward strand.
TTTAGTCAAATACAAATTTAATTATATAAATTTTATTCAAAATATCTAACCATAATGTTTTTATAATAAATATATTTTTCTCTACATGGGTGTAATAATTACCTGTAAATTTTTGTGTCGTTAAGTATTGTACCATTGGCTTTAACCATTCCTAAAAAATAAAAAATATTGCTGTCTCCCTTCACTAACTGATATATTTGTTTTAATTATAGAATGAATAATATAATATGTACAACCAATTTCATAGTCACCCGTTACCTGAGCGGTGGGCGGCACCCAAAGGTGGTACTCCCATGGGAGTTGCCATATTTCCCGACACTGGTGGGGGTACACTTCAGAACTGAAAAGCTTCCACGTGAATATATATTTGATGAATGTTACCGATTCATTAAATTTCGATTACATTCTTATCATCTTTTAAGAACATTCCAATATTATGTGTTTCAAAATAATATAATCAGTATTGATTCATGATATGAAAAATTCGTTTGTATTGCTATTTATTTATGAGAATACGAGTAGTTAGTTGTAGTTCTTATTGAAACACTTCAGAATTATATTGAATACATAAAAATTTACAAAGTACTAATTCTGCCCGTACACTAATCGAAGAGTTCTGTAAAATGTGATGTGTATACTATGTATGGTGTTAAAACACCGAAAACATTCATAACTATCATCTTCAATATTATTGTAATCAAACCAAACCTATAAACTAAATTAGATATGTTGTACCGTATAAAGTTAAAAATAATACAGATGTCGAAAAAATATAGTTTCTACTGAAATTTAACTGAATTGCTGGAATAGTGTTTTCCTAATTAAAATAGAGATACTCCTCAAATTAAAACATCATATATGTTTTAGAAAGATAGATTTGTTTTTTTGTATCTTTTCTAACGACAGAACTAATTTGTTTACATGTCATGAAACTATGTTTTGAATATAAATACAATGTTATTTCATTTAAAATACGTGCTATAAACATACGAGAGCAGACATGCGCCAATTAGCATCATGCTTTTAAAAATAATTCATAGGACTGGTGTAACCACGACAAGTGTCATTTCTTCACTGAAAATAAAGCTTTAAATTTATGAAATGATTGTGAATCTCTTCGTGTAAAATATTATAAGTATTCAGGTAATTTGTATTTTATTAAGGAAAACACATTCTTATTGTGAAGTTGTAATTATTCAGAACATAGGTCTGTGATATTTTAAATACTAAATTAATGTATTAATTATAAGTATATACATATAAAATCAATTTTTTTTGACAAAATTGTTTTTATATGTATATATATTTATAATTAATACATTAATTTAGTATTTAAAATATCACAGACCTATGTTCTGAATAATTACAACTTCACAATAAGAATGTGTTTTCCTTAATAATATATGTTGTATCAATGTGTCCAAAAATTTAATAAAAATGAATTGATAATTCTGGCGTCTGTAGTCGGTTTACTCAAAGGTATTTGAGATTCTGTAAAAATAATGTAGATGGCTTTCAAATAATGGAACGACAGGTGTATTAATTTGAAAAAATGTAACATATAGGTTCGAAAATTTGGCAAGAAAAATACTGGCGTTATAGCACAATGGTAGTGCACTTCCCCGGATTGGAAATTTGTATTTTGTCAGATTTATTTAGATTTTAGTAGAAAAGTATATTTAATACAAATTAAATGTATATCAAATACAAATTAAAAATTAGAAAGATGTACATATAAAATCAATTTTATCGAAAAATATTGTTGTTGCTACTGAGATTCGAACCTGGATCTCTTCCAATCCGGGGAACGTGCATTATCCGATTATGCTATATCAACACAGTGGATTGACGACAAATTTTCGAACCTATATGTTACACTTTTCAAATGAATACATCTATCGTTCCATTATTTGAAAGCCATTTACTTTGTTTTTACGGAATCTCAAATACTGCCCCCAGAATTAAAATTCGTCGTCAATCCACTGTGTTGGTATAGTATAATCGGATAATGCGCGTTCTCCGGATTGGAAGACATTCAGGTTCGAATCCCGGTAGCAGCAACAATATTTTTAGGTAAAATTGATTTTATATATATATATATAATTCTAATTAATACATTTAATTAGTATTTAAAATATCATAGACCTATGTTCTGAATAATTACATCTTCACAATAAGAATGTTAGTAATGAAAAGTATATTATTAATTTTATAAAATAAAATTTGTAATGTTTAAAAAATTATTAAATTATCTTCTAATCTAAATTTACTAATTTTCGAGATTTGTTATATAAACAATTAATTTTGATTAGGCACTGGTAAGCAAGAAAATTTTTTTCTACGAAAAATTATTTTCAAGATATAGGTAAGCAAGTACCTATAAAGAAAATTGGGCAAACGTTGCACAGATTTCCATGAAGCGGATTCAAAATCTAATTTAGTTTTCATGTACGAAACTTACCTGGAAAAGCAGGTTGTTTGAAACAACCCGGGTATCCCCTTTGCTTTGAAAATTAAATAATATTAGGAAGAATATCTATTCTCGTACGCCAAATCCACTCGGTATACAGAGAATTTTAAAAGGAAAAAGCAAAGTGTTAGGGACGGAACGCCCCACGAAGTTTAGTATACAAAATATATATTTGTAAATTTTCATGTAAATCAGGATTGTATTGCAATTATAGTACAAATAATTATATTTTAGATATTTAATGATAAAATCGTTAAACCAAAATACAAAAACGTATATCCATAATTATTTTACTACAAATTTAACTAAATTAGGCTTCATACATTTTTACAGATTTAACAGAACAATTTACGTTAACAGAATAATTTTACATATTTAATAGAATAATTTACGAAACGATACCAACTTTAAAAAGACAATTAATTAAGAGGATTTTAATAGTATAAATAATCATAATACAAATAACATAATATGTAATATATGAAATTTATTATAAAAATCCACAGATATGTTCAGGTAAAGTAGTAATATTCTAGCATTTTACAATATAAGGTGATATAGTATTAGTAGAAGAAGATAAAAACTGGTGGGAGCAAGACGCGTTTGTAGATAGAATGATTGGATAAAATTGAAAATGTAGTAGTTCATGAAAAAACATATTTTATGTATAATAATATAATATAATAAAACTCAATCGAATAAAATACGATATAAAAATGACGATATAATAAAACTCAATCAATTGCATGTGAATGAATTTTTAACATAATAATTTACGAAATAATAATATACGAAACGATACTTATTTCTACAAATAAAAAATAATTAAGGAAATTTTAACAGTATACATAATCATAATACAACTAACTAACTAACATAATATATAGCATATGAAACTAATTATTAAAATCCACAGATATGTTCAGGCAAAGTAGTAATGAAGTACATAATATAAGGTCATATAATATTAGTAAAAGAAGATAAAAGCTGGAGGGAGAAAGGGTGGGGATGTTTAAACTATTGTTGTGTTAAAAGGAGAGCAAGATGTGTTTGTAGGTGCAGTGCAGTATAGGTTAAAATTGAAAATCTAGTAGATCATAAAAACAACTCTTTAGCATATGAGGTGATACATACTTTATGTACACGAAATGATATAATAAAACTCAATCAAATGCATGTGAATGCTGTAAAAGAAAGCAGAAATACTAAATAAGTGATGTAATCAAATGTTATAACAAAATATATTTTAGTTTTTTACCGGTTATAAGCAACTTTAATCTTTCATTCGAGATTACAGATTATAAACATAGATTCATTTATGGTGGTCGTACACAGCCCTGCTTAGGAGGCAATCTCACCCATCGAAATTCTGTCTATGCCTAAGATGTTTAGCATGGTGAAAAATCGTGGGGCCGAATCTAGTTTTTTTAAGATTGAAACTATAAAATCAAGTGATAATTTTCTGTGCAGATAAAAGTGTAATCTTGGAAACAGCGCCATGAGTTATAAAGCAACCGCAGTGATCTGCATGTCCTATTTTACAAAAGTCTGCTACATTAATTCTTTCTTATTAATTAAGCACTACGTTATCAGTGCATAATAAACTTTGCACCAAGGACCTTATTTATATTCTTCCTGAAACACACATACCACAAGATTTTATACGCACGTTCCCATATGTACCCATTATTATGAAAGTGGTCTAAGTCAAGAAATTTAAAAAATGATTTTATCAATTATTTTGCGTCATATTGTTTTAAATTAATATAACATGATGCAAATTGTAACAATTGTGAAACATTTAAGCGTTATATTCAGAGTATTGTTCAACGGTATTTCGCAGGTATTTGTTTAGATAATAGAGTAAGTCATTTCAACTAGTGATGATAAAATCGTTATTTAAACCGTTATTTTAACTGTTATTGTGACTGTGATTGTATTCGATTGTAACGATGATTAATAACTGATTAACGTAATTATTCGAGCGATGACTGGTACACTAGAAAGTAAGCTTTCGACAGTTAAATCTTAGTTACCAATCATCGCTAAATCGAAGTTACCAATCATCGTTAAATCTCAGTTACCAATCATCGACCCAATCGCAGTCACGTAACGGTTTACCATCACTAATTTCAACCTTACATTTTATATCCCTTATAAGCTACACGTATCATTTATATGTCTAAATAAATTATAAATGTAGTAGACTAAATAGATTTTGAAACATTGTGTTGTGTAATATAAAAATATTTCTTTCTTTCTTTCCGAAACTTGTATAATATGAAGATATATGATTGAAAATATAAATAATTATAGTTGCAAAAAAATTCAACGTATCTATTTAAACTTAATATGGGTGAATTTAATTAAGACTCTTCATGACTTGATTAGAATAAAGTTATAAAAAATAATATTCTCTGCATATTTTATTAAGTAATCACGAACGTCATCATTATCGTAAATCATAGGGAGCATAAACACGGGGAAGGTTTGCGTGTGTGCTCGGTGAATTATACAGAACTTCCCCGCACCGCTTTATAACGCGGAAAATCATTGGTGTAATAAATTATATCCTGGCAATCCTGCCGCCGCTTTGTTTCATCCTGCTCAATTTGTGTACGATACTCCGTAATTTTTCTTCAACGAGCTGTGCAGGAAAACTCTGGGCGAAGGGCGTAGGCAGGAAAAATAAACCTTTCGCGTGTGGAAAATATTTTACCGCGAATGCAAAAGAAAGCCATGTATGATACTTGTGTATACATATTAATTGGTAATAAAATATCATTGATTTATTCGGCAGTTTTTATATTGACTTTGTGCTACACACACACACAACTTTTGAGTTAATATCACTACTAGTTTTGAGAAGAGCAGTCCTTCCCATCTACAGGAGTAAATTGAACTAAATTAAATTTAATTTAATAACAACGGTTATTATCGATATTTTCAAGAAACAATAAAGCGACTCCTACCCATACGGCCTCCATAGCCAACTATATTTAATGTGGTTCAATTTACACCTGTAGATGGAAAAGACTGATTTTCCCGAAACTAGTAGTGATATTAACTCAAAAATTGTGTCTGTAGTGTACAGGTAATGAAACATATGAAAACATCTAATTCCCTGTATAATAAATTATTTTTACCAATAAATCATTTTCACGTAATTTGATAAAACAAAAATAAAAATCTTTCAATTAAGAAAGTAACAATTTGTCACGTGAAATTAAAATTTCACATTTCATAGAAAGCAACCACTTTGTGCTTTGACATATTATATTAAATAAAATAACAATCATAAAATATCTTATCTCGATAAGCGAAACCGGTTGACGTATAATAAATTTCGTGGTTTCATACAAAGTGATTGTTATTTTATTTAATATAAAAATTTCAGTCGTAATTTTATTGTTTTTATGTTATGAACATTTTCAAGGTGTTGAATACATTTACAATGTAAACAAATTGTATTTCAGAAATAAAAACGTAAAAATTATTATAATCGTCTTACAACTATTAGATGCACATAAATCGAAATCAATAGGATTATATACTTTTTAATGATTTCCAGTATGGATTTTGTAAAGCCCTTTAACTTTCGTATACATATTTCAATTAATTATCATTTTTTAAAGTGTTTTATTCAAACCTACAGAATAATAATAACTGGAATGATGTAAATAAAAAAAATCTTCAAATGACGATGGTTACTAAATTATTCTAGACAGCACTACTTTTTATGACATTTTTTTTTAAATATTCTTTTTTTTTTAGTTAACACTAGACTCACAAAACGTCTAGATAGACGTTTGTCTGCAGGCACATTTATATACATTTGTTATATTTAATAAACTCAAAAACATAACAATTAATCAGTCAATTAATTAATCACAACTGTATTCTTACTTAAATATTTTTTGTTTTCCTACATAAGCCAAATTTTGCATTCTTAATCTTTAGGATTCTGCGCAAAACATATACGTTCCTCTCCCCTTGATATAAGTGTGTATTTTATTGATTATAAATTTTGCTTAGTTACATTCTAGGACCCTGAGAAAAAATACAATAATACTCCTCCCTCTCAGATGTCTCGCCGTCCCCCTGACAAGACCAAATTTTGCGTGCATCGTTATTCTTTTGGTCCTCCGTAAAATAAAAGCACTCCCTTCTTCCAAACCTACACCTAACCCTTTCCAGAACCCGGGCAACGCTGGGCATAGACCACTAATACTTTATATGAAATTCATTTAAAATGACCAGAACTTTGTTCGAATTTTTCCTCAGGAAACCTTAAACCTGCAACATCAGTATTTTTTGACGAAAGAACTTTTAACTGATTAAGTAATTTGACGTCTTTTACTAGATTATACTCGCCGCCTGTTCTACTCATACAGTATGCAACCAAATTACATCAGCTTTGTATTACGTTCACCTTTGCATACACTAAAGGCTAAAATAATAATGCTCTGAACGACGTAATGCCATTTTGCTATTTTTGCAAATTTAATTTTATCAGTAGAAAAACATATTTTACCTAAATCTATTATTGTTTTTTATCTATTTATTTATCTGTTATAGGAAATAGATCCAGACTGCCATTCAAGAAGTGCGATGTAGATTTTCAATAAAATGCCAGATTATATAAGAAAGAAGGAGAAACTGCGTAGATTCAAAATTAAACAAAGCAGATGTGTGCAAGATAAGTTTAAGTAAAAACGAAAATTTTGAACTTGTTTATAACTAACTAGCTAACTAACTTACCATCATCCTGCGGAGGTAGACAGAGAGGACACACAATTCTCGCCTTATCCACATTCATACATTTTCTCATACAAGCTCGCCGATTGTTGAGGCTTCTAATAGAACAGTCCTCCATTATCTGATTTACCTGATCGTGCCAAGTCTTCCACGGTTCCTCTATTTCTGGTGCCATCAACACTTGCGTAAAATCTTGTTTATATTAGAGCATATATATTGTTACGATGCGTTCTGGCTCATGCGGATAGAACGTCATAGCAACGCCACCGGATAGACAGTGGTTGACATGAAAATGTGGTTTTGGTTGGAATTGAGTCCTGCGCACTTACCTTCAGTTTTATTATACGTCAACGTATTATACGTAAATTTATAGTGTTGTGTAATTCGGACTAGGAATCAAAGCTAACAGGTTTGTTTAATACAAAATAAATATCAAGTAATCGACCTCTCTATTCTGGCATATCGGAAGTGGAACGATAATCATCCCGAAATATTGTTGACTCGATTCCTGTGGCAAGACTCTCGGATATGATACAAGGCAAATCATTACCGTGAGATTGATTCCACCTCCAAGGTGGTGAACTATCATTCTCTCTTGATATTTATTACAACTAAGTTAAAATGATGGTCACGTAACTTCGAAATCCGTGTGCCGTAACTACTACACATAGTTGATCTTCTATCGTGTGGGATCGTGGCCGTCACGCTGAATGTGCTGAAGATTTCTCCATCCCAAATACAGACTGCCTTCCATCGCACATCACGTGACGCCAACTCCAGATTAGAACCGGGTGCCCTTAGCCCGGGGTTCGAAAAAATAAATTGTCACATCTGCATAGGATGAGAGTACAATTCAAATTAGATAGAATATTCTACAGATGATGCACTAGTATCAACAAGATCTAAATCTTACCCTGATATTCCTTCGATCGTGTACGAATGGATTTGCGACCGCGGCCGTGCAAGCGCCGCTTCGCGCGTATCCCAGAGCCTAGGTGGCGCAGTGATCCGAACGGTCCCGCTTCTGCACCGATCAAACTACTCATCTGAGATTCAGCGTTTACCTCATATAATCTTGGCGAGTAGTAAAAAATGATAAGTTGAGGGATTAAATTATAATATTACAATATATATATATATTTATGTATGTATTATATTAAGAACAAATAAATACTTTACGTTTCACAAGATTGTTCACGATCTATCTGAGATGCATTTTTCAAATTTTCAGATACATCCTGAGCAGATAATTATTATAACCTAAAAAAACTGGTGATGACTGAAATGTAGAAAAAGGTAATCTCCAACTCAATGATCATGGGTGCTACTGACTATTTTGCTGCAACGGCTCTCCGAACTATCGACTGCAGAACTAGATGGAAGAAAATCGTCAAAGACTTTAACTGGTCACAACATGGTGGTGCAATACTCAGTAATGACTTGAGTACATAAATAAAGGGTTTTTCATTAAGGGCGCTCAAACTTTTTTTTAAAATAAAACAAAAACGAATGAATATATCTAAAAAAAAATTATTATGTTTTGAAGTACATTTAGTGGCAATTATGTATGAAATTCAATTTCCTTCGCATGACCACCGCGGGCACGTTTGCAGAAGTCCAATCGTTGAATCCAATTTTCCACCACTTTTTCACATAATTCGGCCCGAATCGCACCAATTTCGCGTTCAATATTTTCTCTTGGCTCTGTAACGTCGCCGGCTTGTTGGTGTAGACCAAAGATTTAACATAGCCTCAAAGAAAATAGTCCAATGGTGTTAAATCGCATGATCTAGGCGGCCATTGAACTGGTCCATTTCGCGAAATAACACGCTCACCAAATTTGGTTTTCAATAAGTCAATTGTTGCGTGTGCTGTGTGACTGGTAGCGCCGTCTTGTTAAAACCACATATTGGCCAAGTCCATACCTTGCAATTGAGACCAAAAATAATCAGTTATCATGGAGCGATAACGATTACCATTCACAGTAACATGACGATTAGCATCATCAACAAAAAAATATGGTCCAATGACACCTCCGGCATGTAATCCACACCAAACAGTGATTTTTCCGGGATGCAATTGTGTTTCGTGAAGCACGTGTGGATTGGTGCCTGCCCAATAATGCATATTTTGCTTGTTTACATATCTATTGAGCCAAAAATGAGCTTCGTCGCTAAAGATGATTTTTCGATGGAATTCAGCATCATTTTCAAATTGTTGTGCAGCCCAATTGAGGAATTGGCGACGCTTCAAATGGTCAAGCGGCTTTAGTTCTTGTGTCAACTGGATCTTGTATGGATGTAGGCCAAGATCTTTTCGCAAAATTCGCCACAATGACGTCACAGAAATGCCCAATTGTTGAGAACGTCGTGTTAGTGACTCATTTGGGTCATCAAGAACAGATGCTCTAGCGGCGGCAATATTTTCCTCACTTCGTGCATTTCTTTGTCTCATTGGCACTGGAACATTGTGTAGCGACAATGTGCTTTCAAATTTTTGCACCAAACGTTGAATTGTTGATGTGGCAGGCAAGTGATGATGACGATAAAATGGTCGTGATGCTCTTAAAGTTGCGGTGAGCGAACGCGAATTTTGGTAGTAGATTTGAATAATTTGCAAGCGTTGCTCCGGTGTGTACTGCTCCATGATGATTTGCCAACTAAGTACGAGTGTTAACCTTAAAAAAAATTGAAGAAATATGGCGTAGTTTCTTGTCCCTGTTGAAAGAAAGTTTGAGCGTCCCTATTGAAAAACCCTTTATATTTAAAAGATTCCATGATGGGTATTGATGGAACAGCCTTTACTTGAAAAGCTACCCTGCATTACTTAAACGTGTAAGTGGCTGAACGGGGTGAACTTTGACTGAGTAAATCCGCGGAATTTTCTTTCATTTTACTGAGAGGAAAACGAATTTTCTCCCGCTCGAGTATAAGCATCACAGTATGCAGGACGTCGGAATTTTAAATTACATTTAAAATTTATTTTTAACCCCGCTTTTTCTCCATTTGTTTCAATTGTGTTGTGCGCTATGTAATAAACTGCTCTCCTGCGGAAAAAAGTTTTTCAAAATTAAAATTGTGATATATTTTTACTGAATACAGTTACATACGTCTTTATTAAATTAATTAATACAAATTAAATGTATCAACTAAAAAAGCATACAGAAAAAATAAATTGATAGCTCTATTATTCTATTTTAAAAAAAACTATCACCTTTTTTTTGGACAAATCTCAAGTACGTTTGAGTATTATACATATGTTAGGAGTCGCCAAAAATTAATCAATTAATTATTATACTTATATATACATTTTTTTTCTGTGTATGATTCTAGTTAATACATTTAATTTATATTAAAAATACACACGTGACTATGATCCATTAAAGATATTTACTGATTCAAGATAATTTTTTTGCCACTCGTTTATTTACAGTCGTAAATATACTTTCCTCGAGGTCATATCCCTTCGAGATACTGATGCAGTGTCATCAGTGGGTACATTGAAGATTGCATTCTTTGAACATGTCCAGCCCAGCATAGTTGATTTTTACCATTCATATTCACGACAATATTAAAAAAAAAATCACGGAGATTTTTTTTTTCTATCTTTAAAAATAATAAAATGATACTAATGAATATTAATTAAAATTATCATAGATCGATTTCTAAGTCATAACACTTCAAAAATGTGTTGTGTACCGATACAAGTCAATATATACGTGAGCGCTAAGGGAGAAAAAGACAGTGTTCTATGATCGCTTCACGCTATCAGTAATGCAACAACGTACTGATGTCGGTTGATGCTTGGTATCGGTTGTGTACACCGCGCGCAGTGTGTTGTTTTATGTCTTAATGTTGTAACCAAAATTTATTTTCTTTCTCTATTTGTTTCAGGTGATGAAAAGCATCGACAGAGTCATAGTTATTTTTAAGATGTGATTAATATTATTTCATTCCCTATTCATAAAATAATTAAATATTAAAAAAATATGTATTATATTGTAATAATAAAAAAAAATATTAGCAACAGATTCATCAGTACTCGACTTTACAGTGTCGTGAGTAAAAAATCGACATGTAAAATGTATATACACAAGGCGAGTGTAGATAATGCAAGAATTCGATACTACAAAGTATAAGGCTCGACATAAACTTAACCAATTCTGAAGAAGGTTAACGCGTATGTGGTCCGATGTTGGGGTCCGAATAGAAGAATAGGTACCCTGTGATTTGTGGTTCAAGCCAATTTCAAATAGATATGATCAAAATTTTTTTTTCCAGTATCATCTTATGCATTAAAAATTACAGTTTTGCTAGTATAGAAAGTATAGTACGCTTGATACTATAATATCGGAATATGGATATGGCAATAAATGATGTAAAACAACCTGCGTTGCGCATAAGTATAGATGCTGGAAGAATTCAGGATACTGAAGGAACAAGCACTCACCATAATCTAGATTCTGCAGACATCTCCAAAATGTGGACTGTATTTTTATTCATAATTTCTTCTTAGGTTCCGACACAGTATAGACGCAAAGTCTCAAATAAGTATAATAATGTAATCGTTTAGGTAAACGTATAACCGCACTGGTTCAAGGTCGCCAATGGGGGGGAAGGCACAGTGCATTATTTTAGTTCAAAATAAATATGTATTTACACAAATAAATATATGTCCCAAACAACCTCATCAATCATTCGCCAATCACCTTATCAACTCTTATCCTTCAAACAGGAGTAAGTCAAATTATTGAGACTATTCAGTACCTACCTGATATTGATTTTAGAAAGCAGTTATTAATATTCTAAAAAAATCTAAATTTTCAACCAATTTTAACAAGAAAATTGAAATAAAATAACTTTTTGAAATATTTTGGTCGAAAATATTCTGTTAACTTGATTTATAGAGGTCTCTTATTCCCTTTACGAAACAAAGGTGCATAATATAAAATATGGAAAATCCAACTTATGACACCCAGGGCTTGTACGCTGTATAAATTTCGATTTCATATAATTTTATATCTTTTTTTCTCTTATATTTATATTACGTGATATTAAAAAAAATACAAATAGTATAATAAAGTTTTAAATATATAATGACTAGGGTATGTAATAAAATAGAAATATAATTTGAAATGTTTGTAAAAGATTTCGATCAAAATTTAAACCTAAATACTTGACATTCCACATTGTTTTTACGCATTAATATTTGCCCAGAAGCATGGAACTCTTTGGCCTCCGTCATAAGAAACAGTACATCAGAGATTTTATTTAAGAATGAACTAAAAATGCACCATTTCAAAAATTCATTCGCCTAAGTGAAAATAACAATTATTAATTTAAAAAACAAATATGAACAGAAAAAGCACCCTTGAGGTGAAAGTTTTTATGAAAATGGCTCTACACAAATTATCCTACATTATTATTATTATTATTGAGGACTTTCAGTCTTATTCAGTCTATAAAAACTGTATTTTTACATAGTTTATTTAACGCGAGTATGAACGTGTTAAGAGATCTGATATTGTCTTAATTCTAATTAAAGTGTATTTGAAAGTATAAGACATGTACACCTGCGACTACTTACATATACTACACTCATTCTACATCACTCACGCTACCACACTTGTATTTGTCTATCTTTTCAACTAAATACAAGCTAACATTTTTTTCTTGATTTTATTTTTTTCAAGTACATAGGTATCATTAATTTATTAAGATACTTGTTAACCATGCATATATATTTGAAACACAATATGCATAAAAATGAAATATTTACAGTCTATTACGTTTGAAGAAGCCTCTTTAAAAATATTTTTTTGAATAGTGGCCAAATTTGTGGGTGTTTATATTTTGAGGAACAATGTGTACATTTGAATAGTGGCCAAATTTGTGGGTGTTTATATTTTGAGGAACAATGTGTACATTTGAATAGTGGCCAAATTTGTGGGTGTTTATATTTTGAGGAACAATGTGTACATTTGAATAGTGGCCAAATTTGTGGGTGTTTATATTTTGAGGAACAATGTGTACATTTGAATAGTGGCCAAATTTGTGGGTGTTTATATTTTGAGGAACAATGTGTACATTTGAATAGTGGCCAAGTTTGTGGGTGTTTATATTTTGAGGAACAATGTGTACATTTGAATAGTGGCCAAATTTGTGGGTGTTTATATTTTGAGGAACAATGTGTACATTTGAATAGTGGCCAAATTTGTGGGTGTTTATATTTTGAGGAACAATGTGTACATTTGAATAGTGGCCAAATTTGTGGGTGTTTATATTTTGAGGAACAATGTGTACATTTGAATAACCAGTGCAAATAAAATAAAATCAGTCACGAGGAATAATTCCAAGACGAACCGCAAACATTTGACTGAGGGGCAGCTTCGAGATATACAAAGGGGACAAAATTTGGTAAAATTACGGAAATTGAGAATTTTTTCGAATATTTTCTGAGTCTTTTTTTATTTTATAAAACCTAAATAAATGTTTGAATAATAAATGAAAATAATAATCTATTGCCTTTAAATTTATTTTAAATATATGAATTTATTTAAAATTCTCATATTATTTCTAGATGTGCATTAGTGATATATAACAATTTTAAATATTTTGTGACATAAATTGATCGGATTTCTTAATAAAAATATTTTGATATTTTATATTATATATATATATATTGAAAAATATTTTGATATTTCGAAAATATAATTAATGTACAGTAGGTACAGGAGTTTAAATTAAAACTAAGGTATACACTAGTTATGTTTATTAAAAATAGTATATTACTAAGAAACTATATATATTTGGTCCAGGCTGATCTTATCTACCTATCTGCATTCCGATTTGTTATAAAAATTGCAATTAATTCATAATAACTAACCCAAGTTTAGATATTACATGCCAAAAAGTGTCATTTTTTATTCACGCTCATGTTCTATTTAAATTAACCCTTCCTTAGCCATGCAGAAACATAGGTCTACCGACCCAATTAAATCATATTTCTATAAATATGCACAATGTAAACCTTATATTTTACCTAGTCATAAAAAAATTATTTGCATTTAGAAATGATTAGAGGAAAACTAATAGTGTAAAGCGAATTATAATAAAAATAATCATTTTTGAATTCAATGATATATAAAATTGATGCGTTTAAAAGGCTACTCGTATCACGTGAAAAAGATTACACATTAATTTAAATGAATAGAGATAAAGATGAAGATTATGTTAGATGGATTAGATGGGTTTTGATGGGTTAGATGGGTTTTTTGACGAAAGCGTCACTAGAATAACGTTTGAGAATATAATGAACGAATTAATTAATTATATTTATCATTTCTTATCATATTTATAGTTACTATGACATTAACTATTTTAAAGCATTAAGCTTGTAAAAGCATTTTGTTTCCATTTAAAGTGCTTAAAAAACTCAAATTTCTTGCAGTAACATGAGTTGACAGCATGGCTGCGTAACGTATTTTTAGCATGGTATAGTAAAAGTTAACATAAAAAAACGAACGCAAAATTTTTTTAAACCAGAGTTTTTTAGTTCCAAAGAAACCGCTATAAAAATGTATGTGATTGTTTGAAATTGGCGTAAAACTAGAAGCTCGTTACAATAATAGACATCTAATATAACTGAATTTTTTGATATTTTATTTGTTTAATTTACGGTTCATATAATATGTTTCACTTAATATTAAAGAATGAACATAAATAAAATTAATATAATATTGTTTTAAATTTATTTTATTTATGTGCATTCTATTGTAATTTTTGAAAAATTAGGCATCATTTTACGTTTAAAATATAATAAATATACTGAGCCAATAATAAATTACAAATTCAAAGCTAAGTTGAAATCTAAAGGTTCAATTATTTGGCACAGTTTCATATGACCTCAACTACAATGCGCCGTTAGAAGTTTACCAACCTCACGCGCGGGCCAGTGAAACAAAGCTGCCATGTCATGTTTACGGCCATTTTAACCGCCCCCCGATCGGCAACAATGTAAAAACACGATTTCCCGCGAATTCGTTCCAAAATTGCATATTAGCTCGGAAACAAATCCACGCTTAACGACTAATTAATTAACATCACACGCGGAGTTGGGACCATAAATTGCCGCTAGATTGATGGAGTGAGCATGTGAGCACCCGATTCCAATTTCAAAATTTTTCGGAGCCACTGAGTAAAAGAGCTATTCATTCGAATAAGTTTCTCCTAAAAAAAATATCGCGGCAGGTGACGCCGTTTTACGCGGTGCATTCAGGGTTGATCGGTAGCCTGAGGCGTGTGAATAGCGATTTACATTGACGTTCCGCGAGCTGAATACAAAATGAATAGAATTTGAAATTAGACGAGTCTTTGGAGACGTTTGGCGGGAAGGAAGCGGATTGGCTGGTGATTATACCACTTGATTAGAGGGGATCCATTATTCCAGGCGTTTTATTACGCCGTCTCCCGCTGATGTGGAAGGTGTGAAATTAAGGGCTTATTCCGCGCTTGCATGTAAGTAATTTTGAAGAAGAACTTGTCGTTTGGAAATTAGATTATAATTAGATATACATGTAGTGCATTTTTTTTGATAATTTGAATTTAATCGGAAATTTCTGAAATAGGTTTTCGCGGATCAAAATAAATACATTGTTAATTTCCATTATGTTTCGATCTCATTTTTGTCTTAACATAAATGAAATATTTAGTGCTGTAATGTCTCGAACTGGTTCAAACGTCAAATTCATCATAGTTTATTTAATTTAATTTTATATATTATTTATTTGATGTCATTTTTGTCTTACCGCATATCAAATAAATAAGACAAGTCTGGCCAAACAGGAAACATTCAAAAGTTTTTCTCATTTCAAATATACTATAGTTATATTTTAGTTTCAGAAAAAACCATTCGGAATTTTTAGTCGACATTTGAGCTATATATTTTGTTAGAATGATGTATTATTTCGTAAAGAAATTTTACTCCCTGTTCATTTTGTAACATGTCTTTGCTAAATTGCTATGAAAACATATTTATCGAATATTTTTGATGCCACTAGGGCAACGATAATAACGAAAAGTATTAAATAATTAAATTAATTACATTTGGGATTATTTTTTAAATTGAGTCAAAACTCTGTTTTATTTCACTACACTTTTCATTGTTTTAAATGATATATAACGTTTGCGGGAACATCTTTCCATTACCAATATTACAGATCAACTAAAATTAAAAGCACTTTTGGACAGTAATATATAACAGACAGTATTTGGGATTGTTTTGTTCTTAAACAATTTATGTAGACCCTAGTAATATAGGTAAAATACATCAACACGATATTTTTTTTCATATTTAATAAATTTCTTGTATCAACAAGTTTTTTTTAATGATGTACAGTCACATAAATATACGTTATGGTGTAACACGGATAATATTTTTGCCCTTAAATACAATGGACAAGAAACAGCTTAGTATGCTTAGTACCAACTAACTCTACACTATCTTTTAAGCATTTATTTCGAGACTAAAATTTCATCCGTGGACAAATATAACACAGAAAAATGTTAAAAATGTAAGTCATATTTAAAAATTGGCGAAAAAAATTTTATTTATGTTGTTTAAAATAGTTATTCCACTATTTCTTGTTGAACAATTTATATATTTTATATTTTTTCCTACTCTATTTAATAGAAAATGCCAAATATTGCAAAAAAAATTTTACCACCATTATGTTATTTTGCATGTTCCCAAATAAAGTACAAATCCTTAATAATCATATATAATATTATATCTAAATGTATTTAAATGAACCATCATATCTCTACTAAAAAACTGTATTTATGGAAGTTGAGGGTGTGTTGCCAGGTTTTTCAATAAATTAATTGAATGATAACGCGGTCCACCACACACGATTGACAAACGCGCAACGAATCAGTATCCAATAACTCAATCCAGATTAAAAAGGGATATAATTAACTGTGGCAACGTGTGGTAATTTGATTTGTTTTGTAGTCACGTGGGACCGGATATAAAACATCATAATTATGACTGGATCCACAGGACATCACTCTTGGAGCACATTAATAAAAAAAATTGCTCGTGTTCTCAAAATACATTGATTTAAGAATTTTCACATAACAATATTTTTATAACAACATTTTTTGGATAATGTACAATTTTTCAAATTTTAAGTAAAATAATATATTTGCCTTATTCTGAATATTTGTACGTTTTCTGAGAACATAAGATATATGCATTTATTTTCGAATAACATATTTTTATAATCGTCTGGCAAAAATGACGCAACGAAAATATTTCGAAAACATCGAAAAAAAATTAAAATACAAAATTGAATACGCAGAGAGAAAAGACACATCAAATGAAGTTTTGTGGAAGAACAAGGGTCAACAAGGTAATTTAAAACTCATAAAAAATTTTAAAAATATAAATTTAAAAATTTATAAAAAATTAATTACGATTTCAGGAGGATCAGTTTGAAAAACATTTTATTAAAATTTCGAAATATAATTTATTCGAGATTTACCAAATATGTTTTGTGAACAAAATACTTTTATATAGACGAAGGCTGGTGGCGATAGCTGATCTTATTTTTAATCCAAGCTGGTAGGTACCTGCTTAGGTTGGAAATTTTGCCTTAAAATTTTTTTATTCGTAATTATAGGCGGGTTATTCTTTGGTGTCTAAAATTAACAGTAAACCGAATAATTTTTACAATTAGAAATATTGAATGAACCATAAAATGATGTCATGTACCATAACGTGTTGGTTTACAGGTAGGTCCTCAACAAACTCGTATAAACATGGTAAAGTTAATGGGGCTGGATCAGTTACCGACTCATAATTCACTTATAATGAATACCCATAACCAATATGGATTTTACATGCCGCATGATTTGTGGATATTTGGGTGAGCGTTTAGAAAGCTGATGAAATACATTTTTTGAATCGTTAGATATTACATAAGAGTTGATAAAATTTTGATGATATATTCTATTAAACATATAGTCGGAATTTAGCATGTTAATATTATCTTTTAAAAAATCTGAAATACGTAGGTATGTAAAAAGCATAATATAGAGTATGTAATGTGTGTACTATATCAAAATGTGGTCGAGATATCAGAAAAATGTACTATATCATGAGTAAATGACTGCCCTAATATATTTCACCCATTCAATCACATGTTGTTTGAATAATAACACGGGATGTGTGTGCGGTATATGTGGCCAGAGCAGGTAGAACAAGAAAATACTACTTACTGTAGACCAATGTTTATTCATGATTGAAATACAGCTACGGATACAAGTATAAGTAGTAAAATGTCTATAACGAGAAACATTGGTTAATGAACTCGTCTGGAAGGCTACTGTGAGAGAAGTGACGCTCTAAGACCGGCTCTCTGGGCGGCTGCGGCACGTTGTATTAGCACCTGTTTTTCGGTCGGTACCGGCGTATTTTTCAGATTGATAAGAGCCCAGTTTTGCACCCAGATATGCACAGGGTGCGTGCAGATTGTAGAGGCGATAAAACTCCACAAGCAAATGCTTAACGATATATCATTGTTGTTGAAGGGAGAATCATCT
This sequence comes from Eubasilissa regina, assembly GCA_022840565.1. Lineage (NCBI taxonomy): Eukaryota > Metazoa > Arthropoda > Insecta > Trichoptera > Phryganeidae > Eubasilissa > Eubasilissa regina. Next base: position 19,611,209 of record JAINEB010000025.1, read on the forward strand.
GAACTCTAATTTCTTTAGTGGATTAAAGTATTTGTGTGAATTTTATATTTTAAGGGTACGATGATTTTAATAATCGTATATGTGCTTTGAGGGATGATATGGATGCTGACAATTACGAAAGTAATTAATTTTTATTTTGCCATTCTGCATAAACAGTCTGCATAAAATAAAAAATATTTTTAAAACACAGACATTTATTTACCTTAAGGATATCGTATGATTTCGCATTCGGAAGCGGGGTAGTTATAACGAAATTAGTTTCCAGTCCGAAGTTGACCGCAGTCCGGATATCTGGACGAAGGGCTGAAATCCTATCTATGAATTTGATTTGCCTGGCCTCTCTGGGGCCCACCCTTAGGGGAAAACGGGAAGATGCAGTGAGATATTAAAATTATGATTTATTACTGTTTGATACTTTATATCTATAATATCATATCCAATTACGTTTCATAATAAATTATTTATCTGACTTGAAGCAATATTACTACAATGATATTTTAATTTGTAAGTATTAAGGAAAACACATTCTTATTGTGAAGTTGTAATTATTCAGAACATAGGTCTGTGATATTTTAAATACTAAATTAATGTATTAATTATATGTATATATTTATAATTAATACATTAATTTAGTATTTAATTTGTAAGTATTTTAACTAGACTAATTTCATTTATGAAATGTTAAAAGCATGTTTTTTTTGTCTGTATGTCTATTCTAAATTAGAGTTGTAGGTAAGAACGAATCGAAGAAGAGTTTAAATAAATACATTTATCTATAGTTTTAATAGCTCATTCAATTCTAAACCCAGTTCTAATAGAAATTCTTAATTTAAAGTAAATCGCCTAAATCTATCCAGAATATTTACTGAAAATATTCTGCCTCAGCCTATTATTCAAATACAATTTACGAAAATTACAAAATTAAAATTTACAAATTTTTAATTCGAAACTTTAATTATTATAATACGTAGAAATATAATTGAAATCCATAGATTAGATAACACTTAAAATGAAATAATTCATTTTATTTCCACAAAAACAATTTTAATACCGTTGAGAAAGTTTAAAAAGTTTTCCAATGTTGCTTATCATCGACAAAAAACCTCTCGACTTGAGGTTGAAAGTGCTTTGTTTTATTTTATTGGACCTTTAATTTTTTTCGAGCAAAACATTATATATTTCGATTTTTGACTAAAAGTTTCGACCGACTGGAACAATTTCAATAAAAAACTACCTACTGTAAAATTAATTGTTGTTAAATTTAATTAGTTATTTTTTAATTAAAATTTATGATGTTATTTATATAACTGCATAATTGTGTTACTTTTGTAGAGAAAAAACATTTTTTGTAAAAATTATTTTTTTCCCCTTATTTTATGAACAAAATCTGTTTTTTCTTTAAGTAAGATAATTTTTTATAATTATTTTCCCACAGGTTTTATAATGATAAAATTTTAAAAATAAAATTTATGATAAATAAATAAAAAGATGAATCGATCTTAATACATTTTGGAATAGAAAAGGCTTTCAATATTTTTTGGCGAAATAAACAAATTTTGATCTAATCAATCAACATAAAACATAGTTAATGAAGATCGATTCCATAAACACAATGATCTATTTATTTTGACTGTGACAAATAATAATGTCTTATTGATTGAATAAGTTATAAAATCAAATTAAATGTGTTTCGGATATTTTGATAAGGAATGGCAAACAAAAGCAGTTTTGAAAAAAATTATATCGAAAGTTGATTAAATCAAATAATAAAAACAAATGCATAAAATACCATTGTTATTGATACAGAATACAATAGCATATCTGATTAATACGTAATTGTGAAGTCGTTGATAGTATTTTATACGTACCGATGATGTTTACTAACAAATGGCTAAGACTGAGAAGTGGAAATTTATGGAAGAATTGCCATAACAGTCTGCCATGGATAATCTCAAAAAGATTTGGTAAACCTAAAACATAATCTTGGAAAATAAAGCACTCTGGAAATGTGATGTTCGCAACGCATGGTCCACATATTACGGAAAGTCCGCAGAATAAATACTTCAATCGTAAAGGAATTAAATATCGACTCTGTCTCACTACATGGCTCCGAAAAATTGTGAACCAAAGAAGGGTGGAAGGATCCAGATCTTGTGAAAGATTATCAATACGATGGACTGACCTGATTAAAACTTCAGAGAAAGAGACAAAGTTATATGACTGCTTTACGCTAGACAGTAATGCGACAACACATATGGTATTAGTTGTATACACCGCGTGCAGTGTGTTGTTCACTTTTAATCAACATTTATTATCTTCCCCTACTAGTTTCAGCTGATGAAGGGCATCGACAGAGCCATTATTATGTAATATTAAGATGTGATTTAATATTATTTCATTCCCTGTCCATAAAATAATTAAACATTAAACAAATCCACAGGTGAATATACCATAGGGTGAATATTAAGTTCCAGGTCGATGTTGTTTCATTCATCAATATTTCAAGCGTAGCTCGGGCTGTGTGAGGTACCACTGTCCTGTTGAAACCACAAGAGTTTCATGCTCAATCGACCAAATTCGGCCACCAATAAGTTTTTACATCATTGCCTCTTGCATCTCGAAAGAAATAGGGGACAATGATTCCGCTGGCCCACATGGCGCACCAGACAGTAACTATGTGTGGGTGTAAAGGTCGTTTGTGGATCAATTGAGGATTGTCAATGCCTTAAAAATGACTGTTTTGATTAATAACAAATCCCGCTAAGTCTAAATAGGCTTCATCGCTCATAATAATTGTTTACCAAAAATCAGGTTTGTGTTTTTTTAACGATCTTTTTGAGACATTTGATAATTTATAACAAATTGTAATTAATTATTTTTTATAACTACAAAATATAAATTGATAAGTATTTGTTAAACTAAAATAGCAGCTAAACAAAATCGGCCTGGAACATAATATTCACCCTGTATTACATTTAATAATAAAATAATATCTACTAGCAACAGATTTGACAGTGGCCAACTTTACAGTGCCATGAGTAAAAGCTCAACATGTAATAGCTACAATTAAAATAACACACACCTGATACTATACAAAGTAAAATGCTAAGCAACCGTTTTCTAACAAATTAAAATGAATAAAACGTAATCTTTTCTTGTAAACTGTACACATAATACACAATATATTTACACACATCTGTGATGAGATGTCACTGTACTCATTTTATTTAAAAAAATATTTCTCAATGAACAACTAAATTGTTTATATCTTTGTGTATTTGAAATTATCACTTGTTGGGGAAGTTATATATAAATTGTGAAAATATTTCTTTTCAACATAATATACAACCACACATAGCTTAGAATGGAACTGGACGACAGACCTATTAAGATGGGATAATTTGAATTTTGGGTTAGCGACGGCTTACCTTATCCCACCATAATACAATTTGAAGGTACTTTATACTCTGCATCCAGTGTACCTTTAAGTAAGGGTTAATACAGGAGCTACTTCGGCACTCATTGCAGATTTAGAAGGGATGACCCTTGTAAAGTAATTATGACTGAAGGATAGCCACTTTGAGGCTTCGTTTTGCGGGATTATGGTAAGGGATTAATAAGGATTTGAATACGGAATTGTGTTGCGAAAACGATTTAATTTTCTGATATCGTTTATAAATAACTAAACGGAATGGTAGATATTTTAAAAATTTTTTGCTAAAATACCGTGAACCAGATTTTTAATGAATTAAAACATAATATCATTTGTTATTTAATCAATTGCATAATGAAATTATATTAAATTGCACAATCAGACAGTCTTTTTTAAAGATGTTTTATTATTACGCTATTACCGATTGCATAAAAATATAATATTATTAAAAATATAGTATTAATAAAGATATTAGATTAGTTAATTTTCCCAGCTGAATTTTTATGTTTTAAATAAAATAAACAATAATATACAATACTATAAGCCACCAAATATATAGACGTGAATTAACCCAAACTTCTTGTCTTAATATTTTCATTTTGGTATCACCCACGTGGTTATTTTGGCATCACTTACGCAATCAAATAGCTCCGCGACTTTTTTCTTAAATATGACTCGATTGAAACGAAAATTTAAACGCTCGTAATTTAATATATATTAATGTAAAAAATATGCATAAATGTGTCATAAACTATCGGATTTATGTTTCCACAAATAATGTGTGTAGAATGCTCCTCGTCCAGCAATCCATATTCTAAATGTACACTTTATTTCATGTCTATTCATTTACTGGTCTGCGAGCAATACCTACTTATTTTAATACATGATTTGAATTTGAATTATTGATTGAAAAGTGGGACACAACATAAATTACGTGAAGTGATTTTTGAAATATGTGATCATTTTTTAAAATAAGAATACAAAAAAACATACATACTCTTTATCATCTGTTTTTCAGATTAACTCGTCGTCAACTTAAATCTAATTCTAGTCGTCGTATCCTACTATTTGTATTACCTTTTATAACTCTTTAAATAAATACATTATCCCGAATGCAGCTTCCAGTACTTAATATTTAATAGTGATGGTTTAATCGTTATTTAAACCTCTATTGTGACTGTGATTGTGTTTGATTCTAACGATGATTGGTTAATGATTATTCGTAATTCTTCGAGCAATGACTGGTATACTAGAAAGTACAGCTCCAGCAGTTAAAATTTTTGTTACAAACATCGTTAAATCTCAGTTTCTAAGCATCGTCACAATCAGTCACATACATGATTTGCCATCACCACCTAATAGAGTACAGTCTATCTATGAATTCATATATATAAAATATGTTTCAAGACTTACAAATAATCTATAGACAAGAAATATTCTTGCATGTTATCTAGGGTTTCTGACCCAATTCGACCAGGGAATAGATTCCCGGGAATACATGGGGTTTTTGATGCATCGAGTCCCGGGAATGCTTATGTTGAGTCCTGGAATTCATAAGAAATTTGGAAGAGAGTAAATAAAATAATTTCGTCCAATTTTTTTGTCTTACATACGCAGTTAAAAAGAAATGTTCGGGTCAAAACAAAAAAAGCATACTTTTCGAATGGGTTGCAGTAAACAATAACAATGGGTTCAGAAAACAAATAATTTTGTCGCAAAGAACTGAGTTATAAATTCTTGGAAATTTGCTAGCATTGACGACTGTCGGTGAAGTACAATAAAAATACGAGTACGTACATGAGTGAGTTTTTTCGCTGAAACAAAATTTTATTTTTTTACTGAATTATGCCCTGGCTTATAACGGTTTCGAAGTCATTCGGTAATAGGAGTTCTTAGCCGTCATTTGCACAATTTTGTTAGTTCATCAAACGAGCATTTTGTTTCTGCGAGAACTTTAACATTTATAAGTATTTTTTTATGATTATACTTTTATCAATCAAGTATTTTTAACTTAATTCTTAAATAATTTTCTTTTATTTTTAAACTAAATATGGAAAATCAGTCGCAAGTTTGGAAGCATTTCATAAAATGCAAGAAAAAAGAAATGACACAATATACAAACATGTACATACAATATATTTTATTTAAATTAAATTTTTTAATTATTATTTTTTTAATATGTAGAATTTATTATAACTGTATTTTTATTTCGAAATAGTATTTTTTTGTGAATACATGTTTAATTCATAAAAACAATTTAATTGAAATAAAATTAACAATGTTTATAAAAACAAACATAAAATTTTTTATTTCAAAAAAAATTTACTAACATGTCACGAGACCCGGGATCCCGGGAGTGATCCAGAGCTGCGAATCGAGTCACGGGAATGAAAAAAGTTCGGGAATGGAGATACTTTATTTATGGGTATCTGAGAGACGAAAAATGTCCTAGAGGATGCCCAAAGTCTATACGGCAACGAATGGCGAAGGACTAGAGACACATGGAGAAGTTTTGCTAGAGCTGTCTCCAAAAGTGAATTGACTTAACTTGAATTGACAGTGCTGATAATGACGATGATATTAATATATTAAAAAAATACAATACTCATATTAATATTATTCAAAATTTCAATAGCTTTGTGAGAAAATTTTCTCATTGTTTTCTTTGACTAAGGCAGCATGTAGAACTGAAATGGGGTTCATTAAAATACGTCTAACCAGAAGAGAAATGTGGCCTGGGAGGAATCATGAGATCGAATTAATTATTCAGCTTACCGTTTCTTTTCTGTTCTCCATACGTTAAGGTGGGGTGGCAGGGTAAACGCTTTTCTATTGGGGGTAGAATTAAATAATGCTTCCTTCGCAAGGGGGCGGGGGAGAGTTCTTTATTCGAATGTTAAAGTTTTATTTTTCTTTCGGAAAAAACACTCATTGTTGCATTTTGCTGTACAAGCGCGATGTGTTAGTGAAGTGTGTTGCGGTGTGGTAGTAGTGTGTCGCTGTGCGGTAGTTGTGTGTTTTTAGCGTGTCAGATACATGGTAATGGGAAAACGTTCATTGTTTATTCATCGGCCAAAGAAGGTCTTTGTGTAAAGTGGATTGTAATTTCGTGGTTCAAATATTTTATATCGGATTCTCTGAGGTAATGTATTTTCTTTCTTTAGCGATATGCAGGATGTTCTATTTGGTATTTAAATATTTTTAAATATTGCAAAAATTTACCATTATTTTATTAAATAAATCAGTTGGAGTAATATGTGGCTCTTGTAATAAATATCTCCGCAATTTTTAATTACTTTATTTTAAAATTCTATATACATTTTTCTTTTCTTCTATCTTCAGAAGCACTAATAAATAATGATAATTAAGTATATTTCTCTGATGATATGGATGATAAGAGGTTAAAAGTTTCAGAGTTTTTTTATTCTATCCTCGATATGCATCACTCCCCTTCTTCATTTTACTCATTTTAGTATTTCATAATTTGTACCAATTATCGCCTAGTTTTTGTTTTCATAGTTTTTCAGCATCACGTCTCAAATATATGTTTAAACAGACTATTAAACCAATTTAAACCAACATATAAGTATAACAAATATATATTTAAACAGACTATTAAAAAAATTTAAACCAACATATAAGTATATGAATAATAGTATAACATTTTTAGTTTATAGGTATCATAATAACAGATGATGCACAACGCACTGCAGAGTTAAAATCAAGGATAGAAGCGACAAATAAGTATTTATGAAAATAATAGTGGTCTCAACCTCCAATACTATATAATCGGAAAAATTAAAAAAATATTCATCGAATCAATTAATATAATCATTTGTTGTTTATTAAGCTCAATTTTATAGTATTTTGTCTCAGAGTGACTTAGAATGTTTAAAAAAATGCAGTATCGAACATAAAAAAAACAAATTATAAATCCAATTTCCAATAGAAATACGAAACAGGTCTTTAAATCGAGGGACATACATTACATATACAAACACAGTTTCTACTTCAGAGAAGTCCACCAGCAGCGGGGGCGCAAGTTGATACAAGGGGAGGGTTAGGGGTTGGGGGTGGTTTCCTTCGGAGCATATTTGACAGTACCAAGGTAAATAAAATGAGGGAAGATCTCATTCCGTGGTCTGTTAAACATTTACATGTCAGTGGAGGTCGTAGTTAGATTAGATGCGGGCAAATTTACCCGCTCGCATTTACTTTGTGGAGGCCGTGGTCCTATCGCAGTTTGCCGGACCTTGGGGGACCCCCGAATGGACCGGGCAGATTTGGTTTTAAGACAGGGCCGAGATAAAATCTCTCGCTTGATAAATGTTATTTAAAATGCTGCGCATTTAATATGTCGATTTAAGATCTATGTTTGTGTAATATTTTATATCTCAGTTAATAATAAGAGATATTAAGGATGATAATTTAATTTTAAAAATTTTTGAGTTGGATAAAATTTCTTCAAATTCTTTTATACACTAAGAATACTACTAAACAAATGAAGTGAAATATTAAATTCAATAGTTATGGATCAGTATCGGCTTATTTTTATTTATTTAGATGAATTTTCTGATTTTGATGTCATATTACAGTACTAATAAAATAAAGATAATAATAAGGATAAATAGAAAAATAATTTTACAACACATTTTTGCTGTGAAGTTGCATTTTAAGATTATCATTCTGTGGTATTTTAATACAAATTTAATAAATATTTTTTCAATAGACTTTTTAAATATTTCCACTGTTCACTAATTAAACCATAGTATTTGTGTAAAGAAAAATATCTAAATATGGATGATTGCTAATAGAATAGTTTCTGGCGTGTATTTCAAAACACAAAAGCCTTTAGAATTCAGCTGCATGATAGATAATTAAAAAAAAAAATAGATATATATGTATATTTTAATGTTTTAATTGAAAAGTTTATAGAAAAAAAAAGTACGTAGTTCAAATATATTTGCCATGATTACCAAAATCAACTCACTTACGAATATACATATTAATGTTAATATCGTGAATTAAAAAAGGTATTTATATAAGAACAAAAATAAAATACAAGTAAATAACAAAACTAAATAAATAAGAAATGATTTTTTTTTTTAATATTTAACGCAATATTTACATTGTGGTTATTAATTTTAATATTGAATTATTTATTAACTTTGTTTTTAAATCACAAAATAAAGGTATTTTCCGAAACCGGTTGGTGGAAAAGTGGTGTAAAAATAAAGTTAATAAATAATTCTACAATAAAAAAATTACAATTCAAACGGTTTTTTCAAAAAAAGTGCATATTATGACTGTAATTGTTAAAATGATATATTACAAAAATATGAATATTTTTTTGATTATTTGAAATACATAATAACAAGTAATTAAAATTTAAATAATTAAGGACAAGTTTGAAGTGCAAGAGAAAGACTCCTGACAGGAATATAATTTTGTAAGTACCTACCTATAAGAGAGATAGTAGTGCTTATGGGTGCGAAAATGAAATAAGATTTTGTACTGTAAAACTTATGAATTCTTATTTTTATATGCAAACTAGAAAGTCTGTAATGCTCAACACAGTTCAGATTTGTAATAGCTTTTTAAACATTTTACAAATTTCTTTCAATTAACAAAGCGAATAATTTCCGCGCCAACTTTTCATTCCCGATAGGGCAAGACAAACTTTTCTGTGCGCAAAATTATCCGGTACTCACTCACTAATGCCTGAACGTTATGATGGTACTGTTCAACCGGTAGACAGCAGACAGCAGGCGGTAGTCGAGAACGGTACCATAAAACATTTTACCTTGTGCATAGTAAAGTTCCCAAGAGGTGGGATTATTAAAGCTTGACCGACCATTTCGCTATTCCTTTGTTTTTATACGACTACTGGATTGGATTGAATACTTTTAATATTAAAAAAAATTATAATAAATACGAGTACGATTATATGCTTTCAGATTTCTGGACGACAGATTGAGATTCAATGTAAATTATAGATTAGAGTTATAAATGTAAACGTGAACAATTATACTGTTTGAAAAATATGGAACCAAACGTATCAGAATGGTCATTATTTTAAATTGTTAACTGTGTTTCATTAACCATTTAATGAATTAAAAATGCATCTACCGGTTTCGAGAAATGTCATTTTCTTCTTCAGGATCTCATATTAATACTAATCAAAAACATGTTATTGTTTTTTTAACAATGTCTATTTAAAAAAAAAACAATATGTATTTAAAAATTAAATTTAGTACCAACTTAAATAGGAAAAATTTTTAGAATGAGAAAAATATTGTACAGTATAAATATTGTTATACAGATTCGAATCAAACAATATTTTTCGACAAAATTGATTTTATATGTATATATTTATAATTAATACATTAAATTAGTAATTTGATCTTCATTAAGGAGAACACATTCTTATGGTGAAGTTGTAATTATCCAGAACATAGATCTGTGATATTTTAAATAATACTAATTAAATAAATTAATTAGAAAGATATACATTGTTACGATGCGGCCTGGCTCCTGCAGATAGGACGCTAAGGCACCGCCACCGGCTGGACAGTGGTTGCATGCGACATGCGGGTTCGGCTGGAAATAGAGTCCTAGGCATTTACCTTCGGCCGATGAGCATTCTTTCACCTGTAGTAAATTTGTAGTGTTGTGTAGTTCGGACTAGGAATTAATGCTAATTAATAAAAGCGTTTGATTTTACGACAGGTTTGTTTAATTTAACATAAAAGGATTTCATAGAATAACCTCTCCAACGAGGCATAATGTGTTCCAAAGACAAGCATCGCAAACAAGAAATACATTACATCACGGTAGATTACAATAACGACGGCAAGCCCCTCAGATCCGAAGTTAATTGTATGAAGCTAATACTGGTGATGCGATGCTCTGAAGTACAAATCGGCTAGGCAGTTAAACTCTGGATACGAAGTGATACCCTTCTCCATGGTGGTAAATCAGTCGTTCCACTTGACCCAGATCAAATAATAATAAAGTCACATAACCTCCGATTTCGGTGCTCACTCATTAAACTTCCGATCAGTTTCGATGCAGGTTCTTGGTCGTCAGTCCTGATGTCCGATGGCAGAGAACATCTCGTCGATCCATTTCGAATATAGCCTAACATTTACCGCCCATTTTAGCTATTCGCGACGCCAATTTCCATACTAGCGGATGCTTCTACATCGTGGCAGGAAAGGAAATTGTATTTCTGTATAGGAAGAGAGTACAATGCAATTAGATATTACCATATTGTACAGACGTGCACTAGCATTCCAAATATATTATGCTTGCCCTTCCATTGATCGTGTACGATTTAACTGCGGTTAGCGGCCGCACAATACGTTCCGTACTTCTGCACGAACTCAAGAGGCGCGATGCCGCGCCGCAGTCACGGCAGGACCAACCGACCTACCTATCTCTCTTCCTGTGTGGATGTGGCCAGTTGTCAAAATTGCTACTTGAGAGATCAAATACTAATGTGACAATATATGAAATCAATTTTACCAAAAAATATTATTGTTGCGCACCGAAATTCGTACCTAGATCTTTTTTCACATACATTTAATTAGTATTTATTATGATCTTTGACTGTTAGAATTGTAGTTAGAATGAGCGGTTAATTGCATTGCCTGGAGAGTATGTAAAATTACGCATAGTGACCGGTCGTAGTGATCAATTAATACTTAGATATCACTTTGCCCGTATTCTTTGGGCATTATACGTAATGCTCGTGTGTTTATGCGCAATGCTCTATTATTAATTCGGCCAATGAGATACATTCTCCTTCTTTAGTGGCTTCATAGAAGTCCGTAATCGCTGTCATAATAAACACAATTCATCCCTTGTATCGCATTTGTGGTCCAGTATGCTTACTTCTTGCATATCTCCCTTGACATTATCCACTCGTCTTCCTCTCGATCTCGATCCTGTTGGCTTGTATAAGAAGGCTTTGTGCATGTTACGAGACTCATTTACCCGCTACACTTCAGTCTAATTGCTTTCACCTTCATCATGTTATCTGGAGCGGTAAACCGTTGTCAAATGATTGAATCATTTCAAGGATGACTTCAGGATAACAAAATAAAAATTTTCAATGTAGAACGATATCATGAAAGTTGAAACAAAAAAAAGAAACAAGCAATTTGGAATATGCAAAAATTTCTCCAGTTTTCGGAGTGTATAGTGGCGAGATGGAAAAATGTACCCTTGCGTCGGACCGCACGTGAAACTTTATGTGATTACAGTTGCGGAATTTGAATATGCGATTGTGATTGCCGCGGACCTCCGGGTGAATACTCAATCAACATGCTCACTGCAGAAGCTGCGGCGCTATTGTCAGCTCCGTATGCTGGACCATGGTTGTCTACAACAGGGCTGGTCAACTTTTACATTTATATTAAAGTCAATAAAATCAGGCTCATTTTTTATTATTCTTACATACGAGGGACTTGTAGTCTTATCTAGAGTTTACTGTCCTCTCCATTCTGACCCTTAATATCAAGCAGTGTTTTTCTCGTGTGTAATATAAAATTAAAAAATTCAGCATACCTAACACTGGGTTGCTTCTTGTTTATTGTTAACGCCAAGAATGAATTTACTTATATTATCTTGCTACCTCATTTTGAGTCTATTTATTCTTTATCTTCTTTATGGTTCAGCTATGGAAGCCTCTTCAATTCTTGTGACCTTTGGATTCTCATATAGGTTGTAAAGTTTCTGGTTATAACGCCTGCGCGCCACTTCATTTTTGTGACAGCTTCGAATATTCTCCTGAGAATTCTTTCAAATACATCTAGTGTTGCTTATTTATTAGTAAATTGATTATAATGTAACGTATTATATAAATCGAAAAAAAATTTAGGGGAAAATAAAATAATTGAAAGTTTAATAAAATATAACGTAGATATCGACATTTAAGAAGCAGCATGACAACATGAGTTATGGTATGCATATTGCATGTATTATAATCACCTGATACGCCACAGATTATAAATAGCAAGTGGCTTAGTACATTTAAAAAAATTAAACATAAAACATGTAGAAATTAGGTTTAAAATTTTCACATTATTTTGGTTTAACGGATTTATCGGTTTGACTGTTTGAATTATGAATCAATTATGAATGTGCAGCAGTAATTTATTAGTTATTTAGTAATCTTTTGTTAACAACGAAATAACTTTTTTTTTAAATGTTCATACGAAATATTCCGCAGAGATATTTTGTACTTCAAATATCGTGCAGCGGACGGATATTACGAGAATGCAATAAAATATATATAAGACTGGGACATTTCACAAAATGAATTTATATATTTTTTTTTTTTGTTAAGGATTGAATCATCTAGGCGCGCGACGGTATCCCATTCTTTCAACCATTAAACGCATGCATTTGAAAATATGTGAAATCATCTTAAATAAACAGTTATCCCTAAATTTACACGTTACAATTCGATAGTTGTTTTGACATATGCACGATTTTAGCGTTTACAAAAGCTAATTAATACCTCGCTAAAATTATTTCCTTTTGTGAGATCTGTCACTTGTTTGTGTATATGTGTGTGTGTCCGCGATGAAAGCAGTGTAATATCGGACGAATGGTTGTGTGAGTGTGTGTATATGGGAGAACCGATATAAGTCGCCGCGCCCTAAGGAAGCGCTCTCTTATCTACGCGTCTTCCAATTGTAGATACTTATTCTGAGTGTAAATCTTGTATTAATTCATGTACTAATTTTAATAAACTATAGTTGTTGTAAAGAAGGCAGAGTTTATTTATTAATAATATCTACCAAAATACAGTAAGACACTAAACAGAAGATAGAACACCAAGAGTTACTTCACTTTTTAACCTCAGACTAATTCAATTTTATACACGGAATAATTAAAATAGTGGAGAGGGGGTGTTAAAATTAAATACCGTCCTGGTACTTTTTTGTTTAGTACTACACCCTTGCTCAGACGTAAGCAGTTCGTGATATAAAAGCAGATTGAACTATGATTATCCAATAAAAATAAAAATAATAAAAACTAAAAACCACTGTAAACATAACATTTCATTTATAACATAAAATAGAAAAAATGTGCAAAAATGAACTAATTTTTATTTATTTTTTCCACGCATTTGATGCAGATTCGAGCTCCACTCAATCATGTGACATGATTCCTTGCACCGGAATTTTCTCCACCCATGTCTAAATAACTTTACTGCGTGTTCCCACTTAATATTCATTACATCTTTGTAAGAAGTACTCGTGAATTACTCTTCCTCGCCCTTATTGGTTCACTTTAGGGGTGTCATGGCAATGCGACTTTGGTTTCATTTCATATTCTCGAGTATCTTTTGCTTATTAACATATAATAAAAATAGTCATCGGAGATTTGTGAAGTTCTTAATATGTTTTTGTTATAGCATTTTTCAATGATTTGTAATTTCTATTTTTATACAAATTAAATCTACTAGAAATCTATTTATATTGTTTTACTGTTGCTTTTAACTTACGTTTATTGTGTTTTTTAATTTTATTTTAATTCATTATATATCGCTCTACTATTAATGACTTCAAATGGTAGATTAAAAATACACATATATTAATTTTATAAAAAAAGTAATTACACATTTAAAAAAATATTAAAATATCAACAAGAATGTTATCATATTTTGTACATCTAAAAAAAATCAATAAGATAGCGAGTTTTGGTTAAAACTTGAATAGATTTACTCAATACACTTCGAGGCCGGAGCCTCAATATGTAATTAAAAAGCATATTTATATGGAATAAATATCAGAACAATTCGGCCCTAGGACGACTTTTCCGCAAAAATATCCTTAGTTTATATCGTATGGATTATTTATTTTCGTTTATTTTCCATAATTTCTAGTATACAACTATTTTTGTTTGTATACACTTTACGTCCCTGATAGTTATGTAACAATTTTATACCATTAAACAGTAATATTAATAGTTAAAACTTGGAATGTAGTATAAAGAGTAGTGCGTACAAAATATCACATTTTGCGGATAAACTCGAAAAATAAAGTTTCGCGTAAATGTATTGTTCCTGGATCACATGCACCCGACACACATTACGTATGCATCTTTACAAAATTTCTCAACTGTAAATAAATTGCCGGCGTCTCTCTCCGACTGACGTATGGTCTCATATAAAATTTTAAACAAAAGAAGGCGCACTACTTTCCCGCTCTAACACTCATCTCCCCGATCGGTACACTCGCAATGAGTGAAAAGACACGCAGCAAAAAGTCAAACTATTTGAAGCGACAAATTTTACACGGTTAAAATAATTTGGTTCTTTTGAATTATTGTCTTGTATTTATTTGACAGAAAATGTTGTTATTTAATTGGCGCAGACGGTGAGGAAAGCGCGCCAAGTCATTTCAAGCGCGGGAATTATGGCCCTTGTCACGGTGCTTCATTTGTAGATGGAGTTAGTAGTTTTTATTCTCGTGGGGAATCCCCAATCACGGCGCGGGGAAATTGCTTGGGCCGACCCCCGGCGAGGTGGGGAAGGGAACGAGGTGGTGGGAGCGATCCCCCCGCGTCGCCCCTCATCGTTACAGGCATAGAGATTGTCACTCATTTCTTCACCGTGTCTATGGAGCGTAAGAAAAGAAATTAAATAGATAATAGGATATACGCGGGGGCGGAAGTAATAAGGCATCTTTATTGCCGGGAGGCCTGCAAGGAAGGGAATCAATTTACCGCGAGCACTGCGGGGTTTGTTCGTTCATTATGTCAAAGAGTAAATATACGTGGGAATTTCATAAAGCAACAATTGCAAGTATCTCAAACTCTTTAGAGTACATTTCCTGAAAAAGACCACAAACGCTAAATGCGAAAAAATGTTTGAAAATTCTTAGAAATAATATATTTGTACTTTTAAAATTAGCAATATTAACTTGGTGGTTAAGATTCATATTTTTTATTTATTATCTTAGTTTAATAACTTATGTATTTGGTCGGGTTCACAACGTCAACTAACTACATTTCTAAATTTAATTAATTCGTTTAATAATAAAATACAATTTACATTAGAAATGGAAAATAATTCTACCCTAAATTTTTTGGATCTAACATTGATTAGAAATAATAATAAAATTGAGTTCAAAATTTTTAGAAAACCAACTTTTACAGATACTATCATACACAATGAATCTAATCATCCATTATCACATAAACATTCAGGGTTCCACTCCATGATACATCGTTTAGTCAATATTCCTATGTCAACATCCAATTTTAATATTGAATTGAATACAATTAAAAAAATAGCAGTTAATAATGGGTATAATACATGTTTGATAGACACTATTTTAAAAAATAAATTAAAATAATATAATAATCAGTTTTTATATAAATCACAGATGAAACATAATGATAATAATGATAATTGGCGTAGGATTTTATACATAAATAACTTTTCGAAACAAATATCTAAACACCTACCACGAGATATTAGACCAGCATTTTACACAAATAATAGTATAGGAAATTTACTCATAAATTCTAAAGACAAAGATGATAAATTTAACAATTCTGGCGTCTATAAACTTAGTTGTAAGGATTGTGCTGCATTTTATGTTGGTAAAACGGGTAGAAATTTTAATATAAGAGTAAAGGAGCATTTGAGATGTTTGAACAATAGTGGGTTTTCAGAATTTGCTAATCATTTGATAGAAAATAGTCATGGTTTTGATAAAAAATTGGGATTGTCAATTTTGCATATAAACGGTGTAGGTCACAAATTAAATAATTTGGAATCGTTGGAGATAAATAAAGCATGTAAAAGTAATCAGGAAATTCTAAACAGCCAACTAAATTTAACTACGAGTCCTATTCTAAAATTTTTTCCTAAAAATTATTCGACTAAATTTGTATTGAGCAGCAATTTGAGTTAGGTACTAAATTTACTTTTTAAATAATTGTTGTTTTTTTAAAAAATTTAAAAATAGATTCTGGATAAATAGAAAAACAATGCTATATTTTTAGTTAGTTATGACATATCCTGATGAAGGAAAAGGTGTTTTCCGAAACCGGTAGATGTTTTTAAACTCAATTGTGGTTATTAAACTAAGATAAAAAATAAAAAATAATATATTTGTATACTGCTTTTCGTTTTGTTCGAGTATGCAAGTGGTCATAATGATTACACAATTACACTGCTTAAACAAGGTTGCAGTATCACGTTTCAATTATTATTGGATTATTATAATGATCATCTATGTTAACACAAGCGCTTTTTAAAATTTTTGCAATACTCGATCTGCAATATAACATAAATAAATGATTTTTCTATTAGAATTCTTATCTTCAGCTTTTTTCATACAATGTAAGACACATGTATGTGCTCTGTATATGGTCGAAACATTAATCGTGAGAAGGAAAGAAAGAAAATGCACGACGCCTTCGTGTTTGCACCGCATGCTGCGCGTACGATAGACTGCAAAATGAACGATAGGCTCTCCACAACATGCAGGAAAAGAATCCTTTTATACTCTGGGCATGTTGCTAGAAGAAAGTCTAAAACATATGTGAATACGGGTAACATACAAAGAGAGGTCGATTTTCAACAAAATGGCTAGACCAAGCCCTAGAAACATCTGGAGCCTCGCTACACGAGACCCAAGATCGCGAAAGAGGCAATGCAAGCAGTTTACGCCGTGGAATGTAAATGCTTTTTTGTAGATATTTTATGGAAAGAGATATACATGTATAGCAGAATATAATATTACCTTTATTTATTATTGCTCGGCTAGCTTTCGAACGATAGACTATAGGAACGCTTCAATAAATGGATGTGGAGTTTACTGTTAAAAATATAGATTTTTTTAAAACACAACCTAATGAATACTTTAAAATACTAAATTAATGTATATATTTATAATTAATACATTAATTTAGTATTTAAAATATCACAGACTTATGTTCTGAATAATTACAACTTCACAATAAGAATGTGTTTTCCTTAATAATGAATACTATTGTGAATGTTAAAACTAGGAGTGAAGGATGAGACTTAATATTAGTTAGAATAGAATATAAATTAGTTAGCTCTAGAGCTCTTAGCATGAATAGTTAAATTAAAAGTCAGTTCCGTTGGGCGGAGATCACCGGTTCAGCCGGGCTGATATCACTTTACAAGTTTACAGAATAGTTAGCATTAAACATAAATACCTTGATTCACTATAAGTATACACAACAAAATAACGGAGCAGATCTACATAATAGGTCTGGTGGTGGAGTTATGATGATGGCGGAATAGCCGTTTGAAGGTGGAGCTACCTCCAGGATCCTGGATGTAGATGCAGGTGTTCTTTTGATGCAGAAGTACAACAGAGAAGGCCGATGGAAACTTCCTTCAGGATGCGTGGTCTGATGAAATAATGGATGTATCCTAACCCACAAGATTTTTAATGTTGGATCCGATTTAATGACTCAGATAGTAGTCACGATATCAGATGCGTTTAGATGTCGTCCGGCGGAGCGTATATCAAGGGAAATTGGTCACGACCCAAAATGGCTGTAGTCGGACACATGTGGAATGAAATCCGTACGAGAAATATATTTCAATTATACAAGAACGCGGGTCATGGTACGATGATATTATCAGGAATATTAACACAATATATAATATCACACAATTTAATGTCAAGTATAGTTATTGTATCACGACTTTTGATAATCGAGGCGGATAAATTATTGCAAAAGAGATTGACGGAGAAGCGTCCAACTTGTATGGCGGTCGGCTAGAATCTGGTCAACAAGGCGAACGCGTTCCGGAAACGGAACTTCTTGATCGTGCGTGTTTCTGTGGAATCCGAGAGACTAGATGCACAATAGCTCATAGTAATCATACGCATTTCTAAATATTGGACTTTGAAAATAGAATCACGACAGGAAGCAGAATAGAAGACTGCGATGCTTAGTTATGAGCATATTGACCGAGATAGAGAAATATAATATCATATACATACCTCGCCCTATTCCTTCCAAGCTTAATCTGCAATTAAATCTGTTGTTGGTATGTAATACTCGCATATATATACCGTCTGCCAGTTACTGTCCGTTTGTTATCAATCCAGTAGGCTTTTGGCTTGCCTAGATTTGCCTTTACTCAGTCACTTCTTTAGCTTATACATATTCCTTTTGTCTCATCAGATACCACATATCATAAGTGTCAAAGAGCAATTAAAATGTTTAAATAGTAATGGTTTTTCAGAATTTTCCAATCATTTATTAGAAAACAATCATACTTTTGATTAAAATTTGGGATTGTTTGTTTTAGGTACATGTGGTGATTTTAGAAGTACCACCAGATTCTCTTTAGATATTATACTCTCTTCGTGCTTTCGAGTTGCTTGGATTGAGTCCTTGTAATAATTATTCCATGTCCAATGGTAATAATTATATTTTATCATAAATAGTATATACAATAGTTGACAATTATATAACTCAGAGATAGACTAAAATAAAAGAGGCCCGTTCCTCCAGAGACGGCCTCTTATAAGCCTTGTCCCCCACCACTCATCTACACGTTCTCCTGCCATACACACATACACACAAATCCACAGTGAGTTCTCACAGTACATATAAAGAATGTTGGTCTTAAATTGGATAATTTAGAATAACTAATTAAATAATTTAAAATTAACCAAAATATTATAAACTTACTTACTTACTTACCATCACGCCGTTTCTCCGCGGGGGTAGGCAGAGAGGCTTGAGCGCCACACTCTTCTATCCTGAGACACGATTCTTGCCTCAACCACATTCATACATCTTCTCATACAAGCTCGACGATTATTGAGGCTTCTAACAAGACTATTCTTCAGTATCTGGTTTACCTGGTCCTGCCAAGTTTTCCACGGATGTTCTCTACTTCTGCTACCTTCAACAGTTGCGTCATATATATTTCTTACCATTCTCTCCTCATTCATCCATTCCATATGACCAAACCACCTGATTGATCCTTTCTTAATCTTACTCACTATACTAAGATCAGCTTTACATTTTTTTCTTATATCTTCATTATTTACTCTATCATAAATAGATTTGTCACATATACGCCCAAATGATTTCATTTTCACAGCATTCAGTTTACTTTCGATCCTTTTCTGCCATCTCCAGGCCTCACTTCCATACATCAGTGTCGGTACCAGGACTCCGTTGTGAACCGCTAGTCTTGCCTCAGTTGACAAGTTTTCATTCTTCTATTCAATCATTCATTCTATTCAGCCTTCCTATTCTAAAAAATTTTCCTAAAAACATTTTTTAACAATTTTGTATCATTAAGTCAATTTCCACACACATTATCGAAAATTTTTTAGTTAGGTAGATACTGGATTTATTTTTTAATTAATTTAAAAAAAAAATTTTTAAATCATTGACGTATTATACCTATGGTTTTAGTTATTTAATTTGACATCCTGATGAAAGAAATTACATTTTATTAAGGAAAACACATTCTTATTGTGAAGTTGTAATTATTCAGAACATAGGTCTGTGATATTTTAAATACTAAATTAATGTATTAATTATAAATATATACATATAAAATCAATTTTGTGGAAAAATATTGTTTTTGCGTCACCGGGATTCGAACCTGGATCTCTATTTCCAATCCGAGGAAGTGCACTACCTTTGTGTTCTAACGCCAGTATTTTTCTTGACAAATTTTCGAACCTATATGTTACATTTTTCAAGTTAATACACCCGTCGTTCCATTATTTGAAAACCATCTACATTATTTTTACAGAATCTCAAATACCTTTGAGTAAACCGACTGCAGACGCCAGAATTATCAATTCATTTTTATTAAATTTTGGACACATTGATACAACATATATTATTAAGGAAAACACATTCTGTATTAAACACATTCTGTATTAATTTGAAAAATGTAACATATAGGTTCGAAAATTTGTCAAGAAAAATACTGGCGTTATAGCACAAAGGTAGTGCACTTCCCCGGATTGGAAATAGAGATCCAGGTTCGAATCCCGGTGACGCAAAAACAATATTTTTCGACAAAATTGATTTTATATGTATATATTTATAATTAATACATTAATTTAGTATTTGAAATTACATTTTCTGAAACCGGTTGGTGTATTAAATATAACGCTTAAAGTGGTTAAATACAAAGTTTAAAATAATCTCTATTAAAATAAAATAAATTGTTTATGTTTATACGTTCTGTCGCTATTACACTCACTCCATTTACTTAAAATAAGGGAAAGTTATAGAACCATAATCTATATTCGTGTTACAGAGCAACCCACTAATCCGAAAATCAATAGAGATTTTAAAAACATTAAGAGCTTCTACCCCTGGTAAAATGGTAGGAAGCAATCTCACTACCCCATACACAACTATATGTATGCCTACAGGCGCCAACAAAATAGATTTTAAGTGTAAAATGTATGTTCATGAATAGAACCTTGGAACAGTTGGTAGAATTACCCCAATTAAGCTCACTATCTGTGCTGGACTATCTTTGGGGAGCATCCCTTCATATTTCTCAGTGTCCATTACTGGGGTGACTTTTAACAATCAGTAAGGGATGTACGTAACCTTTAAAAGTACTGAAAATATTGAATTTTTTTTGTTCGATTTAATTATTTTGTTTAAATATAAACACACATATAATTATAATAATATAAGTTTTCTTACTATAATTAATTACCACATTATTTATTTTAATTAAGTCCATATTGGTATTAGTTTAGTTTTACTCGCTAGGTAAGTATCGCGTGGGAGGATGGAGTGGGATTAGAAATAAATTAGGGAAATAAGAAAGAGGGAATACAAAAAACTATTTCTCATCAAAGTGGTTTCTAATAATTGTTTCTTTTATCTAATGGAAATAACGTAGCAAAAAGTGCATGAAATAACGTAGCAATGTGCATGTTTTTTTTGATAATTATTTTACGTAGTAATACCGCTAGAAAAGACATCGATTATATTAGTTCCAATGTTCCATAAATCGAAAATGATCTGGAAATACAGGATTACTGATAAAACGAATAACTATTTTTGCGTCAAGATTATAGTCGGCGCGTTCGATACAAAAATTTACCACTTGAAAGATTTTGGAAGACTCCTTTGCTGCAGGAATGTTCTGAAGAATTATAATAATACTAATTTTGGTTTCCATGGTGCGTAATATTTTGGATTCTATGATGATGAAATCGACGTGATGAAGCCCACGAGTACTCAAATCTTGAAAGAGGAGATTAGATGCTGTATTACTGAAATCTAGCCACAGTTATGCCCAACCGTGATTGAAAATTTCGCCAAAAGAACGCAAATATGCCAGCAAAGCCGAGAAGGGCATTCATCAGATGTGTTGTTTCATACATTTCATGATTAAATCAAAATATTGGTATTTTCTCAAAAAAAAAACGCTCTTGTTGGGACACCATCTATAAATGAGAAAATAAATTGTGCCTACGAATATTATTGTTGATGACAATTTTTTAGTCTTATATTATTTCATAAATATTTTGTTATCAGTTTTACATGTGTTACATAATTGTTAGATTTATTATTTAAAAAATTATCTTTTTAATTTGCTAACCATTACTATATTTTAAACCTAAGCTTACAAAACTAAAGAGGTACAAATGTGAAAATGTCTCCTATCCCCCTTTACCTGACTTGGTTCACAAAGAAACCGACACGACAAGATTGTGCTGTTTTTCGGTTTTCAAGATAAAACGTTTCAAGTTTCTTATCTATTTCTATATATATATTATTTATATTATCTATAGTCAAGAACAATATTCTCCACAAGTGCTCAGGGTTACTGTGTACAGGTGTTTGAGAAATTAAAAACTGTGGCCAAATTGAACAACTGAATTACTTTTGATTTCTGCTATTTTCTTATTTATTCTTCACAGTTATTCTCAGAATGAGTGTTTTGTTTCGAAACTCGCGTTAAAGATGGTTTAGAATTAATACATAGCTAGTTGTGTATTGTACGCAGGGCAGAATGCTACTTTCCAACCATTACCTCCGAGACGCGAGAGTAAAGGTTCATCCATGTACAGTGTAGTCTCTTTTTAAACTATAAGATGTCTACAGTTGAAATGCGTTTTAACTTACATAGCCTCATTGATATTTAGAACGACTAATTATAATGAATCATTACTTGATATTTAAAAAATCAATATACGTGGGCACGTCACTAAAAAAATATACAGAATTAAAACAAAACTGCCACCAAGACTTCTGTCAAAGCAGTCTACCGGCAATAGAAAGGTACCAGGTTCAACTATATTTTTAATGAAAGTAAGATATGTTGGTTCTTTATATTTGACATTGAATTTGTATTAAAGTTAATCCAATAAATATCCCACAAAAGAACAAGATATTCTAATTTTCTAATTATTAATATAAAACGCATTTCAACTACAGACCAACATATCATGGTTTAACTAATTAATAATTATTGTGATCAAAGTTGTGCGTGCGCACAATTTGCCAACAAAAAAAAAAATACCGCGAACACATTTTTGAAAAGACTAATTCTTTAATAATACTTTGTAAATATACAAACTTTATTAAATAGTCTTATAGGGTAATATTTTTCTTAATTTCTTCCAAACACACAAATTAATTTCAAAAAAATTTGCGCACCTAAGATCAGATAATATAAACTAATACGCTAAGGCGGCAAGTCATTCGCACAGAGTTAACAAGTTATTAATATCAAACTCAAACAAGCCCACTTAACAATTCACCATATCGTGCATTGGGCATAAAATTTTATTAACTTTGATTATAATAATTCTATTGAGAGCCGTGCTATTTACGACACAGGTGGGATGGCCCTATCTGCGTATACATAATTGCACAATTGTTGAATATGTCAATTGTTAATTGGGAATCAAAAATTTCTAATAATTGGGAATAAAGTCATTCATCTTTATAACGTTCGTTGAACCAATTTATGAAAATATTTTTAATATAAATCGTTTTATATTTTCCACTGATTGATTGTCTGATATGTGCGTGGAAAGTATTATTTTAAATAACATTTTTTATTAAAGTAGAGATGCGTACACGGAATACATGTCAAATCAATATTCTTACTATTTTAAAACTAAGCTAAACGCTTGTGGTATGAAAATAAGACTAACTCGCTGGTGTCCTGGAACGAGACGCGAACCCTCGACCACTAGATCGCTAGGCCAACATCTTGACCACTACACCAACAAGCTAACATTAATCTAGATACATTGATAACTTCACTTATTAAAATAAAATAATTATAAATGAGTATAAAATATGTTTATTGATATGCTGCACCAGTGCATGTTATTATTACACTCGTATAAACACAATTGATTTGTGTTATAAGTTTTATAATGTGGTCATTGTATGTTAAAAAATATTTGTTATTATTTACCAAAACGTATTATCTAATTTTGTAAAGTCTCAATACTTGATTGGGTGTTAATTGCATTAATATTAAATCAGTAATGGTAAATAGTTATTATTATACTGTAAGTAAATATTTCTAACTTCATGCTCATTTTGTAACATAACAAATATTAATAATATTTTTTATTTTGTTTATTCCAATGTATTATTTTATTATTGCAAAAGTTTGATAATAAATAAAACTATTGCTGATACTTTTATTTTTTTTGAGGTGATTTTTATCGGTCGAACTTTACAGATATGATTTGTGTGAAATCCTGGATTATTTTAATTTCTCTTTCAAAATTATTTCACTTTTAAATATTTTGTTATTCTCTCAAATTCACCTTTACGATGCACTGGTAGTATAACTTTCCATTTTTGTATCCTAGTTTAATAATTTGGTTCCAAGCATTTGCAACTGAAAATGTGAAGTCCTATCAATCCTTCAACTGTAAGTTCAAAAAGTGTGTAAATAGATGGTAGCCAGAAGATAGGAGTAAAAAATATATAAAATAATGTACCTTATGATATAATTTTGTATTTTCAAGATTCAAGTTTGCACACGAGGTTCGGTGGATATTTATGAGTATACATTAATTATTTAAAATTTCTAGTAAAAATTTTGAAAACCACATTTGTTACATAACTAAACACTTTTACAGTAAAGCAGAGTTATCTACCTCCATACTATCCATTAAATCAGTGATTATACCTACATAATTTCAAAATACAAAAATAGAGCAATCGCGACTCTTTTCTATCGTATTGTACAATGACTTACCACAACAGACAAGATAATTAAACTCTGACAAATATATAAATTTTGAGTGACAGATATAAGTACTAAGACGTGAATACACACAAACAAATGTAAGGTAAATTATATATTTTCTAAACCTATTGACTTAATGTTTAAAATAAATAGTAAAGTACAATTAAACAATGCGATATTTCAGTATTTTATAATATTTTGTTTTGGACAAGTATATAATATTAGTGTCTGCATGTACACATTATTTTTATACATTAAAAAATATACGCGCAATTTTAAAAATACAAACTATCTTGAGCAATGATATTTGCTCGCGATATAGTGCAGGAGTTTAGCGCATTGGTATAATATGTGTGCGATCAGGTGTATGATTGTCCGACCGCGGATCGGGGCCCTGCGCAAACACCGCGAGCCAGAGGGGGTCTTTATTAACTGCTGCTGGGGATGGAGATAACTAGGGGTTGGAAATATAATGTTTAATATAGTCAAATTTTATCCTAAATAAACCAAGTTGCTGGTATTCTTTCGAATGTATGGTTAATTTTTTATTCAAGTGTATTTACGAGCAAAATATACACATACAATATACCTATACACATAATATTACACACACAATATTAGTGATGAGAAACAATGCTATTCTTGACTCACTGCTGTGATTGTGATTGGTGTTCAATAATATCACTGATTGAAAACTGTGACTGTGACTATTGCTCACGCGCCGCACGATATCACAATACACGGAAAAAGAAATATTTTGAGCGTACTTACTAATATTATTAAAACTTTATTTGCGTAAAAAACATATTCCAGCATAACTAAAAATTCGAAAAAACTGCCTATTTCAACACAGACTTCAGTCTAGCAAAGTAGCCAGAACAACGCTGTATATATCAGAAGTGGAGTCTACTCCATCCCACATAATAAACTACGAGTATTTAATTGCAATATAATTGTATAATAATATAAATAATTAATATATATCTAATTTAATATCATCACAAATAGAATGAAAACGCTTTAAACAATATGAGTTTATTTTTCGGGTCAATTGCGTAAAATTTACTGGACGGCGCTGATTATGAATTATATTAACTTTAATGAATATTTTCGTCTCAAATGCGCATGCGCTGAATCACGGTTCACAATCAAATATGAATAAAATAAAAAAATTAATCATTAATCACGATATTCCCATATATTCAATCACTGATAGTGAATGTGACTCAAATATATCAGTGATTGACTCAAGTTGCGTGATTTTGAGCTCGTCACTACACAATATACGTATTATGTTTCATATTTGGTGTTAAATTAGTATTACATTACTGAAAATTGATTTCGTAGTAAATGTGCTGACTTTTTCTCTATTAGTCATCTATTGAAATATTTTATGTTAGCTACAACAATGAGGTTTGTTTGATGAGATTTAAGGTTTATTAAAAAATGATGACTTCGGTAGAGAGGTTGACTGGACAGCAATCACTGAAGTCATAGATGAACACAATACCAATAGGAAAGCAAAAGTTTGGGAAGGCTAATGGAGACTAATTGAAAAAAATCTTGAGGAGGCCATGGCCACCAGAGGTTGTTAATAGTGATGAGCTCAAAATTACGAACCGTGAGTTAATCACTGATATCTTTGAGTCATACTCACTATCAGTGATTGAATATCTGCAAATATCGTGATTCGTAATTCATTAAAAAATATATATATATTTGGTTGTGAACTATGTATGATTCGATGCATGTGCGTATGAAATGAAAATATTCATTAAGTAATGATGTTAAAATTCATGATTAGTGCCATCTAGTAGATTCTGCCAAAACGTTTTACGTATTTGACCCGAAATTAGTCGAGACATAATGTGTTCGTGAAATCTAAAGATAATATGTCACCACTCATTACAGGTTATTCTAATTTATAACACATTTTATTATGGGTATAAACATTTTATATCGAATTCGTCGTATTATAAACCAATATCTTCGATTTATTGTGTTAGGTATTGAAAAAACGAGATTATTTTAAAGAAATAATAACACATCTTGCACAACAAACGAAAAGAGATTGTGCCGCTGCAACATCGTGTAATCCCCCTAAAGCTTCAGCTTGTTGGTATGCACCCGCTTTATAAATAAATAATGTCCCTCAGAATACACTGACATAAGGGTTTGGCAAATATTTAAGTACCCTCTCAATTAAAATATAAAAAAAGTTATGGCCCACCAACCCCACGAGCGGGGCTGCGAGGCCTCCGAAAGTTGACAATGGGTAGTTGATAAAAATTACACCCGTTCGCCCAAATCGGGGTAGTTTTTTATGCTGAATGGAGGGTGTCACTTGACAAAGGACATTCTGCAACAATTGATTCTTTCAGGAGATAGATAACCTACCGTGTTTTATGGGGCATCACAGATGGTAACAATTTTGTCAGGTTGGCTGACAAATCCATGTTAAGGTGTCGTTCTTCACTGATAATGAGTTTATGCATTTTAATAGATGGATATAAATGAAACAATGTTATCACTCTAATTTTATTTATTAGCACTACTCGATTATATTAGTTTCGAGAGAAAAAATATTTAAAGCAATATTATTTATCTGTAAAATGTTTTTAATACATTATACTAGAATACGCCTGAAAAATCAATATTTTAAAATTTTTAAATATCTTATTTTAGCAATATTTTAACGTTGTATATGTATATAAAGTGATCACTTATGCCAGCCGAAGACAGATCGTAAGCCCTGTAATCAATCACCCCATACTCTTATATATTTTTCATTAAATATAATAAAAATAGCATCGTCTCTATGAGATATCTGATATTTATTTATTAATAATTTTACTTATAAAAATTAGTGGCTAGTTAATTCATATTTTTTCCCTTAAAATTGTCATTTATTGATTTTCAGTAGCAGATGGAACAAAACTCTCTTAGAGATCAGTTACAAACGCGACCTTCATCTTACTTCGGGTCTTTCAGTGGTTCAGTTATCTCTTCGCCAAAATGCATATCTTACAGAATCTTACCAGATGACGTAAAAGATCTTCAGCGGGTATTACTTCAGATAATTAGTTTCTTAACAAATAAATCATTCAGCATGATTCTGTGTAGGTCGATAGCAAACAAAGCTATGATTTTATGTCAATAGATCTGTATATAAATACGTACGAATAAGAGCCATGATATTTTAAATGGAGTACTGGTTGCATTCACCAATATCATTTAACCACGTGCCATTGTTTGCAAAACACTACACTACAATCCCAATTAAATCACATATCAATATAAGTCGACCATCGGTTCAAAATGAATCATCAAAACACAAATAATGCGACCTGTCAATCGTTTTAAAGGACCAAGCCAAGCGTGAATTTCATCTGTTAAATTTAACAAGTGCGCAAGTTCCGTTTTGAACGTTGAATTACCGGGTGACTAAGATGGTTTGCAAATCATAAAAATTAAAAGTATATATATATATGCTTTTAGGTGTATATGAATGTAAATAGTTTCTTCAAAATGTGGAACTCTGACGAGAAATTATATAGGTTATTATATGAAAAATATTAAATGAAGTAAATTTAAGCAATGTGGTTTCTTTGAGGTTGCAGGTATTCTCAAATTTTAACTTTTTAATTTTTTTTTTTTCAAATTCGTATTCTTACTCAGATCTATGTTTTTTTTTCCCGAATGCACGTTTTTGTTAAAATTTAGTATATATCAGTATTCTTTCTTAATTAAATATTCTGATCAAATATCATGTCTTGCCTGCCTTCAACTCAACTTTCTTCTATCTTCTTTCCAAATTCACTATCTTAAATTCTATCGTGACTATTTCTACTGAGACTGCACATGCACATATTTTAGAAACGAATGATTAAATAAAATAATTAGAAGTCCAGTCAAATTAGAAGAAAAACTGTCGGAAAAATTTCTACAAAGCTGACCTTTTGTATACACATACTTTTAGATGTTACAAATAAGTATATGAAAAAATCATAAAAATATCAGCAGGGCAATTTGAGATATTAAAGGTCAATGGTCACCAAAATTGTCTTTTTATAAATTAGTCGCCTTCTATATATTGTACGTCGATGAAGGTTATTATAAAAATTATAGAAAATTTGATTATTTATTAGTTACATGATATTATTATACACTAAAATGCTAAACATTTACAAGCATACATATTCGCGAAACACCGTGTACGAAATCATACATTTTGATTGTTATGATTGTTGGACACAATAAGATTAATGAGGCATCTCTCGTGTTGTCGGGGGGTGAAAGTGAATCATTGCGGGCCCAAATGTTCAGCGATTGAACCCTTTCACCATCCTCTACATAAAAGCGCCCTGTCTCTAGAAGAGATATAATTAAAACTGGGAGATCTTCATACTATTTGACTGAAAATATCCAAAAAATTTTAGTACATTATAATTTTAAATGGATGTTAATAAATAATTTTTTGAAATGAACCGATAAAAAATTTAAGATATACCTACCAAGACAATAAAATTAATTTAATTACATTATTACAGTTAATCGGTAGCATTGAATACATAAAAAAAAGTTTAATTCCAATTTTTAGATATTGTCTATGAAACGAAACTCTAAATACTAGTGGATGAATATAAATAAAACAATATTATAACTCTACTTAAGTTTTTTTAGCACTACTATAGTTTCGAGAGAAACAGTAAATCTAATCAACAGGTGGAGTATTAAACTAACTACACACAAATATAGGAGACAAGGCTTAGGTGGTAGACATACAAGTAATTAGGTACTGACAGATGGAGGGGGTGGTGGCGGAGTTACTGGTGGAAGGTGGAGGGATGGTTGTAACGAGAATATTGAGAAGAGAGAAGATGTGTTAGAAAATGTAATATCGTTTAACAAATTAATACCCAAGTTCAAATTCCTTTTTATTTCTAAACTTTCAAAATTGTTTATTTTATTACCTTGACGCGTGACGGGATGGAGTATATGAATGAAAGGAATGATTACTATCCATGATGTGGTTCGCGAATTCGGAAAAGTTGTTACTAGTTAGATAATGGTGATGCTCTTTTAATCTAATGTTGAGATTTCTAGAGGTTTGTCCGGTATATTTACTATTGCAATCTCCGCATGAAATTTCGTAAACCCCGCTTTTTTCTAAGTTATCTAATTTTGACTTTGAATTGAGAAGTAATGTGTCTTAGTTGTTGTCAGTATAATACGCGGGTCTAATATGAGGAGGGAGAAATTTTGTTATTTTAGTAGATATTAAGCTCTCTCTCTAAATACTAAGTTACTCTAGACGGGTATACTTAGAATTACTAGAAGAGGCAAAAATAATCATGCGAGTTATATCACAGACTAAGGTGAATAGCGGCTGGCATAATCATACGCTAAAAATAATGAAGGACGAACAAAATATTTTTTTAAATATACACAAAAGAAAAACCTAACTAGTCTCGATGGATAGACGAAATAGTTCATTCAACTGTGGATCGATAATGGCTCATGATAATGATATATATTTACAGCCAATGAAAAACAATGTTTTTATTTAACATACATAGTTAACTGTTATAAAAGCTGTTTTCTATTGGACATTGGATATGGACAATCTTTCAGTATTTGATTAGTTGATTTTCTTTCATCACTTATATATTTTCATTGTACATAATAATTGTTTCATAAGCTAGATATAACTAGATTATATTAATATAATGCGTTATTTGATAAATATTGTTGACACATTTTAGTGGACATGAATTTATTTGTTGATAAATAACGTTTACAAAGATGAGATTTTTTTGTAATCTTTGATATTGTGCCTTTCGTAATTTATATTTGTAGTCATGCGTACAAAATATAATTACGTTTATTGCAACAAAGGGTTTAACAACCTGAAATCCACATTCACTTGTTTGCTCATTGTGAGAAGGAAGATAAATTACATTGTCGTTATGATACCAATTGTGCCAACACATGTTGTGTGCAATCGCCAAAGGGTGACTTGTTATTCTGTGTGCTTTTTGTATAGTTTTTTTCTTTTCTGAAAATAATTTCTCTTTAATCGAATAAGGGTTGGGGCGCCCCAACACCTGATACCCGTCCCCGATAAAACACCCCACCGCATAAAAGTATCGAAGATTGGTAATGACTCGAAAAATATGCAAAGATATTGACAAATACTTACGTACATAAATAGAGATAACTTAAGGGCTGTGAAATATAAAATAAACTGTTTCAAATAAAGGTAACCCTTCGTCACAAAATTAGTGTATACTATTATAGCCTTATAGCAAAGAAAGTTGAACATCCTTTATTGGGTACATAAATTTATGTAAAGTGTAAGTAAGAAATAAAGCAATATTTGAATATGTCCAACAATACACAATTACTGGATTTTCACCTACAGAGGCAATGTTATTAAACAAAATTAATTTAAAAAAAAATTAGATTCTCATTGTGACATACACGACTATGATGTTTCAGGGAAATGAATATCAAATTTAGTCCATAGATGGCGATAGTGAAGTAGTACTCGAAGTGTTTCCACATATTATTAAAATGTATACAACTTCCAAAAATTTGATAGATATGGAGATTGATTAATGGGTGAGAATGGTGAATGTTATATTTGTATATAGTGATCACTTAAGCCAGCCGAAGAGTGGTCGTAAGCCCTGCAATTACTCAAACTTGCATATTTTCCCGTTAAATATAATAAAAAGTAGCTTCTTCTCTATGAGATATCTATTATTTGTTTATGAAATAAAGCATTATTGTGTCATATTGCGTTGTATAACGACATTTTGACATTGTTTCCATTTGAAATTGCACTAAATGCGTTATTTTGAAACTGTGTACATATTGCGACACTTTGTCATATTGTATTTTTTTATAATTGCGCTAAATTGCGTCATTTTGACATTCGCCAAATTGCATCATTTTAGCATTCCGACAAATTACGTCATTTTGACTTTCCGCCAAATTATTTCATTTTAGTATTTGGCCAAATTAAGTCATTATGACATTCCGTCAAATTGCGTAATTTTAGTATTCCGCTAAATTGCGTCATTTTGACATTCCGCTAAACATGTGTCATTTTTGCATTCCGCCAAATTGCGTCATTCTGGCAATCCGCCAAATTACTTTACTTCCGCGGACGTCCTGTATTTCTGATGCCATCAACACTTGCGTCATATATCTTTCTTACCATTCTCTTTACATTCATCCGTTCCATATGACCAAACCATCTAAATGATCCTTTCTTAATCTCACTTATTATACTAAGATCAGCTTTACATTCTTTCCTTATTTCTTCAATCTTTACTTTGTAATAAATTGATCTGCCGTATTCACGCCTGAGCGATCTCATTTCCACTGCATTCATTCTACTTGCGTTCCTCTTATGCCAACTGCAGAGCTCACGATACATCAGAAGCAACAACTGGAAATAGTATGTTTATTAAATATAGACGTTACATAATATGCAGTACAAGCTCACTTACACCCTAAAAAATGTATGAAAAATGTGATAACATCAATTTTACTCTTAAGAATGTTGAATGATATTCAAATTTCTAAAATTATCGTTTTATTCAGATCCTACTATCGGATTTCTTCTTCTTCTTTTAAATAGGTAAACCACCCTTCAAGAGTGATTTGTGCCATTAATTAAGTTAAAACTTTATTTTATAGAAAAAAGTAAAATAATATTATGGAATAGGAAATATTATGTTATAAGTCAATACCATTATCGTTCAAAAAATTCGCTATTATATAGATTAAATGTGGCGAGTTAAGAGAAAGAAGATAATACAAGTTAATCGGAGTTAAAAATTACCATTGACGATATTACTGTAAAAAAAACCTGTGATCCGCAATGGACAGACAAAAAATATATGATATTGTTCTTTTGGAGAACCAGGGAGTGCGTGGAATAGATCTTTGAATTATTTTAAGCCGATTACCCTTATGATTATTTGGATCCATCCATTGTGCAGTCCAAATATAATTTGTACGTTTTTAACCATATTAAGTCATACATCGGGATATGGAATTGATGAAGGGTAAACTCCGGAAAGAGTGGCCTCCTTGGCCAGTTTATCAGTACATTCATTTCCATGAATTGCACTATGTGCAGGAATCCAAACGAATGACACCTGTTTATTGTTACTATCAAATTAAACAGACATCGTCTGATGTACTCACGGATTTATAAATAAGGAATACACAATGTACTACATAAATAAAACATTTCAATTTTATAAAAAATATGCATTATGTGACCAATCTATTCGCGTGACATACCTGAATATTTGCTTGGATATTTACTGTTATTGATACTTTTCCCTCGCAAATATTGTGGGGCTCGGAGTGATAGGAAACTTGTAAAAGTGCTAAGCCCTGTCGAGACCCGGTATTCCCCGAGATACTATCACTTATCCATCAATATTTTCCTGCATAAAATGGAAGGAAAATGTAAATATGCCAGGAGGATCGCTCCGAGCTTTACGCGCTTAAGTATGGCGTTTTACATAAAACTGAACTGTTTTATAGATAAAAGATTAAAAACCCAAAACTGGTTCCTTAAAGTGAGATTAATTATTAAGGATCTTCATTGAAGATATGTGTAAAGTACGTTTTATAATTTTTGATCTGACGACACTTAAAAGTTTTTTTGAAAATGCCATGAGTGTAGTTTGGCTACTAATATATTTAATGGAAAACCTAAAATATCTTAGATTAGAGATTACGAAATGTAAGTAGGTATTTATTTTAGGATTTTATAGCCGAAATATAATGCAATTGTGAATAACCTCTGCACCTGCAACTGTAAGCCAATGTGGATCAATATTCGAGCTTAATAATGCCAGTCCGCTTAATATGGGATTCAAGTATAAGTTGGACAAGTGAAGGAAAAATGAATTAACAGTAGTCTTTGGTGGTTGTGTAATCACTGAAATATACACAAGTAAGTATGAGCGTATGGCGTTTCAGCTGTAGGTCTAGTCGACAAGCTTTAACTAGGAGCTGCTAGTGCGCCTGGGTGGATCTCCGAGTGCCGTGGCCGCGTGTCAGTCCAAATTCTCCCCTCCACGCGGTTGGTCAATGGCACATCTTTTAATGGTATATGGTGGCCGTACCTTTACATGACAGCTTTTGATGTCTTATAATGTTGCCAGTGGTGGCGTTGTGCCACGAAATATTTCAATCGGGAAGGAGGATGTGCAGAAAGAAATTCACATTCAGCTTTTAATTTTATTTGAAATCCATGTCAATTCTGTAGATAGTAAATTCAAAAATACACTCATAAAATAAATCTCAACTTAGAATTGAAATGATAATTACAATTAAAAAAACTAGCGTGACAATGAAGAATGGGTAATGATTCAGAAGAAGATAATCTTCCATTCAAAAACAGCAGCTTATTGACTGATTCACTTGTAAAATATTGAGCCATAACCACAAAATGAATTTAATTCACCGTTTACATTATTAAATGAAATACGGGATGAAAAATGATTATAAAAACTTTGGATTTAACTAAGTTAAAAAATTTAACCCCTTGTATAAAAAAGTATAAAAAGAAACGGCAAAGTACAGTGAATTACTACAAACCATCCCCCTTTTCCCTTACGATTATGCGTTCGTACGAGTATGCAGCTCTAAATACATTACGGGAATAAAACAAATTTATCCCCCCAGAGCACGCGGATACGCCCCTGTCTTTTGATTCGATTTAAGACTGTTACAAATTCATAATATTTTTATTAAATTTTCTTCTGCGGTAGAAAATTGTGCTCTTGTGGAGTTTTATCCGATTTACCGGGGAAACGTTTCTATTTTTCCTTTAGTATGCTTCTTCCATGAACCCATTAAACGTGTTTAGTCGTGACTCTTATTTATCGTCGTGCCTAATGTAACTTAGTATATTTTTGATTTGCATACCTGTTTAAGTATATTTTTAGTATAAGCAATTGATTATGAAACCTACTTAACTGTTAGAATTATTATATCTACGGTGTAAGATGTAAGATGTTAGTAACTAATTAACTAGTTAGTTCATATTAACGCCATTTATCACGGTGGAAGGCAGAAAGGATATGCTATTCATACATATTCTTAAGCTTTCATCGGAGTTGTCGATTCAAGAGTACAGGCATATAATATTGAATTTATTTGGATCGTATAGGTTAGTCTCAAAATACTTATAATATAATAAATAGGTTCCCTAATATTATATTATAAATTAGCAATCAAATAAATTGACGGTGTATAAATTTATGTAGATATGTTTAAAAATGGCTGAATAGCCAGCTGGTCAGGATGATTAACGGGAGATAACTATTTGTTAAATACAAATATACACGAAATATCCTCGTAAGAGTAGGCAGATAAGACGATAGAATGCTACACATATATTTTTTATTTAGGTACTGCATGATGTCATTTAATTTCTACCTACACCTTGAAGCCTTTGATGGCTGTTTATTGTACGCAGTATCGTAAATATCGATAAACAGTTGAAGCAGTTTGCTCACGTCGCAGTGTTGAAATGTTAGCAAAATTTTAATAAAACTTTGTTATACCTATCAAAAATTATTTCGTCATTTATAATATACGAGTATGACATCAAATTGCATTTTTTTCATTACAGTATACGTCATGGATCATAAAAATCCATCTAAACGGTTAATGACTCGATCACTTAATTGCAATCAATCCAATAATTCTCCTCTCTTTTAAAAATCGGTAAATTTTTTAAGAAATGTATAATCTAT
The DNA here is from genome assembly GCA_022840565.1 of Eubasilissa regina. Classification (NCBI taxonomy): domain Eukaryota; kingdom Metazoa; phylum Arthropoda; class Insecta; order Trichoptera; family Phryganeidae; genus Eubasilissa; species Eubasilissa regina. Next base: position 19,646,679 of record JAINEB010000025.1, read on the forward strand.
TTATAACTCATCAACTTTACTGTAATGTATATAACATTTAAATGGCGGATACGCTTCTTTAAGTACTGAAGAAAATATTAAGTTAAATATTAATTAAATATAATAATTAGAAAGATATACATATAAAATCTATTTAATAGAAAAATATTGTTGTTGCGCCACCGGGATTCGAACCTGAATCTCTTTCCAAACCGGGGAATATGCATTATACCTTATTTTTACGGAATCTCAAATAATGGAACGATTAAATGTATTAATATTAAAAAGGTAACATACAGGATAGAAAATTTGTCGCTAAAAATATCGCCGTTGTGGCATAGTTGGATAATGCACCTTCCCCGGTTTGGAAAGAGATCAAGGCTTGAATCCCGGTAGCGCAACAACAATATTTTTCGATAAAATTGATTTTATATGTTTATCTTTCTAATTAATATATTTAATTCATATTTAAAATATCACAGACCTGTGTTCTGAATAATTACAACTTCACAATAAGAATGTGTTCTGCTAACAAATATTAAATGTGTTAGTACTTAGTCTTCCATATTAAATCGTTTGGTAATTTCAAGTTATACCTACATGAAATACGCAACTACTGCCACTAAGTTGCTGTTATGGATCGTTGTGCTTACCTTATCTAACTATTATAAATTTTTAAACCTTAAATAATTATTAAAACTGTACAAAACATCTAATTCTAGCAATTTAATTAATGAAAGTTTACTTTCTCTCATTTTAAATCCCTTTACGTTGAGATAAAAAGAAAATGCCTATTCTACTCAATCCATTAGTCAGGCTTTGTGGAAGCTTCCTCCGTTTCGTTAACCGGAAGAAGGCTTTCTTTATCTGAAATATTTGAAAAATATCGAAGGAGATTTGCCTTTCTTTAATGCCTAAAAGAAGCTTTTTCATCTCAAGGGAGCTTTCTGATTTTCTTCCGACTCGTTCATTCTTCCAGAGACGCGTGTATATTCCCCCTGGCTACTTGCGTGCCATAAATATTCAAATTTACGTATTTGTAACGACACTTTAATACATTTCCCGATAAAACTTTTGCTCCGATGGATGCCATTATTCTTCGATATTATTCTTTTTAAAATGTAAATTGAAGAATACAGAACGATTCATTACGTCACAACAAATAAACATGTTTTTTTACCAACAAAAAAAAACAAAACCTCAATCGAATTTGAGGGGTTTTGTTTTGTAAATTCTTCGCCAGAAAAGCCTCAACATTTTCATTCCCTAGCGAAAATATACATTCGCATAGGCAAGTATAGTTGAAAGTTAAACAAAATTCGCCGGGATACGGGTGTGGCCAATGCGAAATTTTCCAGCCCTCCCATTGGTCAGTCGTAATGGCGTTAGAACCAAAAGGAGCTTAGAGACGTCCCTTTGAATTTGGAACGTCTCGGGAGGTTCTGTCCTTTGCTAAATGCCACCTCAGCGCTCGGAGGTCAGCTCACTTCAGGTGGGTCCTCGGAGAGATTCTTCCCTCTCGCGGGTGGGCGTGTCTTCCTAGTCGCGGGGAGCCATCTAGCGGAAAGTGTATGAAGCTTTTAGCGGAGACTCAAACCGTAGATGTCGCTAGTAGTTAGATCCTTCCCTGAAATACAGTGTTTGCCGTGTAAAACTTCGCGACACAAATATAATAAACTTTTTATATACACATTTATTTGCAAACGAATGTTTATGTATATATTTTTATGTATATATTTATATGTATATATATGTATTTGAGAGCTGCAAAAGAATGATAATATTTAGGAAATTAAGACTTTAGACGAATAAATTATTCAGAAATAAATCATACCTATTGAATACAAGTTTGTAAACTTTTGCCGACGGCAACAGAATTTAAAAGCGACTTTAGGAATGCAGAACATATGTTAGTTTATTAATATATTAAAGTATCGCAGTTTTAAAATGTTTTTTTTTTTGTTTGCTATTATTCTATAATATTTGTATACAATTTTAGCCAATTTACATAACAATTTTAGTCAATTTACATTTCTGAATTACTTTTTTCTAAAACATAAAAATATAATTTGTGCCGAAGACTTATCATACATGTATATTACATAAATTTTTAGCGGAACATATTAAAAAAAATGCATTTCGTTATTTAACCATTTAAAAGTAATCTATTATTCCAGAGTTTCTCTGGAAAACTATAATTTTTTATGATATTGTTTTATTTTGAACGTTCTTAAACTTCACTAATTGAAGTGAACTATTGTTACACTACAGTTATTTATATTTTAGTTGCCGCTAAAAAAATAGTGTTATAAAATTGATCTAATTTTTATTTGCAAAAATACATTATACCAAGTTCTTTTTTCGCGTTATACCTACCACAGACCACCGTGGTCTGTGTGTTACACGTTCATATGTTAAATTAAATGAGTAATTAAAATATTATTTATTGCAAATCTTTCATCTGTAATATCATCCTTTTTTTATGTCAATTATTTTAAAATAAATTATTTGGATCTGGTACATGATTTTAGATTTATAGGTTATTCTTAGGAAAAGGAATAAAAATATTTTATTTATTTATTTCTTGAACGCCCTTGTGGGCTTTTACATAAGAATACATTTTAATTTAATTTAAAATACAACAGTACATTTTTAATTTACATTTCAATATAACAGATTAAATATAACATAAAAAAATAAATACTAAAAGCTAACTATACTTCTTCTTTTAAATAGGTAATCCACCCTTTAAGAGTGATTTGTGCCTTAATCAAGTTAAAAACTTTATTTTATAGAAAAAAAGTACAATAATATTATAGAATTAGAAATACTACATTACAAGTCAATACCATTGTCGTTCAAAAAACTTGCTACTATATAGATTAAACGTGGCGAGTTAAAAGAAAAAAAGATGTCACAAGTTAATCGGGAGCTGAAAATTACCATTGACGAGACCACTGTAAAAAAAAACCTGTGATCCGCAATGGACAGGCAAAAAAGACCTGGTCAAGGGTTTCCTCCTCGGCACCACACTCACACATTGGGGAATCTATTATGTTCAATCTAAACAAAAAAACTAAGTATAATTTACATACAATATATCTTCAGCTCATGCAACGAAAAATGTCAACAAAACTCAACTTGTTACCAAGCCAATGCATCCGCGATATTGGCGAGTTAATAGCACAATTATTTCTATGTGTACCCACAAAGAACACTTCATGTTGTCTCGTTTGAGTAGGTACTTTATACGAAACCGTTTGTTTGTTTGTGAAACTCAGGGCGGGCCAATATGCTATTGATCATTTTATATAGATACACTATATCTATACTATACTATAAATACGAGTGAGCTATTATCCACTGCTTATTGTACTTTATATGGAAACCAGCATCACTGACGCATGTCGGCACTTTACCCCCAAATCTCCAAAACGAAAGATTAAAATCTTATCCGTGTACTCACACCATAAGACTTGTTTTTTGTTTATATTGAAAATAAAACGCTGTTTTCGAATAGTTTTAACAGTCATACATTGATTGGTTTGTCGTATATTAACTAAAGTTTTTTTATGATTGCATTCTTTAAAGTCACAGGATTTCCTTTTTGTAAGTGTGCGGTACCGTTGGTACATAAAATTTTACATACTTTAAAGGCGATGTTTACACGGGACTTACAAAAATGGTAATTTGGTCTACACTGTGTTAGTCCACAGTGATTAGTATTAGTCACACCAAATCTGGGCACGTTATTTTTGGTCACGGAAAATAGTAATTTGCATTTTACTGTAGTGTTTCGATCGATATATATTAATAAATTTAATGATCGTATATGTTGAGATATTTATTTATTGTCATATACACGTACTTAATTAATTAAGTAAGTAGTAAGATTAAGAAAGGATCACTTAGGTGGTTCGGTCATATTGAAGGGATGAATAAGGAGAGAATGGTAAGAAAGATATATGACGCAGGTGTTGATGGTACCAGAAATAGAGGACAACGCGGAAGACTTGGCATGACCAGGTAAACCAGATAATGGAGGATGGTTCTGTTAGAAGCCTCAACAATCGGCGAGCTTGTATGAGAAGATATATGAATGTGGATGAGGCGAGAATTGTGTGTCAGGATAGAAGAGTGTGGCGCTCTATCCTCTCTGCCTATCCCCACGGGGAAACGGCGTGATGGTAAGTAAGTAATTAATTAATATTATACTTACGCCCGTGTAAAATAATTTTTTTTGGTCAAGTACATAATATTACATTGATTAGAAGTATATATAAGTATAAAAAGACCAATATGTTAGAAGCACATAAGAAGAGAAAATAAAAAAATCTATTTATAAATTGACAAAAATAATTTAAAAAATTGGCCTAATCACAGATTGGCTTAAATACCTTAATCAATTATAGCACTATATCAATACTGCATCAAGAACATCACTCTTATATTTAAGTATCGAAAACATTGGAATGTATTGACAAGACTAAAATAGATCCCAAGTTTGTAAAGTTTTTGTGTGGGTGCATTACTATAAAAATTTGTGTATGAAAAATTTACACGAAAGTGTGCCAGCAACTAGGTACTTCGCGCGGCAATATGGTACAAAATCAATTCAGTTAAATTAAGGGCGTCCAGCATGACATTTATTATTTTAAATATAAATAATAAATCACTTAAAGTTCTTATACACAAATTAAATTATGAATGCTCATTTGAAAATCATAATAATTCATTTGTTCAATGGGTATACACAGTTTGAAGTCAATAAATCTTAAAAAATTGTGTAGAACCCTTTCTAATTTTAATTGAGGAACATTATAGAAATTACTATGAACTGCAGCCATGCATAAAATTTAATTGAATGTTACATATGTATGCATTAAAGTATATTATTATTACTATAGTATTATAGAAAATAAACATTGTAAAGTAAACTCTGCTTCGCACGTTTTTAATTACTACTGAATTTAATACTAAAAATGTACATGTATTAATTGTAGGTATATGTATAAATGTTTGCAATGTTTGGGACAATTTGTATTAATTTAAATAATTTTGGAACTGTAATATTTGTAATGAAAATGCCCTCTTTTTAAACATGAGAAACAATTTCTCATTGAAAAAGGGTATGCTATAATTATGTCCATCATTATTAGAATTATGTAAAAGTTACAAATAAATACCTATATACATATAGGTATTTATTGCGGTGGAAGTTTTACACCCCCCGCTCACAAGCACCGTAACATCAGAGGCAGATCCTTGACAATGGGGGGTGTTTCATTAAATAGACAATCCATAAAAAATGCGATCTAACCTAGAAAATACACCAGTTCCATATTAGTATATATACATATTTACTTTAAAACATTTTTAAGACATTCTGAGAAAGATGGTGGTCTATATTATGCCAGCCTCAGAACAGTTGAATTTTTTTATTTGCTCCAGATTATATATACTAATTAAAAATGGTAAAGCAAACTCATAAATAATATTAAGTCCATAAGTGATAAACAAAACAGGAATATAATAATTAATATCAGACATCAAAGTGACGCGATAAAATCACAGGTTGTAACGGATCTTCTAAAAGCAATGTAAGTGATGTATGTAATTTATAGTAGCATGGATAAGATTTCAGTGGAAGAGGTTATTGTGGATGAGATTTGCATGGATGAAATTATTGTGGACTAAATTATTGTACACGAAATTACACATAATTTATAATATGAATATAATTGTTTTTCTTGGTAATACGCGTAACGTGACACGATCTCATATTCACTCATAAATAAATTTTTACCATTATTATTATTAAATATTTTATTAAAGCAGCAAGTACATACATTTTATCTCTAAAAATGTATTTTTTTTTTAATAATTTAACGAATTTGGTAATTAAAAAAAAATAACCCGATTTATTTTTAGAAATTTTTGGGTACCTTAAATGATTAAATAAATTGCATTATAATATTAAATATATGTTTGAACATAAAATAAATACACACATATTTATTTTTAAATTTCTTATACCGTCTAAATAGGTCCAAACCAGTGGCAAAAAGGATTGGAGTATTATGGTATCTTTTATATTCGGTTCACATACAACTTTTGTACATAGTTTTCGGCCAGATAATATTTTATATATCTTTAGCTATAAACTTTTTAGAAAAAAAAAAGATAAAACTAGAAAACGATTATATAAAAATGAAAGTAATCAAAATTAGAATTCATCGAAAAATGATATTCGAAAGTAAATATGGCTCTTTATAATGCCGTTTCTCATTGGGAGAGTAGGCATATATGATAGAACGTCATATTATTCTATCTTAAAACATATTTCACTTTATCCCCATTCATATATCCATTCATGCGCGCTAGTCGATTGTTAAGTCTATTAACATAACTTAACAGAATATTTAAATATAGTGCACTCAGCAATGCGGCGTTATTTTTGATTCTTTATCTTTGTTATCATGTTACACTATTTATTTAATATATTTTGTTTATTTATAAACTTAATTATAACATTCAAATTAAACTATACCTGTTTCACTAGACTATTCTATGTTAAGACAGACAAAGCTTACAACATATATTTTAAATTAATTATTTCAAATCAACTACACAAATAAGTATAAATAAGTTAAAACATATACTGAGAGTAATGTCCATTGCGGTTACAATATGAATAATTTGAAATAAAATAGTGATAAGTTCAATGTACAAATAGATTATTTGGAAAAAAAATAACACAGAAATTATATTATTATATAAATGGCATGACGGAATTAAGTTAGTTACAATATCAAAATCAGCTAGGCACATAATCTTAATTTGTTCTTTTAATTTTGGAAAATATTCATGCACGGTACGTACAAACGTTCCGTATGTCCGATACGAATATCTCGATGTAATAGAACGAAGTACCTACTAGTAATGAGTGAAAATCACTGATATATTTAAGTCACACTCACCATCAGTGATTGAATATCTGGAATATCGTGATTCATTCTTTAAATTTATTTATATTTGGTTGTGAATCATGATTCGGCGCATGTACATATGAAACGAAAATATTCATGAAAGATAATATATTCATGAAAGATGGAGCTTATCAATAAATAATTATTGATAAGCTCCATCTAGTAGATTCTGCCGAAAAGTTTTACGCCTTTGACCCCGAAATTCTAATTCTCAGCATTTCGGGGTCCCGAAAAATGATCGCATTTTTTAAAGTGTTTTCATTATTATTGTATTAGTATTATTGTAAATTAGATATATATGCTAGAATATTTTTTTTGTGCAAATGAAGTTTGAATAATATAATGTAATATAGTAATGAATGAAATCATTGATATTATCAAATAATAATCACAATCACACCAGTGAGTCAATAGTAGCATTTTTTCTCATCACTAGTACCTACATCCACTTTGTTACACAATTCAATTTATCAAGCAGTAAATATAAACATTTGGTAAGCAGGTAATGTACCTATTAAATTTATTAAATAATGGCGTATGGAACATTCTTCACCTGAAAAATTCTTCACCGCATATATTGAAAATATATTGTATTTTATATAAGAATGGTTGCTGAAATACCCCACGAATTCATAAAGTTTCTAAAATTTCTTCTTCAATAGCGCTGTAGCTCAAATTGGCCTCCACAATTTTAAGATTAATTTGGTATTGTTTGACTTGGTTATCAAGGAATTACATTTACATTATTTTACTTAAAATAAGCAGAATAAATATGATTGGAACTGCATCGTTTTCTGCTTAGAAACCCAAACGTTTAAAATTTTTAATCAATCTAATTATTCCTCATTCACGTTGGTTCTCCACCTGGTCAGTCCAACGGGTGGAGAATCCTCTTCTTCCTCTTCGTCCTTCGACGTGGCCCAACACAAATTTCTCCAAGCTATTTTCCCTTCCCGCAAGATGCCCAAACATTGAAGGATTCGTCGTAGGTCTAAATCGAATTATTATTTGACATAAATTTTGTTTTATTTTTCAATATTTAACAAGATTTTTGGCAATGTAATTTTACCCTAGAATTCCTGTCAAGTCATTCTATCTATGTCAAGAAAATTACGGTGTATTACTATTGTTTTCTTGAATATTATTTTATTTGCGTAGATTTATACATATGTATATATATTTATTTTTTATTAATTTTAAGCGAGAGGTAGGTACAAAACTATAATTGAATAAATTAAAATATCTTTTATTTATACTGAAAATACAGTTTTGTTGTGAGGTTGCAATTTTAAAACATAGTTATGTGGTATTTTTAATACAAATGAAATGAATCGATAAGAAGAGTACACATAAAAAATCTATACATCTTTCTTGCTAATTCATTGAACTTGTATAAAAATACCTTTATGTGCTTGATTTTTGTACCAATATTAGACTAACTAGTGCGCCACCGACTTCAAGCAATATAAATGGTTTAAAGCCAGCAATCAGCCAGGATTTATGGTCTCAGATGAATGGATTAGTTCAATACGAATTCAATGATCCGCTTTTCCAGGAGTTTATATGAATTTGACGGAGCCATATTAATATCGCTATCATTAATGGTCTTCTGAACCTGAAATCACCTTTTCTGGCACGTAAAATAGTTCAAAGGCGCGCTTATCTATCTGCAGGTACATATCCCAAATCTTTCCGATGCCCATCCTACCCAAATTTTAATCTAATTTTAGTATTTTCTGGTTCAAAAATGGGTACCAAAAATTACAGTAATGTATATTGATGACAGTGAATTTACAATTCCATTAGTTTGCAGGATAAACATCATTGAACTTATACATTGACATTTGGATAGGTGTCATACATTAATAATCTGTATAATATCTATAATTTTATATTTCTATACAGGATCATCAATGGTATGATGGACTGCCCCCAGATTGTTGGTCTGTTTGACTTTCACGCACCGTTGAGCACAATTCATTATTCTATCACAGTGATAATGTCAGAACTCATGCATTAGCTAACTTCTCAATCCCCAGAATGCATTATTTGGAGAATGAATATGCGACGATAGTCGACATTTTTGCTGTAAATTTATAGGACTACATTATTAAAATTTTTTGGGTCTCAACTCAATGGTGATGGATAAATTGTTTTACTTCATATTTTATATTTATTTTCATTTTTGATTATGAAAAAACATGCTGACATGATGTGAATTTTTCTTTGTGTATTGCACTTCTGATGAAATTTTCTATTATTTTACTAATTATGTTAATACCTGTATAGGGCGCGTATAATAATAATAATAAACAAATAACTATTTTGTATCGCTCTGATGTAAAACTGTGTTCATTCAGGATAATTCAGTGCTTAATAATTGTTTAACGACCAAATCAGGATAGCCAGGTTGTATCACCTGACCCCCACTCCCTCATTATTATTTCACTGAAATATCTCAACAGACATTGCAAAATGAATAACAAAATGGTGTAAAAATAACACAATGGCGTCCTGTAATTCACTCACAATAGATAAACAGCTTTATATAACGCGGAGACCGCATCGAATTGATTCACAGTGCATTATGCATCACAAAAGTGTACCTGACAGAGGAAAATAATCGAATCACCCGTTAAAATGCTACACGGCCGGGTTCAACGGGGTGGTAGGACTATGACACCAGCGGGGCGGAAATCGTTCCTGGGGTTGGGGTAGGCAGGGGCTGGAGCGATTCGCCGCTTCGGTCAATCGAGTGTTGCATTATAACGAATTGCACATGAGCTGCCTATTAAAAAGACAGGGTGGGATTTTATCATTTTTTATTAATAAAAAATAAGTAGGTGTGTAATTTTTTTGTAAATGGGTATATTTCATAGATTTACTTTTTTCTCAATATATAAATAAATGATTATAATTCGTATTTTGTTTATAAATTCTTAATCAGATAAAATTTAAGAAGGCCTCACTTGAATTTCTTGTATATATTTTCATAACATTATTTACAATATGCAAAATATTAGCAGTTAACATATGTATAATATAATTTTAGAAGAGATGATAAACAATATGAATATGAATACTGACCCTCACCATAGCTATTCTACCAGATCCTCAGGACGAATCGTGAGAGTACCGATCGCGAACAACGTGTACGGTGAGAGAACGAGAGAACGTGTTGTGCCTAGAATTTTTAATAAAATCAGTAAAGAATTATTAAACATTATGGAAAATAAAGAGACACCAGTGAACACATTCAAATATAAAGTCAAACAAATTCTAATCTAATTATTTGATTTCTCAATTATATTTCATTTAAAAAAATCGTTGCTGTTAAAATGGTAGTTTACTTTACTATGTTACTTAATTACTTAAATTGTTATGTTTTATTTTATTTGCTATCTTAATTGATACTTTAATACTTTAATTGAAAGGCAATACTTGCGGTAGAACTGCTATGCAGTTTGAACAACAAAAATAAAATAATAATACTGTGCCGTGTTATAATTTTTTTATATTTTTTTCAGTATCTTCCAACTCTGGTTCATTTACAATATGATTTATATGTTATTCTATCTGTCAAATAACAAACGTATCTTTTCCATTAAAATATACCTCTTTTAATAGATTTTTTCTATGATTAATTATCTTTATTATCCATACTTTAAAATTTGCATTACACATCACCAGAATATCATCAGAACATCAACAGGTGGAAATCAATTGGAGAAGAAGATAATTTGCAATTAGTTTAACTGTATATTTCTGGTATTCTGTAGTATATGAGAAATACGAGTAAGGGTGGTGAAGAAAATCAACAGCCTTATTTCGGATATCGCGTTACCAACGCATATCGTAAACGCGGATATTCCAAACATAATACAACAATGGATAGCACCCTCGGACTGCTCACATCAACGATATGTTTCGCTAACACGATACCCGGTATTGTATGAAACCCAATGTACAATATAATTGAAGAACTACAGAGGATGCTTAATTTTTTATATAAGTTTTAATTTCGGAAATCATTTATTATTTACGATTATTTTACGATTATTTCTTCCTAGTTCGACTCGTGACAATTTTAATTATAAACTATTCTGATACATTAAAGAATAACGTACATCTCAGTTACGTTAGGGGGCTCTTTAACCATCTCTAAAAAACTGGCAAATGTAATCATCTGTCATTATGTAAACACTTAGCTTTGATTTTTGATTTTGAAGATATAATTTTTAAATATGTTTGTTGATAATTTCAATTTTTATAGATTATTAACCTTTGTTTATTGAAAACTCTTAATGAGTCATTTAAAACATCAACCGGTTTCGGAAAATATCATTTCTTTCTTCAGGATGTTGGATTAACTGATAATTAAGAAAATAATGTTTTTCGGAACCGGTTGGTGTTTTAAATGATTCACTAAGTGGTTTTAATAAATAAAGTTAAATAATCTAATAAAATGGACTTAATAAATCACAAAGTACAATTTGAAAATATTAAAAAAAGAATATTTTAATGTGTGGTTTAAAATTAGTTTAGTAATTTTATCAATTTAATTTAATCAGAAGTATCCTCTAAATAGCCATATCCCCAGCTATAGTCTTAGTGTAGTGAAGATGTTGGAAAGAAGAATCTTCATAAATATCTTCAAAACTAAAACATAGAAACCAAACCAGCGATCTGTCTTAGAGAGTTTTGAGAAAACCAGATGTGTATAGTATTAGTTGCTGTGCGTCCAGAGCCTGCATTGAATGGATATAAATCTTTGGTGACCAATGAGAGCTAAAAGCAGGTCTGGTTAGATAAGGAAATAGTATAATGATTTAAATGAAATGATAATGTTTTATTTAATATACTATGTACTGATGTACGAGTATATTTTATATGTGAATACAACAACCTACAATATTAAATTAAATTATCGAACAAGCAATTATAAAGCTATAGATCAGTAATGTTAAAGGTAGATTTATTCATATTTTAGAATTCAAAACAGATAATGGTGTACATTAAGAACTATAAAATTAATGCGCAATGTATGATATAATAAAATATATAAATAATAACTTAACTTTACTTACCATCACGCCGTTGCATGCAGGGATAGGCAGAGAGGATAGAACATCACTCTCCTGTTCTAGCACATCGCTCTTGCCTCGTCTACTTTCGTGCAAGATCTGCGGTTATTGAAACTTTTAACAAACATCGTCCTCTAATGTTTGGTTATCTGATTATGACAGATTTTTCGCGGACAATAATATACGTTGGTATATAAATTATAAATAGTTAACGACGGTTACTATATAATAATTATAATTCTAAAACAAGTAGTGATGTCCCTCTATGGATGGTTCACGAGTACCGTGTGTTAAAATGGTTAGAAACCTCTCGCCGAACCGTTTGATGCTGAATATTTATATATAATAAAATAATATATTGAAAAAACAAATATGTTTTATAATAAGTGTTATTGATCCGGTTATCTCGTGTCATCTTCTTTCTCATAACTTGCCACATTTAATCTATATAATATCACATTTTTTTGAACGATAGTGGTACTGACTTGTAAAATTTCCAATTCTATAAAATTATTGTATTTTTTCTATTAAATTAAGTTTTTACTTGATACTGGCACAAATCACTCAAGGGTGGATCGCCCATGTAAAAGAAGAAGAAGAAGAGTTATTGTTTATTTTGGTAAGTCTAACGCCATATATATAATTTCAAAGTTCAACAAATTCTAGCCAATTATTGCTCCCATAAAAAGTTATAACTAGTGTCATTTTTTTTAAATCTCTTTCAAGGGCTTCAAAACATTGACGTCAGAAATCATCATTTAAAATGTATTTTGTATAATATGAGATGGGGGTCATGAGAAGTGCTTACAATTTTTATTGGTTAATAAGATTATACAATTATACTTATACAAGATAAAAAAGATTATACTTATACAAGATAATTACATACATTGATGGACCACCTGTAAGCATGGTGGTTGCTGCATATACTTCTTCTGATACACACAGTCTGATTCCTAGTTGAATGTTCACAATCGTTTGGATTTAATAATCACTGATAGCTTAGAAGTGTGTGCGCAGGTAGTTTTTTAAATACTAATTTTAAGGCGTATCTATAGACCAATTTTAGAAAATTGATTTTGGATTAGAAGTTGCTACAGCAATAAGATTCGATAGTTGGGCCGTGAGGAGAGGATGTGGGAACAGCAAATACATGGGGCAGGATCTTAACAGCGCCTAAGCTAAGATTAGCCATAATGTCCTCTAAGATATATGTACATATTATCCTTAAGAAGTGTGTGATGATGAGTCAATAGATGACTAGCTTAGAATTACATACTTAAATTTATAATTATTTAATTTAATTATTCTTATTTCCTTAAAAAAAATGTTTTTAAATATATCCACGGCAGAGGCTTGTGGAAGTGCTCATCTAATTGAGATAACAGTATATTTTGAAGAAGGAAAGAAGAATAATGTTTTTTAGCTAATATGTTTTTAAATACTAATTTAATGTATTAATTATAAAATCATTTTTGTCAAAAAATATTATTTTTGCGCTACCGGGATTCGAACCTGGAATCTCCATTTCCAATTCGGGGAAGTACACTACCAATTGCGTTATAGTGCCAGTATTTTTCATGACAAATTTGGTAGAGTACTTCCCCGGATTGGAAATAGAGATCCAGCTTCGAATCACGATAGCGCTAAAACAATATTTTTCGACAAAATTGATTTTATATGTATATATTTAAAATTAATACATTAAATTAGTATTTAAAAACATTACAGACCGTCTGTTCCGAATAATTACAACTTCACAGTAATAATGTGTTCTCCTTAATGATATATTTATTGTTAAGTATGAATGACCGCTTTCATTGAAAAATGTTCTATGATTTTCCGTATCTTTAAAACTAACACGTAGAAAGCGATAGTTATTAAATACAAATATAATTAGCCATTACGCACAATGGCCAATTGGGCACTACTCCGAATCACGTAATGATTATTATTGGACCATTATCAAGTTTACGACGGCAACGTATCCGATCCGATTGCGGCACTGTCCGGCAGCGCCAATAAACTAGATGGGGTGATTATATCTGGGTACGGAATCGAATAGCAGTACCGCGAGGTTCGAATAGCCTCGCCAAAATGATTTATGGCTAATACTTTGCAGTTAGTTAGTCCGCTCGCCCTCCACGATCGCAGCGCCCGCCTCGTCCGCGCTCGCGCCGTGCTGATGGGTCATTTTTTTGGATACGGAATAGGTTTTTTGAAAAAAAAATTCGTTGAAAAATACATTTTCCAAAGATGAAAAGTTATAATTCCACTCGGTTTTATTATTTTTTAGACATTCAATATACCTACATATTTTCATTTGTGTTGACAATGTACTGACTTTTATTAATATTTTTTTTTATTAATATATTATTTTATGCATTCACTCAAAAATATTTTTGGCATGAAATAATGTAACGAGCAATATACCTAATAAATGTGATAAATGCCTCATCTTTTTACTTGTTCTGAAAGTCAATTCATCGAATCACATAGTTACACGAATAATGGTAAATTTAATCCTTACTGCATATTTTTTTCATTGAATAATTTAGATTTAATTTTATTATTAGTATCTTTTAAAATTATTTTTAATCTGAAAATATTACACTTTTGTATTAATTTTAAATATTAAATATGGTTACATCAAAATATATCACTTTTGAATGATTTATTAATAATCCTTTCTACTTTACTTAACAATACATTTAGTTCTTACTTATTTTAATACTATTAGGGTTTCTTAAACTTTTGTATATTTCACCATTTAACTATTGTTAAATTGAAAAATATTCAAGTAATTCAATTAAAAATGTAAATAAAAACAAATAAATATATGTTTTGGAGTTTGTAAATAAATTTGTTTAACTGTGTGAAATTAAAAAAAAAATATTAAAAAAATATTCAAGAAGGATTTAAGATATATTATAATAAATATATAACAGATCTAGGATGGGTATATTCCTTCTCATTTCTTCAAAGGCGGTAGATCTTCAGCGAGATGCCAGTGGCTACACGGAAAGTGGGGCGAGTATTCCTAGAATTTATACTCTGTTTTACACGCAGCAGCCACGAGCGTTAGACTGGAAATATTTAATTGAGTATCAATGCAGCCTCCGCAGAGCGGATCAGTTGCAACGAGATGGAAGACTTTATGGACCTGACGTGAGTAGGAGTAATGCGCACCTCACACTAGGAAGTATTTTTGATGGGTGTATGCTTCAATTGCTATTTTTATTTTTCTTTTATAGATTATTTAACTTTGTATTATTTTTGTATATTTTTGTTTGATGGTTATCCATTTAATGAGTAAGTTTTAAAACACCTAGCGCTTTTGGAAAATACCATTTTCTTTTTCAGGATGTCAAATTAACTAGCCAAAAACAAAGTTATATATCACGTTATTTGAATGTTTTAAATAATCTATTTTCAAATTAAAATAAATTTGGTTATTATGTAGTCTGTGTTTATTGTAAACTATATTAAATCATCTAAAGAAAACAAATGTTTTTTTTATTGTAGTACACACTTTTCAATTGTTTTAAAAATAATATTCTTGTAGTGACAAAT
The DNA here is from genome assembly GCA_022840565.1 of Eubasilissa regina. Classification (NCBI taxonomy): domain Eukaryota; kingdom Metazoa; phylum Arthropoda; class Insecta; order Trichoptera; family Phryganeidae; genus Eubasilissa; species Eubasilissa regina. Next base: position 19,662,304 of record JAINEB010000025.1, read on the forward strand.
TTACACATAATTTTTTACTATTTCTGCATAACTTATCTGTATTTTTATTAATAAATTAAATTAATATATTATATAATCTAGAATATTCATGGGAAATATTATAGAATGTATAAATATTATATGAATTTTTCTATTGCCCTTAGAAGGCCAGTAAAATATTTATTTATTTGTAACGTTGTTGTAATGTAACCTCAGTGACGTAGGTACGAGTATATCGTACATTAGTTAAAAGATAAAAATATTTTTTACCGTTTTTAGCGCAATCAGATATTAACTTGCAATAGTTAATAGGTTATTAAATTATAATTGCGTAAGTATGCAGTAACACATACAGGTATAAAAAGCAATATTTATATTAGCAAATATTTTATATTGTTGAGTATATTGATTGTAATTATTACATTTTTTTGTTTGTCATTCGTTATTAACTATATGGTTGTTAATTGTTTTATTTATAGTACAATTATATATATTTAATTTATAATATGTAATGACTAATGTTTTAATTTACATTTTGTTATAGTAATTTGTTATATTTATAGATTTCATTGTAAATTGATCGTAAAAATCCAAAATGGATTGCTTTCACGTTAATCGAATGTATTTTATTTTTTCAAGTCGTTCTCTCGTTACTGATAATCACGATCTTCAAGGAGTCTCATTTCTGACGTTACATCTCCTATTCTCCTTCAAATTTAGTGCCTGCGCAGTTTTCACTTAGTCGGACCAGCGGTTTGAGGTTTCACCTCTCCCCCTCGATTCCTGCGACAATCCAAACCTCTCCAGTCTGTGACTCCGTATAGCAAAATGTTCGAAGTAAGACTGCTTGCCGGAAATGTTCAAGTCCTGCAGTATGGAGACATTGGTACGCTTAGTTGTCATCCTCACCAAAACTTCTAGAGCTGCAATTTTAAGGCATAAATATTTTTCGTTCTTTTAATAAACTTTTATTATAACTGTTATTGTAACTGTGATTGTGAGATTATAACGATGATTGGTAACAGATTATTCGTAATTCAGCGAGCAATTTCTGGAACACTAGAAACTAAACAACAGTCAAATCTAAGTTAGCAATCACTGTTATAATCGAATACCAATCACACAATCGGTCATAATTATGGTCTTAGCTCAATCCATCCAAATACATACACAGGCGCAAATCTTTCGGCATTTAGTAGATATTTCACTTTCTGTAATAATCATCTGCGGGATTTATGCGTGAACTCGAAACACTTAAATTGACGCATGACCGGCTCAACCCTTTAATCTGTCGGGCGTACCTTATTAAGGTTATGACAGTGCGATATGGGCCGATACGATCGGTCACGTGCCAGCCACGTGGTCTGCCGCCCGAACGCCATCTGCGATCGGCCCTCCGAGATAGTCTCGGTGGTAAAAGCAATAAAAACCTGCTTAGCCGTATATTTTAAGTGATAATGGAATAGCCCGTTATTCACGCGGGCCATGTACCGGCACGTATTTAATTCAGTCAAAAAAAATAATTCCCTAACCTTCCACACAGTATCCATCACCGTTGTTAGAGAATCTCATTTCTTGCCAATGTAAAAACCGACCGCTGAGAAAGTGTTATTCCCTTCTTCGCATTTAATTTATTTTACTAGTTGTGATCGGTATATAGAAATTAAAATAATTAGATGACAAAAACCTTGATTTTTTTTGATTTAAAAAAAATTAAAAAACCATTTAAAATATATATTTTTCGAACGCATAAATGGTTTCACACTAATGCAAATCTTCTCCACTGACCTTAGTTTTCTGCTGCCATTTTAAAAAATAACTTTGGAAAAAAATAATCAGAAAGCGTGCGTCACTATGGTAAATAAGATTAAAATCTATGGCAGACATTTCAGAAGAAAACTTATTTATCATAAACACTAATGTTTCATAGATCTAAAATTATTATTTAGAAATATTATATTTATAGGACGTAAATTCAATATTAGTCAAATCAAAACAGGTCTATCTATCTGTCAAAACTGGCCTCATATAATCGCAGTTATTGATAAATTTCAATCGAGATATTTTGATATTGATCTACATATTAATACATATGTATGAAATTTGTGTCCAGCAAATTTACAGTGCTTTGATGCGGTATACCTAATGATTAAGCAAGTTTTTTCCTAAAATAGAAATGTCTACACGTAATACATGTCATATTTATATTTTTATTATTTTTTACCCTAGCTTGCGCTATTAAAATAGGACTAACATGCTGGTCTCCTGGGAAGAGTCTCGAACCCTCGACCTTTAGATCACCCACGCGAGTGTCTTAACGGCTAGACCAACAAGTACGCCGTGTATATTAAATAATGTTTAGAGATGTTAATAAATTTATAAATTAATAATGTTAGATTTTATGAGACGAGCATCTAAAAATAGCCCCGCGCCCCTTTCTTTCATACATCATATTGCACCTACCTATGGATAGGTCTATCCATATCGGTATATTTTCTGTGCCACAGGTATCGCGTGCGTATATGTATATTCGTATATACTAGTGATTGTTAACCGTTATTGTGACTGTGATTATATTCGATGGTATACAGTATGGACTGGTATATCTACTAGAAACTAATCCTCTAACTAACTAATCCTCTACTAAAAGTTAAATCTCAGCTATTGATAATCGGAATTCTTAAATGCGTATATGATCTAATGATGAAAATAAATAAATTGTAGTATGTTATTTCATTTTTGTCGTAATGACTGGCGCGTTCACCCAAGCCACGCATCAGAGTTCAGTTGAAATGTACATAAAGAGTGTTTTTTTTTAGAGGTATAGAAATTTAAAATGAAATAAAACATATACAATACATCGTGCACATGGGCGCCGGGGCTGGCTCGAATAAACCGCAATCTGGAAGTCCAATTTTCGACCACTTTTTGGTGCAGCGGAAGCTAACGCGACAAATGTTGCCTTCCAAGTCATCTATCGTTTCTGGTTTATCGGCGTGGACTAGGGACTTCATATATCCCTACAGAAAATAATCCAAAGGTGTCAAATCACACGATTTTGGAGGCCAATTCACAAGTCCATTACTCTAAATTATTCGCTAATAGAATGTTTCCTTCAATAAATTGATTGTGGCGCGCGCTGTGTTGCATGTTGCGCCGTCTTGTTAAAACCACAACTCTTCCACATTAATGCCATTTAATTGGGTATGGAAAAATCAGTAATCATGGATCTTTAACGCTCTCCATTGACTGTAATGTTCTGGCCGGCATCATTTTTGAAGAAACAACAGCTTCTTCGGTGCGCACTGTACGCGTGGTACGAAAATGATTCTTGGTTATTCGAATTACTTGCTCGGATGGACGATTATGTCGAACGTAAAATGAATATAGCGCATAGTAAGTTTCGCAAAATGAACTACGATATTCGAAATAAATTCGCTGTCAGCTGTAAAATTGGCAATCGCTGGAAAAAGTTTTGCCAATTCAAAAAACAAACCTCTAAAAAAACACCCCTTATATGGTACTGCGAGTATTTTTATAATGTGAATGTATTTATGTAACTTCTTGAAAAAAAATTGAAATCCTGGATTTTTGTAACTTCTTGAAAAATATAACTTATCTATCTATACGCTATTATTCAGGGGCGTGCAGTGCATGCAAATGAAAAAGCTGTGCATAACTAAAAAATCTGAAAAACAAATATAAATTTAAAAATTGGATTAACGAAAACATTATTTTACAATTAGTGTCATCTGTGTATCAGTGGATACTTTAATTGCTTAGTTCTAAAAACTCACCGCAATTCGCCGCTGTACTCATGGTGCTCTTTTTATTCTCATCGTGCTTTTACATTACTCAGTTCTGTCTTTAAGCTAGTGAATTACTTAAGTCATATAAATGGCTATTCACTGAACTGAAAATTTTTCTCAGTTGATCCGTTTTGTATGGAGTCGTTACCTACGCTGTTTATTAACAGAATGACATTAGAAAGGGTTACAACTGCGTGCAAATCATTGAAGGGTCTTCTTCCTCATTTACTAATTCGCGAATTTTACCATCTTACTGTTTTTATCCTGTTGATTGCATGATTGTTCTTTCAATTTGGTACATGGATTGGTTTTTGATTCGAGAAAAACAAAAAGCAATTGGCATAACTATTTCGTACGTCAACCTTTAATAAAAATAATTATTTTCTTTAGTTATTACGTGAAGTATTTTCAACCAATAAATGAATCATGTTCGGTCATAGAAAGTGTTTTTATAAACGTCCATACATTTTTTATATGGATAAGAAAGTATTATTTTACGTTAAAACTTAAAAACAATATTAACAGTACTCTAAAATTATAAATAAATACATGATAGGGTCGTATAAACGACGGATTTATTTTGTCCAAAGACGTTGGTTAAACGAAGGTACATATATTGTATTACATATATCATATATGATTGTATAATATCATTGGTAACAGCATAACCTAAATCTATACCTACTGCACGCCACTGGCTATATTGTGTAATAAATTAATCTATTAATTCACAACGTATTCGACAAAAAAACGGTGACATCGAAAGTATATGTATTAGAAGCGCCCGAGCCGAGAGAGGACAAACAAGATTAAACGTATCGGCCGTACGAGTACAAATGAAATTAACAGCCAATGTGTTTTTCCAACACCTTCGTCCGTTCCCTGGAAAATCTCTCCTTCCATTATCTACCCTGGCAGCCACCAACCAACGTTCAAATAAACTTTGAACGTCGGTTGGTTTGTTGCCAAGATTTTTTTTTTTTAATAAATTAATGCACTTAATAAAATAATGCAAATTATTAAAATGAGGATAAAATGGTTATAGATATTTTGCAATTATTTATTATGATATAATATCAATTAAACGTATCAATATCATTATTTCTAAAGGGATTCGAACCTGGATTTCTTCCAATCCGGGAAATGTGCATTAACCGATTATGCTACAGCACACAGTACATTGATGACAAATTTTCGAACTTACATAGGACTGTGATATTTCAAATAAACATTAAATGTATTAATTAGAAAGATAAACATGTTAAATCAATTTCATCGAAAAATATTGTTGTTGCTACCGGGATTCGAACCTGGATCTCTTTCAATCCGGGATCGGATTACTCAAGGGTATTTGAGATTTCGTAAAAATAAGGAAGACAGTATAAAGTATAACATAAAGGTTCGAAAATTTGTCGTCAATATAATGTGTGTTGTAGCATAATCGGTTAATGCATGTTCCTCGGATTGGAAGAGATCCAGGTTCGAATCCCGGTAGTAACAACAACATTTTTAGATAAAATTGCTTTTATATAAATATCTTTCCAATTAATACATTTAATTTTTATTTAAAATATCACAGACCTGCGTTCTGAATAATTACAACTTCACAACAAGAATGTGTTCTCTTTAATCATATTATAATATATTTTGTGCAAGGATGAAAGTTGAGGGTATTATCGTTTCTGATTATATATTGCTTACTGTATTTACTGATAGTGACGGTACATCGTTATTGTGACTGTGATTGTGTTCGATTGTAACAATGATTGGTAAATGAGATTTAACTGTTGGAGATTTAGTTTCTAGTGTATCGTATATCGTTTCTAGTGTATCGATTGGTCGAATTTTTATTAATAATCAGTTACCAATAATCATTATAACTAAATACAATTAGGTTCACAATAACGGTTTGACAAAATAATGAATAAACACTATTATTATCTCTAATATAAACGTGCTGGTTTTGTTCCAAAATAATTTATTACAAATTTCTGAAACGCTATTTGTACATATTATAACGTAGTACAATATTTATTATTAAATATTAATTCTTCCATTATTCATGCATAATTTCATATTTAGAAAATGAAAAAACCAAACCTAGTGCCAAAACGTTGGGGGTTTGATTCTCGTCAAGAGACACCAGCTAGATATTATACAAATTTTTTTCCAAATCAATATTTATACATATAATTTAATATTAAATATTAGTTTCATATACAATTTAGCGGTAAGGCGTAAACCTAGTGGCCAAGCAGTTGTGTTGGGGGTTCGATCCTCGTCATGGGACACTAGCGGGTTTATTCTACAAATCATATCAAAAGCCATTAGCTTAACATAAAAATATGAATGTGATGGCAGCATGCACACACGAACAAATTCAATTACACATGTATGTTTGTATGTAGGTAAAAAAAATCGGTCGAAATATAAATGAAATTAACGTCATACAAACTGGCCATTGCGTGCAAAATTGCATCAAAATTTGTCAGTCATCGAAGCCATGTTTTTTCCACACAAATTGAAGTTTTTAATTCTCGTTTATCGCAAACTGGATTTTGTTTCAATTATTGATGCTCCGAAAGCGGTGCGGCTATATTACCAATTAGTGATAATTTTATACCAGTCGGGTTCAAGAGCAGTGAGAATCATAATTATGTGGGTATGCGAATATAAATAACACCGACAGCAAAAAGATAATGTCATTTTACCGCCAAACGTATAAACAGGAGAATATTTTTAAATGTATTTAAAATAACAGTTGAACCAAAAGGTTCCCCGTTACTAAATAAGGAATATTAAAAATTAACTTAGATAAGTGGTTCATTCATTGTATCTGTGGAGAAAAAAATATTTTGCTGAAGACATATTAGTAGAAAAGCGTCTTTTACATTGATCAGTGGTTTAGTTTATATAAAAATAAAACATTTATATTATTAAATATATTAATTAGAAAGATAGATATTTATCGAAAAATATTGTTGATCTTTTTCCAAACCGGGGAAAGTGCATTATCCAATTATGCTTCAGCGACGACATTTTGAGCGACAAATTTTTGTACCTAACTTTTTGATATTAATACATTTAATCGTTCCATTATTTGAAAGAGCCATCTACTTTATTTTTACAGAATTTCAAATAGCTTTGAGTAATCTGATAGCAGACGCCAGAATTATCAATTAAATTTTGGACACATTGATACAACTTTATTATTAGGAGAACATATTCTTATTGTGAAGTCGTAATTATTCAGAACATAGGTCTGTAATATTTAAAATATGAAATAAATATAAATTATGCACCTTCCCCTGTTTGGAAAGAGATCCAGGTTCAAATCCCGGTGGCGCAACAACAATATTTTTTGATAAAATTGATTTTATATGTATATCTTTCTAATTAATATATTTAATTAATATTTAAAATATCACAGACCTATGTTCTGAATAATTACAACTTCACAATAAGAATGTGTTCTAATAATTTATATCATTTTTGAATTTCTTGTAAACTCTTTTGCTCATCGACTGTGTAACCAATATCGAAAAAGGGTAGAAATTTACATTATAAATAAAAAAGTGACTGTACAAGACGTACGAGTTTATACATTTAAAGATGTAAAGTTGTAAACGATAAATTAAAGTTTCTCTTCTTCTTCTTTATCTTGTACAGGGTGAATAATCCAAGCCCATGTTGTTTTTGAATAACTAGGAAATAAATACAATTTTTTAATTATTTTTTAATTATTTAGTTTTTATTAACCGATTATTTTGTTTATTACATTATGTATCTTTTAATTTTTGGGTGCTCTTTTAATTTTTCGTAACATTCTCGCATACTTCGCGTGTTAGCAATTTCATTTCATTTCAACTGTAGCATCGGAATTAATATTGACTTATTGGCGTAGACCTTTCCTTTAAGTACCCCCCTCCCCCACAAAAAATACCCGGGAGCTTTCAAATCAGGTGATCGAGGAGGCCAGTCGATATCACCACTTTTTGACATTATACGGTCGGGTTTTCCCGACCTCGCAATTCTCGATTCGAATTCCCGATTCTCGCAAAATTTCATGCGTAGCTCGGGCTGTGTATGATGTGGCACTCTCACGTTAAAATAACATGTGTGGTAGGCCCAGTCGACTTAATTCGGCTATTAAGAAGTTTTCCAACATGTGACTATAGCGATCACCATTAATGGTTATATTACCGTTAATAGTAATAGTAATGGCTTTGCCATTATTATTTACATATAATGTTTTAATGACTTCAACAAGTTGTAGAGGCGTCAAATGCTTCATAATAAATTGTAATCAACTAAATACTCTCTACGACTACCAAATGCGAACTGACAAGTGTCTGCCAAACCCAAAATCTGTATATAGTTACTTACTAATTATTCGCTGAGAAAAATAACACGTCTATCAATTTTTAAAATCTTCAAAGGTTTTTAGATTATTATAAAGTAAAGTTTAATTAGTTCTGTTTCGGCAGTTATTTAGCTTAGAACTTGTGACTTTCCTTCATACTTTTTATTTCCCTTATTAAGTATACAGCACAATCAGCAAACACATATTTATTACAATTGATTACTTCAGTATCATCGCACCAAAGCCATTCCTATACAATATTCATACGTATGGTGTCAATTCGACGCAAGGCTCGTTTTCATATTGATTCCATAAGGCAGCCAGATATAAGCTATGAAAGTCATGCACCCCCACAATTTAAACTAATAGCGAAGGAATACCATTTTAACTCTTACTCAGTGCTTAATATTTGTAGGTTACTTTTATATACAAGGACGTGTTAAAAAAATATATAAAATTATTGAAATTTCTATGAACGCCGGGAAATATAATATTACCTTTGTGAAAAAGTTTACAGGTGAATGACAGGACGCATAGAAAATATATAAAGCGATGTTTGAATAATCTGAGTCTACAATATAAATTGCTTTTACAGGTAAGTCGATCACGTACATTCCGCAAATTTGAGGAATTCCGCAATTTATATTGAAGTACAACTCGTTCATTGTTCTATTAGAATTATTCAGAATACTATGTCATTTAGTTATACCTAATAGTTGTTGAATTACGTACAGAACTAAGGCACTAATTATTAAGTTCTGTTGATAAAGTGTTGTAATAAAATTAGTATAATGAGTTTCATTTATAAGAAAACTAGGCAGTACAAATTAAAAAAAAACTAGTAAGATATAAAGAAAAAATCAATTAAAATATATATATATAAATGTTAGTCGCTACTGAGAGCAAGTAAAATATTTCTTCGATAAATATATTTTTTCTGTATATCTTTATAGTTGATTGATTTAATTTGTATTTATAATGCTATAGAATTATATTCAACTTCAACTATGAAATTGCAACTTTACTACAAAAATGTATTCTTCCTAAAAACTAATTTACTTTATTAATACTTTTGAAATTAGCAAAATTAACTTTGTGGTTAAAATTCAAATTTTTATTTGTTAACTTTGTTTTATTAACCACTCATTGAGTTTAAATACAACTATTGGTTTCGAAAAATAGCATTTTCTTCTTCAGGATGTCAATAATAACTAAAAAAAACACGTAGTATTGTTTCTTTACCAGAATCTATTTTTAAAAAAACAACAATTATTTAAGAAATAAATTTAGTACACAACTCAAATTGTTACTCAATACAAATTTACTCGAATTATTTTTAGGAAATTTTTTTTTAGAACGTGACTCGTATTTAAATTTAGTTGGTTGTTTATAATTTTTTGATTAGCTAATAAATAACTAATGATGCCAAGGTTTCAATTCTTCGTGGAAGAAAATAAAGGAAGAGCTTCAAAAAAATAATATGAATCTAATTCAAGCAACTGTGGAAACATGGAAATATCAAACAAAGTTAGACAACCCCTGTTGATAGGAAAACGGCATATAACTGCGCTGAAAGCGTTAGACAGAACCATGATTAGGAACTGGGACCCATTATTGAATAGAGTTGAGGAATCCCTTTCGAAAAAGGTGTCGTCTATTAAGATGATGCTTCTTAGATGTACCCAAATCTTCAGACACTCGAAATAGATGAAGACCGACTTCCTATAATTTTGCCTATGCGGAAAAGCCCCACGCGAAGACGATATCAATAGGTAAAGGAGGTCGTGAAAGATAATTTACACGGCTTTTCACAGCTTGCTTGCATAAAGAGAGCATACCGGAGAAATGGAAGAATGCGTATTTATAGAAAAGAGATAGAGTAGACCTTAAAAATTATTGACCAATTAGTGTGTTACCATCCTTATCTAAGATATTTTATAAAATCAATTCAAATTATCTGAAATTTGTACTAGATGAGATTCAGCCAGGAAAACAAGCAAAATTCAAGAGGGTCTCAGTACTATGGATCATATATAGGATACTCGAAAAATTATCGAGCGCTGCCTACATAATACTACCTTGTATCGGAAAAGACATTGGATTTTATAAAGAAATTCTCGATTGTAGATTCCCTTAAGAAATGAGGTGCAAACATAATCAGTAATAAAGTATAGTACAGTAGCACCACAGCATCAGTTAATCTCCATAAGCCATCTCGTAGATTCCCTGTCAATAAAGGTATTCGGCAAGCTGATACAATCTCACCTAAATTAGTTGTGGCTACTCTCGAAAATCATTTAGGCATTTGCATAAATGGTAATTATTTAAGTCATCTACATCTTGCAGATGATATTGTGATTTTCTCAAATGATATAGATGAATATTAAACTATTAGAAATTAGTAGTCGAGTAGGATTGACATAAGAATTAAAGTTACGATCAAAAGGTACATTGACTGGATGTTAATAGAACGCAGCTAGGATTATATGGAGGTCTATCGCCTTTACAACTGATAACACCGCCGACGGTTCCTGAACGCACCCGGCAAACACCTGGGTGCAAACCATAAGCTGTCACCAGCCACATGATCTCGCCGGTATCACCAGGATATTGACACCAATAGTATGCGTAGGAAACCGCCAAGCAAGCTAGTCTTTTAGCTTCACTTTTCTCTCAGCTGGCTTCCCGATCAGTTCTCCAGCAGACGCTTCACGTTTTCACTGCATATATTCAATTTGAGCTTGTGTATCATTCAACAATAAATGTATATCAACTAAGTAGTATTTATTGTCCAACCCGCTCCAGCCACATTCACGCACACATCCACACTCACACATATATACTCCGCGATATAATTCTAAAACGAACACGGAGGAATGCTGGGAAAAACTGATCTTCAGGTTCCACACATACAATATTCTGATCAACACTCTTTAACAAAAATCATTCACGCAACCTGTTACACCTATAATTAATTTCTCTGTAATTACAAATTTACAAAGCGGGATTTAAAAAAATTCTGGATTGGAGTGCATTTGGACGATTATATGATTTTCAAAAGTTATCTTTCACTGTGTCTATAACGCAAAGTATTCCATCAACGCATATTTTCAATGCTCACATATGGCTATGAAACATAGACTCTCTTCTAAATAGGTATGGCAAAATATAATATATTGGGCATCATATGAAGAGACATTAAAAAAATAGTATGGAAAGTAGACTAGATTAGTTGATATGATTGAATAGGTCAAGAAAATTAAATGCCAATAAACAAGCTTGGATAAAGGAAAATCAATCCGCTTGGATAATGGAAAATCATCGGACAAATGCAGTTATAACAGCGGGAGACACTAGAGGTAGCCTTCATTCAGCAGAGGATAGAATTATGATGATGGTGATATAATAAAATAATTTTTCAGTTACATAATTTGCGACCATAATTAAAATTATCTCAAAACCATTCTATTGATGTATCTGCCAAAGAGATTTTAATAATATGACTAGAATTTTATTTCAAGTTAAAAGATTAATTATTATAGTGTAATAATTATGCTAGTTTTGGAAAAATAGCTATAAAATTAGAATTTTAATACACATGTTTGTTGTTCATACATTCAAAAATACACAGATTTTACGACCAATGTAATGTTTACACATGAATACGTCAAATAAGAAAATATATCACCGTTTGTCAAATTTTTACATTTAAATTGCTGCGGCGACCAGATTGGTTCCAATATTTATTATCAAATCTAAGTACATCAATGTTGTATAATAGTAATCATAACATGATTTTTAGAATGTCACAGATGGATGTCGGTATTTATTCTTGTTCGTATTACGCTTAAGGGATAATTTTATTACGAATATTCATGAAATTCTTTGAATTTGTCCGAGTCGATTGAATACCACGAGTGACCAAGAACACAGTGTTGCTGAATGTATATATTTTTTACTATTATTTAACCTTTAAAACATACAGTGAATTGAGGCCTGCGATCCATAACGAGAGTTCAGTATCGACATCTAAGTATCTCATCAAAATTAGAAAACGCCAGGAGTAGAAATTCGATTTGCAAGAAAATATATAGTTATGCATAATTTGTTGAAAAAATATGAATTGTAGAAATCAAGAAAACAATACAACACAGAAAAGAAGCTTTCAGAATAGTTTGGGCCCATGGAACAAATTATGACAATATTGACAAGGCATTATATAACAATAAACCTACAAGGAAATAAACATACTAAATTTGATAGAACAATAAGTGTTTAAAGAATTTGCACCCTTGTGAAAGAAGAGAAATGTCTGAATCAGTCCATTTCTGACATAGTTAATAATAAACATACTAGGAATGAAAGCAAAGCCAATCGTACCATAGTTAAGAGGATATAACAAAAATCACTAAGATCGTTTAGGTGGTATAGTCATGCATATGAGAACGAGTGAGATGAAATAGTAAGAAAGATATACAACGTGAAAATTGATGACATCGTGAAAAAAGTGAGATTCAAAAATCTTTCACTAGACCAACGAAAAATACAATAGATAAAGTTATTGAAAGCTTTGCACAAAGATTGATGTTCAACAGAAATATGGAAGCTTCTGTAGCCACCCAGTCGGAATCTGAAGATATAGAAGAAGTGATTTTGGAAGAACAATCTAATCACTATACGCAGTTCCAGTCATTAATACTAAAGTTGGAGAACAAAATTCAGTCGATTTTGACGTCTTACATACCGTCCAACTCAACTCAATAAGCTAATTTAAAATTACAAAATCACAGCTTAATTCAAAAAAATTAAATCCGAAATGAATTGAATGGCATGCGAGGAAAAATTTTAGAGTCTGTATAATCATTTTAGATTTTGATCCCACCAATGAGCGTGAAGTCCGAGCGTTCTCAATTGTGGACAATTTTTGTTCAAACATATTTTATGCAATAAAACAACAATTTAATTCAATAAGTATTTATATTTATTTAAGTATATAATGGAATTTCAAAATTTTTATTTTCTGTACTAATTAAATTTTTTACGAACATTATTTTCTTTATTATTTAAACATTTTTTAAAATAATAAATAATAATGAAATTATTATCTTAAATAAACTGTTTTTTATTATTAGTATTGACTAAAAAATAATATTAAAATTTTGAATTTTTATTTTTATTTTGTCTAAATTTATAATCTCTAGACCCACAAATATTCTCGACTACCCTTGCCGGAAAAATTCTTCGCATCATATAGATATTATAAAAATACATTTTTTTCCATTCCGTGAAAATGTACACCAACATGTCATTTATCGCGAAAAAATTTTTTAAAAGATTTTATTAAGTACTTTAATATCATATTTATTAAATTGATTTTTATTGCACAAAGTACACAAAATTTCATACAACTGACAGAATCTCAAAATACGAAGATGACGTATTTATTATTCATCCATATGAAAATAAAAGGTTAGTGTGTGTATGTGTGATCTTGTCGGCAGTTGTCGTCCTGCCAGGTGCATAGATTTTATAATTGATCTTAGAAGATATTGTGACAGATGTCGACAAACTAGTTTACTTTTTACAATATTCCTCGGGGAATTACTTAAATGCTTGATGTTTGTAAGCTTGCCTATTTTATCGGTTGTTACATGCTATCGCCGTATAGAGTTATCAGAGTCCTTTTATATAAGACAGACTTTTTATCCCATAAATAATGTAGTTAATAATTGCTTTTAATTACAAGCCTTCCTTTGATCTTACCTTTCTCGCAACATTTGTTGTAGCGACAATATGTTAATAAATAATAATTGAAATAAAGGGCCTACATATAAAGGAGTTTGTTCACCTTTTGTGTAATTTTTTTTTAATTGATTAATTATTTTATTTTGCAGTGTTTTTTTCTATTATTCTAGATATACTGAGAAATGTGAAAGCTAAGCGGCTGCAGTAGGCGGGATATGTTGCGAAGATAGATGAGTCCCGTAATACACAAACCAACATGATTAAGACTGAATGGGACACCAATATGGAGGTGGGCGGATAATGTTAAGACAGACCTGCAAGAGATAGGAGAGTACCCGGAAGACCGAATCATAACGGCAATGCCAAAGGATGGATAGCGCTTTGTAGTGATTGTGGTCGTGGAGGTCCAAGTCTCATGTGGTTGCTAAAGATGAAGTCTTCTTCAGGCCTACCGAATTTGTGACTGACCTCTGCTGCTACTGTCTAACTATGGGTGTCAACATTTTGTATAATTCATTTTTTGTCAGGTATTACATTTGTTCAATCTTTATGACAGATCTAAGGTTTGCGATCACGATTTGTACGTAGCTTTATGGTGCATTTCACTAGTACTTACCAGTTCTTCCTCTCCGCCAATACCTTAGAGTACGATCTTTTCTGTGTGTTTATCTATGACTTTTTGTATTGTCGTGTAATCCAATTTTTCGCTTGTTTGTGTTGATCTAAGTGCGTATTGCTATTTGTGTGTGGTGTGGGTATGATTATCGTGCGAAAGAGCGAAATCGAAAGACCTGTGGCTACAGCGGAAAGAAATTTACATAAAGAAGCACCACTGGTAGTATTTCAAGTAGGTCGTGCTCTTCCTGGTATCTGGTTGGTCCTTAAACCATGTTTCTTTCCAGTCCTGTTCCAAATTCCTTCCAATAGTCCTTTCACCCCAATTTCCTATCCCTATCTTGGGTCATTCTGGTCCTTCAGCTGGAGAATGCACAACTTTATTTGTGCAGTACATTTAATTGGTGGGTACATTATATACCTCTAAAGTACATATTATACGAGTATGTCAACATGGGACCGGTGAAAGGAATTATTAGAATTAAATTTAGTCCAAGACTTAAATATGGACTTTGACACTTTGACCTCCTGCAAATGCTTTTCACTTATATTTAAATATATATTTTTATAATTTACACGCGTAAAAATAATTATCGTAACATCTAAAATACACGAGATAAATTATTTATATTGTATTGATATTGTTTATATTAGAGGATGTATACACCATCATCATCATCCACGTCGGTCCCTCATGAGCGATGCTCGTGATCTCCATGAACTTTTTTCTCCACCTTTCTCGGCATCCTGCAGATCTTAGGGGTATCACTAGTAAAATTCTTGTTGTCTTTTCTACTTGGCCGGTCCTACATGTAGGGAATCTTCTTCTTTCTCTTCGTCCTTCGACATGGCCCACCACAACAAGCTTCTCTATGATATCTTCCCTATATACATACATTAGATTAAGAATGTATATATTTAATTTTAACATGTGTCGTGTATTACGTAGGTACTCTAAGTTTTTTAATACAGTTATTCACCTTTGTATCTAAGAGTTTTCTTTAGAAATTTTCTTATTGGAAATATTTTAGAGTATTTTAAAAAGCTGGAAGTAATTTAAAGTGAATCACGATTTCCTGTTTAATATCTCGAGAGAAGAATAATTATTTCCGTTAAAATTAAAAAGTGAAGCCAAAATGATTAATTTATAAGATATTTATATTTTTTAACAAAATACATTTAGTATACGTCAACATTTTGTACATGAAAATGTTTGTAATCTTGAAATTGAGATAAACATGCGAGGTTGCATTATTGTTCAAATTCGGTTATGATATAACAAACACAAGTTGAAAAATAATTATTTCTAATTGAGTGTTCTAATAAAATATGCAGGAATCACGCGCACAAGCGCCACCCTTCTATCACAATAATTTTACTCCATAAATTCACCCTTCTGATTGCTTTGCCGGTTTTAAGGCTAAACAAAAAATGAAAAAGGCTGTGCGCTAGCTGGCTCAAGATTTTACAGTAAATGGACACATTAAGATTTTTATGAAAAAATGTAAGTCCCGGATTCAAAGCCTCCACGAAATATTTATAATGGAAATGTGCAAGGAAAAAGTGCGTTTAAAAATGTGTTTTAGAATGTGGAAATATTTCAAGATTTTAAATAAATAAAACTTATTTTTGAAAAGTGTTTATGCATTAACTACTAATTAAGCTTGAATAAATATACAATTTGTCTTTGTTTCTTATTAATAACAACGCTTTCATTTTTTTTTTAACGTTGTATGTTTAGTTGAAATTGGCACATGTCCCCCTTCTATTCTCCAGTTCACAAACGTCAGGCAGAAGGCGTGGATTTCACTCGAATTAAATCCTTTTTTGACGGAGGTGCCGCCACAGCCGAGAGCTTTTGTTTCGAAAGTCCAAACAAAATAAACGGAAGGGATTTAAAATGGGAATTGTGAAATATTTTGTCGGTGGTAAATTTTATATTTTAGTATATGGAACGTCGGGCTTGAAATCCTTAGAAGAAAGTAAAGTTTAAAAGGAGTTTCATAAATATTTTAAATTATAAATGTGTATTTGTAAGACGAATGAAGATTGTATCGCACTTTAATGATTTTTTTTCAAAGTTATTAGATACATATTAAATATTTGCATATAATAAAATAAAGTTACATAACTTAATTTTATTTTAACATTTCATTTCGAAATCGATCATACATTTAAAAAAAATTACTTTCTCACATTATGGACACTATTATGAACATCGTATTAGTTATGTTAAATTATATTTATCTGATAAAAATTGAATAAGGATTAGGATCTTATTAAATATTTTTGATTGTTGTTTACTAGCCAGCGTCAGTTATTATGGTGAGTGCGAATGAAACATTTCACGCACGCCTAGAAAATTTTGCAATAATGGTCGGCATGGTTGTCCTGCTCTGCCTACAAAATACAATAGATAATGAATGATAGCTCACTCCATGGTAACTCTGCACAGTCCATTAAACTAGTTTCGAGAAAGAAGTTTCATCCATGTATCTTAAAATATTTAATTTTACTGAAAATAATAAATAAGTATTTTTAAAGATTTTATAAAAAAATGCAATAAGCAAATTTGGTAAATAAAATTTGTTGGTCATTCAATCATGCTATACATTGTAACGTTGTACTCGTAAATACGATCATCACATACGTCACAGCATATTATATATAAAAATGATTATTATATATGTATACATTTAATCCAAATTGAAAGTATCCATAAGAAAGATACGCAGAAAAAAAATATTTATCGAAAAAATATTTTGGTTCCTACCGGGATTCGAACTAAAATTTTTACTTATCCGGGAAAATACGTTACCATTTTTTCTGTATATCTTTCTAATTGATACATTTAATTTGTATTAAAATACCACAGAATTATGTTCTAAAATAATTGCAACATCGGAATAATAATGTGTTCTCGTTAAAAAAAAAAAATATGATTAGCATGATTGAATAAGCTTGTTATGTATACATAGCAGGTACATAGGTAGGTAGAGAGAATAGAGCGCCACATACTTCTGTCCTGCCATGTAATTCTCGTCTCATCCATATTCATACATCTTCTCATACAAGTTTGCCGATAGTTGAAGTTTCTAACAGGACCATCCTCTAGTTTACCTATACCTATCAGGTTTACCTGGTCGTGCTAAGTCTTCCGCGGATGTTCTTTATTTCTGGTGCCATCAACACTTGGGTCACATATCTTCCTTACCATTCTCTACTCATTTATCCGTTCCATATAACCAAACCATCTAAGTGATCCTTTCTTAAAATTACTCATTAAAATAACATCAGCCTTACATTCTTTCCTTACCTCTTCATTATTTACTCTGTCATAAATAGATCTGCCACATATACGCCTAAGTGATCCCATTTCCACTGCATTCAGTCTACTTTTGTTTCTCTTTCGCCAGCCCCGGGTCTCACTTCCATACATCAGTGTCAGTACTAAAAATCCATTGTATACCGCTAGTCTTGCTTCGGTTGACAAGTTCCCGTTAGATATAATTCCATTCAACGCGCCATTCGCTTTATTTCCTGCAGTCATCCTCATTTCGATATATTTCTCAGCCTTCCCGTTTCTATCAAACATACTTCCCAAATATACAAATTCATCTACTTGTTTCGAACATTAATTACTTACAAGATGAAGAAAGATTCACAAAAATAAATGAAGGAGTGAAAAAACAAGTTTGTGTCCTCCTCACCTGATGATAAGTTAACCACTGCAATATTGCAGTATTGAGTTCACTCAGTGGGTTGATATTGTACTTTCCAAGTAAGTTCAAAGCCTTCAGCGCTGCCTTATTCCCTCCATCTCCCAAACCCCCCCGGAGAAACTTGCGGCGGACTATGCATAATGAACTCGGGCTCAACTCCTTGACTGGACTTAATTATTTATCATCAGCATATCAAGGAGCATCAATAATGTACAGGTAGCCAAACTTAGAGTGCGTCGGCAACCATTGATTGACGATATTTTTATTATTATTACAATTTACTTACTTAGGTACTTATTTATCATCACGCCGATCTACCATGGGGGTAGGTAGAGGATAGAGCACAACACACTTCTGTCCTGACACACAATTCTCGCTTCATCCACATTCATATTTTTTCTCATACAAGCTCGCCGTTTATTATGCCTTCTAATAGGACCATCTTCCAGTATCTGATCATGCCAAGTTTTCCGCGAACGTCTTCTGTTTTTGGTGCCATCAACACTTGCGTCATATATCTTTCAGGAAAATTATTGAGTAAAATTGAAAAGCTCAAGAGATATTGCGGCAAGCAATGAAAAAAATAGATACCTAAATTTTACACTAGACCCAGATCGGCAGAAGAAGATTAAAAAAATGAAAAAGTACTAAGTGCACAATAATATAATCAGAATTAACTCAGCACGCTAGTTTAAACGTGGGTAAAAGGCTATAGGTTGGGTTCTAATAAGTTCCGATATTTTTTTATTACTATTAACGACTTTTTAGCACCACACATTACGATAACTATCGTTTATTTATTATATTATTAAAATATAAGATTTAAAAAAAAAACTAAACTAACTAAAACGGATCTCGACGGATAATGAGAAATTTGGTATTGTTTATGTGCGGTTTCGCACCTCTGCCGACTGTCTTGACGCCAAGTGCGCACTTACCGCCGGGAGGAAGGTACACAGATGACGCGGCTCGTGAAGGGATGCTGGAGCGGAATTCACTCTTCACATAGACACGCCGTTACGCCGTGTTTCCCTATGCACGACCCTGCCGCTCAGCTCTGCACACTTGCAAGATTCCGATGCGGATGCTCTACGGCTCTACGGCTAGGGGCTCAAAGCTATGGGCTAATGGGTGGAAATGTCTAGACAATATTTGCTGTTTTATTAATTATTCAGAAAATCATTTATCGTTATGCTGTTGTTTTAGTATTCGAGAATTAATTAAAGTGTTGCTCGGGGTATCAGGGAGTCATTCTTACTTACATAAATTAAAGTAAATGCTACTAAAAACTAAAATGCCAAAATAATACATATTTAAGTGGAACATTTTGTTCCCATTTGTTATCGTTATTTTAAATTTGGACATTTAGTTATAAAATTAAAATTAATAATTATTAATATAATTAAAAACACAATCGCGATAAACACGTTACAATATTGAAAATATTTTCTTTATTTAAAACAAGAATAAATAATACGTGAAAGAACAATAAGTGAACAAAAATTCATATTTTTAATGAAACAATTTTTTTTTGTGAAGTTGTAATTTCAGAACACAGTTCTATAGGATAGGAAAAGTTTAAGATTCGAATCCTGATAGCAACCAAATACTTTTTCGATAGGTAGATTTTATCCTGTATATCTTTTTATTTGATTAATTTAATTTACATTGAAATTTATATATTTTGTATATATGTACATACGTAAACTGTCAGCGGATTAAACATACTACGCTATGAAAAATAAGATGAACTTGGTGGTCGTCCAGGACGGGATATCTTGTTCTCTAGGCGATACAGAATAGGTACCTACTTATCTTTTAATGAATATTTTTGTACAATAGTATTTAATTTTATTAAGACTAAAACTATAATGATACATTTTTTTTATCACTCTGTTGCGTAATTCTGTTCGAAGGTGTTTAGATTTTCATTATTTTTTTTACTACTTTATATTCGTTAAAAACAGAGGTCAGAAAATATAAAAATTAAGCGCCAGTAAAATATATTTGAAGAGTTTAGCATAATATTTTAATAACCTTTTTTTTTTAATCCAATATAACTAGATTAGTAAATTCTACAAATACAATATTTAAAACACTATATGTACTTTAAATTGTGAGTGATATATTATATTGATTAAAGATGACTACATGTAAATGGTAATAAAATACATTACATTTGGTGTCACTGATAAACTTGTAACCTTATTTTGTAACAAAAAAGTTTCGTTCAAACATGAAATAACATATCTTTTCCGGAGCTGTTTATGTCTTCGTTAGTCGAATATATTGATTCTGTGTTATCCGAAATGTAACTCATCGGAAAATTTTCGGTCCATTAGTCAATGTCGGGTCGTGATATAATACGGGAACTGTTTCCTTTTCCATACACGTACGAGTATTTTATTTCCCGAATTTTCACGAAAAAATTTATTTCCTACAAAGGGTAACTTTATTTATATAAAATATACTAAATTTTCTTGAATGTAAAATAATGGGATATTTATAAGTTAATTAAACAATAATATTTTTTCGATGCGAATGGAATCATATTATCTTAATTACAAAAAAATTATTAAAAGAGAGATTTCTTCGGTTGTGATAAATCATTAAAGCCTTAATTATTTTTAATTGATATTTGATTTATATTTTATTTTATTTCATTTCATATCTATCATCCAACACTGGAAATATAAAATACACATTGAAAAATTTATATTTCCAGTGTTGGACTGAAAAAATACTATTCACATATTAGTGTACAAACTAGTCAGTCGTTAGGTCTTGCGGGTAGCTTCAAGTGTTTTGCCATATAAAATAACACCACACCTCCCTCCCAAATATACATTTTTACAAATATACAAAAAAACAAACAAAAAAAAATACAAATATACAAAATGTAAATTATTATTAAGCATTATATAACCATTATTTTTAATATTTTTTTGTCGTACGACCTATTAAGGCTTGGTTCATTATGTTTTATGCTAATAATATAGCAATAATTACAATTTAAAAATAGTCACTTTGTCATAATTTTGATAAAGATAAGTATGTTTAAATTTGAATTGTAAACATTAATTTTCATTTATGGGTTACCTGCTTTGAAAGTAGATTTATTTACTAATTTTCGAATTGTTTCTGCTCTCATGTCAAATGGGATTTAGCTTCTTGTTGTATATACGTGATGTAGCTCATGCTATCCACTTGTTACCGATTTTTCTAATAGTATGAATAGTAAAAATTATATTTATACATTTTATTTTGTGTACATTTTTTTCGTGCTAATAGAGAAACTGACTAAACAAAATTCTTCTGATTTATAATTTACAATCATCTCCTTATAATCGCGAAATAATAATATTTTCTACAGTGGCGTGCAGTAGGCTTAAACTTAACCTCCTTCCGAATATCCCATTTCTTCCAGCATCTATGCTTTTACTCAACAGTAATGTACAGCTTTTTTTATTGTATGCAGTGCATGCCACTGCTATTCTGAAATGTTTTATTTCTTTAAAAAAGCTTATATAAATGGTTAACTATTTGTTGTAAGTTTATTGCAATATTTTTTGGAATGTCTGTTTATTTATGTGGAAATTAGAAATAATCCTATTTAATTTGTGAAGTTGTATTTGATTTATCTGTAGATATAAACAAACAGCTCTATATGCAGTAACGTACAACATACAGAAACGGACACCATCCTTTCACAGTCCACGTGCTTGAGTAATCCGATCATGTACCGATTCAAAGGACTCCTTCGTAATGCGAAAACACTCTAAACAAATAATCCGCCGTATGAACGTTTGAGAGACGTGAGACTAAAAAATAATAACTCCCTCCACCGACAATGGTCGTCCCGCCCGAAATCCGAAAGCAATTTTAATCTAATATCGTGTATCGGCGCCCGTTACAAAAGGGGCGCGCGGCAGTCGCGTGGCGCGCGGCCGACCGCGGGCCGTCCTGCCCTATGCGCGGCGATTATCGAAATTATACAACGCATATGGGCGCTTGTGGAAGAACATGTTAGTGTGATCCTTGTAATTCAAGTCATACGTGTGTTTAAAACGCACAAAGAATGTAATTTTATTTTAGATATAAAATTCATTAATTCGCAAGTATATTTTTGATTTTACAGCATGTTTTCTTAAAAATATTAAATTAATAAAGTAGTAATATAATAATTTTAATGAACATTTAGTACTTATTGTTTCTAATATATAGACTAATAATTGATTTATTATGAATTTATTGGAAGTAAGTAAATATAATATAATTGTACTAATCTCACTTACATCTGTTTGAACAATATTATTCAAATAATTAATTAATACATCATCAAAGCCGTTTCCCCCAAGAGTTGGCGGAGAGGATAGAACGCCAGATTTACCTATCTTGGCACACCTCTCTCGCTTCGTCCAGTTTAATATATCTTCTCATGTAAGATTATTCGATTATTGAAGCATTGAACAGGTTGAGGGTTCCCCAATAGTTGGTTTATTTGATCGCGCTGGATTATTCGCGGACGCCCTTTGTTCCTGTTGCTTTCAACACTTACCTGACATAAATACATTTAAGCTATTAAAGCTTCATGTTCAAAATAGTCAGTGTATAACGAATTATTGATTTATTTATAATTACATCTGTATAGATGTCTGTTTGTCATTTTATAGCATTCCATTTGTGTTTTATTTCGTTTGAAATTAACTTCACTAATAATTATATTTTTATTTATGTGTTATAATATTGGAAAATATAATGAGTTACACTTGTAAAATATCAACGTAGTGAGCGCAGCGTAATAAAGTATCTATGTAATGAATACAATTATCTATATATGTATTTCAAGGGATCAAAATAAAAAAATTCGTACAAAATATTAATGTCATAATTCAGCAATTTGTTTATTTATTATTATTATTTTAGTAAAAACACTTTTTCGTCATTTGTCATGTCTGTATTATTTAATACATCTACCCGTATTGTATACGTTATACAAAACTGAATGTCTATTCTCTTTTTCTAACATTCTACATCCTTTGATCGACATAAGCCTGATTTTGCATGGTTTCTTTTTAGGATTCTTCTTAAAATACTGATATCCTCCCCCCTGACCGCGCCACCCACAAATATGAATATGTAAAACTTTGAACACTATCAAATTTTGTTAAATGATGAGGAAAATATAGTCACTCAACCCCATCCTTACAGCTTTACCTTGCTTGGACCAAATTTTTTATATATCGTTATTGTTTAGAGTCTGCTCAAAACAGTGCCTTTCCTCCTTCCCCTAAAACCTTATTTGAAATTATTACTTTATTTTTATTCCTGGACAACGCCGGGTAGACAGTTTCCTATAAAACTGTCACACTTGATATCAGCTTATTAAAATAAGTACTTAAGATAAGCGATCCTAGTAGTCTAGTGGGAAAGTCGGTGGCTTCTCACAGCTGGGGTACTAGGCTCGATTCCCGATGAGGTCACAATTCTATGTGATTTTCTCAAACCTAGGTATTGTGTGATGTTTCGCTACAGGAATTAGACCTGGTGTCCTATTGCAGTGTTAAAATTAAATAAAAATATCACGTTACAAGTTCTAGTATGAACCATTACATTCGAAGATTAAGAATGTGTGAAGATTCAATGGACAACAAAATAAAGTTTTAAATAATATGTGTTTAACTAATAGTACATACCTCGGCAGGAGCTGGATCGCACCCTCAGTCGGTTGGTGGGTCATTCAATTTGTAATGCGAAACTGGTTATTTCGTACCGGAGGGGTGTTCAGTACACTGAAAGATGAGGCGCGTGCTGCTGCCAATCATATTAGCAATTGCCTCCGGTTTTATCTATCATATGACATAACTCATTACAGCGCAAGGATGGATTTGCGACGCGGGACCCCTCGTTCTAACGGGGTTCAATGCTAATTTTTGACGGAAATATGATCCCTTCGGTGACAGATGGCAGTACCAGAAATATGATTTTGATTTTAAATAGTCGAAATAAAATATTTTATATTAACATTACTTTCGTATTATCTAATAATCATACTACCATTTCTGGAATTATAGTATAATTTTCACTACAACTTAATCTCAGAGCTTCAGAAATTAAGAATAGGCACTGGCACTTTTGAAATATGGTGTTGGAGGCACATATTTATGATATTGTAAACAGTACCAATCCATCTAAGATGAATTAGGTGTTAAAGATAAATTATCTTTTTACAATTTGACAGAGATAAATGATCTATTATCTTTTATTTACAGAAATGTAATTGAGGAAAAGATTGAGAAAAGAAGAGTCTAGATAAAAATACATCCACCAAACAATGAATAAGGGGAATGCGGACATCTACAGATAATTTTTGGATGGTGTCTAGGTCAGAGATGCGTGGCAAACTTTGCACTGACAAGAACACAGTTCTTAAATAAGAAAGAAGAAGAAGATCTAATATCTGTCATCGCCACATCTTTCAATATTAATCACATTATATTCCGCTAAGGCAGGAGTCGGGAAGAGTAAAATATTAAGAAAACAGAATCTCAATATTTTCAGAGTCGCAAAATTAATTTCTACTGTAACTATATAAATTTTAATGGCGAAAAGAAGAGATGCAATCAAGATTTTTATTTAAAACTCAAATTCATAATACAGTCGTAGGCTACTCGTAAGAATATAATATTGTATATGCTAGAAGCCAAAGATAGCAAGAATGGTAAATGTAAGTTTTTTTATTGTGTTATATGTTTCAGGCCAACTATTTTCCATGTATCAAATATGATTGTATATGAAAATATGAACTGGAGGTAAAGAGTTGTAAATATCTAAGAATAGAGTCGCAGTTTGCCGATCCCTGCGCTAGAGTGATGACAATTTGGAACCAAAATGATGGACCAATCAAATAGTGCTGTCTGTTCCTATTCAAATCTCTTCAATATATGCAGTCCATGACAAAGTTGAATAACGGCTATAATCCTCAGTAATAATGAATCGATTGTGAAGTAGAATACTCTTATTAGTTATATTATTTTAAGCCTTTTGACTTATTTTTTCTCCTTGAATTCTGATTATGCATTTATTTAAGATAAATATATAACATTCTTGAACCATTCTGTCATCATTTAACCATTCTTACATTTATTCACCTTATATATGGCCAAAAATTATTCTTAATCCACATTGCATATATGATTGCTACTCACACATCTCAGTCATAATATTCATTATAAGATTGAAAGAAAAAATAATCTAAAATACTTAGATGTTGTCAAATAATTTAGTTAATAACAAAAAAAAATAAAGCAAAATGAAAAATGGAAGTAAACTTTCTCATGGTATTTGTAGTAAGCTAATGTAATTTTTTTGAACATATCTTCTTTTACCGTAGCTTTGGTTGAACTATAAACTGAAAATGGTTCACCCGTTGTACAGTTCGTGGTGCGTTTTAGAAAAAGTCTCATATTCCTTGTTTCATGAGTTCCGATGAAAATGGTCTAAATAATTGACAATATAAATCTCTAAATGAAACACGTTATTTGTACATCAAGTGTCTTTAAATTTTATTTTGTATAATATTAATCATTTTGAATTAAAACATTTAAATATTTACATTAAAATTATTAACAAAGTTTGTATAAAACTATTTCTGATTTTATCACAATAAATGATATATCCTTAGGGACTGCAGTTCACTTATCAAAATAATTGATACCTCGCAAATCAGTTTAAGGTGACCATTTATTGCAAAAAATAAACAGATGAAGTAACATTGCATTCATGTATAAAAACAAAATATAACAAAAACTAGTGACTTTGAGTGAGTAAGATTTGTTGGTGGCTGAATGGTAACAATTTCATAATTCTAACTAAATTCATAAGAGCATACAAATTTGTTCTAATTTTAAACTATTGTGCACTAAAAGGTTTAATCGTCGGTTGAGTAACTATTATCATTATTCGTATACGTCTCTTGGTGCATAAAACATTTATTTAACTGTCGGACAAATCTGTCTGAAAATATATGATAGATAGATATTATATTTAATGGTGGTCTTTGCTTACGGTAAAATGTAAAATGTTTCGTTGATTAATCATTCGAAGATATATTTTTGTACAATTAGTTGTTCATTTAATTATTTAGTATTTTATTTACATCTCAAATTTCAAGACCTATGTACAAAACAACAGAAACCTATGAATATCTAGCTTTGTAATGACAAGTGAGGTAACCTAATGGATTTCTTACTTAAGACTTAATCGTATTCCAAAAAAATGGAAAAGATATGTATAAATGGTTTTAAAGATATGTTTTAATTTGGAAAACACCTGATAGTGATATATGAATAATTAGAAGTTTTATTTTATATCTAGGTTCGTTTATGATTATATTTATAAATATTTACAAATTGAACGAAATTTACAAATAACTTTCCTACTGAAATGATTGGGAGGATAAAAATGAGTTGAGTTTTTCGCGATTGAAAATACTATTTTAAATATCTTATTTATATCGACTATAGATCACTGGTTGCTTTAACACTATTCACAATAATTCATTATCACGAGGAAGTTTGTATAAAAATGTCAAATTCTTGAGGTTTAATCACAACATTGAAATAATGTATAGTGATCACTCTGTCTTTCATCTCAGTGTGGGATGCTGTGTCCAGTTTGAATTGGATTGAGATCACTGTCACAGGGCCACGAAAGAGAGATTACACTGGTGTTACTTGGTGGATCCAACTAGCGGATTGCCAGGATAGCCCTGAGACGAACAGGTCGGCAGAGCGAAGGGATTCATCGTGGAGAAGGGTGATGAAACAATGCTTCCCATTCCTGTGGACAATCAAAAGGTTTTTGTTAATAATTGAAAGTGTGAATAATAGTTCATTTATCTTACAAATTTATTACAAGAAGAACATATGTATTAAATAAGTAGAATAACACTGCACTAACAATATTGTTTATAACATATGAAAGATATCACTACCTGTTTTTTATATATTAATAAATCATATTTCAATAATCTCAGAATGAATTAATTGAAGTGTGTCTTTTCGAAAACTTGCATGTCATAAATATGAATTCTGAGGTAGGACATATTAATTTAATAATTTAATATGATAGCCGCAAAATACGCTTAGTTTTAAAAATTTAAAAAAAAATATTATTTTCAATCATTTAAATTATTAAAAATGGAAAGACTCTTCAAAATGAACTTAAAAAATATGGCCATGCTTAAGAACAAATAGAAGCAAAGATATTTATTGTACGTTTGAAAGCAACAATTAAAAAGCACAGAGCTCTTTGCCGTTGACATTTATTTTTCAGACTGTAGGGAGTTTTATAATGAAAATAACTCAACATTTTAAATAATATATACTCGTAATTATTTTGCGTACACATCGGAAATTAAGATACGTTATGACAATCACCTTAGTATTTTTTTAAACAATAAATGTTAGTCATAAATTTACATTTATTTAAAATTTTAAAGAATTGAATAGTTTTAAAAACTTACTAAAAACTTTGATTTATAAGATAAAAATATGTTATAAATAAAGCAACTAACATTGAACAGCAAGATGCTGGCAGTTGGCCAGGGTTCTGTAAGGCGGAGTTCCGTGGCGCACTGGTAGAAAGGCGCTCCTGTCCTTACCCTTGTAACTGCCGCCCTGCGAGTGGCCGCCAGAGTTGTGGTGACCCTGACTGTAATATGAATCGCCGTACGCAACTGGGGGTGCAAAAAAAACAAAAAGCGTAAGGAAAAATAAAAATTTAAAATTTACAAAAAAAAAAAACAAAAATAAAAGTACATTTTTAAGGATTTTTTTGCAAAATGTGACGATAATATTAGAATTATGTTTGATATTTTTCAATAAGTCCAATAAAAAAGGAAATATTTAGGATATCATAGATTTAAATATATATGTGCTATATGATTGCGGTTCAGAAATATTAACATTAATTTATAGTACATTAATGTAGCAAATTTTATATGAAAAGTTTAACAAAAAAAAAAAAACAAACAGGATTGTAAAGAAAATACGAAAGATTAAAAGGTTATTGTTTAAAATATTAAAATAATAATTGTATAGGGTAGGTAAATAAAATGGATTAATACATAAAAAAATGAAATCAGGGATGCTTGGGAGATAAATTAGATAATAATTAAAGTTTAGAAAGCAAAAACTATAAATAAGAGGTATCACTCACTTGAGGAAGAATTGAATATTCCGGGGGCGGAGGAGACCTGGCAAAGCTGAGATGGTGGGGCGTAGCCGTTAAGTGGGGCCGAGTGTGGGGTTGATGCGCTGGAGCAGTAGCCCCCTGGTACCCCCCCGCCGCCGGAGCCCCGTGGTGAAGCACTACCGCTCTGCCCTCTGCCGTAGTCTTCTAAAAGAAAAAACCTGACGGTCAGACAAAAATATTTTAGTCAAATTTTTATGAATGAGAAAAAAACTTAAACTAATATTTAAATGCCAACAGTGACTATTTATATTCGATTACAACTTTTTATTGGTGTTTTAATTCATTCAATGGTATAGTGAAATTCAATAGTGGTAAGTCCATATTTATTTTGGTCAATAATGTAAGTTTGGAGAATATGAACTAAATAAAAA
The DNA here is from genome assembly GCA_022840565.1 of Eubasilissa regina. Lineage (NCBI taxonomy): Eukaryota > Metazoa > Arthropoda > Insecta > Trichoptera > Phryganeidae > Eubasilissa > Eubasilissa regina. The sequence continues at coordinate 19,691,165 of JAINEB010000025.1, forward strand.
ATGTATATAATAATTTAATTTTAATAGAATATGGTTACGTCCTTATCATTTTTTCTTTCATCTTTTCATTTATCATATATTCAAACAATTATTATATAATATATTTTTTAATTTTTACGGATATTTAACATCTTAAGCAACTTAATTTAATTACAGAACATTCAGTAGCTTAGTTTTGACATCGTCAAATTATTTAGCTTTAATAAAAATAATAAACCAAATACAAAAATACTCGTTCTTACAGAATGCACAAGCTGAAAAGATTAGTCGATTGATCTGGACGTTCTTTCCATATTTTGAAATGGTAGAATATTCTTCAGTATTTAGGTGATAAAATGCGTCTCACCGTCCGTCCACTGCGCAGCCGCCGAGTCCTGCACGCTGACCGCCAGCTGGCCCGCGTAGGAGTTGAAGCCTGAGGGCATGCCACCCCCGGGTGGCGAGCGGGGCCCCCCGAGCCCCAGTTGGTTATTCCGGGGCATAGAGTACAGAGCCTCCGCCAGGTCCGCCGCCCTTTTCAGTATTATTTCCTGAAAAAGTTAATGATTAGGGTCATATTGAAAAATAGGTTAGCAGAAGCATGTTCTTTAAAAGTCGTCATTATATTAAAAAAACCGATTTTATTATTTTTTTAAATATAGATGCGTACACGGAATACATGTCACATCTATATTCTAACTGTTTTCAAACTAAGCTAAACGAAAGAAGAACTAACTTGCTAGTCTCCTGGAACGAGGCACGAACCCTACACCACTGGACCAGCGTCTTAACCGCAAGACCAACAAGCTACTCATTGCATCTTTTTTGAAGGTAATAAACACCTGCACAAACCATCGATATCTGTTTCGTAATTTATTCATTTTTACTGATATTTTCAATGCTTACATTAGTTTTCATTTGTGTAGAAAGATAAGCTTTGATTGGTGTTCGAATGTAAATATTATTGGTAATTGTGATTTAAAGGTTAGAGATTTGATTTAATATCTATAGTACATTTATTGCTGATTTGCAAAATTACGAACAATCACAGTTACTCATAACTAATCAAATATATCTTATCACTGATATGTAGGTACCAATGATATTTCTCAGTATTATTTTACCAATGCTGATTTACCAAATATAATTTAGAGCATTTGTAAATTAATTATTAATTTTTGTATCAAATTCATATAATTGACTAACAAATTTACCATCATTCTGTTTCAAGAATAGTCATATAAATAATATAGAACTTCACTTTCCTCTATTCTGATGTATTATATATTTATTTTGACTGGTCCAGTTTCATACATTTCTTGCACGTTTGACTATCGTTGTAGCATCTATCAGGGTTAAAAATGTTTATAATTTGTTCTTTATTTACTTTTTCGTGCGTAGATTTATATTTCTATATCTGAGGGACCATGATTTCACTACATTCAGTCAATCTCTAGATTAATGTTTATTTATTTATTAGACATAATTTTTTTATACATAAATACAATGATATAGTACACTTATTAATTTACTGTGTAGAATGTAGTAGGTATCCATCTCTGATATATAAAGCATTCTCCTGGCTACTTTGCTAGACTACCATATGTGTTAAAGTAGATAGTTTTTTCCGTGTTGTTGCGGTGTTATTTAATTAAAATTAAAAGTAAGGAGAAAAATTCGACAGAGAAATATAAAAAATAGAGACAATAAAATGTGTAGTGAATGTGTTATAGATGTAAAGTGAATCATTAATGTATTGTATTGTGATTAAGCTGGAATGTTGAACAGCGATACTTTTAACTGATCTCTACCCAATTGAATCATGTATTGAGTCCATATTTGCGTTTTTTTGTAAGTAATTTATTATAATTATTGGTACGAGAACTTCATTGCTAAATATTGTGTGTGAGTATTCAATTAGTTGAGAGGTATTCGATGTAATATATACCTTTGGTAACTTTTCTGGATCTCCTGGATGCCTTGGTATAAGTTTTTGTAGTCTTTGGAAGCCATAGTCTATCGTGGGTTCATTGAGTGCTGCTGAGCGTAACACAAACAGAAACACATATTAAATCTGCATTAAATAGTCGTTATATTTTAATCGAGATACAAGGTGTCCCAAAAGTCTTTTATTTTTAATTTAAGAACATGGGAATTTATTTCTAAAAAAATATGTTTTTTAACTGTGATCCATTATTTCGCTGGCACTGTTTTGAACGGGAGGCATAATTTTTGAGAACTACTTCTCATGTATTCTCTACAAACGCGGCCATTTCTTCTAGGATATTTTCTTTTAATTGGTCCAGAGAGGGAAGATTCTTCATGTATATCTTTGATTTAAGGTAGCCCCATAGAAAAAAGACTTTTGGTATCAAATAGAGGCTACGTGGAGGCCAGTTTATGTCACCTCGTCGGGATGTTAATTTTCCAAGGAAAATTTCACGAAAAACTGGTAAGGACATGCTCCATAGTGACTGAATTCCCAAGGACGTGGCTAGTGTTCGGCATACCCCTTATCCCTCTCCCGCTCATAGCGTTGGTGCAGCGAATAAACCAAGATTAAATATACTTTTGAAACACGCTGTACCTAGGAACTGATCGCCGTTAATATAGTTTTATGACAACTCATAATAATTGATTTAAAATACTCACAGACATAGACGAATCGTCCGGGAGCTCCCTTGCAGAATTGCTTACTCTTGTATGAGAGCGTCACTTCAACAACTCCTGGAATGTGGCGGGGTGGGGTCTGAACTCTGATTGCGTGGGATGTGATGAGCTGAGAATAGGCGAAATTCACTCTAATTAATATAATACAATATTTATGATAAATTTAAACATAATTATACTGTTTCTGTTGTGCATTCCACTATAACTTTGTGGTAATTCGTTATAAATATAATTAAAAACAATTCACGTTGTTTAAGCACCACTTAATTTTTGATGTCACCAACCGGTTTCGGAACCGCCGTTCCTTCTTCAGGGTGTAAAAGATACTATCTTGTGTGGATAGTATCGATAGTATAAGATAGTGTCGTGTACACCCTGAAAAAGGAACGATGGTTCTGAAACCGGTTAGTGTTAGCAAAAATAAAGTGGTGTTTAAACAAAGTGAATTGTTTTTAATTATATTTACAAATAATAGTCTTAATTCTCTTGCAAATTTTTCCTTATAATGTTTCAGTATGAAAATCTACATAAGTGAATGATAATAAAAACTTAAAACTCTGATGAGTTGTTAGAGTATAGAACGTAGAGTAAGTGATTCCAAAATCGACAAACGAAACGAAATCTTGTTATAGAAGTGACATCACATCTCTCACCAATCACGCTTCACTGCACCCACAGTACAGTGTTACACGGTTGAAGTAAATATTAATCTTTTTTTTAAAGCAGAATACATAATTATTGTGAAGTTGCATTTTTTCGGAACATAGGTCTGTGATATTTTTAATACAAATTCTGGGATTCAACAACAATAATAATATTTTTTCGATAAATTGATTATATATGTATATCTTTGAAATTAATACATTTAATTTATATTATAAATATTTATCGTTTACGCTAATCACATATTCATCCAATATAGAGCCTGCGAAATAACGATCAAACGTTTTATTGCCAAAATTTTTAAAATTCCAAAAAAAAATTTAAAACTTATTTTTACGAAAAAATTCAGGAATTAAAACAATTTCATTAAACGTGCACTAGTTTTCTTCATTTCTGCTTTTATCTGCTCTTTTCATATGAAAAATAAGTTTTATAATTTATATTGTTTGATTTACTGAATGTTGTATGAAAATATGTAAGATTGAACCAACTAAATTATAGCAAAAATATAAAATTTTCTTTGAATTAACAGAAACTGAAAAACTGTTAGGTGAAAAAAAGTTTGTGGTGACTCCTATTAAATTTACTTTGGCACTTAATACATCGTGGCATGTCTACCAATTAATAGTTTTAGGTAAAATTGATTGTAAGTATAATTAATTAATGTATAATTTTATTATTTATACCTCACTCCATACCAGCATAGTACCGAAGACGACCTGAAGACCGTCAAAAAAGTTGTCTCCAACGATAATGACCGTTGATCCTCCTGACGTCCATCCTTCTGATGGTGAAATAGCTTTTATACAAGGGGTCGCTACTGGTAAAGGAGGGTAAAGACCAGCTGTAAAAAAGAAAATTATAAATGAAGAATAACGAAAATAAAATTATAACTAATATAAGTGCGTTTTATGATTTTTTTATAGAAATTTTTAAAACTCATTAATACCACATAATAAAAATGAAATAATCTTAATTGAATTAATTAATCTTTGGCGGAAATATTATTTGTGATTTTTATGTATTTTTTCCTATTATTACCTTTCTTACAGAATACTTGAAATACTCTGAAGATCAAAACATGCTTCATGAACCGGACTAGTTTATCATAGTTATAATAATTATACCAATAATAACCATTAATATTTTAATAATTTAATGGAAAAAAATAGATTTCATTGATATATTTTCATGGCACTAAAATCATTTTTATGAAATATTATTTGTAAAACATAAGCAATATTGTGTTGATGATTGATGAATTGATTTCTAGCGAAGACAAAGATTCAGTTATAAACTTTTCTATTTTATTAGTTCAAACTTGCACGTGAAAATTCAAGTAACGTAACTATCACGAGAAAGATACACATGTATTTTATATTAATCATAATAAGTCAAACAATTAAAAGTTTTTACATTAATGTTAAGTCATTCCGGATAACATTGATTTCAATATAACATTTGACAAAATATAAACAAGTGCATTTTTTCTGCTGTCTTAGAAAATAAACTATACTGATCTGTCAAACTAATATATTTTAAAACAAATATAAAAAGAGCGGTGTTTGTGTATTCAAAGGCTGTTGTTAATTAATTATCTAGTATTTTCTAGCTGCCTCAGAAAGATAAATTTTATTCAAAATATATGTATGATACGGGTGAAGGGTACCAAGTCATGTCAATTTTTATATTTTCAATCATAGAAGTCTTTTATAACAACAAAGTATGCAGCATTGCTACCCAGAAATGCTATTTAATTAAAAATCTAGGAATTTGGTTTACAAAATTATTGTAGTCGAAAGTTACCCAAACATCAATAATTTTACACTGGATCACACTTAATAATAGGGTCATGTTTTTCTGTATTTTGATAGAATTTATGACCAAAATTAATTAAATGAGGTGGTAAGGAAAATTTTAATAGCTTCAGCTGTCTCCGAAAAAAAGTCACCAAAAATGTTACGTTAAAAATATTACGAAAGGATAGTAAAAAATATATTTGTGTACATTGGTTTATTTATTTTGTAAATATTTTTATTATAATTCCTTAATGTGGATTGTTTGCTTATGTGTTTTTATAAAATTAAATTACATTAATTTTTCATATACTCATTGGCCTACTTGATGTAAATTATGAAAATGAAAATAAAGGGTAATTTTTAAATGACTTGATTTTACTGTTAATTAAATATGTCTTTCGTAACATTTTTAGTAGAAATTAATTAAGAAAGAAATATCATTAAATTTAAAGAAATAACAATAATTACATAATTAATTTATCAAAATTATCAAATTTATATCAAAAGTGAATATGTGAAGATTGCAGTAGTTTAGTAAATCATATATTTGAAATTTGTCTAAACTTAATTAAAAAGGAGACTGACAGTTTTGTTAGGATGTTTTTGTATCAATCTCATTTAAGCACACATGCGGTACCTACTTAATCTTTTCAAATGTCACAGTTAAAACGTAAAATGCCCCCAGTTTATTCATACTTAATCGCTTATTAATTCCTTTGGCCAAACTTCTCTGAAAAATACGTCTTACGAACATGTTTTATGGAGTTTGAACTTCGTATGGCTGTAAGTTACGGAGAACTTCAGATAGATAAGTATAGGGTGTATCGAATGAAGTTCACTATGGGAAGTTCTGGGATTGTGAGGGTAGATACTCGGTACCTGGATTTAATTGTGATGATTACTTTCATATCGCTAACTGATTATTTAATATCATTGATTTCCTTGTGAAATGCACTATTAAATGAAAAAGAACGAATGCAATAGGAGACATATTGTTCTTTCAAATTATTTGCGTTTTAACGGGACGAAGGGTATTTTACACACATTCTTGGTGGAAACATAAATACAATAGATTATGACACATTTAGGCAACAGTAAAAGTATTAACTCTTCAAAAATTAAATCTTGTTCACAATACGTATTTTTTACATTAATGCATATTATATCAGCGTTTAAATTTTCGTTCCAATCTAATAATATCTTTTGAAAAAAAGTCACGGAGCTATTTGATTGCGTAATTACGTTGGAGATAAGGAATTTGCGCTAGTTCATGACTTTATATTTTGTGCACTGCGGTTGTGATAGTATTATTGAGTTAATAGATTAATTTATTTTAGATCAAATAAGTGGTTCTAATAATTGTGAGAAACGTAATAGCACTTCCTTAGTAATATTAATTCTAGAATTAAATATGATGTAATTAGTTCTATAAATAAATATGTATTATAAATTTTTTTCTAATCATTACATGTTTTCTAAGAAAACCATAAATCTCGGTCATTATTTAATCAGCCAATTTTACAATTATAAAATGAAGTATTAAATCAGTATAAAATTTGAGTATTAAGGCTCGTGTCTACGAAAGGAGTTAAGATGAGAGAATCTCAGAGATTTAGTTGAGATACATCCCAATACAATACACGTGTTGAATTTTGATCTAGAGATAAAGTCAGAGATCAGATAGAGATCGGTAGAAGGAGACACAAACTCAAATCAGTGTATATGACGTTCGATCTGACAGTGAGGTTTGACACATGCATACAAACGTCACCTAAAATCACTAGAGATTCGTATAATTAGCTATTCTGACAAGTTAGCATAAGTCATTAAACGTTAACATAAATGTAACGCGTTTGTCCAGTTTTAACACCTGCCGAGGAAATTCAAAATCAATTAACTGACGAACAGCAATTGACGTTTGGCGTACATGGCAAGGCGCGAGACAGTGCGAGACGCGCACAGACTTTGAGACGGTCTCTGAGGTAATTTGTTTGTCTGTACAAAAGTCGTTTATTCAATTAGGCGCTAGAAACGCTTTGGAAAAAGATAAGTTATAATTGAGCGCGAAGTGAGATGTCATTCGTCATTTATTGTATTTTATATACAAATCAAAATGACCAACTGATGCATATCGACCCCTATCATCGCTAAATTAATTTTTAACTCCCTTATATATTTTTTTTTTGTGGTTCATTAATTTCAATATTTTTATTCCGTGAATCAATGTGCTATTAATTCTTTATTTATCAATAAATATGTTATTATTTGTCCATAAGTAGCATATTAGTATGATTGCCATGGGTTTATTTTATAAGATCTGTAGTTAATTGTTTCAATTCATTTATTTAACACATAAGTTTAAAAAATGTATCTGTTTTTTTAAGGAGAACACATTTTTGTTGTGAAATTCCTTTTTAGAACATAGTTCGGTGCTATTTTATTTGCCTTAAAAATATATATATTAACAAAGTAAACGCTGTAAGCATTAAAAATAATTGAATTGGTAATAATTGATTTAAAAATGTATGTAACTAACCAAAATAAAAAAATAAATAGTGTAAATTTTTTTTTCCGTATTTACAAGAAAGAAAATATTTTAAGTTTTTAAAATAATTTTTGAATTTAAAAAGTGCATGCGTGTTATTCGATACGGTACTTATTACCCACCTAGTAGAAAGCGGTAGGTTCGTAGAGTTGGTTTTCTTACAGAAGTGTCGGCTATTTGTACAACTAACGCCACCTCCGTACTTCTGACACAGGCTTGATATACGACCGCGACATGCCCAAATTATAAATAGAACCTTCCGAAGGGGTCGCGCCGAAACCTCTCCGTCCCTCTCCGGATCGGGCACCCCGTGACCCACGGCCGTGTGCGGGAAGGAGAGAGTCGGAGCGCAAAAGTTATTGCCGAGCTCAAATCTCGCGAATAAAACGACACGGTAATAAAGATAGAGAGAGAAAGTGAATTAAACAAAGACGGGGAAAGATTAAAGTTGGGTGTTCTTGTGTCTATTTCATGCACATTTGCTTGGCGGCGCGTTGTGTACCTCTTTTCTCGACTTTTCTTGGGTTTAACAGTTGCATATTTTATTCCGGATTTCTCACTGTCGTCCGTAATAATGACCTAATATATGAGTATTTAGAACTAGAAGATAAATGGCACTTACATTTTGTATGTACAATTATATTTGGAATCAAATTTTCAAATAATATTGTTACTGTATCTACCATCCGGTATATAACTAATATATTTCAAAAGTTGCATAAACTATTTAATTATCAATTTAAAAAAGAATTATACATTATAAAAGAGACGTGTGTTACACATTGTATATACTTAGTTTCAATCACGTAGCTCATCATTTATAAATATTTATCTAATTAATAAGCTGAAACTAAAAGAGAGATTCTATGACTAGATATCTATTTCGACCTCGTTATCGATCATTTAATTAATAAGTGATCGATAAATTATTAGGAAACTTGATTTACAAATTATTCTGTATAGATATGAGACATGGACACATGCAAACCACCAGAAAGGATGAAAATAAACGCTATTGGTTATGTACATTAACAAAAATAAAAGTAAACGTTATATATATTATATTTAAGTCAAAGAAAAAATATTTTTTTTGCGCACGAGTGGTTCACCCCTAGCATATCTATAACTATATCTCTCACTATCTAGACCAAGACGATTTCTCCTCCGCCCCACCACCCCACCGCACTCCCTCGCTCCACCCTATACAACCCCTAGTCCGACAACCCCGACTTTTGTCTTGGCAGACTCCTTGCATACAAACGATATCTCGGAACATAACTGTAGGGTGAGGGGCGGCTGAAAATATCTAAGGGATGTTATGTAAAAAATGTGGAGTGGCTTAAACTGGACTTTTTCGTAATTATTCAATAAAAAAATGATTATAAACCGTACAAGTTAGATGCTCAGTAATTAAATTTAAAAAAAATATATAAGTGCATGTATCGTCTGTGTTGAGTTTTCTGGGTAATTCTGCCGCGACTACTCTGGCCGACGTTTTGGACCCCGTTGCAAGGTCCATCATCAAAGATTTCAACTCATGATGAACCCTACAAAGGGACGCGAAATGTTGACCAAAAAGGTTGGAAACACATGGAAAAATTATACAGAAAACACAGAGATTGTGAACGACCGCGAAATCCTAAGAAAATGTGATATGATCAAATTACCAAAAGTAAGAAATCATTAGAGGTGCAAATACATCAAAAGTGTTATTTTATAAGCATAAGCCTTGGTTGTATGGTTTAGTGACGTCACTCACTTAGTAATCAAGTGGTCGAGGGTGCGAGGCTCGCATCGGGAGACCACCAAGTAATTTTCACAACACAAGCGTAAGCGCTTGTATTATGGAAATATGGCTTACTAGAGTTATACACTGGATAAATAAGACTAGAATGAATAAACTAAAGCTTACTTTGAAAATAGTAAGAATATTGATGTGACATTTGTTCCGTGTAGGCATCACCATTTCCCCTTTTAAAAAACTCTCTCAAACACAATTTGTTGATTTTCAAAATACCAAGGTCCTTACAGTGGAAAAAAGTAGGTAGCATTTATAAATATATTCAATGAAGTAATTCAGGGAATTTTTCACAAAATTATATTTTGATTTTTTATGTGCGTTTTCCAGTGTGACTATTATGGATAAGATTGCATTAATATCTCCTAATAAGGAATTAAAATTCCCAATACATGTTTTTAGTATTCATGACATGAGTCTTACTTTTAATAATTAAAACGTTAAAAAATCTGTATATTTCAAAATATATCAATATATATATTATTAATGGTACGTTGACATATTTACTCTTTAAAATTTATTTGATAGATTCAAAAAGTTATCAAATAACTTTTAGTGTCTAGAATATCGACGGAGACTTTTTACAGGAGAAATAAAAAAAGTTAACATCAATAATTGCTGAGTAACTTTGTGGAAATATTTTTTAATTAACACCGTAGTAAGTCGAGAAGTGACTGTACTTAGTAATTTTAGTATACATTGTATCCTGAAGAAGAGAGTGTTTGGGACATATATTTTTTGCCATACATATATTAATTACTTGAAATAAATAATGTTCTGTGCTCCACCCCCCCCGTTCCCTTCCCAGCCCGGCCTCACTAATTATTCGATATCGAATACCGTTATAAAAGATCTGAGACTTCGCGTCTATACTATTGCGTGTAAAATTTTATACAGTCCACTTTTGCAGGTGCCAGCAGAATCGGAAACATGTTGAGTTATCAATAAACAGCAGTTAAACAAAGTATTTTTTATTATTAATTTGCAATAAAAGTGGTTTAAAAAATATATCGAAATCTTTTTGTTCTTTTCAGTATATTTTTTGTAATACTCGAAAAAAAAATAAAACAATATTATTAGTCTTTATATATTTTTGTAGATCATAACTATATACAAATACAAGATAATTCACGTTATTATAAAATGTTTTGTATCATCATTTCTACAGGAAAATTTTAAATATTTTATTATTTTACTTTTTATTATTTATGGTTTGCATTTGATGTCAAGTATGCGCCAAATATATATCAAAACACCCCTAACCATAGCATACAGTACACGTATTTATAAAAATAAACAGAATTCTCTAACACGAGCGTTACATGGTTGCTTCGCCACCAGATGGCGCAACTGTTGATTTCGCGCCCAACAATACATCTCCACTTATTTGCTCTATCCGCCGCGCTATTTTCGCCGTTTCCAATTCCGGTTTTTTGTTTCCGCTTCCCCGTGCGCCAACGCGCCGGAAATGGAGTAGCGGATAAACGCATCAAGTAAATAGGAGGAGACGAACGTCATAAAATATGTATCAAAATGGCGGCGAAATCGTGGTACGCGTAACTGAAAATGTGCGCTCAAATTCACTGAAATCGACTTCCATACATTGATGGGTTTGCTACGCACAAACTAGGCCAGGATTTTTAACCTACCTAACTGTTCATACACTACAATAAATATTAACTCAAAAACAATGATAATGAAAATTATATCATTCAATTTAAGGCCTAATGCCTGATTATATTAGGTTAGGGGTATATTGAATAAACCAGACTGTTCTGATCAATCAAAAACAGACCAATAAATGTGAAGACATGAAATAAAGTGAACATATAGGAAAGAGGTTCGGAACATTAGTTGCGGAATGAGGGGCACTCTACACACATTATTTGTGGAAACATAAATCCGATAGTTTATGGCACATTTATGCAACAGTAAAAGTATGTACTCACCGAAAATTAAATCTTTGTGTTAACAAGACATATTTTTTATATGAATGCATATTATATTGTTAGCGTTTAAATTTTTGTTCCAATCGAGTCATATATTTAAAAAATGTCGCGTAATAATTAATTGCGTAAGTGGTACCAAACTAATCACGCGAGTGACACCAAAATGAAAATATTGAAATGAGGAATTTCCGTTAGTTCACGTCTACATATTTGATAGTCCGTGATTTATAAGTATTTCAGTATTTATAACACATAAATTAGATACTTACAAAGGTGTGCAAAATGTATTCAAACTGAAACTGAATTAATTTATTTTTATAAAAAAATATAGATATTTAAAAAATCTTATTAATAAATTTAATTTATAAAAAGTACCTACCTAGTAGTTGACAATTAGAGAACAACATATTAAGACAAAGTTAATCAATATACCTCTCATTACACACGCACATGATAATTTTTTACGTACATGACATCAAACTAGATATCTTTGATAGCTCACAAAAGAAATAAACAAATCATACGAAATAAAAACAATTTAAATAATAAAAATTAAAACAATATCGAAAGTAATCGTTATATCTTGCATATATTGTAATATTAATGACTTATAATCAAAATACACGATCTGCATAATCGGATGAATTTGGTCTGAGATGGTTTGGTTAGGTTTTGTATTTAAACACAAGAAATAAAGGACTTTCGAACAAGGTCTCGCAAAATCAGATAGACGAGATATTAGAGGAGAGCCATATTAGAAGCTTCAACAATAGACGAGCATGCTTAAGAAGACGAATGAAATTGAAAGATGCAGCGGTGGTACGCCAGGATAGAAAACTACGGTATTCTACCGTCTACCCACATCTGTGGTAAACCACGTGATTATTATTTAAATATTAATATTATACAAGATATAAAAAAATATCATTTTTGTTTTCTACTCATTTTTGTATGAGGGAATTAATATTTTTATTTTTTAAGTATTTTAAGTATTTTTTAGGTATTGTAGTGGAGTAGCAGTTTTTCAAAACATAGTTCTGTAGTGTTTTTAGTACAAATTACATTAATCAACTAGAAAGATATACAAGTTAAAAATAATAACTTGAAATATATAAGTGTTTAATAAATATTTTTATTTTATTATTATATATTCTTATTATTTAAATATATTTAAAGAAAATAGAAAAATGCATACTCAATATGAATCATTAATCAAGAAATAAAATATTTCTTCTTTCAAAAGTTGAGTTTTAATTTTTAATTTATTCGTTTGATTGAAAATCAAAAGCTAATGATGTCTTATAAAGTATACGAAAATATAATTATATGGATAAAATGTTTCCGTATATTTAGAATATTTTTTTTAACAATAATGAAGATACTAAAAATGCAATACGAATTATAATTGTAAGGAATCTATCAATGTCCAGGTTAATTTGAAGAGAAAAAACGTTTGCGATCTCTGAGTGGAAATGTACACCTACAGTCATCCAGTGGTGGAATAGAAAAATGGCCAAAAGGAGAGGGCGTAATGGGCGAACGAAAAGCTCCCCAAGGCATGGGACCATTTTGATTGCGCTGAAATGTTAATTCGGAGCGAGCGCCAAATCCTTTCGCAGAATTTTATTGAGCAGATTTGACTTTTTCTGTTTTCCGCAAAGTTAGGCAAACTTTTCGAGCGGGCCTCGTCATATTTTATGGTCGCGCCGCCGGAATTCATAATCGGTGAGATTTTTCGGAGTATGACGAAATAATCAATTTTGATTTTTTATTTACTTTTATAATAATACCAACAATACTTTTATTCTACAATAGATAATTTTTTAAAATAGTTATTATTATAAATACATTTTTTTAAATCTGACATATGGTTTTAATTAGTTCTGATGAAGACATCTGATAATTTTTTAAACCGGTTGGAGTATTAAAATGACTCGTTAAGTAGTTAACAAAGTTAAATAATCTATATGAAAATGGACATAAACCACAAGGCTCAATTTGCAAATATTAAAACAAACTATATATTTAACGTGTAATTCATGCAATTCAAAAAGATTATTTTTCTTTTCGTAAATATTTTTAATGGAAAAAAGTATTTTAAATCTCAAATTTACACGACAGGTGAAATTTGTTACAAAATAAGTTTTCATAATTATTTTGTCGATCTTCGACTGTATCGAAGTTAACCTTGACTACGAAGACAGCCGCATAATAGCTTAGAAAATTCAGAACAAAAACATTATGTTAATTGCTGTAATTTGTACTAATATTCTGTTTTTTAAACGAGTATATTGATTATTAATTTAGAATTATTCAAGATCACCCACGGTGATACATTACGAAAAACTTTTTTTTTCATGTAAACAATATTTTCTGATGTCGTCTTTCGTTGGAAATTATTTTGATCGTGGTAGCACAGGTGCTAGTACTTTAATACACTCTTTGATAACTTAACAACACTTGTAATAAATAATGCCTTCAATAGATGACATACCTACTATTACATGCAAACAAACATTAAAAATGCAATATCTTAAAACTTTTTCATCAATTTTATTTTTATTTTTATTTTATTTTTTATTTTTTGGAGAAACAAACAGTGTAACAATAATAACTGATAATTACATAATATATAAAAATAACACAAGTGAAGTTTCTTCGGAAATTAAATACATAGTACATAATAAACTAAAAAATAGTAAATAGTACATAATTAAATACATAGTACATAATAAACTAAAAAATAGCAGACTGATAAACAAAAATGCTTTTACATAAAAGTAAACATAATAAACTAAAAACTAGTATATATTAATAAAAAAAATAATAATATTAATAAACTGAAACAAGAAAAACAAAAAAATAAAAGAGTGATTTTAAACTGAACATACAAAGAGGAAAGGGTAAGGAGGGGAGGGAAATGGGATGCAATATATACAGTTTATGTTAATAGTTATTGAAAAGTTGGCGTAGTTTAAATTTAAAAGGAAGCAATTCATCGTTGAAAATGTCAATGTTATTAGAAAAATTTACGGCATTATATTTTGATGTAGAGCGGATAATAAAACAATTTTTTATGTAATTAGTTCTACTCAAATTTGGGTAGAAAAGATTATTTGTGTTTACCACGGCGTACACCCGAGCAGCTCAATTATTCAACGATATGATTCGTATGTGATTTCTTAGAATACTGCAAACAAAATATATTAATTATATTCGTCCATATTACAGGCGCGTGTGATATTTTTGCGTATGCTCGGTCGCACAAACAGGTTACCAGTATTGTATGGATATTTTGAAACTTTCACATGTTTTGATATCTGCAGCCCTGAAAGCCTCGCGCCTTAAGTGCAATAATTATATTGCATTATATATTTTTTTCTCTCGCTATATTGTACCGTTTATTTTTTATATTTAAGTTTACACTGATGTATGGAACTGAGGCCTGGACCTGGCAGAAGGGGAACGAAAGTAGACTGAATGCAGTGGAAATGAGATCACTTAGATGTATTTGTGGTAAATCTATTTATGACAGAGTAAAGAATGAATAAATAAGGATAGAATATAAAGCTGATGTTAGTATAGTGAGTAAGATAAAGAAAGGATCACTTTGGTGGTTTGGACATATGGAACGGATGAATGAGGAGAGAATGGTAAGAAAGATATATGATGCAAGTGTTGATGGCACCAGAAATAGAGAACGTCCGCGGAGGACTTGGCATGATCAGGTAAACCAGATAATGGAGGATGGTTCTATTAGAAGCCTCAACAATCGGCGAGCTTGTATGAGAAGATGTATGAATATGGATGAGGCGAGAATTGTGTGTCAGGACAGAAGAGTGTGGCGCTCTATCCTCTCTGCATACCCCCACGGGGAAACGGCGTGATGGTAAGTAAGTAAGTAAGTTTATAATATCTTAGAAAAAAATCATCTCCCGAGCCCCCACGCGAATTCTACCAACTCCCGGTGCCTGCTCGATGCGGCTTCATTTGCGCTAATATGAGTCTAAAAGAAAAAATAATTTACTGGAGATAGTGTAAATTTATAGGACATATACACACTTAGTGTATAGAACTATTTTCTTTTCTAGGTTAGATCGTGTTTTTTGTAGATGGTTTCCTTGACAAAAACTAGGCCGACATTATACCGGAATTTTTGAAAAATGCAAAAAGTGATATATGCCATTACTAAGGCTTTGCAATGAGTTTGACAATAGCGCGTGTTACTGTGCCGAAGCGTCGCCCTTAAGGAAACCGTCTATAAAAAAACGCGATATAATTTAGAAGATACAACATGGAACTGGTATATATATATTATACATCATATGCACATTTATAATTGACTTTTATATACCTATCTAATATGAGAGGTGTCATTTCACCACTAGTTCAAATTTTTCATATTTTGAAATACCACATTCGGTCGTTTTTAAACAGAACATTAATCATACAAGCACAAAACGTGATTCTAAAACAGCTGTTTTTTGTTATTTTATGAGATCCTTGATTGCGACGTACCTGCATTCACACAGTTTATCTGTTTTAATACACGAATTACGTAAAAATAAATAAATTTGAATGACAACTAAAACAGAATTGAAAATTTATGCACGAAAAAATAGGTTTCTGTTGTTGAGAACAGAAAACAAGTGATAAAAAATTCATTTTTCAGATGACGCAATCATTAAGATTAGATAAATAACACATCTTTGATTTAAGTCTCTCACAACCCAATTCAAAATTTAATTAAAAAATATTATTTAAGTAATTTATTGTCAATCAATATTTTGCTATCATACATACATATGAAAATATTAAAAAAATATATTTGCTCGTTATCAAGGGCAAACAATTATTATTTTAAACAAATAATGGATATCTCATACAGACGAAGCTATTTTTTATTAATGGAAAAATATGGAAAGTAATAATTAATTATTACTCAATTTACGACCTGCCTTCGGCCGGCTCAAGTGATCACTTTACACAATGTAACGTTCACCATTCCACCCAGCCAACCTCCATATCAATCAAATTTTTTTAAAGTTGTATATATGTTAATATGTGGAATAACTTCGAATGCCACTACACTATCGCTATCTTTAATTAGATTCTCATTGTGACATATATGCTGTTTCAGGGAAAATGAATATCAAATTTAGTCCATACATGGCGATAGTATAATGGTATTCGAAATGATTCCACATATTAACATATATACAACTTTATAAAAATTTGATGGATATGGAGATTGATTGGGTGTAGTGGTGAACGTTACATTGTGCAAGGTATATATATCACAATGAGCCAGAACTTAAGCCAGCCGAAGACAGGTCGTAAGCCCTGTAAATCACCCATACTTTTCATATTTTTCCATTAATACAACAAAGCTTCGTCTCTATGAGATATTTATTATTTCTTTAATAACAGTGCCTCTGTAGGTGAAAATCCAGAAATTGCGTGTTCTTGAACATATTCAAATATTGCTAATTACTATTTCATTTAGTTTTATGAAATGTAGGTATGTATTTTTTGACATAAAATTGACAATTAATAAATTATTTTTATTTATTATAAGATAAAATTATCAGGACTGTGCAGCAATATTCATTTCGAAGATAGTGAATGTGGTCATAACAAAAAAATATTTTTATTTGTTTCATTTGTAAGTGATTATTGTTAACACTGTTTCTGCATAGTCCCGATGGAATAATAATCTATATAAAATAATAAGGTAAAAAATGATAACGTACAATCGTGCGGGTCTGTACCTTCGGTGGGGTCTAGCCGCTTGGCCCTTCTGCCATGTTTGGAGTTGTTGTGGACAAACATGTTGTCCGAGATGGCCAGCAAAGGGCCATCTACACCCACTTGGGTTGATATCACCACCTGCGATTGGATAAAAAATTTAAAAATTATTATTTTTTAAATATAGCAAACGTAGGAAAGTGTATATATAGATAGATGTAGCAAAAAATGTAGCAATGTGTATAACTATATATATATATATGTTGTTTTACATGTGATATAAACATGACTTGGTTGGCTGTATGTTTTTATAATTTAAGGAAACATTTTTTTATTTTACTGTAAATTTACTATAAATTATATTACAATAAAACAAACGAATATGAATAAAAGTATAACCGATCTATATAATGTAATTTATTTCTTATTTGTGGGATTTTACAGATATAATTTATTTATAATAATATACTCATTAAAATTAAATTATTAGTGAAGATTTTAAAAATACGTTTTTTAGGATAAAACGTTTTGCAGTTTTTCAGAACATTTTTCAGTTCTGTAGTATTTTTAATATAAATTAAATGAATTAACCAAAAAAAAACTATTTATTAAAAAAATATTTTATTTACTACCGATATTTTTTACTACAGAATTCTAGTATGTCAATATTAATCGAAAATTATTTAATACTTTTTTAAACTTTCATAGGATATACCATCAAAAAGTAAAATAATAACATTTTATTCTGATATTATTTTATGTGTAAAGCGTCCTTGGGGTGAAATTTTTTAAGGAAAAGGCGCTATACAAATTATTCATTGTTATTAATGTTATTCTGAATGATGTTTTCTGAAATAAAAAATATGTTTTGTTTACATGAATGTTATTTTAAAACAATGTGAGAAGAATATTTTTTGAAATAAACCTACCACATTATTTTTCGAAATGATAATTCGCAATATTTATATTGAATCAGCATTAGATATATATGCTTATCGAGCATGTATTTTATTTGTTGGAAATCGATATTTGTTGGTAATTTAAAAGCAGTCTCACCTAACAAATCTTTAATTGAATATTTAATACTTATCACGGTTTCTTCTTGATACACTGCAATGTATGGAACAAAGCGTCGTGTGTGCAGCAAGAAGCATGAAAGGAAAAGGAAACGTAAACAAAGCAACACTTCTCCCTCCCCCACACGTTCAACCCCCCAACAACACCACCCTTCCCAACCCGGTCAGTAAACACTTACAGGCAAATAAAGCTTGACTTCTGAAATGCGAAGACTTTTTCAAGTTATATTCAACCGAGTCGAAAGTCTCGCATCTAAGGTATGTTTTACCAACAGCATGGTGTATTTGGATTGCGTATTTTGTAGAATGTGTTTTTCTTAGAGTATCATCTTGATAATTTTTTTGTCGAGAATATATTAAGGAAAGATATAATATATTATTTAAAAATATAAGCACAAAACTACATTCCGCCTTTTTTGACTTAATAAATTCGCCTAGGAATTTATTAATGCTGTTTGAGATTAAATATTTTTTTCCGCAAGCATAAATGTTTTAAATATTAATAATTACATAATATTTTTAAAAAAACGTTAACATATGTAGTTATATAAATATATATTTTTAAATAAATACTTCTCGTTCGTACATTTCTTTCTATTTTGAAGTACATTTAGTAGTATATGATGTTTAATAAAGTTTTTAAGATTATTCAGAATATTTGATCTAAACATGTGGTAACTTTTGTGAGTACAGATTTAATCGAAATATAATATACAAGTAGGTACGTATCCTTATTTTATGAAAGCATTATTTTTATTGTCTTCTTTGAAGATATACATGTCTATAGCTACTCTTAGATCGCACTGTTACCATCAATATGGAATTAAGTTAAAAATAAGAAAACATCGAAAAGTGTAAAAAATATGTATTTACTCTTCAGAAAGTTATGATTGTGTAAATACCTTTCAACCGAGTGCCTACTGAACCGTCTACTTGCAGTGTGTAGAACAAAGTTATAGACATCTTGGTTTAGTAAACAGATTGAGGGGATTTCAAAGTAAGGTAAGTCAAGCTGGACACGTCGTAACACATGTTGATTTTCTTACTCGAGTTTTAAAGAACTTTCTGAAAATATTCTGACCCTTTATACAAGGTGACTTACATTTCCACGGCAGTTTTCTCTACGTATATGTTCACGTGGACCACACAGACAAATCGGTATATAGGCACGTACTAAAGTCCCATTCATGCTCTAGGGGTAGCTGCACACGGTTCCCATAGGAACTAACCACGCACACTTGTATACTTTATTCTCTACAGATACTCCCCCACAGGGAAAAGGTCCCAAGGGAGGTGGGGCTTAAGTCTAAGGACACCACAAAATGGCCGAAGTCTTCTTATGTGTGTATGTCGCGTGCACGAACAGTCAAATGTATTGGTGCAGTTTGATTGTAAGAACTGATCCTCGCGTCTCGAGCTGAAGAAGCCACGTTGAAAAAATGATCACGGTATTTGTAAGTTGTCCTAGACAGTGATACGATTATTTGTATGTTTTTTTTTACTTTAGGCCCTGCGAGTGAAAGGACCACTTGATTATTGGGGTTCGAGCTAAGAAAGAGTAGGGATGGAATGGCTTTTCTTTGTGGGGCGGCCCTATGAAGGACGAAATCGTTCAGAGTACAGACACGGGGGTTTGCTTGCGTGGACTATAAAACCACTCAACTGATATGTAAACATATCGTACGATCTACCAGGTTTTGTAAAAATAAAAATTATACAGAATCACATTTATCGACATAAATAAATAGCTCATAAATTATATATGTACGTACTCGTATCTATATGCGAATGAATGATTCATTTTTAAAGAACAAATTTATAAAATCAATGTACACCTGCATGATTTTTTATTTTATCTAATTTTTATCAGGTTAAGATTTGTTCCACCGAATGAGACACGTTGAGATAAATCTCAGTGCCATGTATGAGCAATGTTTCCTCTAATTTTTAAACGGTGTGTGAAATTTTTTTTTTGTAATATTAAGGACCAATGTTATTATTTATGCGCTGGGAGAGAAAATAAGAAAAAAAACCTAATAGGGCTTGCGTTGGCCACATTACTTATTAAGATGTATTAAGATGCATAAATAAGTCAAGAGAGCTAGTAAAAACTATCAAGGAAAGCTGCATACTTCGGACATATTCTCCTCAAAAATATGAAATTTTAGAACTCATTATGCAGGAAAACATAGAAGGCAGCAGAGGCATAGATAGAAAAATATTATCTTGGCTGTGTAACTTCAGAAAATGGTTCAATGTCAAAAATGTTAGTGATTTTACATAGAATAAATCAACGTGGTCACAAACCTTCGATAGAAGGCGGCACACTAAGAATAGGTTCTGTTAAAAATTGTGTGGGCGCTATGTTTTTTTGTGTGCGCTATGTTGACAAGTTATGTGCCCGCTAAAACCCGTACACCTAAGATGGAACATTGTGTGCGAATGTCAAGATTTCAATCCGGAGATAAACTTAGATATCAGCAGAGATTAGTAGAAAAAGACAGTGGATGATTTGACAGGGAAACTAGATACTTGGGCACAAAGATCATATAGAACAATTTACAAAAATGTAAGACAAAGGCATTAGAATACAAAAATTTATTCTGTTTTAAATACTGCTTGAGAGATTCAAATTCACTCAACTGATAAGTGTTGATGATTTTTCCAAAGAATCTCATGGGAGAATAATCCATGTCTCTGAGATTGTCTCTAGTTGAAAATATCATCTGTGATAACGGACCTTAGACTGTATATAAAAAAATAACTTGAAATATCATGAATTGACAATTCAATATTCGTTCGCATGTCGCAATATATCCAAACAGATTTTAATAATATACAATTTTAAAATATTTCAGTTGCAAATGAATGCAATTTAAATCGTAATTCTCTTTGCAGCTTCCTCTCAATGATAATAGCAATAGACACGGATGCTCTACGCATAGACTCTACAATTGTTATACTTTAAGCCCTACAGATACAACAAACGACCATCATTATATCTAATGCCCGCTGCAAATGGTTTGTAATTTTGATAACGCGGTGCTGTGTCGAGTTCTCTAGTACCGTTCGTGGGTGGGCAGTGCTAGCTGCCTTTTCACTTTTTGTTATAAGAAAGAGCAAAGCGCGCTGCGTACCCTTATTATATGCAGCAATACAACCCTAATATTTTAGCGTCAAAAATATAGTTAGTTGTTTAAAACAAATACAAATTCATTAAAAATAAATAAAAATGAACCAAGTAACGTATATTAAATATACATATTTTTAATGCACTCAAGTGTCGAAGAAATTGAAGCTACTTTGACACTGTCTTTCCATAAAAATATCAAACTAAATAATGCAGAAAGAAAATGTAGTTTTTCATAAAAAAATGATAACAAAATGTTAACTAACCAAGTGGTAAGTAAATTTATACACAGTACGGGTATATAGCATATGTATAAATAAGACTATACACTAATTAATAGGTAAACGTATGTGCTGGATAAAAATGTACGTATGTGTGTAAAAAAATATATGTGAAATAGTCAAATGACGCGCTTGTTAACCAGGTGATCAGGGGTTAAGCGTCATTCCGGGGATCACCAAATCATTTACTTAAAACAATTATTATGTACGCACGTCTATTCAATATACATGAATACAAATGAACATATATATATTTTTAAAAAACATTAATTTTTGATCTGTGTGTACCTATATTTCGTTTGGTAGGTATGTATTGAGAAAATAATATAATATTAAAAAACTGACTAAATTACGATTGTTCAATATACATACGTACAAATTCAGAGAAAAATGATAAAACTGTTTACTGTGAAATGTAATCCATTGAAAATGTATTTCCAAAAGTTCGCTATTTCTTTCCGCAAGATTACAAAGATTAAAGAATTTAATCAAAATTCATACTTATTTATATACGCACTGTAACGCAATAAACGTACAATAAAAGTGTATAAAAATAACTCCTTACTTCTTATGTAACGGATGACAGCAAATAAATATACTTTTTTGATTGAATAATATGTTTTGAAGAATTTTATTTAGGAAATCTAAATCACACATTTTCTAGGTAGATCGCTTAGAATTAATATAATTATAATGTTCAATAATATATAGGTTCAGTTTGTAGCCAAAAATACTATTTGTTGTAAGTAAGAAAACTCTTTAGTACAAAAGACGAACGATATACCTAACTAAAAAAAGTTTATTCTGAAAACTTTTGTTTTAAGTCGTAAATAATACCTTAAGAAAGTTTTACTGTTAATATTCTTACTGCAAAGGAGTCAAAGATTGTATTCATCTTAAGGCTTATTTTAAATACTAAATTAATGTATTAATTATAAATATATACATATAAAATCAATTTTGTCGAAAAATACTGTTTTAGCGTCACCGGGATTGACAAAATTAATTTTATATGTATATATTTATAATTAATACATTAATTTAGTATTTAAAATATCACAGACCTATGTTCTGAATAATTACAACTTCACAATAAGAATGTGTTTTCCTTAATAAGGCTTATTTGTTTAGTTTGAAATTATAAATAAACATGTATATGCTTAGTGTGAAATAGTAGTACTATGAAATAATGAACAGATGTATAAGAATATGTTTTAACAAGCATAGTTACAGATTATTTTGTGAGTAGTCAAGATAACAAATCATTAACCGAGATGCATGTGAATGGTAAGAAATAAATATGAAAATGTGTGAACACAATAAAACTAAGTTAATGTGATTTAATGATTATTAGATAAATAATTGCATTATTAATAATTATACAATATGTCTATAATTAGCCAATGATACTATTAATAATAGTTTTTTACGTATTTTATTTTTACAAAGAATATATTTATTCAGCGGATAATAATAGGAATTTTATTTGAAAAATAGTCACACATTATGAACTTATTACCAAGCTTACTTATTAAAAAGTTTTAGATATTTGTAAACATCTAGATTCATATCCGCGTCAGTGGTGCAGTGGTTAGTATCTCCACCTACTACGTGAAAAACCGGGGTTCGGTTCTGCGCTGAAGAGATCTTTATTATTATAATTTTATTTATTTATCTGATCTTACGAATATTTTTTGAGGATAGCATGTACATGTACCTCATGTACGAAACGTGATTATTTGTATTTTTAATTTAGGATTAAATACATGACCACGCGTCCTTTTGGAATTAATAACTATTATGTTTTACTTACATAAGTACATTTTTATCGATCCATTCTGGTTACGGTAATATCAATATTTTGAAAGTTTAACTACGGTTAAATTATTTGTAAGTAAACTTGAGAACTCGCCCGATAGGTGGTTTTAACGGTCGGGTGTGGGGTTAAGCGGGGTTTAGATGTGGTTTAGCGGAAGCGCACTGCGCTAATCCCAATTTATTAGCCACCCAGTACCACGCTCTCGCCAAACACTTTAATAAAGTCTGCCTTTTGTTTTACTAATAGAAAAAAGTTGTTTTTGCTTCGCTTTGCAGATTAGTTTGGGTGCCTATAGTGCTGTCTACGAACCTGTATAATGGTTTTGAAATAAATATTTTTTACGAACTAATCGAATATTATTTCTAATGTTTTACTATATATTATTACATATTGTAGTATTTTTAAGAAAAAAATCTACTTACTTGAAATCTTCTCATGTCTCTTGGGTTACCAGCATTTTTTAAGCAGTTTTGATTGCACTTGAGGAAGAATTTTAGAAAAAATCTGAAACAGAGAAAAGAAAAATTAGTACCGTCATGTATTTATAAGAAAAGTTTTATGGGTGTGCAAAAGCATAGTCACTTTTACCTTTTCCCAGACCTACTTCATACTTTTCTCTCTATATAAATGTGTATTGTTTTAAATTTCATCTGTTTAAAAATTTTCTCAGTTACACTCTAGGATCTTGAGGAAAAATAATCACTCTACTATACTACTACGGACATCTTACCGTACCACTGATTTGACTAAATTTTGCATACATCATTACTCTTCAGGGCCTGCGTCAGACAATGGCACCCTTCTCCGTTCACCTCCTATCTCACTTCCTGAGTTCCAAGTAACACCGGACATGGATTGGTAATACATCATATAAATGTGCACGTTATTTAGATGATTTAGAATAAATAAGTATTTGAAGAAACAACGTGAAAGTCATATTAACAATTTTCATCGGTTTCACATTTCATATCGTTAATACAATGGGTTAAATGTTAAAATAAATATTACTTTTAAATAAATAAATAAATTCTTAGATTTGTTTTGTGTAACTTTGCCATTAGGTTGAAACTAAAAAAATACAACAGTAGACTTAAAAATATGCCAAATCCTTTTTTCAAAGAAAACCGGAAATCTTTTGAAATAAAACCACGGGGACTGAAATATTTTATCATGTTAAACGAATAGTTATAGATAAATAGTTAAGTCATGAAGTCATAAATAGTAAGCAATTCGAATAGATAATCCGGGTAATGTTTAAAATTTTAAAAGTGGTGTGCGGTAAGCGGAACCCTTTTGCATTCGTCCATCTTTATTATCACAAGTTGTGCACAGTAATTAATTGTAAATACAAATTAAATCTATTAATTAGAAAGATATACATATAAAATCAATTCTATCCAAAAATACTGTTCTTGCTACCGGGATTAGAACCTGGATCTCTTACAATCCAAAGAACGTGCATTATCCGATTATGCTATACTAACATAGTAGATTGACGCCAAATTTTCGAACCTATATATTACACTTTTCAAATTAATACATTTATCGTTCCATTATTTGAAAGCCGTCTACTTTGTTTTTACGGAATCTCAAAATCCTTTGAGTAAACTGATAGGAGACGCTAAAATTAACACTTCATTTTTATTAAATTTTGGTCACATTGATGAAACTTAATTGGATTGGAAGAGATCCAGGTTCAAATCCCAGTAGCAATAACAATATTTTTCGATAGAATAGATTTTATATGTATATCTTTCTAGTGAATATATTTCATTTGTATTTAAAAAATCACAGAAGTACGTTTTGAATAATTACAACTTCACAATAAGAATATGTTCTTCTTAATAGTAATTAATTTTGTTTTTTTAAGATCTATTTAAGAGTAAAATCTCTTCATGTTAAGCGTTAGAAAATAAATGTATAAAATCCTATAGCATTTTGCGGGGACCAGAATATTTATTCATGTTGAACGTTTTCTACTGTATTTATACCTAAGAGTCCTGATGACTGTTTATGTACGGAAAAACTATAAATAATATTATTTTTCTAAATAAAATAAATAATACAGTTTAATAATTGTGTGGGAAGAAGAGACAGTCTCACAAAACATGATACGTTTACTGGTCATCAATCAGTCTTCGATAGCCGCAAACTTTTCAGCAGAAGTCGTTATGTTTTTGTTTTGACAACATTAAAAACCACTCCGTGACCCAACCTTGTACAAAGTAAACAATCCTAAGAGGGTGAAAAAACAGGAAGTCATTAATTTAAAATGGAAATATTGCTAATTCACTGGTTGTCATTATTAACCGTACGACAACCAATTTGTAATGCGAGGCGTGAATAGTTAATAATTTAGAACTACCGTAGAAATACGACTAATGATTTTCTGATTTGCCCCACCTTTCCTAGTATACAGGTCAGTGTATTTTATTTTAGCCTCTTCAAACATCATCAGAATTTTATTTTGTTAAATATTCTTAAAAATATTGTGCACGTTATGATGCGTTTTTTAAAAATAAGTTAATTGACATTTTACCCGAGGAGCCTTTGAAAAAATGTATTTTCCATTATAATAAATATTTGTTTACTTCATTACATCTAAACCAATTGAATTTTTTATAGATTGGTATCTTTATTCTTAAGGATTGACAAAAGAAAGAGTTGTAATATCGAGGAGAATATATTTTTGCTGTGAAGTTGTATTTTTAGAACATAGTTCTGTGGTATTTTAATAAAAATTAAATTATTCATATACAGAAAAATCTATCTATGGAAAAAATACCCATGCGAGTCCATGTTCTAATACTGGTAGCAACTAAATATTTTTTCCATAGATAGATTTTTTGCTCATCTTTCTAGTTGATTAATTTCATTTGTATTAGTAATAATATCATTATTCTTAGGTGTAGAGAGAACAGTTACTACATTAATATTATTATTGTTAGATAAAATAAACATAATGTAAATTTTTTATTCTAATTGAATAGATATGTACGCAAACCGCAAACAGTCATGATTTCAAATATATGTGTGTAAATACGAATTATTAAAACTAATGTTTATAAAATAAATAATATATATCATAGAGACAAAGCTATTTATTCATAATATTGAATGTAAATATATTGAAGTATGGGTAATTACAGGGCTTACGACCTGTCTTCGGCGGGCTTACGTGATCACTTTATATAAATATAACGTTCACCATTCTCACTCACTTCGAGTACCACTACACTATAGCCATCGACGGACTAAATTCATTTCCCTAAAACAGTATATATGTCACAATGTAATTACCCATACTTCCGTATATTTCGATTAAATATAATAAAAAATAGCTTCGTCTCTATGAAATATCTGTTATTTGTTTAATAACAGTGTCTTTATAGGTGAAAATCCAGTAATTGTGTGTTCTTGGATATATTAAAATACTGTAATGTTTATACTTTATTGAATGATCTGTACGACGATATAAATAATTTAAGCTTCCTAGGTAAGATGAGCGAGGTTCAATTTAGTTCTGATATCAATACTGATGTATGAAAATGCAACCTGGCAAAATAGGTACAAATGAATGCATTTGAAATGAGGTCTCTGAGGTTTGAAATCTGTTTATGATGTAATGAAGAATTAACAATTTAAGAATAAATCTAAAGCTGATAGCAGTGTAGTGAACAAGTTAAGAAAGGAGCTCAAGTGTCATAGAATGATCATATGGAATTAATATTGTATAAATGAGGAAATAATAGTAGGCAGATAGTAGCGAGATACACGATGCGACTTGTTGCGATCAGGTAAACTACGGACGTATTAGAAGACG
Source organism: Eubasilissa regina (assembly GCA_022840565.1). Taxonomy (NCBI): domain Eukaryota; kingdom Metazoa; phylum Arthropoda; class Insecta; order Trichoptera; family Phryganeidae; genus Eubasilissa; species Eubasilissa regina. The sequence continues at coordinate 19,718,445 of JAINEB010000025.1, forward strand.
ATCCTATTTGAAGCCTGAACGATCAATGTATATGAATGGAAGATGTATGAATGTAGAGGAGGCGAAAGTTGCGTATAAGGACAGAAGAGTATGAAGTTTTTTTAACCATCCTTATAGAAAATAGCGAATAATGAACAAGAACTACATAGTCTAGTGAGTAGAATGTACGATGTACGGAAGGAAAGTTAACAATGAATGACATGATGAATGTTAACAAGTCGAAAGTGATGGTATTCGAGAAGAAGGAAAGCGAGACACCGCACTAAATACTTGCAGGTAATGAATGTTGGGAACCAGTAGACGAGTTTGTGTACCAGTAGGGAAGTTTTTTTTATATAAACGGAAAGGCTGAGAATGATATCGAAAGAAGGGTGACTGCAGGAAATAAAGTGAACGGCGCTCTGAATGAAATTATATCTAACGGGAATTTATCAACCGAGATAAAAATAACGGTGCACAATGGAGTCCTGGCACCGACACTGATATATGGAAGTTTGGAGCTGGCAGTAGAGGAACGAAAGTAGACTGAATGCAGTGGAAATGAGATCACTTAGGCGTATATGTGGCAAATCTATTTATGACAGAGTAAAGATTGAAGAAATAAGGAAATAATGTAAAGCTGAAGTTAGTATAGTGAGTAAGATTAAGAAAGAACCGTTTAAGTGGTTTGGTCATATGGAACAGTTGAATGAGGAGAGAATGGTAAGAAAGATATATGACGCAAGTGTTGATGGCACCAGAAATAAAGGACGTCGGCGGAAGACTTGACACGACCAGGTAAACTAGATAATGGAGGATGGTTCTCTTAGAAGCCTCAACAATCGGCGAGCTTGTATGAGAAGATGTATGAATGTGGATGAGGCGAGAATTGCGTGTCAGGACAGAAGAGTGTGGCGCTCTATCCTCTCTAACTACCCCCACGGAGAAACGGTGTGATGGTAAATAAGTAAGTAAGTAATAAATAGCAACAAGTTTTTAGAGAAAATAGATGTTGCCAAACTAACTAACTTTCCATCAAGCCATTTTCATTCGGAGTTGGGCACAGAGAATAGAGCGCCACACTCTTCTATCTCAACATACAATTTTTACATCATTCACATTCATATATCTTCTCATGCAAGCTCGCATATTGTTGAGGTTTCTAACAAAATCATTTTCCTATTTGTTTACCTAACCGTGTTAAGTTTATCTTTTGCTAACGTCATCTATTTCTGGAACCATCAATACACGCTTCATTATCTTTCTTGCACTTCTCTTCTCATTCATTCATTATCTTTCTTACAATTCTCTTCTCATTCATTCATTTCATATGACCAAACAAGTGGTTTTTATCTTATTCCTAAGATCGACATTCTAATTTAAAGATGTTATTTTATTAAATTTTGTACTACACACAATTATTCAGTATTGTTATTATTTCACAAATTTCACACATTTCACTTTCATACACAAATACTTCATCCCTATTATCATTATTCTCAATAAGTACCCTACCCTTTCATACCTCTTTGCTCCATCTGATACGGATTTAATACCTCTCTGTTCCAGCTGACTATTTAATCTTTAGTTGTTATTTACACCTATCGATGAGAGTATCTGTTCTTCCCGCAATTAGTCACGAAAAAATAATAATACTGAATTATTTATTTAGATTGAATATCATTTTTTTCATATTTGTGTGTCTCTTTAAGCACAGACTTCAGTCTAGTTAGAGGGACAGTGAACATTAGCGATATTAATTTTTACATTAAACATGTAATAAGTGTGTTTAAACATTAGATTTATTTATAAACGTGCCTTTTATTAGGAAAGTGGTTAAGTAAAGGAATTGCAAAAAATGAGTTTATCAATTATTTCGCGTCAAATTGTTTTAAATGAGTTTAATATGATGCAAATTGCAACAATAGTGAAAAAGTATTATAATATTCGGTGTATTGTTATGACGTTCAACGATATTCCGCTATTGTTTACTTTGATAATAGAGTAAGTTATTTCGCCCTAAATTTTTTTATTTACTTATAAGCTACATGCAACATTTATGTATCAAAATAAATTATAAATGTCGTATACTAAATACATTTTGAAACATTGTGTTGTGTAATATAAAAATATTTTTTAATCAATTCAAACGCAAACCCAAACCTTTAAATATATCGAAATGAAAAAAATACGACTTAGACCACTTTCATAACAATGGGCATATGCGTATGGTATCGTATATATCGTCACCTAAAAAGCAATACCACATATTTAAGAATTATGTAGTTTAAATGCGATATGCGCATAACTAATTTTAAGTGATTTTCGTAGAATTATTAAATATTACTTACCTTTTTAGAATTGTGAAGAGGAGTAGATTCTTTCAAAATAAAACTGAAACTGAACTAAACTTAGGTATGATTCATTTAATTTGTGCGCAGTTGACAGAGAGGTTACAGATATATGGTGATTAAATTTTTTTGTTTTGCACGTACCTAGCGGACGCTATCGTAAAACTAGTGATATAGAATGATTCCCCGCGAAAATTCAAATCCAACTATATAAATATCTTAATTTGACAAAAAATTGAGATATGCCGTGTTGCTGCTTAGATAATGATATACTTCATTTAAAAAAAATGTGTATATACCTAGTACAGGTTTTAATTAAAAAATATTTCTAAATTAAAATAACAAATTTTGTTGAAAGCAAATGTTAAGAGTTTTAGAAAATAATTAGTAAAATTTATAGTATTATTAAGCATTTATATGCAAGTAATAAGACCTGTATTGTATATGTGTATGTTTGTGTGTTGAAACACAACCCTCTTGCACACCCTCACACACACACATGTACATTACGCTCAATAAAGCGGCGACGGGCGTCGAGCCGGCTGAAATGCCAAAAATCCTACGTGCATCATTCACCCGCGCAAATGACAAGATATACCCCATTACGTCACAAGCGAACGTGTAAAAACCCACCGTCATAGCGGGGTTGGAAGTGTAACCTCAATTTGGCATCCTGGAATATATTTCGTTATTCACGTGACAGCTGTAACCGTGTCGGATGAGATGGAAGGTGTTGAGGTGTGAAGAATCCAGCGCATCTCTCGCTCTCTTCTTGACACTTTTTCGTCTCGACATATCGCGACAGTATTTTCAATCAATGTTTTAAAAATATAAGCAATCGTAAACATTACACGTTTCGGATTGATAATTACTTTTTACGTATTATTCTGCTTTAGTGATCGTATAAAATATAAGAACTGGGATATATGAATGCAGGAGCGAAAATGGCGATTTGATTGTATGCTGTTTATTGTATACCGAATATGCAGTATCAATGGCGAATAATGAATAAGAATTAAAGAGTCTAGTGAGTAGAATGTATGATGTATGAAAGGAATGCGACCTTATTACGAATATCAACAAGTCGAAAGTAATGGTATTTAAGAAAATTTTATTTAAAATTAAAATAATATTCAACTCCATATTTGATATTATTTGTTAATGTGTTTCGTTAAAGCCTCGGATCGTACACTATGAAGAATGTAAAAATTGATCAACAACAATTGAGTTTTGATGATTTGACCTAATCACGGTCTACAGGAGTTTTAGCAAGCATAAATCAATCAAATTAACAAATATTATTATGTATTATTTTCATCGAAATATGGACCCAGGGAAGGAAATAAAAGAGTATGATCGACGATTTCGAGATGTAATACTGGCATCGCATGCTGCGTGTATCATAGACTGCGAAACAAATAAATGTTTGACTCTCTACAACACGCAGAAAAATAATCCATTGAGGACGAATTGTTGGTCTTCAATAAGATGGATAGTAAACAGTGACCCACCGCTTACCCAGGACCAATTTATGAGCAGAAGCTCCTATATCGACTTTTCACATTCACGGCCAGGTTGGCATTCATTAATACTACTGGTACCACCCTCTTTTTAAACATCTGACCGTCTTAGAATTTCCCAGCGAGACACCCACACACTCACAAACTCCCGAAAAAGTCCGAAATTACTTTCGTTCCTCATCATGTCATCGTTCGGAACCGGACGATGACCAGCCACATCCAATCCCGCTAGCATATCCTCTCAGAGTATGTGCTCCAGTGTCTGTCTCACATGGTCATAGATGCACCACGGATCCTCGGCAAGTCCCAGATCAATCAGTTTGGCCCAAAATAATAAAATGACCAGAGCCTCGATAGATGTAGCATTAACAATGTTCAAGACCGCGGAGAATGAAGGCTAGTAAAAGTGATCCTGTGGAAGTAGAATAAAGGAAGACGATACGCAGTCATGAGCATATTAAGTTTTTGTTAGTCTTAAGATGAATAAATAATAAAAAAAAAATTAAGGAGACCACTTTATTATTAAGTTTTAGTTTTTTCAGAACATAGTTATTTGGTATTCAATACAATTAAATTAATTAACTAGAAAGATATATAGTAAAACTGTGGCGAAGTTGAAGTCGAAGTTTTTCGATTAATTGATTTTTTTAGTTCATCTGTCTAATTGATTAATTTAATTTGTATAAAATACCACAGAACTATGTTCTGAAAAAACTGCAATTTCACAATAACCTGTTCTCTTTAAAAATATAAAATTTGTGTAAAAGATTATTCAAACTTATTAATACAATTTTTGTTAAGAAACCTACTATCAGATATAAAAAACATTTAAAAAGAAGTTGGAGAATTAGATTCATTTTTAAGGAAAACACATTATTATTTTGAACTTGTAGTTATTCAGAACATAGGTCTGTGATATTTTTTTAAATACAAATTAAATGTATTAATTAGAAAGATATATAATTGATTATACATATATATATAAATTTTATCGAAAAATATTTTTGTTAACACCGGGATCTCTTCCTATCCGGGGAACGTGTATTAACCGATTATGGTATACCAACATAATGCATTAACGACAAATTTTCGAACCTATATGTTACACTTTTCAAATTATCTATCGTTTCATTATTAGAAAATTTGTCGTCAATGCAATGCACTGTGCTATATAGCATAATCGATAAATGCATGTTCTCCGGATAGAAAGAGATCCAGGTTCGAATCCCGGTAGCAACAACAATATTTTTCGATAAAATTGATTTTATATATATATACATAAATCTAATTAATATATTTAATTTGTATTTAATTAAATTCATATTTAGAACTATTATTTTATTTAAATATTATCTCAATATAATATTTATAAATGTAAAAATATCTATTGATAACTAATTTTTGCAGTTAGGGGATCTTTTAAATATCGTATGAACTTAAATAAAATTTAAATAACGCTGTTTGAAAAACCCGACCCGTGAGCCATGAAGGATGCTGAGAATCGCACTCTTAGGTAAATTATTTCTGGAGATTTCTTATGTTTCCCGCCGCTGACGTGAAGTGTGGATATACGCTGAGATGTCGACGGATCTGTTTTGCATTCTGTTTATATTTATTTATGTGGTGGATTCCCTGAATTATGTACACACGGATGGGAGTTTCTGAGCTGTGCTGGAAGGCGTTATAGCCCAGAAAATGTTTTTGCTCGTATTGTACTGTACACTATTTCTTCTCTATTTCGATGATTTTAAATAAAACAATTGATGATTATCCATCTTTTGTTCATAAGATTTATTTGTGATATCTAAAGTATAACACATGTAGAGGAAAGAGAAAATGGTTTAAAAATTATTTTTGTTATTATAATATTAAAAACATTAATACAAATTTAAGTAAATGATGGTACTAGTTGCACATTCAGAAACCTTCATATATTTTTATTTGTTGCTTGAAGAACAATAGAGGGGTGTTTTATAGTGAGTATATTATTTGTACACTAAAACACCCTTGTATTGCATTGTATAAATATCCTAGCTTAAGAGAATAATGTACCAGTCTGAAGATGGCCATGATAGGCTGAAACCGGTAATGGTCATAAAATAATAAATAGGGGAAAAAATTAAAAAGTGTTTTAATTAAATCATTACTTTTAATTATTCATATTTACATACATAGATATATACGTCATGACTATGCGCGAGTTGTGTTCATATATTTTCCATAAGAATAAAAATTTAACATTCTGTTCTCTCTATTTTACCCTAATAATATTGATATTAGAACTGTTCTCTCTTTCTACTCCTGCCAATAATGATATTAGAACTAATACAAATTAAATTAATCAATTTGAAAAATAATCAGAAAAAAAAAATATATATTTTAGTTGCTACAGGGATTCGAACCTGAACCTATTCCTATCTGGGGAAAAGCGTTATCCACTTTTGTCACACCACCAATTTTGAAACTTATATGCTCAATCAAATTGATACATCTGTTATTCTATTTTTAAAAATCTATCACCTTTATATTGCGACAAATCTCAAATACTAGTATTAATTATTACACAACGACAACTCTCAAATACTTAAAATAAGTAATATACGATGGGAGACGCCAGGATTAAATCAATTCATTATTATTACATTTGGATAAACTTGGAAACAACTTATATATTTTTAATAAAGTTGCAGTTTTTCAGAACATAGTTGATAAGTTGATTTTTTCTGTATGTTGATAACTGTAAGTTATTTTAAATTGTATTAAAATTTAATAGAACTGTTTTATAAAAATCTGTAACTTTACAATAATAATGAGTTCTTCTTTAAAAAAATATGTGTTTATTAATGCACTTATTATGAACGATAATCCGTTTAATCTGGTGTAAAACAGAAAAATTGTAAAAAAATTCTTTCAAAAACAAATTTATATATTGGTAGGTATTAAATTTCAAAGAAGCGAAGACTTTTATTGGTCGAATCTTAAAATAAATGCCTGATAGCAAAAGCAATTGATTTTGCAACTTACATCGATTTTATATATTCAATTTATAGCAAAAAGAGTTTAATTGTTAAAAAATTAACACAAGCTGTATGAGAAGAAGACTGCATTAATAGTTAGAAAAAAAATGTAGGTTGCCGAGTTTGCCACTTGTACTATCAATTAATTGTTATCCCACTTTTGTTCGTGAGATCTATAAGTGATTTTTAAAACACAACAAATGCTTTGAAAAATAATTAAAATAATTTAAAAAATATATTTTTATTATTAATCAAAACATTACAAAACACAAAATCGATTAAAAAACTCACTATAGGTACGAGTCTCAAATTGATAAACCCTGCATGGTTTACTAACATACCATGCATAGTGCATTTAACAATTTTTTTAAAGATTATAAGAAAAAGTAAGGAGGAGGATTGAAAAAAGAACAGATTATAGAAAGGAGAGGAGAGGAGAGGCAAACAAAGGGAAGAAATTATGGTTAACAATGAGAGCGAAAGGCCAGAAATAGAACGACAGGGGGTGGTAGGTTTGAAGTAGCGGGTTTAGTGACCAACGCCGGGTACGCACGGTTAGAATAAAACAAATATTTGATCATCCTTCAGATAAATACTACCCCAATTCGTCGGAAGCGATCTCCGTCCAACTAATATTGTGACATAAGGTGTTTAACACATCGGGACAGATGGGCGCAGCCTCGGGACATTTACAGCCAGTGTACCGACGGTCCCCTAACCCGACCAAATAATGTTTACCCTATCAATACTAGTTCACTAACACGCGGAAAGTCCATTATTAAGTTTGCTAGAAGAATATACTGAATTACACATTTATAATGATCCGGATATCCAATGATATCATTTTATAATATGGAAATTGATATGTTCGAGTGAAAATGACTAGGTAGGATTCATTAAATCAACCCTGAATAAAAGTATTTAAATTTAATATCTAATCTTTTATGTTTAAATATATAATGCAAATATTATTGAAGTTTTGTATACAATTACAAGTATATTTGACGGTAAAGGTTTGTATGCACAAATTTGTTATTTTGCTCTGCCCATAAAATTCAAAATTCACACAGTTCCATTCTTTATCGGTTTAACAATAAAAAATCCCGATATTTTGCTGTACTATCAACTTGTTAGCATACAATAATTTACATCTTACTAAATTCTAAAAATTGTTTCAGAAATTATTTTCTCATATTCAATTTTTATATATAATTTTAACCAAGCCGAAAAGTATTCAATATAAACGTCTAGTGGGAAGATATCTATGTTACATGATTTATTATTTATTTTATGAATAGGTATATACTATTAGTTCTTGTGTTTACCCACGTTCAATGTAAAAATTAAACTCTTATTAAGAAATTCTAAACATTCTTAAATTAGGAAAGTCAGGACTATAATGAAATATTATTTAATGTAAATTAAAATAATTTCTATGATTATGTAGTTCACACGCCGGACAATGATATTACAATACGTCAGGGTTACGAAAAGAAATACCCATTTAATACTGACAATGATTACACAAAACAACAAATAGAGAAACAAAAAATAAATCTCATCACACAATAAAATCAACAGATGAATTGAAATCCGACTTCTAGCTGAAAATATAAGCTTTTAGGTGCGTTAAAAACTGCTGGCGTCAAAAATACGTCAGTATTCAATGTCAGTTCAGGTGCAAACTGCATATATAAAATTATAATAAAACTAGTGGTTACTTATGGTTATGAAACGTGTTGCCTAGCCCAAATCGAAAAAAACAAATTAGCAGAATATTAAGAAAAATGTATCGACCAATACTATAAAATGGAACTTATAGAATATAATTAAAGATGAGCTCAAAAACTAAATTGAGCAAGAAACAATTGAAACTGTAACAACTGTAGGTCTCAAAGACTGCGATGGGCTGGCCATGTTGAAATAATGCCAGTTAACAGAACACCAAAGATTATGACCACCAAGTGGATACTTCAGTGGAAGTGACCTAGAGGCAGTCCAAGGAAAATGTAGGCTGACTGTGTAATAGAGGACTGAAGCAGGATGGAAGGGTCTGGGAACTGGACGATAATGGTCAGGGATAGGAGTCGGTGGAAAAGGCCAAATCCAATCATAAAATCACAGTACTATGTTTTTTGTCTTCTGGAATACGATTAAATTTTAATACCGTTTTCACTGAATGACTTAGTGCTTAACTGATCTACTTAAATATTTAAATAATCTAATATCTATTATTAAGTCATCGCAATTTGCATTTTAATATTAATTAATTCAAATAACAAATAAAAAATAACCTGTTAATGTGCGTAAAGTTAAAAAAAAATGAAAAAATATATTTACTCAAGAATGAAAATATATTGTGATTATAACATTATAGATTTTAAATAACATATTAGGAGTTATATGATCAAACTTTAGAGACTGGTTTTCTGATTAGACAATATGCATTTAAAACCCTTTTGCTCGTGCGCAAAAATAAATCAAAATCTCTTAAGCCATGTAAGCAAAGAAGGATTTTCTTAATTTATTATCTTGGACCTGCGACCGAATTTTGGTTACATAATGACCAAGGAAGTCGCCATCTGGTTCGAGCCCCGTAGCAAAACTTAATTTGGGGTCGGATAATGTTAAGCGAGGGCCCCAGTAATCCGCATCTAAATGGTCAATGGGCCGTTTAATAACCTCAAATACGGACCCCATCGATCCTTGCTTAAGTGGCCAGAAATGAGCATTCGTCCATATCCTGGACACATGTGATATTCTGTGGGACATTAGAGGCCGAGTATAACATGAAACTTAGGCGTATTTGAAACAATTTTTAAGTAGTTTGAACGTGTCGAAGTTTTAATGTTTAAGACAGATATTACAATAATTTTTTGTATTGATTCAAACATCATGTGATCGATTTAATTTGTTAGTTTTGTATGAGTATTTCCTCTGTGAGAGAAGTAGTCATATACGTAGTATGTGTAAAAAGGATATATTATTTTATGATTCAGATTTAGTCACCAAATATATCAATTATTAAGGAGAACACATTCTTATTGTGAAGTTGTTATTATTCAAAACACGTCTGTGATATTTTAAATACTAATGAAATGTATCAATTAAAAAGATATACATATAAAATTTATTTTATCAATACCGGGATTTGAATCTGGATCTCTTCCAATCCGGGAAACACAGTGGATTGACAACAAATTTTTGAATATGTTACACTTTTCATATTAATACATCTACCTTTATATTATTTGAAAGCTATCTACTTTGTTTTTACGGAATCTCAAATACCTTTGAGTAAACCGATAGGAGACGCCAGAATTAATAATTCATTTAAAATTTTGGATACATTGATACAGCTTATATATTATTAAAGTTGATGGGTTTCAAATAATGTAACGATAGACGTATTAATTTTAAAAATGTAACAAATAGGTTCGAAAATTTGTTGTCAATCCACTGTGTTGGGTATAGCATAATCGGAAAATGCACTTTTCCCGGATTGGAAGAGATCCAAGTTCGAATCCCGATAGCAACAACAATATTTATCGATAAAATTGATTTTATATTGTATTTAAAATACATCATAGCCATTATCGTGCACGTATAGATAATGATACGAAACGGTGGCTTTTTACCAAGGCGATTTAACTATCACGTCGTTTTTCTTCGACGGTAGGCAGAGAGGATAGAGCACCACTCTCTTCTGTCCTGATACATAATTCTCTCCTCATCCACATTCAAACATCTTCTCATACAAGTTCGCCGATTATAAAAGTTTCTAACAGGACCATCCTCCGGTATCTAGTTTACCTGGTCGTGCCAAGTCTTCCGCGGACGTTCTCTATTTTTGTTGCCATTAACACTTGCGTTCTATCTTTCTTATCATTCTTTCCTCATTCATCCGTTCCATATGAGCAATTACATCTAACGGGAACTTGTCAACCGAGGCAAGAGTAGAGATTCACAATGGAGTCCTAGTACCGACACTGATGTATGGAAGTAAGGCCTGGAGCTGGCAGAAGAGGAATGAAAGTAGACTGAATGCAATGGAAATGAGATCGCTTAGGCATATATGCGGCAGGGTGATAAAAGTGGTTAATTGAAATTATTTGCTTAATTTAATGTGTTTATTTAGCAGTAAGATGCTCACCAGTTATCAAGGGTGTGTTTGGGGGTTTTACCGTAGTTATAGGATACCATCCAGTCAGTACATTCGGATCACACGTGCCTAGCTTAATTGCAAAACAGTAACATATGTAGTTATGTATGTATTGACATGAAGTACTTTAACAATTTTTATATTTTCTTGATAAATGTAAATTTTATTTATAAGAGCCTATATTAATTTATTACAATTTATATCTTTGAGGGTGTTGAAAGTCAATGATTTATAAATAAATGCCACATATAATGTACACAAGCACCTACCTACCTTGTATCCATGGCACCCTCCGCAAAAGGTAAAATGTTTTATGAATGAAGTTGTAAAACTTATATTTAACCCGTGAGACGTGTCTATTTCAGAAAAAAATAACTTTAAACCTAGACTAGACCGTTACTAATCGTTATTCATAAGTGTTTGTGCGACAACGTTTTTTATTAAAAACAGATGTCTCGAACCATCCTCTAATGGACCAAACATTGGTTTAGCAAAAGGCTAAAGTAAAAAGATTGCGATTTATAGATATGTTTGCGATAAAATAAAAATTTTCTATTGATTTTCTAACTATAATAAATACATGTTTATCAATTGCACCTCTCGTCACGGTAAAATACTTCGTATTAATGTTACTCAGTTAAAATTGTATTCAACGAACTTCTTTATATTTATCCACATCGTTTCCTCACGGGTTACACAATATTCACTTAAAATATATCATTTTATCTACTCAAGCATGATCAATTGTAATACTTCAAACAGGACCATCTTTTAATGTCTGGTTTATCTGATCATGCATCGCCTTTGCGGACATCCCTTTTATCTGGTGCCATGAACTCTCATGCCATATACAGTATTGTATCATCATCTTGTCTAATATTTATTTTGTGTAACCATTATATAATAAAATAGATTAAAAACATTTTTTTATGAAAAGATTTACGAGAAAACAATAAGTTTAATCCGATACTAAGAATAAAAAATACTAAATTTGTTATTATAAATTTCTTATTGCGTACCTTCATTATCGATTCAGGAACATGAATATTCATTGACCCATAAGCATTCAATATTTTTGGATAAGTTAATATATTAAATACTTTTTCGTAATTATTGGTTTATTTATATTTTCTCTAGCAACAAGTAGACCTTCGCCAGTGAGATAAAGCTCTCTAGGCTACAAGAGTCTCGGCACCCTAGGCGGTTTTCTAGTTCGCTCCCCTCTCGGGCCTGCCCTATTTACAACGAAGATACTTTGTTGATCTTTTAAAATAATATTATTTACTTCTCTGATTTTATCTTAACCAAAAATTACTTGGAAACGTCTTCAGATTGAAACGTTTATATAATTAGAGGAAATGTTAAAGCACTTGAGATTTTTTGTTAGTGTCGTGCATGGACTGGAATAGTGAGGGTGTGTTGGAATGTGTGAAGCATAAGTGGTTCTTAATAACGACAAAATGTAAAACAGAAGAAACAAATTAATATAACACGTTCGGTGTCATATTTCATACTGTGAAAGTGTCTCGGTTTTATGCAGTTTGTTTCCGTTGCTTATGAAATGTCAATGTGTATTAGCATATTTTTGATTATTCGAAAAAACATCTTTCTTCGAAAAATTTTTTTTATAGTTGAGTAAATTTATATAGATTAATGAATGAATTATTTTAATTAAAATATATTTATATTCAAAAATATGCACTTAAGGGTTAATAGTTCTCTTTTAAAGAATACGTTGCAGTAAGAGAATCTTGGAGCAATATTAAAGTATACTGAAAGGTAATATAATTAAGCTAACCTGTGGGCATCATATACGTATCTATAATTATGAGATTTTTGACGTCTGTCAAAGATGTATGTATGTATGGGTGTGTGGCAGCTTTGTAATAGATAGGATAATATGTGAGAAGGCTGATCGGTGCCAACTGGGCGCGCAGAATGGGGAGCTTGGAAGATTTAAAAGACGCTGGAAGCGCAGTTGCGCTCTCATTCAACACTCTTCGGTTCTCAAGATAACATATCTTATTGTATTTTTTATTTATTATCTTAGTTTAATAACCACAATTGAGTTTAAAAAACATCTACCGGTTTCGGAAAACACCTTTTCCTTCTTCAGGATATGTCAAAACTAACTAAAAATATAGCATTGTTTTTCTATTTATCCAGAATCTATTTTTAAATTTTTTAAAAACAACAATTATTTAAAAAGTAAATTTAGTACCTAACTCAAATTGCTGCTCAATACAAATTTAGTCGAATAATTTTTAGGAAAAAATTTTAGAATAGGACTCGTAGTTAAATTTAGTTGGCTGTTTATAATTTCCTGATTACTTTTACATGCTTTATTTATCTCCAACGATTCCAAATTATTTAATTTGTGACCTACACCGTTTATATGCAAAATTGACAATCCCAATTTTTTATCAAAACCATGACTATTTTCTATCAAATGATTAGCAAATTCTGAAAACCCACTATTGTTCAAACATCTCAAATGCTCCTTTACTCTTATATTAAAATTTCTACCCGTTTTACCAACATAAAATGCAGCACAATCCTTACAACTAAGTTTATAGACGCCAGAATTGTTAAATTTATCATCCTTGTCCTTAGAATTTATGAGTAAATTTCCTATACTATTATTTGTGTAAAATGCTGGTCTAATATCTCGTGGTAGGTGTTTAGATATTTGTTTCGAAAAGTTATTTATGTATAAAATCCTACGCCAATTATCATTATTATCATTATGTTTCATCTGTGATTTATATAAAAACTGATTATTATATTCTTTTAATTTATTTTTTAAAATAGTGTCTATCAAACATGTATTATACCCATTATTAACTGCTATTTTTTTAATTGTATTCAATTCAATATTAAAATTGGATGTTGACATAGGAATATTGACTAAACGATGTATCATGGAGTGGAACCCTGAATGTTTATGTGATAATGGATGATTAGATTCATTGTGTATGATAGTATCTGTAAAAGTTGGTTTTCTAAAAATTTTGAACTCAATTTTATTATTATTTCTAATCAATGTTAAGATCCAAAAAATTTAGGGTAGAATTATTTTCCATTTCTAATGTAAATTGTATTTTATTATTAAACGAATTAATTAAATTTAGAAATGTAGTTAGTTGACGTCGTGAACCCGACCAAATACACAATACATCATCCACATACCTTTTCCATAACAAAACATTATTTAACAAAGAAGAATCACAATCAAAAATTTTTTTCTCCAAATCGTCTACAAAAATATCTGCTATTAGTGGACTTGTGGGTGCTCCCATAGGAAGACCTTCTGTTTGATTATATATTATATTATTGAATTGGAAATAATTTTGGTTCATACAAAGATTTAATAAACGATATAGATCTTTTACCAAATTATTAGGTAAATTAGATGAATTTAGTAAATCAAAAATTAAAATTTTACTTTCATTAATAGGTACATTAGTAAACAAATTAATAATATCAAAAGAAACAAGTTTAACATTGTTGGGAAGATCCATGTCCTTTAACATATCCACTAATTGCAACGAATTTTTTATAGTATATTTTGGATTAAAAATATTAAGTCTGTTTATAGTTTTAGTAATAAAAGAACATAATTTAAACGTTGGAGCACTACAATACGAAACCACTAAACTAAGATAATAAATAAAAAATACGAATCTTAACCACCAAGTTAATATTGCTAATTTTAAAAGTATATCTTATTGTGTTTATATTTTATTGTTGTACAATGTAGAGTAGTAATGAACTATTATATCTCGACGTTGGACTCTTATTTCTACTACCGACATCTAACCGAACCATCGGAGAATCTGTAAAAGCTTATTGTCGTTGCACACATAATATAAAGGACAATAGTATAACGGCTAAATACGATACATAAATTTTAATTATTTTAGACGATATATCCATAAATGGTTAAAAAATATATGCAATATCAGGTCTTGCAAAGTACACATATTTCTGAAACAATTAAAAAACGTATTTTTTACATTTTATTTACTTATTGATAGTTTAATGATCACATGTAAAGTCAGAAAGGATGTTTATTTATTTATTACTGATAATTTGAACATGTCTTTTTCTGAATCTTTTACCTTCGCATACTCCGGTTTTCGACGACTTTTTAATTTTTAATTTTAACCAATTTCAGGTATTATCCGACATATTTTTAATGTTCAAATACTGCATCGTTTCCTTCTTTCTTTTTGTTATTTACAATTATTATTTTTTTTTCTTCTTTCTTTCAATATTCTCAATTAATATTTGCCGACTTGCTGAACCAACTATATTAAATAGGATTATTGATTAACCATGTAAAATGTTTGCCTCAGCACGGGCGAAGCCCAGTGAGGCAAATATTAAAATATATTTGCAAACAACATAAAAAGTAAATAAATATGAACCATAAAAAATACAAGCTTTTGAATTTATAGATAAACATTAATTTTGGTAAATAAATTTATTTTGGTACATTGAGAAATCCGGTTTTAAAAAATTTAAAGATCTTAAAAAATGTATCTAATTTTGTTTATTTATATTTTGAAGAATGCTTACATCGAGTTTATAGTTCAGGCAGATGTGTATGCTACGAAGAATTTTGCTTTATTCGTCAGCGGGTGCGGACATTGGATCAGCCATAAAACTTTACGGCTTTTTTATGGTTATACTGGATATAACCCACCAAAGAACTGAAACACCATATTCGCAATTACCCAATCACAGCTGGATGATACACTACTTCATGATTAATATAATTGTTCAATGCGCATGCATTTGTATTTCTTTTATTATGTATTTTAATATTTTTCTATATTTCGTCTATCAAATAAAAAATATAATGTGCTATCGATTTTGATCTCCGCATTAACATTGTATTCAATTCAGGAGCTTAAAATACAGCTATTGTTAAAATAAGTTTTTCATAGACGTATGGTGTGCAGTGGCGTGCAGTAGGCTTAAACTTAGGTTATGCTGTTACCGACGATGTTTACGTAACTATACGGAAACCGGATGCGGTTGTCTCGGTTGCATATATATATATATATATATATATATATATATATATATAGTATGCGCGTAGGTTTTTACAGCAGAAGAGAACTCTCCTAGCCGCCCCAGATATATCAAAACTGAAACCAAAACCAAAACATCCAGCTTATTAATATCCAGGGTGGCCTTGAAAAAGGTCTAATCATTAGCTGCAGTATGTGAGTGTAACATTAAATACTAAAGAAAATTATTTGTATTCCAATTCAATCCGTCTCCGTTTTTTCATAAATTCGCCGATAATATCGTTATAGAAAGTTCCCAATCCATGTTTGCTACGGTGTTTTACAAAGATAATGGTCTAAAACTTAACTAAAAACTAATACATAAATACAGAAACAGAAAAAGTTTATACTATTAATTAAAATAAGTGTCTGTACGTTTTGATGTATTAACTAAAAGTAATAATCAACTTGAATATGTATTACACTCTCTCACACTTCACAAATGATTGACAGAAAACAAAACTTGTCGGTTAAAATACACTGTAGAAAAGAGTTTAGATAGCGAAGCAAATATGTACAAGTACATATTTGCTTCAGAGTTTTCAGTATGGGTTACAGAGTTTTCAGTATGGGTTAATCCTTTTTGAATTATGCAGAGAGCTGGTTACAGAGTTTTCAGTATGGGTTAATCCTTTTTGAATTATGCACAAATTGTTCAAATACTAAATATATTTTGGCAGCCTTAAGATGCTCAATAGGTTGAGTAATAAAATATATAGTTAGTATGTTTCTCATACGGATTGAATAAACAAGTTAGACGCGATCGACGCGTGCGTTCTAGCTAAATGCGGAGACGAATGGCATTGAAGTTGTATACAAATAATTCGCAATTTTTCATACTGTTGACGGTTAGACAAAACTAGACAAAACTATAGCCATGGGTTACGCTTAGCCGGGTAATAACAGCTAGACTTTTCATAGGGTCTTTTCTTATTGTCAGAATCATTAGTAATGTACAGCTTTTTTGCTTGTATGCAGTGCACGCCCCTGCTAAATGAATGAAATATTTTATTTCTTTTAAGAAGCTTATATAAATGGTTAACTATTTGTTGTAAGCTTATTGCTATATTTTTTGGAATGTCTATTTATTTATATGGAAGTTAAAAATAAAACAATTTAATTTGGGAAGTTGTATTTGATTTATCTTTTTTGCTTGTATGCAGTGCATGCTCTTGATGGTGCACACTATGTAATATTATATAGTTTAAATTTTTTGCCAGGCTATGTTAAACATTTTTAAGTGCAGTTTGAAGCAAAAAAAACTCTTATAAAGCAGAATTTAGGAACATAGTGTTTTAAAATTTGGTGAATATGGATGTCTTAAATTATTATTTAAAATTACAGAACATACGTATTCCCGATTCAACGGATGAGATTTCTCTTGAAGATACAACTCGAATGCCCGTAAGGAATATTACAGAGTTCGGTGCGAAGTGATCACCACTCGCAGATTAGAATGACGTATCCAGTACACACGAACCTTTACCGAGTCTCAGAAATCTACGTTTCATTGAGAGATCATGGACACTTTCCATTGCAGATATTGTATGATGTCTCTATAAGAGAATGGATTCCAAAAACATCAACTATCAAATGTGAAGAAAACATTATTTTATTCTTTATTAAAACTAAAAGGATTCTCTCTGTTTTAGTGTACATCCTTTGTCACGGACTGAACTCGCAGTATGAACATTTATTTTAAGGGATGAACCAAGCTCCCTTTCTGACAACATTCTTATGCGGAGGAGTTTCTTACTTCCTAGGCTTATCGTATCGCCTTTCATCATTTGATTTTATTTTACGTTCAAGAAAGGTTGTATAAATCTTTTGTGAAAAGTCAGTATATTTCACAATTTTAAAATTTTTAGTCCGTAACGAGATTTTTAGTATCGTATAACTTTGATCAATAGTAAACCGTAAACAAAAAACTAGTGCATTATTGTGTTGAAATTTATTCACATATTTTGTTTTATAATATATTAATGTATGACCATAAAAAAGGTAGATATTTACTACACGTGAAAGCATGTAAAGAAAAATAAATTTTAAATTTAAATTATCACTAACATTATTTACCAATATTATGTGTGTGTCAAACAATTAAATTTAATCATTGACATCGATGGTCCTGTCACTAGGCATTAATTAACTTGCAACAAAACAAACAAAGTTAAATATCTATATTTTTCATTTCTCTAAATCTGATCTAAACCGTAGTTTTGTAGTAACTATCGGTTTATAAGTACAGTATAATATTACAAGTTTGAGCTGTGGACCACATGTGTCTATTAATTTAATTGTTTTGGAAGGTATATTCATAAACAAAATAAAATTATAAACAATATGCAAATGTATGCAAATATCTAAACCGTTAAAAATTGTCTTTAAGAGTTTAATTTTGAATCTATCATGTCCGGCATTGACAAACATAATTAATTTAATTACATTTGTTTAATGTTAATGTAAAATGTTTTAATGAAATCAGTTTTGTTCCGACAGCTACATAAATAAATATTTCAGTATTTTTTCAAAATGTCTGTCATACAGATCGATAGCAATGCATCCTCCATTTGTGTTTTACAAATAATCATTTCTCCGTGCCTTCCAGCAAGGAGGAGATTTCTCAACCCTACGGCATCAGGGCAACCCTCGGAGGAGACCGGCCAACCCTGACGGCTTTTCCTGAAGGGGGGTGGTAAAAATCACCCCACGCGAAATTTCCCTCTCGAACAAAACTCTCCATTTTCATGCGACCCTCTCAAATCTTGCAGTTCAAAATGTGGCTCGCTGCAACGTAGCGTTAATTTTAGATTTAACAGTTTCCATTCACATTCTTTATTTAAATTATCTGGGTTTTTAAATGCATGTTTAATTTTAATAATTATATTAATAGAATGATTAAATTTATTTTGGTATAATATCAATATTGAGAGACTGTTTTTAAATAAGAATGCATTTTTTTGGTCTAATTTTTAATTACAGAATGTTGATGTATATATCTTCATTTTAATAATGATATTGAGTTAATTCAGTATATTGTATGTATTACAAATACCTACAAATAGAAATGATGCAAAATTATCAGAGTATGATATATATCTCATGTAAGATGATAGACAGATGTGAAGAAAAATGAGAGGGAAGAAATGAACCATTAATCGTTTAATGTTTTAAATAGTCTCAGATATGAAGCGTAGAAAATACGAAAATCTTTATTCTGAAAAATAAATTGAAACCAATGTAAATAGGGGTTTACGAAAAGATCTAAGATATTAGGCATCAAGTGTTTTTTCATGAAAATAAGTGGAAAATCTTAATGATTCACTCCACAAAAAATTTTTGTCTCAAATTCGAAAAAAATGAAAATGAAAATGTCTACAGGTTTTAGGGTCGCTACAATTAAAAATATTGAATGTCACTGCCCCAGACTACATCACTCCCTAACTCTCCCTTCATATGTTCGTATCCGTGAGTTTTGTTTGTATATGTATGTGACTGTGTACCTACACCTCTGTACGAATGGTGTTTTGTTTTCCGTCCCTCTCCCTCCCGCGAGCGCGGGGTTAGTTGCGTCCCCCTCATCCCCTGGGAGGCGGTCCCCGGGGCCGGTATTGACTCCGCGTCCCTCGGGTGCGCCAGTCAATACTGCCTACGGTAGGTAGCGGCGGGACTTTATTGGTGGGCGAAAGGGAAAATGGACGCCGGATTTTCCGGTGCAGTGCGCGACGCTGTCCGACACGATGAGTATGATTTATGATTTTTGGACTGTAGATAAGAGGACATGACGTCACCATGTGGGCTGTTTTCCTTGCATGACATAAAAACAGCACATTTTTCATCTCCATATAATAAATATATAACAGTAAAAACAAAACATTGGAAACTGCCCAAAATTTATTATGAAATTAAAAGCTTCCAATTCATATTAAATAGCAGATAGTGAATAATCGTAAAAACCACGTAAAAACCATTCGCATAGGTGAGGCAGTAAAGAGCTCACATAAATAGATGAACATGCTGATCATTTTTTTTTTTTTAAATAGTAAATTTTAAATTTAAATTAAATAGTCAATTTTAAGTTTTTATAATTTGTGAATTTTTCACTGTGTGAATATGAGGTCAACGAACTGTGTTTGTACTTCTCACCATTATATTTTGTTACATATTTAAACATGTTTTGTACATAAAAGAAGAAAAATACTCACTTAGCTTGATTATTGTTAATGGTGTTCTCTTTTTGTTAGCACAAACGCATAGTTTAAAAATATTTATGTAAAATATGAACCTTGGGATATTTAAAAAAACATTACTAATATAAATTCTTTCGGAATCAATATTCTGTTTTCAATAAAATAATAAACTCTTTTGTTTTGCTAAAATGCTAAAACGTTTTTCATTAAGTTTCGGAAGTAAAATAAAAATAGGTTAAAGTTTTTTACTAAAATTGCAATTATAACTTGTACATATATATAAACCAATCTATATTATGAAAATGATCGACTACAGAGTTGCAACAAAACCTTACATAATATTTTTGTATCGATCCTTGATGTATGGAAAAATTTTTTCAATAATACATTAATTGACAACAAATAAACGAAAGACTTTTTTTATTAAAACTTTTTAAAGAAAGAAAGAATATCAAGTAGCTTACTTATATTACATAGTAAAAGATTTTTATTCCAGATATGAAAATGAAAAGAAAAATCATTTTCCTGTGCTAATTTTTAATTTGGTATTTATTCTAAAACTAAATTCTCCATCTTTATAAGCCATAAAAGAAATAGTAAGTAATAATTTAAATTTTTATGACTTGAATATTATTTTGGATATTACGTGTAACAATTGAAATACTATTTACACGAGTAGTCGGCGATAATAATTGGTCACTGAGAGTACCCATTATTTTTGGTAAGCTTAAAATATTAATGATTTAAAATATTTATTATTCCACACATAGATTATATATAAATATGAATAAATACGTCTGATGTCTCATAAAAAAAAACTTGAATAATAATATTTAAAAATAAAAAAAATAGAGATGCGTACACAGAATACATGTCACACACAGACCACCAAATATATAGATATGAACTAACGCAAATTCCTTGTCCCAATATTTTCATTTTGGTGTTACCCGCGTGATCACTTTGATACCACTTACGCAATCAAATAGCACCGCGACTTTTTTTAAAATTATGACTAGTTTGGAAAAAAGATTTAAACGCTGACAATATAATATGCAATATAATAAAAGTATAAAAAATTCGTCTTGTTTACACAAAGATTTAATTTTCGAAGAGTAAATACTTTTACTGTTGGATAATCTATTAGATTTATGTGTGTAGAATGCCTCTCGTCATTCTACTAATGTTACAAACCTTTCTCCTATATGTACACTTTATTTCATGTCTATTTATTTACTGGTCTGTGATGTCACGTCAATATTCTTACTATTTTCAAACTAAAGCACTTTGAAAATATGACTAACTTGCTAGTCTCCTGGAACGAGGCGCATACCCCTCCTCCCGACCACTAGATCACTAGGCCAGCATCATAGCTACTAGACTAACAAGCTAATTATTGCTCTAGAAAATATTTATTGACGGGATATTTATAAATAATATATACACAAAACAAAACATGTTCTCAAGTATTTTAAATTTGTAATATGATATATAATATTTGTAATTTATAATTGAAGTACATATTTTTAAAATTTTCAAACACAAGTAAAGATGTATAAAGAATAGTAAATAAATAATTTTTTTACATTGATTAAGTACGTAGTAGGTTGGTTGTTCGAGATCGGCATATCGAAACACGCACACTTTTCAAGTCCCAAACGTACCTGCGCGGCGCTGGTCGCATTTCCGTCTCTATAACTATATCGTTCTGTACATGCTTCAATAGTGTATATTTCTTAGCAGACCCGCTCATATAGACTATAGTTCTGTAAGACCCGGCACACGTCTGTAACAGTCTATAAAACTCAGGCGAGCTCCGAGTACTGCGGAGCTAACGGCCTATAATAATTGATTTCCTTCCGGAAATCCGTATTGGCGGCGTGCATAGAGACTGTAGCAAAACATAGGAAGAGAATTGTGCACCTACAATTAAGATTGTAATTTTAATTTATTAAAGGTATTTATGGTACCCGTTTGATACGAAAAATAGGTTTTACTCCATTTTAAATCATCACAAATTAAAATTAATTAAGAAATAATAAAACGTAAATGTAACCAAGTTACTTTTTAAAATTAGAATAGTTAGTAAAATTGTTTTGGTTGAGGAAATTAATCAAGTAAATAATATTTTTTGTACGTATCTTACGTTAAATGAAAAAAAACAGTTTTTATTTTAAAGCTTAATTGAAATAATATTTTTCTAAAGAATATTACGAAACTATTAAATATTTAAATGAAGACAGAACCATCCAAACCTTTTTTGAAAAATTGCAATATTTTGTTTTTAAATCTTCAAGATGTTCCGTTCAAAATTATTGATATCGATTGGTCTACAGTCAAGGTCATAAGTGGTGTGAGGGGGATGCCATTGCTCGACGAAGTCGGGTATTTGTGAAAGCTATTATTCGGCTATAAATAAGGTGAACCCGACAAGTTGAATTATTTTCAAAATCGTAAAATATTTATTTAAGTTTTAATGCAGTTTTATAAGTACGTTCTTAGTTCTAAAATGTAACTAGAATTTCTCAAAAACTTTCCCCCATATGTAAATTTGTTAATATTTCACCTGTGAAGTGAGTGATGGATCCAAGTAATGACTTACTTAAGTGAATATTTAAATCTCAAACTGGGGAAGCTCCGGTGACGGTTCAGTTCGCGTCATCCGGGAATAACATCGAGTCAAGTTGTAACTAAGTCATAAAACACTTAAACTTATCCACTAAAGTTTGTGTCAAAATACGAGTTGTAGCTCATGAACATTCTTCTCCCGCCTCCTCCGCCTTTCCAACCCTCTGCGCCACGGAGGAGTTTTCTTTTATCGTCGGTGTGAAACCGCTGAATAAACGGCGAAGCTCAGATTAAATTTTATCATAGTGTCGAGTATTAATTTGCTCTCGTTTTCGACGAGTTATACAGTTATTATAAGAAGTTTGAAGAGTGTTCACATCTCGATGGATTTGAAACATTTCGATAACTGGGTTTTCATTAGCTGGCTAAGTTAATGTGATTAAACAAAGCCGTCGGTGATAGCGTAGAATTTTAGTACGGGACCTAAATATTACATGAATAATTAATTTAGATATGTACGTAACATTAATATAGTTATAATTTTGCAGTCACCGATGGTTATAAATTTGAAAAATTAACATATATTTAATAACATATATTTAAATGTGTTTCCTATCCACCTCACTGGATCAGAGTATGTATTAGGATATACAGTGTTTTGTATAATTTATTTATCTCTGTATCATTTGCAATAGGTTGGATTAGGTTATGTTAAGTACTCAAGCAATATAGTTGTAAATATATACACATGATTAACAAGTAATTAATACAATAATTACAATATTTTTATCGATAAGACTATAAATACATATTGAAATTTTTTTACAAAAAACAATAGAAATACGTGATGCCATAATCAAAATAATAAAGATATTAAATAAAGCAAGTCTGAGATTATGAGAAAGAAGTGGAGTAAGTAGTTTAAGTTTTTTTTTATCATCGTGAGTAGTATTTATGTATTATATTAAAAATAATTAGTTTATAATTTATTAATTACACACTGTACGCATTAAAAAAATCTGGATAGCAAAAAAAAAAATATTGACTACAAAATATTATTTATCCAATTAAAGACGAAACTGGTATATTTGACTGCTGTGTTCAGCTACGCCGCCGTGACGTCGGCCCCGGGGTCGCTACGACGCCGACGCCGACGCCGACGCGGCGAGCGACGCGAGAAAATTATATTCGAATTCATTAGATTTCGTGTCGTGCACCAAGTTTATTTAAAACTCGACTCTTTGAACTTACCGAGCTAGCGTAGAAATGGCAGCTTAGCAGCTGGATGTGAGAATTTGGGTTTAAGTGGAGTGTTTGTTTGGAGTTTCGTTTGTCTTTCTCGTTTCGATTAGTCTGAATTTCTCAGTCAATTCTTCATCATTAGATAAAAATTATTTAATTTTTACTTGCGATAGTAATGATACAAATATAAACGTGGAATATTAAAAAAATAAGTTATATTTTAAACAGTGGTCTAATGCTAAATAAACAAGTACCAGGGTGGTATTTAATTTGACGTCCCCTCTCCCCCTTTTCTTAGTTATTTAGAAATGATTTTAGCCAGCAATAAATTAGCTTTTGTAAACGCTAAAACTATGCATATGTCAAAAAAACTATCAAACTGTAACATGGAAATTTATTCATTTAAGTTGAGTTCACATATTTCATCTACCTCCAAGTGCATGTGGTCAATGGTTGAAAGAATGGGATACCGCCGCGCGCCCAAATGAAACGTGCAAATTTTCTCGTAATGACTTTCACGTTTTCACGTCCAGTTTATATTTTTTTTTATATAAATTTATATATATTATAGATATTTGACGTAGAAAAATTCAATGTGGAATGTTTTGTATCTAAATATTTTTAAATGCACTTGAAAAGTAAGTTACATACCAAAATAAGTACCAGGGGGTGTCTTGGTCCATCATAGCCCCACTAAAACGCTGATTATAAATGTCACAAAATAACAGTTTACTTCAAGGTGAAAATTGCATACATGATATCATTTAATATGATTAATCAAATACATATCCCAAATTGTTAAGAATTTTTTTAAGATCTTCTTTCAAGTCTCATAAAAAAGCTTAATGACTAAAATTTTCAAATATAAAATAACCATGTAAAATTATCAACTTACTTAACATAATAAAAATGTATGCAAACATGTCTATTTAGCTTATTGTGTAGGCAAATAAAAATATAAATATAGATATGCAAGATAATATACGTATTAAAAGCTATCAAATATAATTAGATGCGATATTAAAATTATTTATTTCGTTTGATAAAAATGTTACCGGGATTCCAAATTATACAAATTCAATAAATGATCCCCACTTGAGTAAGACCGTTAACAGCGTGAAAAGTACATTTCGCTGTTTCGCTTATGAATTAATAATGTTTTCCAAACGAGCCGTTTCTCGCCTTTAAATGTCTAAGAATTTTCGACTGTGTTTGTGTATCTCTCCGACGCTTAAACTTTCTTGCGACGTGTGAGGTGGTATATTCGACTTACGATTACTTTATTGCTTAAATACAAATATTTTAACCATAAAATAATGATTTTTATTTTCATTAATAAGTGTGTATCATTTGACAGAGCAATTGGTATGACATTGTTGGCTACTAATGTTTTTAAATTTTTTTCATACATTTACCACCATCAAAATATTTTGAAAACTTGTAAAGAAAACTAATTGTGTGTAAACTTTTCTTCGGGTATAACTAATCATTTCCATTTTAAAAATTCTTTTTTGTATTGTAATGGACACCCTTAAATATTTCCTCCATTGAATGCGTCGGCCAGTAACACAGCCTCCGTTTCCATGGCGACGTGATAAAACTCTGGTCGTTTGATAATATAGCGGTCTGTTTTCATCTCTATCTGTGCGGGACACAGCAGGGTAGAAGGGAGGAAGGTTTAAGGGCTGAAGGGATGGATACTACAACGGTGAAGGTATCCTTTTCCCTTTTTCGCGAATCAAAAGAGCTGCTTTTTTGTTTTGTTAATGTCCCATCTCTTTTTCCTTTAGAAGGAGTATATTTTTTCTCTAAGACTATTTTTAAAAGGGTTTTTTTTACTTTAAATATAATGTTTTACGATATCCAAATTTTTATCTAAAGAATCTTATTTAGTGCGTTAATTTAAGCGTATTTTCATACACAAGTTATGAGTATTTTTTTAAATAACGAAATTCATATCATATTAATATTTTTTAATAATTTATAAGTAATCGCTTCAATTACTTTAAAATAAGTAAAGTAAAGCGCCTTAATTTATGGTATGAAAATATAAATAATACTTTTTGGTCTCCCTGTACGATGCCTGAGCCCCTGAAAACTCGATCCCTAGTTAAGTTATGTTAAATTCATGCAACATTGCCAATTTGAAATTTCCTTTGAATTATTTTTTTACCGTAAATCAAAACCCGGGATAACTCGACATGTATAAGCCTTATATAAAAATAGACATCGTATTTTGAAATAATCAGTATCTTATTTCTGTTAGCTTTTTATCTTATTTACTAATTTTGATAGATTACCGATTTTGATTGATTACCGATTTTGATATTATGTTCCAAATATTTTATAGACCGACAGAGAAACAAATATAAATATAAATATTTTAAATGACACCTATATTTGTTATTGTATAAGTTTGTCTCCAAAATTATTAATAGTTTGGTATACACGTGCCTTCTTGAAAACACTGAATTTCCATTACACTTATGACGTAATTACATCGTTGTGGGATCCCGATCTGTACTTATGAACATGTCACAGATGTCGATTCGAATTACAATTTTCTAACATGCTGCCAACCGGATATGTGCTAGCGGATGTATCGCGATGCCATCTAACGATGGATTATCCATTCTTCATTATTCTGCACCCAAGTAAGATCTTAATGAAAGCCTTCCTGTCCAAATGTAAGGTTGATTTCAGTATTTGTGTAAAAAGTGATTTAGTATTTCAATAGTTATTTACGCAATAAAGCGTTTTTTTCAGCTGAATGCAAACAAAATACGAATTAATTGATAATTTCTAAATGTATCTTTAAATGAATCATTATAGTAAATACGTTGACTCGTGGTGTTATAAGCGATATAGTATATTGTGTTTGAATATGCCAGAACTAGTGGTGTCACAGGCCAGCATCTGCCGAATACCTAATGATAATATACAGAATATCCCAGGGATAGAAGTCTTAGCAGGACATTACTACCGACCTATTGAAATTCAAATAGGGTTATCAGAAATTCAACGGTTTAGAAGTTATTTAAACATTTGTTTAAATAACGTTTTATTAATTAGACGTAAACAAAAATCTGGTAGCTTATGCAGTAGCAACTTTATCACAGCATATGTGTGTTAAATTTCATCATCATAGATTTAGTATTTATGGCTTGGTGCTCATTTTGCAGGTTGAAAATTTCTCAAAAATCTCAAAAGTTCTAATAACTTCTTAGCAGTTGAATTTAGGAAAACCTATTTAACGCTCAATGCGTAGCTTCTAAAGTAGTATTGTTTGATTTTGAAATTTTTCAAGTGTCACTTGAAAAATCTTTTTATCGGTATTTATTTTTGAATTGCCAGAAAACGAATGAAACAAAAATAATGAATCACTATACAGAATGACAAGATTATGTATTCAGAGAGTAACAATGTTCTGCTATTTTACAATATTCTACTTGCGAATACCATAATTACGAAAAGTTATAGATGTAATTTAGTAATAAAGAAAATAATTGATGTATCTGCTTGGAATTAATTAAGTGTTTAATCACTCAAAACCCTGAAATATATACTAGACTTTGACAAATTGAATATATCTAGGAAATGGTTGAGATTTATAATATGCAGCTTTAAAATTTGGCACAACAGCTTTTTATAATATATATATATGCTAAATTACAATAAAAATATTAAAATTTCTTAAATATCTAAATATTATTAATCAATAAACACCCACCCGAAACTGATTCGATAGTTTCTAACATTTTTGTAACGGAACTTCTAAAATTGTTTTATGTAATATTAAATTTTATATATAGTACACACATATCTTATTCCAATAACTATATTATAATATTTGTGTACATTCATAACAGGCATCTATCTAATCCGTTAACAAACAGAATCTGTTATAAAGTGAAACATTAAATAATTAAGGGTTTTTCAAAAATAGTTGTACCCAAACATCGCTCCATCACACAACTTAAGTGTGTATTTATATAATTATCTCGCAAATAACCAGTAAGAGTATATGTGTATACATACATGGAATTTTGCATCCTATTAACTGTTGTATATGTATATGTGTGTGTGTATAAAGTGGAATGTACCTACCTGAAATGTTCCACCCTCTGAGATCGTATGTGCGAATTGCGTCGGTTAATTTCAACTGTGTTCAGGCAACATTATAGCCGGTTTAAATCGAGAAGCCAGAGATGGGTATAATTTATTAACATAAAGTTTGCTAACTCCGAGTTCGGCTTGTCGGCGGGTGCACATCACCTCAGCAGCAGCAGACTTGGGATGCAGTAATTAATGCACTTAATCATGGCGAGTCAACTTCTGTAAATGTCAGGTTACTTCAGGAGGTCTACAGGGGCTAAGATGAAAAAAATGTGAATTAAAGGCTCACCATTTGCGTACGTGTCATCACATATTTTAACCTTGTAATCACTGTTGAAATGCAGACTAGTGGTGATCAGATCGTTCTAGTAAATAAACTGTTACACACATACCTATGTATACTCCAAAAAAATATTTTTGTAAGTCTTCATGGCCGTTCAAAATTTTCTGGGCTATTTTGCCGTACATTTTCAATCTCTGACAGACATATTATCGCGTCTTAGAATGCGTTGATCGGAAAATATCATGCAAGTTATTGGTCAATAGCCAGCTGTGAAAAGCGGTCGGAAGAGACCGCAGACATATTTTCAATAATGGACGTAAATCGGTTGAAGAAGAAGAAGATTACAAAGTGAAAAAGTTCAACAGCAAGGGATTGTTTTCCTGATGTAATCTGAACATTGCATCTTAGGATATATATTTATGTAAAGATTAAACAACAAACTAGTCTAGTATGATAAACTTAATTGGAGAAGTTAATTTCGGTAACTAAAATGATAATATATTGATTTATTTTGTTCTTCTACTAAGCTTTCGTATTCAGCTTGATTTTCTTCAAATAAATTCCGAAATCAATAAACATACGGATCTGTTTAAAAATAGGCTCTGGATAATTGTTAGAGTTTTCATAAAATGAAGTATGTTCC
The DNA here is from genome assembly GCA_022840565.1 of Eubasilissa regina. NCBI lineage: Eukaryota > Metazoa > Arthropoda > Insecta > Trichoptera > Phryganeidae > Eubasilissa > Eubasilissa regina. Next base: position 19,747,594 of record JAINEB010000025.1, read on the forward strand.
CAATGGGTGAACGTGGAAATCAGGCAAAAATAAATACGGAATTTTGGCAAAATACTTACAATCTAAATAAAAAATTCACTTTTTTCATGACTTGTTTCACGCTATCTGCATATCTGTACTAGCCAATGGAACATCATGTCGATATTTCGATATGTTATCACGTGTAAATCAGTCATATAGTATACGTACTACGCTAAGAGGCGCCCAAATGTTTCTATTATCCGGGTGTCAATGATTACCGAAATACTTTCTACATCATGAAGGAGAAGGATTCTTGCATACTTTGGAGATGTTGTCAAAAGAAACAAAGAAAGTCTAGAAAAAACTGAGCAAAAGAACGGTCTCCTACAAAATGGATGTATCAAATAAAGAAGTTAACAGGGTTCCCTTTAAATGCTGAAACTGAAATGGAGACGTGTTGTGAACTAAGTTTCGGAAATATCGGAAGACCATGATGCTCAGTATTAAGCATGTGATAAAGGATAGTATACACTACTTGCCTCTGATATACATTAATGAAAAAACTGCCCCAGATCTGGACCTGAACCATGTGAAACGTTGGCAAGATTGGTCAGACGTACACGATAGATTAGCCCAGAAAACTGTACACAGAAGGTGTGAAAAGTAAATTTAATTTAAAAAACATATTATTCTTCCGTAAATTATTGGTTTGAATATGGTTCTGTAAATACAAATAAAATGTATCAATTAGAGAGATACACAGGAAAGTTCAATTTATCGAAAAAATATTTTTGTTTCTACCAGGATTTGAACCTGGATCCTTTCCTATCCAGGAAAATGCGTTTATTTTGTGCTGTTTATGCTGTGGTTCTTTCAAATTGATACACCTATTATTTCAAATTTAAAAGCTATCACTTTTTGTTGCGAAAATCTCAAATACCTACCGTTGAGTAATATTCGCTAGGAGACTCCAGAAATTAAATCCATTTATTTTTAATAAACTTTGATACAACTAATATATTAAGGAGAACACATTATTATTGTGAAGTTGCAGTTTTTTTCAGACTATATAGTTCTCTGGTATTTTATTACAAATTAAACACAAATATTTAAATTTTTCTGTACATCTTTTTAATTGATATATATCATTTGTGTTAAGATTTAAGTATTGCATATTTATTTCTTAGTATACCAGACGTGGTTCTAATTATTACGAATAATCTTTACAATCGAACACAGTCACAGATTTAACCATCACTTATCTCTTATATTGTATTACACAGATACAATATATATCACCCATTAGGATGACTTGTGGCTAAATTGGGATAATATCTGCGCTACAAGGAACCCTGTACTCCAAAGTTTTGCCGGTGTGAAATCTACTGTTGAATTTGCCATGTCTAGAAAGGAAGTAGGTAGTCCAATCATCCGAGTTAACCCAGTTCACAGAGTAGACGCTGACGGACAAAAATAAGTTATAAACAAGACCATGTTGTCTTTTCTTTCAGTATGCTCAAAGATATCTCAGGAATATTACAGATTAGTACTCGTATTGGATTAGGCTACAAATTAAAATATATCAACCAGATATGTCACTTACTCCCACCACAATAATCAATATTTCGTGTAAAAAATAATTGTATTTTGAACAACAAAATATAATTATTTATTATAATAGTTATATTCTTTCATTTCGCATTAATATTTAATAATTGATAAATAAAATATTTAGATCTCATGTGATGGAAACATATTTTAAGAACTTATATATTATTACAAAATACATATGCGACAGATAATTTTAGTATGTAGAGCATAAATGAAATGTTATCTCTTCAGGAAGAAAACAGCATTTAAAATGTAGTAAAAAATTAAGAAATAATGCATAAACGGCTTCCTGAACTACCTTATTCCAGGCTGTATTAAGGAAAGGTGGAGGGTTTTCCGAACTCTTAAAACTTTTGCTTCCGATATCTTTCTCTATTGCTACCTCCTTTCCACGTTAAGAAGCAGCATCGCTCTTTCTTCCTTCGTAGTACGTTCTTTATGGGGGAGATAATATTTTCCGTTGATATAGGTGGCAAATATTTTATAACCGTGTAACGGTCCGTTTCATAAGACTAAAGGGTGGCTTATCACGTATACAAACCCTTAGCAAACTAACAAATTGGTAAATATAATATTATTTGTAGGTGAGAGAGTGAAATTTTCTTGTCAAAATTGTGAAAGTGTTTTAATTAAAATATCTAAGATTTTTTACTTTTTTAGCGTTTTAAGTTTAAATTTTTTATACCAGTGTTTTGAAATGCGTTGTTAACTATAGTTAGAAAATACATATTGAATTGACCCAAAAAAGATTAGCAGTTTTAAAATAAACAACTCTGATAATATCTGAGAGGTTATGATTTTGGTATCTGTTAAACTACCATCCCGAAACATCATAATCATTGTAGAATATTTGAAACAACAGATACTGAGATTATACCACAGTATTAATAATAGAGTTGTCAATTTTCTGAGGTGTCAGGAAAGGACATGACAAAATGTATGAAGAAAAAGTTCAAAAGTTCAAGAAAATGTTCCAAAAAGCGGACGATTGACTACCATAATATTGATGCTCTTGATTTATTTTTACGTGATTAATTATGATTATAATTTCTATAGTACTTTGATATGCGCTGAAAATGTAATGTTACATTAAGTACATTTTACGTGAATTTGATTTGATGTTTAGTCTTTAATCCATCCAAATTGATTTTCCCACAATGAGTTAAACTGACAAAAACGTTTATGTTTTTTTGTGAATCTGGCATCAAAAAAAAAACAATGGACAATTCGCTTATTTTCTGATTTCAAGAAAACACACAGGAAAAAATATCCGATAAAGGGACTATTCTTCCAAAAGGATTAGCAACGTAAAAAATAAATTTAGCGTACCTCCATTCTCGAGAACAGTTAACATTCGAAAATGAACTATTCAACTATTATGTCAACGTTATGGTAAAATATTTATATTAACTACATAAATTGTAATAAAAAAAAAATCAATTTTGGTATTTACATTATAATTTTTTGTAATTTATATCTATTGAAGAAACTATTTGTATGTATGAATTATATATCACTTGATTTTATGAAAGTTATATTATACTTTGGATCGACCTCCTTAAACAGGGTATGGGGGTGAACGTATCTGTGCGGGAACGGCGGAGGGCGGAGCGGGGGTTGGTTTAACCCGAGACGGCTCGCAGATTATTAGGGGCATTAGAGGGATTAAGCCGTTGCGAATATAATATTGATTAATTTAATATTGCTGAATGAGAGAATTATAAAAATTTCATTTCAGTTCTGGAAAAGAGACAAAGTAAAGAAACTGTTAAATTTACATTCTGTAGGTAAACTGATTTTATTAAACCGACTTTCAAAATTGTTGTTTTTATAAATAAAACTCGTTTTGAAATTTGATCTGTATCATTTGAAAAATAAGGATTTTTAATAGTTTTTTGAATTAAAGAGAAGTTGCAAAACTATGTTTTACTATTAGGTTTTAAATCCAGTTTTATGAATTTATAATGCGAAATGGATAGAAAATAATGCGTTGACCTTTATTTGAATTCTAACAGTTAAACAAACAATATTTTACGATATAATGAACTTGTAATTATAAGTATAAGGGTAATATTTAAATAATATTTATTTTTTTCTAAAAGATTTATATGTACTTCTTTGTTCAAATGTACCTACTAATGTTTTAATTAATTTGATTTAAACTTCTGTTTTGAAATTTCTGGACAATTCTGCGGTGTGTCTTCGACCTCTCTGGCCGACGTGTTTCGCATCCTATTGTAGAATCCATCATCATGGCTGATGTCTAACGACTAATCCTTTAATGGGATCCGAAACGTCAACTAAATAACCAGGAAAAACTCAACACAGAAGAAATTGATTTATACTCACAATTTAAAATAATATACAATATGGCATGAATGAATTGCAGTTTGGGTAGTATTTTTTTAATAATATTAGACTCTTAACAGCCTGATTTGTAATATGTAGACTATGAAATATATATTTTTTTAAATTATGACGCGTAACAGTGATATTTTTAAAACATTGAATATAATATTTAATTCCAGTAGGTAGATACGTCCTGCAGCTAGCACTTCCTAAAAAGTTGATTCATAATTCAAAGTAACTGTGATAATGAGAGGTCTCCCCGAGGGATTTGACCTTCATTACCCTTATCTCCCCAGAGTTCTATAAACATTTTGACAGAGGAGTATTCCACCCCACATTCCCCTAGATTGTGCAAGGGGATGGTCATTTTCGCGTATGCTTTATTAAAATTTCACCCCGTGAGCCGGAGGATAATTTATGGCCCGCTGTAAAAAAGTTTTGCGAAGTGCTTTAACTTGATATCCTTATTGCATGTCGCGAATTCTACTTTGCGCGTGCCTTGGAAGCGAATCAAAAGACAGTGTATGAATTTGTAAGGAGTATGATAATGTTTTAACACTCATAAAACTATTTTATGTAGGACTATAGATTATAAGGGATGTTTCATTAATTTTGTACATTCTGTGTGTGTGCCTTTTTATAAGTCTACAATAATTCTGTCCGCTAAAATGTATTCCGATAATTAGATTTAAACAGTGTTTGGATAAGTGGCAATACGTTCTCCATCAGCGTACAACTATTTGTCAATTATATTTGTATAAACTAAACATTTTTAATATAATTAGAAATAAGATCTTCAAAATTAATAATAACCATAGTTTAACTAATTTACTGCTACACACATTTTTGACAAAATAAATAGACTACAACATGAAAAATATGATATCTCTTGTCTGTGTAAACATAAAATCAAAAATTTTAGTGACATTTAGGTGAACACAAATGTAATTAATCAATTAGAAATATATACAGAAAATATCTATCTATCGAATAAATATTTAGTTGTAACCGGGATTCAAATCTGGACCTTTTACTATTCGGAAAAAAACACGTTACCATTTTCGCTATATCAACCGAACACGTTTTCGACAAACTTTATACTTGTATTCGGTAGTCTTTCCAACTGATACATCTATTATTCCATTTTTAAAAGCAGTTTAATTAATCGATTGAATCATTATTTTTTTTATTTAAATTGTCAACTTTGTTTTATTAACCACTTAATGAATTAAATACATCATCGGTTTCGAAAAATATCATTTTCTTCATCAGGATGTCATTAACTAATCAAAAACATATATTACATTGTTTCTTAAACAGAATATATTTTTAAAAACAATAAAATAAATGTTACTTGATGATACAAAATTATTAGAATTATTTTTAGGAATAAATTTTAGTTGTGGTTAAATTTAATTGCTTATTTATCGTATTTTGGTTAGTTTTACACGCTTTATTTATTTCCATGATTCAAAATTATTCCATTTAAGACCAATACAGCATACAAGTAAAATATATAATCCCAAACTTTTATAAAAAGTATGATCATTATCTATAAAAAAAAAAAAACATTTTATTTGTGTTAAAAATATCACTAAACTACTCGTATATTATAAAATTGCGATTTCACAACGAAAATGTGTTTTCATTGAAGACAATTAGATTGATACGTTTTAATGCGAATGTTAATATTTTAAACGCTAAGCTATTAAGAAATGGGGTAAAATGAAAATAACCTATTTTGAAATAAAATTTTGATTGTACAATTTTAATAAATATTCGATAAGGTTACAAAAACATTACTCCACCATTTGAATGAATTGTTACAGTTGCATACTCACTCCGATTAAGCATATCGTGAACAGTAAATATGATTCACATCTTCATTATAAGTAAAATCCACTAATACATGTACTCATCAACTATTATTAAATATTTTATATTGAAAATAACAATCTTTATTTAATAACGTAAAAAAAAACACTTACTTTTTTAAAGCTCTTATAGCGAAGCGACTTAAGAAGAACACATTTTTTACATTTTAATCAAATCTAAGATTATTTTTTTTTAGAATATAATGACATTAAAAATTATTAGAAATTTAATAAAAATAGAAAAAAATTTAAAAATTATGTTTATCATAATATCGGCGTATGGAATGTATAATTGATAAATGAATTAAGTGACGATGACTGAAATATAAAACAAATGTGTATAAACAGTTATGCAATATAATCCAATAATTAAGCGGTTGTGAGATAGGTGCACAGTTTACCAAATATATAGACATGAACTAACGAAAATTCTTTGTTTCAATATTTTTAATTTATTGTTACCCACGTGATCGTTTTGATACCACTCACGCAATCAAATAGCTCACGACTTTTTTTTTAAATATATGACTCGATTGGAATGAAAATTTAAACCCTCACAATATAATGTGCATTAATGTAAAAAATACGTCTTGTTTACACAAATATTTAATTTTCGAAGGTGAATGGTTTAACTGTTGCATAAATGTGTCATAAACTATCGGATTTATATTTCGACCAATAATACGCCTAGAATATCTCTCGTCCCGCAATTAATGTTCCAAACCTTTCTCCTATATAAACATACTTTATTTCTTGTTTTTTCATATACTGGTCTATGGATAGATGTAATTTTCAATTCATTTCAGCCATAACATAACAAATACTGTGTAGCCAGAAAGCATTGAAATTGAGCAGAGCATTTGAAATTGTTTTCGATTTCATATTAATGATATTAAAGCGTTTTCATTCGTGTCAAAGTGAGTGAATTGTCAGATGTTATCACCTGTTGTAATTATTATACCCAATAAAATTATAAAATACTTGCTGCCTTACATATTTAATACTACCCGTATTATCGCATCTTTGACGTTATTATAATTATTGGGAAACTTTAGACAATCCCACATACATTATTATAACACAGATAATCACGTGGTTAACTCACAAAGCCATGTGTATATTATGTTTAATCTATGTATATACATTAGGTGCATACAAAAAAAGAAAAGATTAAAAATAATAAAAAAGTTTAAATATATGGCAGACTTTGCGGTTCCTTGCCCTCCACAAATGTTTGTTTATTGTATACATTTTAATGTAGATTTAAAAATAAAAATTAAAAATGAGTTTTTTATTATTTTTAAATATTTTAATCTTGTTTACTTAATAAAATAAAGATATATATACATACTAAACATATTTTATAAAAATGTTGAATGTAAAATAGGTACCCAATGAGATGAGTTTGTGTGTTTGGAAAGTATGTTTAATAGAAAAGGAAAAGGTGAGAAAGATATCGAAAGGAGGGTGACTGCAAGGAATGAAGTGACCAGCGCTTTGAATGGAATTATATCTAACGGGAACTTATCAACCGAGACAAGACTAGAGATATACAATGGAGTTCTGGTACCGAAACTGATGTATGGAAGTGAGGCCTGGAGCTGGTAGAAGAGGAATTAAAGTGTTTACTTTCATTCCTCTTCTGCAGTAATGCTCGGCGTATATGTGGCAGATCATTTACGGTAGAGTAAAGAATGAAGAAATAAGAAAATAATGTAAAACCGATCTTTGTATAGTGAGTAAGACTAAGATAAGGGTCACTTGGGTGTTTCGGTTATATGGAACCGATGAATAAGGAGAGCATTGTAACAAATATATATGACGCAAGTGTTGATGACACCGGAAGTAGAGGACGTCCGTGGAAGACTTGGCACAACCTGATAAACCAGGTACGGAAGGATGGTCGTATTAGAAACCTTAATAATCGGCGAACTTTTATGAGAAGATATATGAATGTGGATGAGACTAGAATTCTGTGTCAGGACAGAAGAGTGTGGCGCTCTATCATCTCTGCCTACCCCCGCGGTGAAACGCCGTGATGGTAAGTTAGTTAAAAAATAAAATCTCTCTTGACTGTATGCTGAAGTGGAAATTATTTCTTAAAATATTTTTTGTCATGAATGTTGCACTAGTTAAATTAACGAAGTAACATTTTTTTGATTGTGTTTTAAGCCAAAAATGTAGCACATTATTGTTATTTAAAAAACACTAAGTGATTTAGTTTAAAAATTAAGATAATTATTTTTATTTATTTCATGGTCGAACACAACATAACGAGATCATTTTCTGGTCATTGTATCTAAATGTGGTTGATATTCAGGCCTGAATTTAATACAAAGCTAATGGGGCTATACCCTGGACTCCCATATTGGTAGGGGCTCCAATATCAATAGAGTTTGCAATGTTAATTTTTTTAAATGTTTTGACGAAATAATAAATGATTATGGGAATGAAAAAATAATAAAAGCGTTATTAAGATAAAATAATGTAAAGTGTTTTATTTAAGGAATAACTACAATAATATAATCAATAAAAAATATATTGCCATTTTAGTGGACAAATATTTTTTTGTATAAGATGCAATAGATATCACCTCCTCGTGGTTATTCATTCATATCTTGGCTACTTTTCTAGACTTTGTCTTAATTAAATTATTACATTTTTTCGTGATGTTTAAGTAGTTTTTTTGGCTAATATGTCGTGTATACCTGACCGGTGTTTCGAATTCCATTACAGGGTCCATCATCAGATAGCAGGAATGGCCGTGAAACCTAATTTATTGTATTTTTTAATAATGCAATATATTAAACCAGAGCCCAGAATTTTTGTAAGGGTAAATATAGCTCCGTTCATATTTACGCACGATACTTGGATAGTATAACAATAATTTAATTAAATATTGTGTTTATTTAAACTCTTTCGGGATAACGAGATCGTAAATATTATCCGCAGTCACGTGATCAAACCTAATTTCTTTACCATCATTTTTCAATCTGACCTTCTTGACAGAGTCCCGCTCCCCTGAATAATGCCGCGCCGCAAGCGACAGTGATAATATGTAAATTCCAACACAATGTCTGCCGCCATTTCCTCTTTTCGTCTCGACTGCGCTACTATTGTTTGCGATAAAGTGGATGCCACTTTTCCGAGACGCTCTTTCTGTGAAGATTCCGAAATTGAACTGCGTGAATTCGGTTACGGCGGGAGGGAAATTCGAATTTCAAATTCTGAAAAGGTGTCTCTTAACTGCCGAGCGGCTCCGTTGCTGGGATTTCTTTTCGTAATCACGAAAATATTCTAATTTCTGTAACAAATCAAAGTTTCAGACATGAAAGTCACACTTACATATCTGCACACATATCCAAAACTATTCTCAATCTAATCTTTGACAAATAAAAAAATGTTATAATATTTAAAGACAGTGAATTATCACTAAATTACTACCACACAAAAAATATAAAAATCCGTATATCGAAAAAATGTATAGTTACCATCGCGATTCGAACCCGGAATTTTATATTGCTGGGAGAAGAAGTTACGCCATGTCAACTATGTAATTACTTCAAATTCGACTTTACATAAGTTCCTTCTATTTTATTGAGATATCTATTCTATATTCCCTATTAAAATAGCTATCTAAAGTATTTATAGGTATATAAATTATTTTATAGCTATTAAATAGCGCAATAGACAAAATTTCAATAAATTTATCATTCTTGATATGTATCTACTCCAATAAAGATAAAAGATACCAAGTAATTTAAAAAAAAAAAGTAAAACAATATATGGGTATAACACAATTGAATGAATTAACATGTTCATAACAAATATCGGATAAAATATTTAATCAAATTCATAACCGCTGTCACAAAAGGATGGTATTAATAAAGCTCGATTTGTTTCGTTAATACAAATCAATATGTCTGGTATAGTTATCTACTATTACACTGATAAAATACCACTTTTCTGCTTGGACTTATTTGAAATCCATACCTCGGCTTTGAAATCCATACTTCTTTACACACGCACACGCTATACAACTTATTTAAAATCAATACCTATTTACACAGACGCTAAAATTGTAAGATACTTTACTATATTTTATTATCAAAAATGTACTAATATATGAGCAAAGAATGAAAGAAAAAAATTAAAGCCAAAAAATTAGATTTTTGTATATTTTAGAAAGAATCTCCGCTTAGCGCATGAAAAATCTACCCCTTTTTTAATTAATGTACATTTACAGTGCAAAATTCATCTCATTTTCAACGGCAAAACAATTCGAAAGTTACACTAGTATGAAAACTTTGAGACGAGATACTCTAGGAGAGAGATATTATTGTTTTTCCCCACTCGGAACGAGAATACAAATTCACACGAAGTGGCTTCGGCAGCGTTTGTCTCCGAGTATAATTCCGGGGCAGACGGGGCATATCCATAACATGGGGCAACATTCATATGAGTGGGCAAAAGATAAATAGCCCCTTCATCGCCCGGGGCGACCAATAAACGTGACCCCTTGGCCCGCGCCCCCCGCCGACCCCGCGCCCGAAGAGAATGAACTCTAACCAGATTATTGTCACCGCTCCACAGACGTGCGTCTGCGAGGATGACATGGAATGAATGTATACATTCAAAATGATCTTAAACATTATTATGAATGTTTACATACATAGACATCTCAATCTATTATTATTTAATTTCGTAATAATAACTGATGGTATTTATCAAAGTATTCAAGCTCATATTTTATTATTTACTTTTAACTAATAAATCTAATTTCGAACCAAAAACGCAATCCCGGGAATTCCAAATTATTCTTTAATAATTCAGGGATCTCGAGACCTTGGAATTAGAAAATAATATTTACTCATTAATGTTACATTTATAAAAAAGGATATAAATAACACATACGTATAATATATGTACAATTATTATTAATAAAAAATACCACAGAACTATGTTTTGAAAAACTGCAACCTTACAACAATAATGTGTTCTCCGTAAAAATACAATTATTATATTAAGGAATCCTTTTGTACAAAAAAATAACGAAAATTAAAGTGCAAGATTAACAAATAATTTGGTTAATATGAATAACAAACCCGAAACATTAGCGAAATATCGAGTGTTTCATTTTGTTTTGGTACCCAATCGATTTTCTGCTCAGCTTCCACACTTGTTGGAGGTATTGTCATACAAGTTGGAGGTGATGAATCTCCATTTTCAAACGATTGCATTTTTTTTTATCAGACGTGGAGGTTTGACGAGTAGATACTATTCGCATGTATCTGTATCTATATTTTCGGAATGAGAAAGAGGTGGCCTCCACATGGTACCGGGCGTTTTAAAACGAGCCTCTTTACATAAATCAAACACGGATCAACTCGATATTCTAAGTATTGTATTGTCTAGTATCGTATGTAATTGACAATAAAATCCAATTCCTAAAGTTTGGGGATTGCACGGAATTATCATGGGATTTATAAATACTTTATATTGAACCGGGATCTCGGTATTGGATTGGATTCCCTACTCTGAATATATAACTCATTAAATGAACTCGAAGAATCAAAACAGTAAAAAAACATTTAACTCCCGATCATGCATAAATTGAGTTACATACGCCACGTGACTATAAGTAGGTGAAAGCATAATAATAAAATGTACACTGTAATTAAGTCAAATCTTTCGTATGCCTTAGAATTTATATCGTTATTACCGTACGGTATTACGGTAGGTTAAAAAAATCGTGACAACAGTCATTTCGGTCACTTACAAGACGAATTAAATTATAATTGCAGTTTTGATTCTGACATTTTATATTCGTGTATACGTCTGTGTGTCACGCATAGGAAAATTTGATAAAGTATTAATTTCCTTTGAAATATACTAATTAGATAGATATGTGACCTTATGGTTCTGAAGTTACATTTTTCAAATAGAAAGCAAATATTTTATTTATTTATTATCTTTGTTTTATTAACCGCTTAATTAAGTTTAAATACATCTACCGGTTTCGAAAAATACCATTTTCTTCTTCAGGATGTCATAACTAACTAAAACCATATATTATTGTTTCTTTACCAGAATCTATTTTTAAAAAAACAACAATTATTTAAAAAATAAATTTAGTACCTAATTCATATTGTTACTTAATACAAATTTAGTCGAATAATTTTTAGGAGAAATTTTTAGAATGGGACTCGTAGTTAAATTTAGTTGGTTGTTTATAATTTTTTGATTAGTTTTGCGTGCTTTATTTATCTCCAACGATTCCAAATTATTTAATTTGTGATCAACACCGTTTATATGGAAAATTGACAATCACAATTTTTTATCAAAACCATGACCATTTTCCATCAAATGATTAGAAATTCTGAAAACCCACTATTGTTCAAACATCTTAAATGCTCCCTTACACTTATATTAAAATTTCTACCCGTTTTACCAATATAAAATGCAGCACAATCCTTGCAACTAAGTTTATAGATACCAGAATTGTTAAATTTATCATCTTTGTCTTTAGAATTTATGAGTAAATTTCCTATACTGTTATTTGTATAAAATGCCGGTCTAATGTTTCGTGATAGGTGTTTAGATATTTGTTTCGAAAAGTTATTTATGTATAAAATCCTACACCAATTATCATTATTATCATTATGTTTTATCTGTGAATTATATAAAAATTGATTATTATATTCTTTTAATTTATTTTTTAAAATAGTATCTATCAAACCTGTATTTTAACCACAAAGTTAATATTGCTAATTTTAAAAGTAAGAAAACAAATAAGTACCTTTTTTGTTAGAAATTTAAAAATTCTCTAACTGTAATGCTGCTCCAATATAGTTAGGTAATTCCTATATGTACCTACTTAAATATGTTTAGCATAGATAGGCACATTTAATTTAAAAAAAAAAAAAATACATGTAAATTTACAAAAATAGCCCTTCACTTTATCGGTATTCGTAAAATGATTCTTTGACTAAGCGAAAGGATTGTTTATTCTTAAATTCTAACGTATTTATGTCAGAAGTTATCAAATAGCCGTTATCAAAATATACTTTAGATAACATTCGTGGCCTGCAAAAGAGATTTGTTTTTCTGCTAGAATAGTCTATCCCCTAGATTTATGAGGACAACTTACCACTGCGACAGAATACTAAATTTACTTGGACAGTATTATTATTTACTCTCGATAAAATGATATGAAAAACGTGAATTTATAATCGATTTGACTTATTTACGTGAATATAAATGAAAAATATAATAAAAATGAAAAAAGTTTTATTTTATCTAAGCCATGACTACCGATGCCATGACTACAAGTGTTATTGATTAATTTTGAAAAATTTTCAACACTTAGAAGAAAATTATTGTAACATTGTTAGTCTCTAGAATGGTGGTAAAGATCATTATTATCGTAATAAATGAATAACCCGTTCCATGCACTGTTTCAAAGTTTTTACATTTTATCGTTAAATTATTAAAGCGCGCGCCTCATTTTATTCACAAAACTTAATATAATTCATCACTAGCTATTATTAATAATCAGAACTATTCAAATTTATTATTGACAATAATATTCTATAGGGGCAATATCTGTGTTTAGATTTTCGAGCTTCAATATTTGCTTTCAGTTCGGTCGAAGTTCCGAACAGATCTGGGTGTTTATTATTTTAATTACATATCTATATATGTACAATATAATACACATAATTGTATGAATAACTATGTGTGATAGTATTATGATAAATGAAATAAGAAGGGTTTTTGGAAACACCATTTGAAGTTGTGTATTTTCGTTTACCCTAAATTATAATTACATTTTTAATATTATTTTCAAAAGTAACAAATGTGCTTTATTATTATTTTAGCCGAATATCAAAATATTCAGAACCTATCCAGAAAAATGTTTAGTATAATAATTGGAATAATTGACAATATTTGACGTTCTCGTACCGTAAGCTTAGCAAGCTTTGCTTATATTTTTATTGCCAATTACCTGAAAACGTATAAAAGAAATACAAATAATGGCCTGAAAAGGACTCATTATTTTTATGCAAATTGAACAGAGGTAGATGGGTATATAAAAGAGAGAGATAGCTCATCTGAAATCAAGGACAGAGCTGAACTGGCGAAAATATGTGGAGGGCAATTGGTTAAAAATGCAATGTCTACCCAGAATTTCTACCGATCGTTATTTTTTTTTTGCTAATCTCTTCTACGAGAAGGTCATTAATCTTAGTCGGCAAGAAGGCAGGGAAAGCGGTGCAAACGACTCAACGGCGGGGGGTGAGGCAGCAGGGGATGGAGGATTATCTTACCTTTGTGGGGGAGGAGTGATGTGATAGGTGGGTAGATTTTTTACATAGTAAATTTGATGCGGGTACCGGCTTCATCGAGGAAAAGGAAATATTTTTAGGATATAGCAAACTCCGTCGACGATTCTAATATTTTTCCGGAAAATTATTGTAATTTTTGATGAAATTATTATATTTATCTGAAAACAATATTTTCTCAGTGTCTTTGAATGCAGAAATATTGATGTTTCAAAAGTTTTTTTTTTCATTTTTTAAGACAACACATTTTTGTTTTAAAATTGAATTTTTTCATAACGTAGTTCTTTTATATTTTTAAAACAAATTAAATTTATCAACTAGAAGAACACAAAAATTCTATTTATTGAAAAAAAAATGTATAATATGTTGTCGAAATATGTTTTAGATAAATAGATTTTTTTTGTATATTTTTTTACTTGATTCATTTAATTTTTTTTTTCAATTAATCTCTATAAGTAAATTATCCTCTTCATCCTACATAAGCAGTCAGATTTTTTGTTCGATTTAACTTTAGGTATATATATATACATATACATACAGTGTCATAGGTACCATATATTTTATTACTTAAAGTTTTAACTAACCATTGTACAATATCCGTTAATGTATAAAGTTAATTATTCTTCGAATCTTGATATTCTTACACGAACGAGTGAAATATATTTTTTGGCCCTACATAAGCTAATTATTTTTTATTTGTTATATAATATTTTATTTGTTTTATAATATTTTTTATTTGTTTATATAAATACATTTATTCACTGAAGAAGATAAAACACGTTGGATTTTAGATATTCCTACGTTAGATCGACCTGTTGTTGTATTGCTGCATAAGTTTGTAGAGTTTTTTTTAATTAACGTAATACATAAACTATACTACATATTTATAAACAGTATATACATTTTAGTAATACATTAATTACACCAACTGTTTCGGAAAATAAACATATTTTATCATCGTAACAAATTAAGTTAAGTATATATCAGGTATATTTTTAAAATAATAATAATTTTTTTTTTTTTTTAATAGAAATTTAAAAACATTAGAACAATTTTACATAAATGGTTTTAGTTAGTTTATTAGACATCCTGATGAAAGAAATATTTTTTTTTTCCGAAACCAGTTGGTGTATTAAATTCATCTCATAAAGTAGTTAAAAAACAATGTTTTAAATAATCTATATTAAAGTGAATACAAAACACAATGTAAAATTTGTAACAAATATTAAGAATATATATTCATTATTTACGATTGAGCCCCAAAGTTCTGGCAATTTTTCAATTCCATACCTGAAGATATCAATTCCATACGTGAAGAAGTCGTCAAGCTAATTTTGTAGAGCAGCTTCGTTATTCAAGAAGAATCCTCAGATAAGAGCGGGAAAGATAAACTTTTAGATTTAATTTTTTTATATCTATCAATTGCTGCTTTTGTACTGTTAGAAGTACACAGACGGGCATTATCATTTTGAAAAATCACTTGATGTCGTCTTTCTGATGGTTTTTTAGAATTACGGACTTCAAGAAGACATAGTTATTGGCCTCCCTAATACCTCAGAAGTAAAAGTTATATTTCTCTAAAATAATTCATTGTAGTATAAGTAGTAGTTATCAATTCATGTCTTAACTCCTCGATTAATCACAAATGAAAAGAAATGTTCGTTTTTTGTACTTGATACTCCATTTTCTTTAGCTAACAATTAACACAACTTTCTATGACAAATGCAATGTAATAATAAAATGGTATAAAAATGATAATGGCATATGTCAATAATATTTTAATTCAATGGGCTCATGTTTTGAAAAACCAAAAACGAAACTAACTTAAAATCAACCCAATAATATTCTATAAGAAAAGTATATATTTTAATACAAATTGAATGTATCAATTATAGTAGAGAGATACAAAGAAAAAATCAATTTATTGAAAAATTATTTTGGCTGTTATCGGGATTCGAACCTTAATCTTTTCCTATCTGAGAACATGTGTTGCCATTACGCCACATCAATCTTATATGTTGACTACAAATCTTCGAACCTATATACTGCATTTCTTTCAAATTGATACATCTGTTATTCCATTTAAAAAAAAGCTTTCACCTTTTTATTGCGACGAATCTATAATATCTTTGAGTAATTTACGCTAGGAGACGCCAGAGATTAAAATAATGAATTTTTATTATATTTGATTATTTTATTACATTGATACAACACAACTTATATAATTTAAAGGAGAACACATTATTTTTACTAAAACTGCGATGTTTAAGCGCCTTTGTTTCTTCGAATGGTACACCTGGGATTTATTTTTGTTGTATTGGTCGTATTGCCGCCCTTTTCGGAGATTGGAGAGCGCGCAAAACGACACGACGCAATTGCATCCAGTACACCGTACGGTCTTCATAATTGGAGCGACGAGAGTGCGCATTCCGGTCGGTCGGAAATCTACCCAAAAGAAGAAGAACAACATCAGACCAGCTGCGATGCGAGAGAATCAGCGCGCTCAATCAAAGGATAGTGGTAGTGTTCACATTTCATATCTGACCACATTATCAATAGAAAACCCCTGCTGTCGAAGAAAATTACGGGAACATGCAACTTCACAATAATAATGTATTCTCATTATAAAAGAAAAAAAAACTATTTTCTATAATTTGTACGACGTGCATAATATGTCAAAATAATTTATTATTTAATCACGTTAATATTTTTTAGAGTTTTGTAGCACAATAAATCGGTTTTTCTTATTAATGCAGATCGTAGATGGTTTATAGCTGTATTTACACTAAGCAAAATGTGTCTCCAGAAATTCCGATTGTAATACGGCGGTTAGGGAGGCTGCGGTAAAAGTGGACATTAAAGCTTCCGCGCGGGGGAGATTTACTACTCTGATTAGTCTACACACTTAATTACCTTTCCTGGGTTTTGTTTTCGACCTTTTTAGGGTACATTTGAAAAGAAGACACCGCGGGAAGAAGTAGAATATATATAAATATATTTATTTTATTTTAATAATACTACGTCATTCCATAAATAATGCTTTTTTTTTCAATTACATGAATTAAAAGCCGGAGTGAGACGGGCTATACTATAATCGTTAGGTTTAATTACTATCTGATTTGTGCAAGTTTTGAAGAGTGAAATTCGATTTTTAATAGTTATTTTTTCAAAAATATCATATATTATGGTTTATAGGTTCAACAAAGGCAACAACGCAACGGAAAGTGCGAGATATATTAATGCAGTATATGGAGATCGGACAATATGTGTAAGCCAGTGTGAACGGTGGTTCCAGAAATTCGGAACCGTAAACTACAGTCTAGAAGACGAGCCTCGTCATAGAGCTCAATGAGAATGTTCTGTAAACCCGGGTGGAACAAAGTTACCTCGTAACTGTTGAGGAACTAGCGGAAAAGCTTGGATTTGGTCATTCAACCATTCATCGACACCTGCGCGCATGTCGAAAAAGTCAATAAATTGGGTCAATGGGTTCCTCATAAACTTTTAATCTAATCGCGTGCAGAGAGTGAATGTGTGCTCTTCTTTATTGTCACGTCTCAGGAATGAACCTGTTTTGGAAACTATGCCCAACCCGTAATATTTGCCGAACATTACCACATCTGATTACCATTTATTCCACAGTTCTCAAAATCATTTGGATGGAAAAAATATGAATTCTGTACACGAGGTCGGAACAGTACTGGAGTAGTATTTTTTGTCATTGACAAGTGAATTTTGGAAAACGGGCCTTGCAAGTCTACCAAAAAGACTGAAGAGCATTGTAAAAAATGTAGGTGAGTATATTTTAGATTAAAAAATAACTTTGTTTATCTTAATTTTGAAAAATGTAAGTATAAAAAATTCACATTATTTATGGGATGACCCAATAATTATTATCACGAAGTTTCTTTAATCTCTCTCAGTCGACGTGTTCATGACTTATATTCTCTATTCTGCTTCTACAGCGTAACCTGCATCTCTTTACTCCTCGCGATCTTGGGCTCCCGGTCATGTCTTGAACTCGGTCTGCCATTACATTGCCGATCGACATCTCTCCCTCCGTCTTTGTACGTTTCCTGTGATCACTAATCTCGTCAAGCTATTCATATCTCTTCTAGAAATATGCGCAAAGTAAGAAATAATTATTTTCTTGGATATAGTTGACAGCCTTTATTTATTACGGAGTTCTAAAGTAGCACGTTTCACTATAAAATAAATATGTATATTTTCACAAAATTGTATTTTTCGTATTTTGTATTTATTTTATTTAGAAAGAAATGTAACATTGTTAATATAATTGTATACAAATATGTATATTCATTAAATAATATTTTTTACAATACTTGTATTGTAAAATAGGAGATTAAATTTCGTGTTTAAATGAGGAGATCGTACACAATTTTTAAATATATATTCGTGACGTAAGGGTATATGCGTCCACGTGTGAGTGCCCACCAAAAACATTAGATGAACCAGTGGCAGTCCAGTCAGCCAATAGGAAGACACATGATCTATGGTGCGATGCAAAATGGGAGAACTTTCACTTTTGTTTTGGAGTGGATCGAACCGTGAAGTCTGGAAAAAGAGAGCTGACCAAGATGAGAAGAAAAATAAAAAAGGCGTCAGCTTGGATCTGCAGGATTTCTGGTATGTAAGAAGTCATCTAAGAAGAAATAGTGCTTAGATAAATAGATAATAGGGTAAAACGATGACCTTGGAAAAACTGTGTTATTGTAAATTATAATTTCAAATAGTGAACAAATTTGCATCATTGCGCATTCCCCTGCACAAAAGTAACTCTCTTGAACCGGCCCATGGACATCACCCGATGAGAACTCAAAAATTTGTAAGTGCCGATTGAACCTAGTCGGTGACGTGAAGCTCGGAGTCCCGGCGTTCTATCTATGGCATGGAAAGGATACCTGGTCAGCTCGACTTGTACGTGACAATATTGTAAAAATACAGTTAGACAATTTTACATCTATTTTATGTTATATTGCATATTTTTAAAACTCTTTTAAATAGAGAAAAAATAGTGTTTTATATAAATAAATACGGAAAAAGGTTACAACAAAACTGACAAAAAATATATATATTTTATACAATCGTGTTAAATTGTGTTGGTTATAAATAATTACGTTTAAAAATATTTATTTAAAAAATGTTAGAAATGAATTTAAAGTGTTTAATATTTTCAAATTCTTATTAGTGTTTAATGTTATTTCTTGTTCTAATTTAGAAATAAATTGATTAATTTGACAGATCATTATTGGAAACTGCATCCAAAACAATCGATCACGGTAAACTAAAACCATTTTCCTCTCTTGTCGACTCTCCTTTGTAACAAATTAGCCCATTCCGGGGGCGCTAATGTAACATTGTTTTTACTCCAGTCTTCTCGTCTTTTCAACTATCAGCATTCGATACCAAAAGGTAGAAAGATGCCGAGCATTTACACTTCGCCGATGTGATCAGATAACCGATGAAAACTCATTTTCATTAAAAGCCAAATGTGTTGATCTGTAGGTCGGTGTTGGATGGGGGAAGTCGAGGCAGTGCTGGCGCAGAGGAAATGCGAACATCCGATCGGGCAGGTGATAATGAAACCGATTGGCTGATTGATATTTATTTGTGCTCTCTGCCGGAATTACCAGGGTTTTTATGGGAGGTCCGATGAAGACAGCGCTTTGCTTCGGCTCTATGTGGTGAGATGAAGAATTTTGTTGATCTAAGAAGTGTACAAAGGTCACATTATATACTATTATACTACATCTAACATTAATTACGATTTAATATATAATTATGTATTTTTTATTAAATGTTACGATTTCGTCTAGTGTTATAAAATACATTGTATAAACTTACATGTGCGCGTTTCTTTTGTTTGCGGTTCGTCGGCATAATAGTTTAACCTATATTAGTGATATACCTTGTACTAAATTGTAACTTATTATAATAAAATATTAATTGTTACAAAGTCTATTTCTTGTACCTTCACATTACGTACCAACTAAAGACGTACCAAGAAGTAAAGTACATAATAATAAAACACTCGCCAAGTTCTATTTTTTGTAGCATACTTTCATAAGTGCTTTGTTTAAATTGAAAATAAATTCACAAGTTCAATATCTGATATCATCGATTTACATATTTAAAAATTTATATATTTATATATAATTTATATATTTATATATAAGCGAATGAAAAATATTTTATTCACCTACCTGACCAAAAATACGCATTTTTTCTAACGTAAGGACCTAGAAAAATTAATTTAATGAAACTAATAATACATTTTTATTTATTTATTACGTGTTTAAAATTTTATGAATAGGATTTCACATTACAAAACGAAAACGAAAATGTTTGATCATAAACAGTGGACGAATCAAATATTTCCTGCATTTATAAATGTAACCTTCTCACATCCTTATTTCTCATCACACCTACGACACCCTGTCTGTATCACTCCCCTCTCTCAATTTATCATTGATTTAAATCGGAATTGTATTTGACAACGAGTCAATGAAATCAGTAATAGAATTTTTGTCGCCCCATTGCTAAAATTCCCCGACTCTAGTTAGCTTTTGTAAAAGTACATGTAAGATATCTTACTGTATGACACAGCAAAATGGATTAATTTCATAATGTAAAAATGAAAATCTTCATGATAAATTCAAACATAAAATGAAGTTGTAAATTCAATCAATTTAACAATAAAATTTTATTTTTTATGTATCGCCTATTTCGTTAAAAATATTAAGTATCTCAAAGTGCACACATAGTTGTATTTGTTATTTGAACTTATGTAAAACGCGAGTTTTCAGAATTTTTATGAATAATGTTTCTGATGTACTGTTTATTGTGAGTATAGATGTCAGTGGTGTGCACTGTAGACATAGATTTTGGTTATGGTGCTAATAGTAATATTGTAGAAGCGCGATATACTCTTTTGCTACTAGAAGTTATATTTATCTGAACTGAACTGAAAACGCTCTTGCTTTGGAATAAATAAAGTATTTAATTAGAATACAAATACAATAATTATTTGAAATTTTAAATTTTTGGAATAATTATATTAAATAAATAATAAAACAAATTACTTTGCAAATAGTCACCTTTTAAATTTATTTGTTAAACAAAGTATTTTGTTTTATTATTTACATAATATATGGCCACAAAGTAATTTTGCTAAATGCTAATTATAAAGATATACATAAAAAATCAATTTTATCGTAAAATATTTTTGTTGCCTTACCAGGATTCGAACCTGGATCTTTTTTCAAACCGGGGTAGGTGCATTATCCAACTATGCTACAGCGACAGTACTTTGACCACAAATTTTCGAACCTATACGTTACACTTTTTCAAATTAATACATCTATCGTTCTATCATTTGAAAGCCATTTACTTTGATTTTACGAAATCTCAAATACCTTTGAGTAAACCAATAGCAGACTCCAGAATTAACATTTCATTTTTATTAAATTTTGGACACATTAATACAACTTATATATTATTAATGAGAACACATTTTTATTGTGAAGTTGTTTTTATATCTTTATAATTGATACATGTAATTAGTATTTAAAATATCACAGATCTATGTGCTGAATAATTACAACTTCACAATAAGAATGTGTTCTCCTTAATAATTTTCCAAATATTAAATAAGTAAATACATTCAATTTATAAACGTAAAGACAAATCAATGTACGATTTGACTTTTTATCTCTTTATACCAATCTCGGGCAGATTTCTGAGTTTAGCTCCGAGTCAAAATTTCAACACGTGTGTATGTGTTTACGTATACTGAAATGTATCTCAACTGAATCTCTGAAATTATCCCAACATGTGTCATTCCATTGCCTTTATATTTGCTTTTCTATGTGTATAGGAATAAACCCATCTCCATCCAACTTTAGAAAGATCGAGGCTACAAATCGTGAAAATCATTGGAAAAAGTGAATCTGAAGTGATGTTCAGAAAAAACTTTATTGCGAGAGTACGATGTACCCAGCACTTTGGTTAACCGTCTGAGGCACAACACAATAAATATACGTGATCTTATACATACCCTAACACTTTTCTGACTACGTAAGTAGAACTATGTTACATTATGATTAGATACGTAGATTTTAATAAAAGAAAAATAATGTAAAAAGAAAATATTTGTGCAATAAGTGACCAAGAAAAATATGTTTGTAAAAATATTAATAAACGTCATACTGATAAAATCGTGCATTGTCAACGGCGCATAAACTTAATTAAATGTCATTTGGACGTGGATCGACCTTAACTGCTGTTCATTGTTTCATGAACCGCGGACACATACTGTAAGATTTATAATAACTTCATAGATATTTACAGTCTACTATTTGAATTGTTATTTATATTTTTGTAATTTATATCTAGTATACGATCTATATTTATTTATACTGTGTACACAAATTATATAATACAAATGTTAAAAAATTAAATTTTTATCTATTCTCTATAAAATTATACCATAATTTAATAAAATTTTGTATAGTTACTCTTTAGGGTCCTACGCAAAACATGTTTTAGTACCAGTACCAATACATGTTACCACCACCTGGTTACCTTATTCCCTCCTCATGATATAAATGGGTATTATATTGAATGCCATTCGTTCCAAATTTTGCACTGTTACACTTTAGAATCCAACGCAAAACATTTCCTTCTCTGGTCACTCCACCTTGTTTCCACGATATGTACATTATTTTAAATTAAATAGCATCTGTTTTAAATTGTGCATAGATACTTTTTAGGACCCTGCTCAAGACTTTGGAATCTTTCTTCACGCCATCTAAATTATGTTCAGTTGCACTCTAGGTTCCTATGGAAAATAAAGTCATCCCACCCCACTCTCACTCTCACCTTGCCTGGACCAAGTTTCGATTACACCATTATTATTTAAGACCTACGCAAAACAAAAGCATGCCCTTCCCTTCCCTTAAGCTCCTATTTTAAATTATAAATACATTTATATCCCGGGCAACGCCGAGTACGGTTCGCTAGTACTGTATAAATATTAAATTAATATTTTTTATTGTGTTGCGTGTATATTTTTGATGTTCAAAGTTGAAAATAATAAGACAAAACACTTTGTTTAAACCACTATTTATTGATAAATCAACATGATAAAAACAAAACGAAAAAAGTATAAGTGGCGAGTAAGAATTAGGAACTACTGTGAAAACAAATTTTAAAGGTAACTATTTGCAAAAAAGGATTTAGTTATTTATATTTATAATATTTCATTTGTTGTTAACACTTTTTATTATTTCTAAAATTTCAAATTTATCTACCTGTAAACCCCTAGTATTTATATGGAAAATTTACAAACCTTGTCGATGACAATATAATGGTTTGTTTCAAAAATTTGATTGGAGAATTCAAAATAGTTATGGTTATTTTGACATATAATAAATAGTGGTTTAAATAGTGTTTTTTTAAATTATTTATATAGCATATTATTTATTATTCATATTAATATATGTCAACCGAGGCAAGACTAACGGTGCACAATAGAGTCCTGGTACCGATACTGATGTATGGAAGTGACGCCTGGAGCTGGCAGAAGAGGAACGAAAGTAGACTGAATGCAGAGGAAATGAGATCACTTAGGCGTATATGTGGCAAAACAATTTATGACAGAGTAAAAAATGAAGAAATAAGGAAAGGATGTAAAACTGATGTTAATATAGTGAGTAAGATTAAGAAGTATCACTTGGTGGTTTGGTTATATGGAACGGATGAATGAGGAGAGAATGGTAAGAAAGATATATGACGTAAGTGTTGATGGCACCAGAAATAGAGGACGTCCGCAGAAGACTTGGCACATCCAGGTAGACCAGATAATGGAGGATGGTTCTATTAGAAGCCTCAACAGTCGGCGAGCTTGTATGAGAAAATATATGAATGTGGATGAGGCGAGAATTGTGTGTCAGGACAGAAGAGTGCGGAGCTCTGTCCTCTCTGCTTACCCCCGCGGTAAAGTAAGTAAGTAAATAGGTATTTATATAATATGTTCCACAAAGTAATTTAGCTAATATTGAAGAAGTAAAAGTTAAAACTTTGAATATTTTATTTATTCGAATCATACGTTCCTTCATACTTAAATATTAAGAATAGTAATAGGATCGAAGTGAAGGGAACTGAAGTAATTTAAATGAATATTTAAAAAAAAAAGAATCATAAATAATTAATGGATATTTTGTTAAATATTCACTGTTTCGGAAAATTATAGGATTAACTAACAGAGTTCAAATACAATCAAAATCACCAAGTAGAAAATACACATCGGTTTTACGTATTTGTTAAGACGGGGACTTTAATTTGTAAGTGGCTTTCAAAGGATCAACAAATCATGAAGAATAAGTCACCAAAGGACTAAACTGACACAAGGTCTAATGGCTTTTCTTCAACTAGAGTGAGGGAAGTATGGTATGGCAAGCGATGGGTGTATTATCTCCAAATCCAATTCTCGCCTGACAATGGTATGGAAGGTATCCATTATTTACACCCCAATATATTGATATTCTTTCGCCCTTTCGATTTGTGCCATCCCCTTTGGTTTGAAAAGGGTGTGATACGGATTTTCCCAAAAAACTTGAATATGAGGAATATGAGGCGCTGAGCTGATACAGAATAAAACACCATTTATGTATAAAGATCGTTCTTAACCAACTGCAAAAAGTTTTATCGTGCGATCATCAAAAGATGCCTAACAAATACTAATACCTTATAGTTCACAAATTAAATATTTTTTCAACCATAATTACTTGATTGCTCATAGAAAAAAAAAAGATGCTGAATCGGTAGGGTTGTAAGTGCTCCAAAAATGTTCACTTTGAAACTGAGATGATTTTGTTATTGAAAAAAAGCACTCACCCTATTCCAATATTAAAATTTAGAAAGCCTTCTCTTGATGGCTTTATCCTTGAAATATAGTTTTGTTCCATAGATAAGTTCAATGGATGAAAATCTATCTTAATTTTTTTGTTGATTATAATTTTTTTTAAATTTATTTGTAACATGAACAGAACATATGAAAAAATAAAGGTAATTACTTTACCACACTTGGTCTGTTCTAAAGCAATTACCTGTACAGTTTTTAAAAGTTGTAATTATTTAGAAGCAAGTAAATATAATGTTAGGTAAGTTATAAAAAAATTATGTGATAAAAGTACAATCTGAAGTTTTAAAATATTATTGAAAAAAGTTATAAAAATATTAATGTCTGTAATATACAATAGTTGGAGACAAAAATGTGTAGGTAGTTAGGTTAGCACAAGTGATAAATTAGATTCGTTTTGATTTCTACCCATATCAAGCTACTATTTTGTTATTTTTGGTTTGAAGTCGTTAATAACTTTAAACCCTTTAAGGTCTAGTGGCAATTTTTTAAATATTCGCGGAGCGCAAAATAAGAAAGTTTGTTGAGCAAATTTTGTATTCAATTTTGGCGCTGAAAAGTATCCTAAGGCTATGCTCCTAGTTTTTTTTTTGGATCGGATCGTAGAAGCAAAGTTAATTTTTGAACAAAAAATAGTTTTAAGATTGTTCTGGTAAAAAGTTGTCTTATATACAAAAAGGTTTTAAAGAGTTCTTCAGAGTTATGTCCAAATGGCCTCTTGTTTATTACTCTGATGATGTAATTCTGAGCCTTAATTAGAGAATCCATTGAAGTAAGAGATGCACCGACCCAAGCACATATTGCATAACTGATAAGACTCTGACAAACTGAATAGTAATGAATTGATGAAATAGCAACGCAACAATGCAACATTGAGATAAATTCAGTATTTCTTGCAACAGTTTTTGATTATATATAAATGTATAAACAATAATTATTGTTAATTTAATGGTTAAGACAAAACGACTTGTATCAGAATAAAAAATAGAGATAACATTATATTTAAACTACAATCGCAATCATTGTTTATACCTGATATGTTTGAATTGCAGGGATCTTTTAATTCTTAAAGAAAACAAAGGATTTATTATTAAATAACAAAAATCTTGTGAAAGTTGCTTGTAAGCTGGCGTAACAAACTAGGTTTAATTAAGAAAGTGTGCTCTCGGATGAAGATTTTAAATTTAAAGGTATGCAGATTGCAGATGGAATTTTTCTCGAGGAAAAGTAAAATTGTGTATTTTGTTAAAGAAACAGAAAAAATGTTAAATCACCAAAATGATCGAAAGAAATGTGACGATTCGCAGATCTGAATAAATTAATATTAGTTAATTAAATGTATTAACGATTGTAAAAAATAATTACTTTTAACGCACTTTACGATTGACAGACAGGTTAGAACTCCTTTATCCTGCTCTAGTCTTTCATACGCAGTGGGGCCAGGAAGGCGCCCTGGTGCATATTTTTGAGCCAGGGTGCCCTTCTGCCACTTTTTTGACGCGGAGCTTACTTTTCAAGTATATTTAAAAAATATTTTGATACAAAATTTTCCACATTGAATATTATACATTAAATATCGTGCAGTGGACGGATATTACGAGAATGCAAAAAAAAATGTATAGGGCCGGAGAATTTTCAAAACGTGAAAGTCATTACAAGGAAATTTGTATGTATTTTTGTTAAGAATTGGATCATCTGGATGGATCTGGCAATAAATAAACAGTCATCCCTAAATTTACATATTATAGCACGATAGTTTTTTTTTCATATGCATGGTTTTAGCGTTTATAAAAGCTAATTTATTGCTAGTTAAAATCATTTATTTTTTACTTCAAACATATTCAATTTCAAATTTCCGTCAGAATACATGGAAGAAAAAAGGGGGGAAAAAACATTATTTACAATTAACGTCATTATATTAATGTCAAAAAATAAACCACACCTACTACCAGAATACTAACAAAGTATTCTGAAGAGGTATTTGAACCAATTAATGTGGAAATAATGATCTATATTACGAGTAGATATTACAAAAACGAATTTAAAAAAGTTAAAAAATTTTTTGTTACATTTTTCGATTTTGTTACAATCGCCAGGTCGAAATGATTATTCAGACGCAAAATATTTTGCGAATGAATCTCTCCGGTGCCTTCCAACCATTCCCCTCGCCACCGGCCGCCAACCCAACTCCCCTGTCGGAGTCCCAGATGGCCTCGCCCTTAGGGACTGACTGACTCACTTCCACTCCATACAAAGGCAGGGTGTTTACATTATTAATGAAACCTTAAAAAATAAATTTGTACTTTAGTATAAAATACAAATCGTGTGAATGATTAACTCACTAATTAACTAACATATCATTGCGCCGTATCCCCACGTGGTTAGAATGACATGTTTTCTGTCTAGATACACAACTCTCGCCTTACCCATATTCATACATCTATTTTACGGTATGTGGTTTACCTTGTCATTCGAGGTCTTTCTAGTGCCATCAATAATCGTGTCGTGTACATTTTGTACCATCCACTCTACCTCATTTATCGGTTCCACTTGACCAAATCAATTAAGTGGCTCTTTCTTAATCTTGCGTATCATTCAATGATTACCTTTGCATTAATATCTAATGATATATATAACTCTAGTATATATATATTTTTAAAGGAGAACACATTATTATTGTGAAGTTACAGTTTTTCAGAACATAGTTTTGTGATATTTTAATATCTACAAATTAAATTTATCAATTAGAAAGATAAGGATTAGGGATAGGAAGGGTTTCTGGTTCGAGTCCGGGTGGCAACAAAAATATTTTTTCGATAAATTAATTTTATCTGTGCCTATATATTTCTAATGGATACATTTCATGTGTATTATTCTAATATACGAGACGCGTTTTGGAAGTAGAATTTTTATTTAAAGAATTACATCATTTTTACAACACGTTACTTTTTTTGGACGCTAAACACCTTCAACTTCTCAACATAGTCGCTATCATTATTAAGGCACTTGTCATAACGGGGCACAAATTTTTGTATACCTTCGTCATAGAACAATGCCGCCTGGGATGAAATAATGTCTGTACTCCGTCTTTGAGTTCACCATGGTCATCACAAGCTTGCTACCAAGGAACCACTTCAGGTGAAGGAAAATATGTAAATCTAAAAATACTTGGCAATCAATGTCAGCTGGTTTCATATCTTGCGCATTCAAGAAACGAATCACGAACCGTATCTCACAGTCAGTGGGCTGATTTATTGTTTTGAACATTTCAACCACTCACTGCAAGATGGCCACATCATGTGAATGTCTGCAACGTTACATATGGTGAGTCAACAGATGAAGGAAACCATTGCGCATGCATAACATCGTAAACGTAGCTCTACACCGGGAATATCTGGCAACGCTACTTACTTAAAAACTCACCTCGTATATATTTATAAACCATTTGGTTTTATTATACATGAACATACCTACATATTTATGCCTGAGTGACTTTGTACTTACTGCATTTAGTGTACTTTCGACTTCATTTCCATACTTCAAAATACTTTTTTTGTATCTATCAGCTTACTTATCCAGTAGTCTTACTCAGCTTACTCATCCAATAGTCTTACTCAGCTTATTCATCCAATAGTCTTACTCAGCTTACTCATCCAATAGTCCTTGCAGTCACATCCTTC
Source organism: Eubasilissa regina (assembly GCA_022840565.1). Lineage (NCBI taxonomy): Eukaryota > Metazoa > Arthropoda > Insecta > Trichoptera > Phryganeidae > Eubasilissa > Eubasilissa regina. Next base: position 19,776,356 of record JAINEB010000025.1, read on the forward strand.
TGTGCTTTTTCAACCTCTCCGTGTCTATCAAACAAATTTCTTTTGCAAGTACACAAATTTTTATACTTTTAAATACAAATTAAATATATTAATTAGAAAGATATACATATAAAATCAATTTTATCGAAAAATATTATTGTTGCTACGGAGATTCGAACCTAGATGTCTTCCAATCCGGGGAACGTGCATTAATCAATTATGCTACAGTACTCAGTACATTGACATCAGTATTTAAAATATTACAGACCTATGTTCTGAATAATTACAACCTCACAATAAGAATGTGTTCTCCTTAATAATATATAAGTTGTATCAATGTGTCCAAAATTTAATAAAAATGAGTTGATAATTCTGGCGTCTGCAGTCGGTTTACTCAAAGGTATTTGTGATTCCGTAAAAACAATCTAGATGGCTTTCAAATAATGGAACGACAGATGTATTAATTTGAAAAAGTGTAACATATAGGTTCGAAAATTTGTCATCAAAAGTATTGTCGCTGTAGCATAGTTGGATAATATACGTTCCCCGGATTGGAAGAGATACAGGTTCGAATCCCTGTAGCAACAACAATATTTTTTGATAAAATTGATTTTATATGTACATATTTCTAATTAATATTTTAATATATTTTTTCAAAATTGTGTATACCTATGCACCTACTATATTTATTCATAAACTTAAAAATAGACGTTGTTTTTGCATCATAATTAAAAATATTCCTTCAATAACCGTATACAATGGAATACTTTGGAATATAATGGAATACTAAATATAATATATCCACTTACGTTATACACATAAATATCAAAATATAATTAAAAAATTATCAAGATCCCATCCTTATTTTTTTTAAATTTAGAGCCAGTTGAAATATTTATTTATATATTTCTACATATTACTAGTTACTACCTAATAATAAAAAGTAAATACACGAAATTTCAAAAATTTTATTTAAAGCATGTGTTTTAGATATTATCTAAAGTTTTTTTTGATATGTGTTGCTGTGATAACATGGAACATTAAGACGTTATTAATAATGTTATAGCTATTCTACAGCACGAGCAATGAAAACTATTTCATCGAAGATTCAGTATTTAGACATGATTAGTAGATAATTAATAAAACATTTAAGTAATCTTAACTTAGAGATATTAAAAACATCGTTAAAAATATTGTTTTTGCCTTGCTGCCACATCTAAACAATCATAGAGATATATGGGTAATTGAGACAATATTTTTGTAACAAAATTAGGAGATTTTACATATTTCTCACTCTCGTCTATCGTCACACGCATAAAACAATCTATCTTCTCTTTTATATTTAAATAAATGAAATAAATACGTATGTTAATAAATAATATCGGTTAGTGTATTACTCCTACAAATAAATGTACACAAAGTCTGGCCTGAGGCAGGTGTTCACTTAGTATGACGTACAGCGGATTATAAAAAAAAAATTAATTTAATATTTAATTTTAATTAGACTTATCAATTCATTATTATTATAATTATGAAATATTAAGAGAGTATTACGAAATTATGTACGAATATATTAACATTTTTATACAGCTTATAATGTTTTAATTGTGGTTACCATCACGAACCACCCTGTGCTGGTTTTGCCCTTATCCACGTGACTTGATCCTCTTGCTTGCATTATGTATGTCGCAAATGTTTTATGTTCTCTACAAGCGCGAATGTGACGTGAAGAAAAGTTCTGTTGTTATAATGTCCCGACGTGCAGTCTGAATATGACACTCGATGAGTTATGATACTCCAAGAAATCTTATTTAAATTTTGTAGACAGGTACTTAATAATTTTATAAGATTGTGTTGCATACTACCCAATGGTACAATAATTTATATTGCTGAAGACATTATTTAAAAACGCAAAAATTAATATTAACTTTATCTATTTTGTTATATAAGTGAGACATACATTGTGGATACATACAATTATATTTGTACATGTACACTAAACAACACTTTTCAGTGCGCTAGATATGGTTAGGATATGACATATATCTACTTTATTATTTATGGTTTATCTAATACTTGTATAATAATATTATTTATAGAATATGTAATATTATTAGTAGAGAGTAACTATTTGGTTTTTAAATTTGAGGTTATCATAAATACCAAACTAAATGAAACTGCGTTGTTATTGTTAGTGTAAAATATATTAAATTTGAAGAATTTACTCAGGTATCTATAATACTATTACATGTTAAGATTACTTAAATTTTTTCAATTTTATATATTCGATGACAGTACGTAAATATATATTCATTTTGAAATAAAATATGTATTGTCTTTATTTCGGGAACGAAAAAACATACATTAGCGAAATCGTACGAATTTTTACGACTGGCAAGTATATTGACTATCTGTCATCTTGCGTGTGCGTCGAACTTTATTTTATTATTTATGGTTGGTTATGTATTTATAGAATAAAATTCGTAATGTTTACGTTTGTTCAATCATCATTTATGTAAACATCATCTCAGTAAATGGAATGGTGGATATATATATTTTAAAGTTTATACGTAAGAAAACTGTTTGTACGATTCCAAGGAGGGTAATGGAAAAGCTTGAAAATAAAAGATTACTTGCTCCTAGGAACTGTGGGTGGCCAATATAATGGCCGCTACGCGGTCCGTGGTATCCGCTGCGCGGCCAAGACTTCTGTAGAATCTATATTTCATCTAAGCCAATATAATAAAGAGGTACAATGCACTTTTTTACAGCAATATAAAAAAGGATTTCCGCATTGAAATATAAATATTACGGAAGACCTGACCGCGCAGCGGTCATCACTGGCCGCGCTGCGTTCACTATTAATAACCACCCACAGGGTCTAGCGATATTCGATTGCTCTCCTGTTAGTATAGTATTAATTATTATTCTGTATTACTTGGTCACATTATATTGTCTGACAAGATTATCGGTTATATAATCGGTTTTTAAATGATGATATTTATATATCAATACATATAAAACCTAATGCCTTGCTGTGTCACACTAAAAATATGAATGGGAAATTATTATATTATATTAAAGATAATAGTCAAATTCTTTTAAAATGTGTAAATATGACCCATAGTTTTTCAAAATTGTTAACAAAGAGGTCTATTGTCCGAAATTTTAAAACTAGAACATTGAAATACTGCTGTGCTGTATATAGATTAATTAAATTATTAGCAGTAATATTGTTTGTAGGTTAGTAATAATTTATTTCATAACGACCAATTTTCAAAGTAATAACGACAAAATGTTTTATTATATTTCTTAACGCTTCATTCGTTCCAAAAGACGTTGGTTACTAAATAATTATTTATGGTGTTTCGTTGTCATTAAAGACTATTCAGTTCAAAAAGAGCGACACTTAGATTGATGAAATAAAGGAAAATCTATTTAAATTCGATATATTTAAAAACTATAATATGCAAGAACGTTCGTTGATTAAAAGCAAGTGTTATGTAAAATAGTATTCTAAGAGAGGATTCGTCAAACAGGTATATTCTTGATAAAAAGTATATTTCTGAAAACATGCAGCCTTCGTGAAAGGTGTACTGCATTTTAATCTAACAACGAGACAGTGGCGTCTCTTAATTCTTCCAATTTCGTTTCGACAATGCTTACTAGTCTAATTACGTTCACGGTACAGTAGCCCGAATTCAATTTGATTTTTCTCCTCGGTGCGGTAATCAGTGGGGTAGGACGGGGCGCATCCACACCGACGGGCGGCAGGCAGCAGCCCTCCTTGCAGTGCCAATCTAGATGAAGTTTGATAAATATGATTTGCAAGGAGGGACTATCTTAGAAAAGGGGGGCTCGATATAATATCACCGGGATCGATGTAGCGGCAACCCCATTGCGTGCAATCAAGTCTATGATTATAAAAATATTACTTTATCTTTAGGATACGTATGAAACGTTAACTGCAGGATTTTAATATAACCTCACCTAATCTAGTAGAAAACTGACTATTTGAGTACATTAAAAATACAACAAAAGGAACCATTCGTGGTGGAAAATGTAGTTAGGGACTGATTTTATAAAAAAATTGTTATTAATTAAAGTGATTATTACTATTATTTGAAAATTTAAAATTTTGACGTCATTTACGAGCACAAGAACGTAATACATATTTTAAGAATTCAGTTAACTACCACTATTCAGAAAAATACGATTTTATTGTTTAGATCAAAATTAATGGCGAGTCACCCCCATGTAGGATGTTATTGCCAATTACAATTAAATTACAAAAAAAACACAGGAAAAATCAAACTTTTCTCGACAATATAACAATAGTTTAATAAATAATATCTACAACAATTTTCAATACTGTATAGTTATTTATAATAAATTATTTTCGTATATGTCTCGTCAACAGCTTTCTGGATATTTGAAACCTGCTGGATGTCGAGAATATTTGTTGTCAATACAATATTTCGCGAATTTTCAAAATCTTGCAAATTTTAACGTGACACACGATATTCATTCGTACATCGAAGTTTCTCGCAGTAAAACAATATTATTTTCGACCCTTTTTCAAAATCAATGGCATCTTAGGATCGGCGAATTTTTTCCGAATCAATATACTTTTTTGGGTTGATAAAGTCGGAAGGAAAGTACTTTCCACCGACGAAAGTGAACGGGGGTTGCGACAGGTAGACAAATAGAATGGGTATCAATATTTATTAGGCAGGGCTTGGGATGGGTGGCGGGGAAGACATTTTGGGCTTGATGAGGATGGAGAATAAGTTTACATAAGGGAGAGTGACAAAATGGAGGATTTTTCATGGTTTCTTTTGTTAGTATTTTTTATTTTAATTTGTTTGGTTTACTTTTTAAAAATGTTATGGTATTTATTTGATTGTTTAATCATTCGTTACTATTAAAAAACTATGTTTTGTTTTTTTATTCAGTTTATTGACTTACATATATTTTTTGTCCGTGGGAGTACCTTATCATTATAAGGAGAATACATTATTATTGTGAAATTGCAATTTTTTCAGATCGTAGTTCTGTGATATTGTAATACAAATTAAATGTATCAATTCGAAAAATATACATATAAAATCAATTAATCAAAAAAATTATTTTTGTTAATATCGGAATTTGAACTTGGATCTTTTCCTATCTGGGGAAACGCATTAACAGATTACACTACACCAACATAGTAAATTGACGACAAATTTTCAAACGTGTTGCAGTTTCGAATTGATATAATGAAACATAGGAAACACAGAATAAAAATATGTGGCAACTTAATTATTATATCAATTTACATGACTACGTGACTTATGTATTATGTTATGTATAAATAGTTTATATGGAGTATTATTAAATATTCACAACTTCATCAATTAAAAAATTTCACCTTTAAATTCAATATACATCAGATTCCATTCTGAAACAGCAAATTAACCGATAACCTGTAGACAAGATGTGGTGATAATAAAGGAATGAGGTGGTATTAAAAGGAATATTGAGAGCATTGGCAAAAATTTTGTTATACTATTAATTAAGGGCTTACTCAACAATAATTGACATCTTTTGTCATTATGTTTCAAATTCCTCATTGTTTGCGATTAGTGAATTAAAAAATTCAGGTGAGTCATTATTTATGATTGCTGTAGATGTATTGATAATTAAAGTATTTCTAATTAATAGAAACCACATTATTTGTTTAACTTTCACTAGAAACAAGCCAATGATGTCAGCTACACATTTAAGGTACCGCGGCTAGGTTACAGTGGGTAAACCATCTCTCCTATTACCTTGATGTTTTATGGGAGTTCCCTCCACTGACCACCACCATGTTTTAATGGCTCTTATTTGCATTTCTAGCCCATAAACACCCTTACACCTCGCATTCCTACGGCACGCGCTGATGACTTCACAGACATTTAAACACCTGCTCATTAATATCTGACGCGCACGATACGGCAGACTTATGGGGTCGTAAATGTGGCGTATGCAAAAGTTACTTGTAGTTCTCTGCCAACCTTGTCTACAATGGCTCCATTAATTTAAGAACTTTTATTTTATGTTATCTAAACTTAACTAAATTGTACAAAATAATAAAAGTGATATGATACATTTGTCATTCATTAACGCAATAAAGTCGTCGAAGATTCTTGATATTTCCGAAAAGATCTACAATACGTATCTCTCTGAGTAGAAAATTGTATTTACTTGCTTACTATGATGACTTTGTGCAATTTAATGTCAGTTTTAACTAGTCCACTTTCATGTTTGAGGTTTCGCGGACGAGCTATTGGCGATACCTTTATGGTATCCAGCGATACTTTACGAAATATGTTTTAAATCATAAATACGTATATGAAAAGAAAAGCGCAATTAAGAAAAGGCTAACATAAGTCTACTAAAAATGTTCAATAAAATTATAGAGTTTCGCGACATAACCCAAAAATAATGTAAATTTCGCAAAATTAGCAAATTTAAAGACTGAACGAAGAAATATATCATTACTGATTTCGTTAAGAGCTGGTTTAACATACAAATTTTAGCTTTAAAATTGAGAACATATTCCTGCCAGTTAAACAAGTGTGCGTTGTGAATTCGATGTGCGCACAAACTGAATGAGAAGTGCGACACCATTGTCTTGCTTGTGCGTGTCTGCAATATGCAATCTCGCTAAACGAAGTTCGACAAAAAAAGGTTTTAGCATCTACTTGTTTTATAGAAATTGACACTTCACTCAAATGCAATGCATCAATTTCCTTTCGAATTTTCCTCGCGTAATTTCCAAAAAGATATTGGAACATTACATACAAGCATTATTGCATGGGTCAATCGGATTTATACAAGCGAGAGAGCATAGTTTACCTACCTAGTTATGTGTCGTAATTATTTCACAAATCGGTCAGAAGAGTTCGTATGAGCGTAGACTTTGGGTAATTATGTGTCTCAATTATTTAACAATATAGTCAGCAGAGATCTTATAAAGTGTGTTTTAGGTGGTTATGTATCGTAATTATTTCACAAATCGGTCAGAAGAGTTTGTATGAGCGTTGACTTAGGTAATTATGTGTCTCAATTATTTAACAAGTTAGTCAGTAGAGTTCTTATAAAGTGTGTTTTAGATAGATATGTAACTTAATTATTTCACAAATCGGTCAGAAGTGTTTGTATGAGCGTAGACTTTGGGTAATTATGTGTCTTAATTATTTGACAATAGTCAGCAGAGTTCTTATAAAGTGTATTTTAGATGGTTATGTATCTTAATTATTTCACAAATCGGTCAGAAGAGTTTGTATGAGCGTAGAATTTAGGTAATTATGTGTCTCAATTATTTGACAATATAGTCAGCAGAGTTCTTATAAAGTGTGTTTTAGGTGGTTATGTGTCATAATTATTTCAAAAATCGGTCAGAAGAGTTTGTATGAGCGTAGACTTTAGGTAATTATGTGTCTCAATTATTTAACAAGTTAGTCAGTAGAGTTCTTATAAAGTGTATTTTAGGTGGTTATGTGTCTTAATTATTCCACAAGTCAGTCGTACCGCGAGGAATGTGTGCATGGTTCATGAAGAAAAACTCATTACCTGGAAACGTAAAAACCGTGTAACTACCGGACATTTCCTTATCTCGTGTACAGAATCTCACGTGACTCGCGCGGGGTTTCGGAGGGAGGATCGGGGGAAATCACCCCTTCATTACTAATTAAAAACACCATAGATTGCGGTCGATGAGCACTCACTCTCGCGGTGCACGGGGCTTTTAAACTAATTTCAATTTTTCAATTTCCACAACTGGTGTGCGTGTATCGCCGGTCGTTTGTAGCCGTGTTTGCATATTATCCGATGGAGCTTTTGTGTAACCTTAAACAGGAAAAGAATACTCGTTGAAATAAATCATTTGAACTTTTTAAAGAGCGGAGAGTATTTAAAAATATTTGATTAGTAAAATAGAGACTCACAGAAATGTTGTTTTTACACGTATCGTTGCTTTTGATACGAGTTAAATATATTTAATGAATAATATAGTAGCGGTCATATCGATAACTGGATCGATTCTTGATGCTGGACGGATCCGATAAAGACAACTATTCCATAATTGCTCCACAATACAAGCGTTCGCCGATGGAAATAATAATTCTGTATCATTTCAATATTTAAACGATCACGAAGTTATATATTATAGTATTTTTAATCACGTTTCATAATGATCTACATAAAAAATGGTATTAAATTATCTCATCGATTTGTGATGCAATTAAAATATACACGATCAATTCCAGAACTTTTCTGAGCGGAAACTTTTTTTTTTCAATATTTTCAGTATGTTCAAATCATTACTGGGACCAATCACTGGGATTTATCCTATCCCAGTAATTGGTTCCTACAAATATTTGTATTACAATACTCAACATATTGTGAAAAATACTGGTCTAAATATGATGTTAAAAAATTTAAAAATACTGCCTTTTCAGACATATTCTAGAAAATATATTAATAATTCGAATGAATTTCATATACACAAAAAAATAATATAGCCCCATACTTCGGTCAAAAAAAGAGTCTCACTTTCAGCGACATCTATACTATTACATGGGAATGAATATCAAATTTAAAAAAAAACCGTAGATGTAGATAGCGTAGTTGGTAATAAATAATGAAAGGTTTCAACATGATAACATATATACAACTTCAAAAAATTTGATAGATGTGGTAGCATGGGTAAGTAGGTGAACGTTTCGTTGTGTAAAGTGATCACTTAAGCTAGCCGATGACAAGTCGTAAACCCTGCAATGTCCATACTTACCTTCCCATATAAATAAAAATGACGTGAGACATCTACATCTTGAACGAAAACTTTGGTGAAATTTTATATATAAATGAAATATACAGTTTTACCAACATAATATAATAAAACACAAGAAAAAAAAAAAAAATCGTTTTGTTGAACCTAATATAAACAATGGTATATCATTTTCCAAATGTTGCTATTATTCGTCACAGCAGTTCATGGTGCAAGGCTACATTTATTTTCGGCATCGTTTGGTTTTTGTATTATTTACATCTCACTTTTTTTTCTCTTTCACTTTACTAAATAATTCAAATCTTGCAATTGATTGGAATTTTCAAAAATATGCACTTTTTAATTAAAATATTATATTACAAACATACCAAGTTAATTCTTAAAAAAATTGAATTTCTTCTTCGTGATCTCTTCCATCCATCTGTGAGATATCACGTATGGATTGGCGAAACCTGTTGCATAGTTTACATCCGATGAAAATCAGTGCAAGAAACCTTGTTCGTCATTATTATTCCCCTCCTGATCTACTCACTAACGAGCAGACCGCATGGCGACGTTCAGTCATCGTCTCCTTCGGTGGATTTCTTCCAGGGACTCGGGAGGAAAAAAACGCAAGGACTTATTTGGTCAGGTGAGGAACTGGTTGCCTCGGCGTGCACCTGCGTAATCAGGATTGTCGCATCTGGGATTGCTGCTAGGATTGAGGTATGCCGTTTGATGCGTGTCACGATCATCAAGAATATCTGTCAGTCTTTAATGATGAGAATTTCTTCGAAAGGTATTAGAATTAAATATTTCTATGTCTCTTTATTCATTTATGAAAAACTTGTTTGGTATAGCAGCCATATTTTGATGTATGATATATCGACTATAAAGGTAGCAAATTTTATTAATTAAAGATATATAAAAATATGTAGTTTAGATTAGGAGATATACAACGTTGAAGAAGAAATTCAAATGAATCGTACACTACTTTGTTTTTGGAATCACATTTAAATCCAAAATAATAGTATATATTCAAATTGTAATAACAAATTAGACGAATCAATTAAAAAAATATACAGAAAAATCTATGTATCGAAAAAATATTTGGTTACCATGTACTTTTCTAATTGTTTCATCTAATTTGTATTAAATATCGTAGACAAACATTTTAAAATAGAAATTTCATACTAAAGTGCATTTTCATTAAAGATATATATAAATAATATTACTTTCGTATTTCTTTTCAAGTACAATAAAATTAAAAAATATCTTATTAGTTATTATAGACTCTGGTTCGATAGTCGATAAAAATCTTCTAGCCTTTCATATTCAAGTAGGCAGATACATTGGAAGTGAAAAACCAAAAATAATTGTGGTTCTGATGATAAAGTATGTATTAGGGTGACACAAATTAGGCATAACGACGGTAGAATTAGGGGTTGGAGAGTGTCATATTTCATTCCGTACCACCATGTTATCGCTAAACGATACGCAGGATACGTAAGACTAGGCGTGATTTAAATTTTTTTTTTTTGATTTGTTATGTACTTGATGTTAACTTCAAAAATATAATAAATATATTTAAAAAAAATCAAAAATATACTTTTACTCTGCATTGCAAGTGCATCATTATGAGTTGTGTATTTTATTTATATAACTTGTATTTGTACAAGCACACTGAAGAGTTAAATTTTTATGAAACATTTTGTACGTAATTATATTTCATTATAATTAAACATCATTTTTAATTGAATAGTATTAAAAAATACATAACTCCATGTTCTTCAAAGGGATTTTTACATTCACAAATAGTTCAGTAGCAAATAAGCTAATAACATATTTTTGATCTAGTATACAAACATCAGTGCAGTCTAAGAAACATATTTTTGAAACATCAATTACAAATATTTATGTTAAACCTAATATTTTCTATGACATTTACGAATTTCTTTTGCAACTAAAGTAAAAATAAATATATTTCTATTCAACTTTCGTTTATGATTTTTCAAAATATTTTTCATTTTTCTAAAGTTATCAGAAACAACTTTTATTAACGTTATTTTGAGAAGGATCTAAACATAACTATTGGGCACTATGACATGTAGTAATACAGCAAAACTGAAAGAAAAACTGAACTTGTGTCGAGGTCTTTTCTCAGATTTTTATTAGAATTGAGTAGGTACCTACCCTGGTTTCAAAAATGAAAAAAAAATAATTCCGGTCGCAAGTATTTAAAATGCATCAGAAAAAAATATTTGTTGTTAAAATTCGAGGAAGAACCTTGTTCAGAATGAATGTTCCTAACTAACTTACCATCACACCGTTTTTTTCGTGGGGAGGTTAGAGCGTCACACTCTTTTGCTCTAGCACACAATTCTAGCCTTATTCATATTCATATATTTTTACATACAAGCTCACCGACTGTCTATATCTGGTTTATTTGGTCGTGGCAAGTCTTTTTTATTTCTGGTGAATATTCTTTGTATCCTCAAAATCAATATTAATCAACACAATGGATATGCAATGCTCTCAATAAAATATAAAATTCCACAAAATTTTTTAGAAAGAACAAGTAAAAAAAGGTCTGCGAGGTAGAAGTGGAAAAGTTTCCCAACAACTAGAGCCAGTCAAGTGGAAAACCGTTTCCGAACGTGTTAGCTACGTGCTCCAACGACCTCTTCTACTATTACCTACCCTTATCTGGTGCTTTTCCCAAAAGGCTGTCTAGATTCTTCTATAATTTTCACAATCTGTACACGTTGGTACTCGCTGCAAGAGGCAAACGAGAGAATTTTCCGTTGAAAATAGAACAAGAAAGGACCAAAGTAGATACTGCGTGTATGCACGTGTGTAAAAAAGACAACTAGAAATGGTATAATAAATGTTAAGTACACATGTCCAGCGGAATGAGCGCTGGTCTCTTGACAATACAAAAAAACTTATATTCCTTTGACAATACAAAAAAAATCTTTAAACCGATATTAAAAATGCATCAGGTACAATTAATTTTAGTAATTTTTAAACTAAAGCAAAAAAAAAACTTTTAAATAGTTGAAATTAAATTTATTTTTGATTATCGTATCATTATCGTTGGGGTAGATACACGATAAAACGCCATACTCTTCTTTTATTGTGAATAGATGTATCTTGTATCTTCCAAATTAGTACGTTTTCATTAAGGATTCTGTGTCGAGCCAACCCGAGAACAAATTCCCGGTAATTCTATGGTTTTTGGCTGATTCGAGTCCCGGGACTTAATAAACTTTAAATATTAAATTTAAAATAAAGAAACTTAAAAAAAAATAACTTAAGACTCGAGACTCTGATTTTTCTTGATATTACCCATTTTAAATAAGTTAAATTATATAAATTAAAAGAGTCAACTAGAAAGATATATAAAACAAAATCTATTTATCAAAAAAAATATTTTAGTTGCTGATCATTACGGTACAAGATGTAGCGACCTAGCGGTGAGCGGTGCACGTGTGTCAATTATTGTAGTTTCTAAATACTAGCAAAGCGAAATATGGATTCTGAAGGGAATAGTTTTGTTGGTTTGTTTAAACAGAGCATTACTTGTAAAATGTGATGTAAATATTTAAGATAAAAACGCGTCATCTTTTGACGAAACAAAATTTAGATGAGATGAAATTATTTGAAGGTTATTAGGGGACTTCAGTTTGTCATTGATTTTGAACAAAAGAAACGTTTTTGTCTTCCGATGTTTCTTTATTAATTGTTTTTTTTTTACATATTTAAAAAACATGTTTTTATTTTGTAATCAATTTATAAATGCAACCTTAATTTCATTTAAAATATATATATTTTATCAAACAATTTTTGTTCGATTTACATACATCGTACAAATAAATATTTATTAAAATTATCGATTCTCGAGAATTCTCGGGAATTGAAAAAGTTGAGAATCCATAATCCCTAATTTTCATCTTTTATGTATCGTCTACAAAACGTTAATTTGGTGTGTTTGTAATGTAGTGGAAACATCAATGAATCACATTCATTGTATAAATGGCGCCGTTTAAAAAAAAACTTTCTTCAGTACAATTTTCATTTATTGTAACATAATTGAATCATAAAGATGGTACAAAGTACACCGTGATGATCACATATGAAGCGGATGCTTTTTACTATTCGATCAGGATACGCGAAATCGCCTTTTTCAACACCACGGAATGACGATGCCTCCCGCGGGGCGCCCGGCGGCGCTCGCCGTGAATGCTCGCTCTTATTACCCGCTTGTTCGTGATCCCGATTCCAAATGTTTGGAGGTTTCCTTGTGATTCTAAGTATGAGAAAATCGAGGTTTTAAGTGAACACGTTTTAACCGGAACGTATATGGATACTTAGAATTTTAATTTATTTTATAATATAGATGCACACGAGTACAATATGCTTACAAAGGGTCTATAGTTTTACAACATATTATTTTAACAAGTTTTATGATATTTTAAAATATGTACATTATAATTATGCGATATATATATATATAGGTTTTTTTTTTTTTTTATATTTGAGTGTTCGTATTCCATTATCTTCATAGTCTAAACAAATATTTATTTTTCCCTTTCATACGATATTATCGTTCGAAAACTGCAAACATACATTTTTAATTATTAATTTTCCAAGAGATATGAGTACAGTTTCAGGTATAGGCATAATATTTTGGGTATTTTTTTGGCGAAAATTATTTTTTTATTAATTATTAGTATCATTCAAAACATAACATTTTCCTGTCAGTTTATACAGCGTCGAAATATTTCTGATGTAGATGATATTAAAAAAGGACTATTTTTTAATGGCAGAATTTACTATTTTAATTAATATACATATTTCGTGTATACCTACATAATTGATTGAAATTTTTAAATACAAACAATTATAAAAATCGGATTGGTCAATTTAACAAAATGTGTATTGTGATAATCGATACAAAAAATGATTTCAATCAAAAAATAATTTTGTGTATTTCTCTAATATGTTACACATGTTAATAAACGTCAAAAAGTTAGTTATAGTTCTGTGAATATATAAATAAAAAATTAATAAATCGCACATTGCAAAACCTAGTACAAAGTAATTTTAGGATACCTATCTTTTCGCGATCAGATAAATTGAGAAAATCTCGAGACAAAGAGACGGGAATTCAACGACGGTATAATTTCAGTGTTCTCGTCTTGGATGCCGTCGGAGCTGAAGACAATTGTGCTCCCGACCCAAGTTGCTTAGGAATGAGACAACAATACCCAATAACAAGATAGGAACAAGCAAAAGCTTAATGGAAGGTCTAAAAGGAAGCACCGAAGAGTCATGTGGCGGTGGGAAACAAACTGAAATTAAAACAAACAAGATGTTAAGAAGCGAGAACGAACATTATATCTTTTTGACAAGGTTCCATTACATTACTACAAATAGCTGGTTTGGCAAATCCAAGCTGAAAATCGCGTATGGTAAGTTAAATCAGCTTTTACGTAGAAAAGCAGTCCAAACATTTTACTTAATCGCGTATGAAAATATTTTGAAAAATAGGATATTCATGGGAAAAAAAAGAATCCTTTAAATTTATTCTATGACTCTAAGTGTTTTTATTCATAGAGTTAAAACAATTTCTACTTCCCTTTTCCGAAATTCCCTTCGTTATTTTTGAAGCTAGCGTTCTGAATTCAACATGTCTTATCCTTTATTCCCGGCACATCTCCCGTCCCTAGGCCGAGAGTTGAGAGGATTACATTTCTTAAGATAGAGTACAAAAATGCCTAAGACCCTAAGTATTCTTATACTACAAGTCATTTGGAAAGAGAACACTCTAGAAGGGTTTGACATGGCTAGAATGTCCGTGAATTTATATTTTATTTTACTTCATAGTGCTACGACATTCCATTTATTGATTTTTATGAATCTTTAAATACGAAAGAAAAAAAACGACTATATTATTATCTATGTTACCGGTTTCTATTATGCAACAGGTGAACATAATTGAATATATTTTAATTAAATAAAAGTTTTTAATAAATTCTTGATTTTATAAATGTTAGATTTAAAAAAAACGACATTTCGAAGAGGAATTGTTCGTTCTTTCTTATATTTTTCTAAACATAGCTTTTAGTCGTGATGCGGAACATTTTTTCATAAGACGACTAATCAATTATTTACATTTTATGTTTAACAATACCTAAATGAGCAACGCTGGTTGCATTTACGATCACGGTATATGATTAATTTATTATGTATAATATTATACAAAAAGTTTAGCGGTTAAAAGTTCTGCGGTTTAAATTATAGATTGAAATTATTCCAAACAATTTTTTTTCTCAACTGACAACATTATTAAGGAAAACACATTCTTATTGTGAAGTTGTAATTATTCACAACATAGGTCTGTGAAAAAATGTAACATGTACTTCCCCGGATTAGAAATAGAGATCCAGGTTCGAATCCCGGTGACGCAAAAACAATATTTTTCGACAAAATTGATTTTATATGTATATATTTATAATTAATACATTAATTTAGTATTTGACAACATTATATTGTACATTAAATATCATTCTTAGATTTGAAGCAAAACATAAATATGATATACTGTCGAATTGAATTCATCACGTTAAACGGAAGAACATAGCCATTCGCAAGGACTAGCAGATTATAGCTAATGAAAAAATATTTTTATATGCGACAAAAACTTGAAACACATGTATTATAAAATGAATTTCCTATAATATTTGAGGGTATAAAAAAATTTTTTTTTTATTCAATCACCTGTGGTGACCTCTAGCCTGTCGGACTTACTATTTACATATGAAAGTGTACTTGCCAGAAAGAAAAAAAATCCGAAGTAGTGAGATCGTATATCATGCATGTCGAACGTATTTTTAATATTACTTAGGTTTTTAAGATTACTTAAATATTTTCTGTTTTAAAAATTCAATATTATTAATTATGCATTCACATTACAGTACCTATATTCAATTAAAAATAATGTGTATTGAAGTGTACAAGCCCACAGGGTCTTGCGGAATTGTTTTCTACTTGTTTTTTAATAATCAAACGTTCACATACACTGATTATTACATGCTGAAATAACTTTTAGTAAAATAATAAAATATTATTTTTAACATTTCAAGCAATAATTTTGTGCTTAGACTTTTTAATATGAATGTAAATAGATTAGTATATAATAACTTAATTTTATTTTTTAGCGTCAGTTACAGGAATAATTTTAAAAATGTTTTTTTTTTTAATAAAAAATTGAAACAAAATATTATAATTTCATGTTTAGATCTATTTTTTACACTGCCCCAAAGAAGGAACAGTTCATTGTTATACATGATATAAAAGACCTAATCCACAATATTCCAAGGAATATGTGCAAATTTTGCACCGTTGTGGGAAATATTATTACTTTTGAAATTAGCAAAATTTAACTTTATGGTCAAAATTCGTTATTTTAATTTTATTGTTAGTTTAAGTAATAAGTAATAATTTGAGTTAGGTACTAAAATTATGTATTAAATAATTATTGTTTTTTTTAAAATAGATTCTGGTAAAGAAACAACATATTTTGATTAGTTTTGACATCCTGAAGAAGAAAATGGTACTTTTCGAAACCGGTAGATGTATTTAAACTCAATGAATGGTTAATAAAACAAAGTTAACAAATAAAAATAATGAAAATATTATTGTTCGAATTTCTTACAAAATCATGTTAAGCTTTAAGTTTAGATACATAGAAATAAATATTGGCAAAATTTATCCATTATTATTCTATATCTTTGCTTCAGGTCCTAAATCATCTAACAAAAAATAGTAAAAAAATTCTATGACATTTATTTTTTTACTTTCAATATATAATTTGGAATCAATAAAATATTTGAATTAACCAAAATACTTGCATACTTACGATTTTTTTAAAATGCTTAAATCTCTGACGTGATTGAAATTAGGCGCACATTCCTTGAACATTTTTGACTCGTAATTTAGTCACGTATCCACACATAAAATATTGTTGACTAGGTCCGTTACACCATAAAATAAAATAAAATATTACAATTCTTGATTATACTTATTAAAAATCGTACATTAAATGTAATTTTAAAATGAACAATGCCTTACTTGAAAATCTACTTAAAGTTGCCCTTCCCTGGAATGTTGGTATGTATTTGAGTAACGAGCGCGGATTTTGCCTTTGGCAAATACACAGAACGTATTTAGGAATCAGTCCTGATTTCTATCTAGGGACGGTCTGAATGGCGAGGGGAACTTCCAAGACGGTTTACTTCGTGCCAACATTTAATATCAACTAGTTGAGATTGTCGGCAAAAGACTAAGAGAACTTGCAGCCTCAGAGATGTCAGTCGATTACTACAAATGGGAAGCGAGGTTTTTGTCTTGAGGTGAACGTGAGAAAAAATTGTTAGCTTTCAAGAAGATATAAGTCCAGTTTGCAGTCAACCGTTGGAGATGCACCATCTGGACCTTTATTTTATTGCTATATTAGGTGAAAGCCTGTTAATAATGGTAGGGAAAAATCATAATTTCAAATTTACACAGGTTATTTAGTAGGTGCCTACCGGATTCATTTGAAAAAATGTATCGTTTAGACATAAATATTATGCATACTCGGTCGATTGATTATAGAAGTACTTTAAAATAGGCGTACGAATAGCTAATATTAAAAGGCGAGAATTATTTTAACATCGATGATTAATAATTATTTACATATGTGTTTGTCGTTTTAATTAAAATCTTGTTATTACGCTGTTCTACATTTTTAAACAGTGTTGAATTATGGACTCTGAAAGCAAGGAAGAGAAGATGAATTGATGCAATTGAGATGTGGTGCTGCAGATGTTGTCCATACTATGGATGGCGAGACGCACAAATATCTCCATTTTGCAGGAATTAAACATCAAGAAAAGACTCTCAATCATCTGCCTAAGACGAATCCTTCAATTATTTGGGCATTTTGCGAGAAGGGAAAAGATTGAAAGAGAAAGATATCCCACCCGTTGGACCGACCGAGTGGAAAAAGCTACAGGCACTTCTCTGGTTTCAGCCCTAAGGTCTGCAGGATGCCGAGAAATGTGAAGATCATGGGCACGCTACAAATTTACGATGGTTTAAAGAAAAATAATGATTAATTAAAGAAAATAAGTGCATTTTATAATGTTTTAATAAGAAGGAAAATAATACAAATAAATAAGGAAAATAAAAAGTAATATAACTAATATTTAAATATATAGTACATGATTCGATATACGCACAAAGTTTCCTCTTTGTTGTGATTTGCAACTTAGCGCGCACAAAAAAATACAGTGCTTTCGCAAATTTTAACGAAAACTAAAAATTTACTACTAATAAGTCTTATCAAAAATAATAATTAAATTTAATAACATGTGCAATTATTAGTTACGAAACTTTTCATTGATTATTTGTGTATTTAGAAATTTAAAAAAAAAATTGCCTTATACCAGGAAGACAATGTTTTAATAATATATATCCTCCCAACGCATAAATTATCGCATTGTATGTGGGTGTGTATATATGGTAGGTATTTAGGTATATAAAAATAAATTAAATATAATATATTATAACCTAGGTTTTATTAAGAAAAAAATGTCAACTGATTCAAATCATTGACATGGTGCTGAGATAAAATGAATATCAATTTTAACAAAAACTTTATCAATAAATTATAAATATTACAAACATCCGGAGCCAGTATTAACTTATTACATGTGATAATCTAAAGCGATCAATTATAATTTTGTACACCAGTAAATGAATAGACATGAAATAATGTGTAAATATAGGAGAGAGTTTTGGAACATTAGTTGCGGGACGAGGGACATTCTATAAACATTCTTTGTGGAAACATAAATCCGATAGTTTATGACACATTTATGCAGCAGTAAATGTATTTACTATTCAAAAATTAAATCTATGTATAAACGAGACGTATTTTTTTCATGAATGGATATTATATTGTCAGCGTTTAAATTTTCATTCCAATCGTGTCATATATTTAAAAAAAGTCGCGGAGTTATTTGATTGTATAAACAGTACCAAAATGACCATGACCATAAAAATGCAAATACTGAAACAAGAAATTTGCGTTAGTTCATGTCGATATATTTGGTAGTCTGTGCTTTGTTCATCTTATTAATTGAAATTTATCTGTTGATTACAACAATCAAATTAATACTGGCAAAATAGAAAGACCAATGGTTGTCTCAGTTAAAATTTTCCAGTTTTGTAATATGCGGATCGTCGCGGATACATAAATCGCCATCCGCACAATCGGCTGGGCACCATTGGGTACCGCAGGGGCGAGTGTGGTTGCACGAGGGGAGGCAAAAGCTTGTGGTTTTCCATGCCTATAGTTTTAATGCGTCTAGTTTGTTGCGAATAAAAATACCTGATACAATAAACCTAGAATCCAGATACGCGTTTCGGAAAATAAATTAAATATTTTTTTAGTTTTTTTTTAAAATGGAGAAAATTTGCTAAGGATTCAGTATCTACTCTGCCTGCTACACTAGTATTATACACAATTATTATAGCAGACAGGGTTTTTCGGTACAGTAGTCAGTGCAGTGAAATTAATGTAAATATATTAATTCAAAAATAAATGATTAAAGCAAGATTCAAACAAATATAAAATAAAAGTTAAAATGTAATTCTCGATTTATGAGTACTGTAGTAGTAATTTTACGTCTTACGTCTGGACTTTTAAAAAGTGTCGGTATTTAATAAATGCATTTTATTATAATATTCTAGTTGTAAAACTTGTCCAGGGGCGTGTGATATCAATAACTAAATGCTGAATATTTGTTTAACTTTGCAGTTCGTGTGTATATTCTAAACGTGGAAAACACATTTATTTTCAATTTTTTTTGTAAATATGTTTGCGAAAAATAAATTATTTTAATTGTGCAAATAGATAACTAATATGCGCCTTCCTGGTATCCCATCGAGTTTTTACTTTGACTATACAAAGTATTTCAAAAATATTTTTTAATACAATTCAAGTGATTATATATATTTTGTTGCATTTTATGTGTAAAATGTTTATATTAGAAGAAAGGTAATTTATAAAATATCTATAATAAAATCACAAAAATTGTATTATTTCATGCGTTATTTTCATACGTTTGTATAAAAATAATAATAAAAATATCACACACCTATGTTCAGAATAATAACAACTTCACAATAAGAATGTGTTCTCCTTGTTAGAATAACTCACGTTTTTAGTTTGTTAAATATTAATGTACATTACTATTAAAACTTTATTTATATATTTGGTGTGTGTGGAATAATTGGGTGGGAAGGAGCATACAATAATATAATGAATTCGGTACAAACAATACAGAGAACAATTACCAAAGTAATATTTTAAAAAATATCAACTTTTAAACACAAATACTTTTTTGCAAAATTCCCAGTTCCCAAAATAGAAAACATTTACAAAAAAATCTCAATTAATCAATTAATTAAAAAAAATAACACTGTAAAATTTGTAAAGTTATTTTTAAATCTTAATGAAAGCACATCATTAAGGTTTAAAAATAACTTTAATCTAACACCAAACACTCTCATCAAAATTTTATATACTTAGGAATAAAAAATTTCAATAGCCTTCTTACATAAATTAAAGAAATAAAAGATGTAAAAGAGTTTAGAAAAAAAAAATTAACGCTTCAGAAACACATAATTAGAAAATAAATAATATTATAGAACACTTCAGAAGCACACAAATAGACAATAAATAAAATATATAAAATATTATATAAAATTATTATAGTGTTACTCCCTCTCTAAGTACAAGAGGTAGTCTCTTTTTTGGAGAGGTACGTGAAAAAAAAACAGCTAACGAGTTTGCATAAGAAAATGTACGAATGTGAATGAAGAGTTATATGTCAGAACAGAAGAGCGTAGCTTTCTATCCTACCTGTCTACCCTCGCGGGGAAACGGCTTGATGGTATATTAGTTAGTTAATCCCACAACTCGGTACAAACATTTGAGCTATTCTCAATCACTTAATCGGTATGTATTTTGCGATATTATATATCTATCATGTACAGATGCTTTATACAGAATATAATTCTTCAGTTGGTCATAATTTAACTAGGTACTTGGCAGAATACGTAAACATATGAATGTAAATATTATATTTATAATTTATTTTCATTTGAATTTTACCCTTAACAGAAAATTTAAAGTTTTTCAGTTATTAGAATAATTCAGAATTTATATATTTACATAGTATCTACCTATCGGTACATTGGTGATTTTGACTGTTTGATGATCATTATATTAAAAAATACAAGGCAGATCCCCCTTTTTAAGTCAGTACTTTATGAGAGAACAAACCAAACAACATATGGTAGATGAATGAATGAATATCATTTACAATCCCCTTTTCGATTTGAACATTCTCATTTCGCACGGTAAATTATAGATACCCTTTAAAAATAAGTTATTGAAAACTCGATTTTAACTATGTAGACACACTTGATAATGAAGAGTAGTTAGATAACTTTCATATACAAATTGTGACTGACGCATTCGCCGATCACAAGTGGTGGATGATGATGGAATCGGACGGGACGAAATGGGAAGAGGAAACAGGTGAATATGTAGTCGGAAGAAGTTGGCAAATGGAATAGGGAATTAGAAATGACGGAAAGATGGGCTGAGGGTAATTGAATCCTTCGATAGTGGACAAGGATGGCTTACGGGATAAGGAAGACAACTCGACTCACCAGTTGATGACGCTCTCTGGCTTATCCTGAAGTTCATCCCAAAACTTGAACAGACTCAAGCCGGCAATTCTGATGAAACCATCGCATACTGTTCAGTAAATTCCACTAACACAAATCTTCTGTTATTCCAATGGATCCAACGAACGATCCAGCGAAAACATCACTTCCTTTCCAAAATCTCACACATACAAAAACGAACTAGCCGAGCTGAGAAACAGGTGTAGACTGAATTGGGAATGGGGTAAGCGGTAGAAACAAAACAAACCGGTGGCAATTATACTACATTTAATAAAAAATAATTTTGTTTCGAGTCATTGAATAAATGTAAAAATTATGTAGTATACCAATCAAAATAATAACGAGTACGGAACGCAAATATACAAATGTTTTGCTTAATTGGTTATTATAATGAATACATGATAATGTTTATTCATTGCTAACATTAGTACACGTCACTACTAGATGATACAAAAATAAATTGTATTGGCAAAACGATGTTATATGATTATTTATGAAAAATAGCCTTTTTACGAGACACTAGCATGCTGATTTTAGTGATCATAAAAGGTCTTGTAAGTTATTACGACAGTGGATGCATAATACTTTTATTCGATTTTATGTCCGGGGATAGCACGCAATACTTAATATAATTGTTTATTTGATCGATCTGCACATGAAACGTATACATTTTTAAATATAACGAACGTACGTGTATAATATATTTTAAAGATAAAAAAATATTTATGGCTTAAATATTATTTTTGTAATAAATAAATATATTTCTAAATACGTGTTTCATCTACTGGAAACAAACAATGTCATAAATTTATATTGAATAGATTATTTAAGAAAGTAATATATTTTATTTCTTACCCCAATACCCACGCACTGCCTACTTTCATCACCGATGACACTTTTAAAAAAAAAAATTAACTCGCACAGAAGATCACTTATGTATTACGACGTGACATATTCTAACTATTGACATTGTATGTTAAAATTAGATTGAAAGGTTGCAGTTTATGAAAAGGGAATATAGAACTAGAGTGAAATGTCTAAGCTTGACAAGATCTGGAGGGAGATAAGGCTGGTAAAGGTTTCCTGTATAAAGTAGAAATTGCTGCTTTCGAAATGTGGTACTGTAGGCATATATTCATGTGGTGTACTTGTAATTGATATGATATAATTGTATGATTTGTAATAAATTGTGCCGACCGGGCAAATGAACCCACCATGTATGGGGGGGGTGCCCAATGATATTATAAGAAGTAAGACGCGCGCCAAAGGCAGTTTCTTTTATTTTCCTTCGGCAACTACACTCGTAGCTCCAATTCTGTATAGAATATTACATTGTTTTATGTAATAAATTATTGTTATTTAATAACGAGTAATTACTGCTTCAAGTAGCTCGACAATAATCGTCACAATCGTCATCAACCAGCTAACCTTACTGACGTCACAACTCGCGAAGTCGGATCAAAGACTTTACAGTTAATAATACCATGCACTAAATTCTCCATATTACCGGTGTTAAAAATTGACAGGCTAGAGAAACTTATGGTAGGCGGTAACGTGGAAATACCGAGAGAAAGAGGCAGGTCTGCTAACCACTGGACCGAATCTGAACAGCCGAAAATAATGGAGAACGGTCAATGGTGGGCTCCACGGAAATCGCGATCCTCAGTCATGAAAGGGCATTCGGATAAGTAATGAATCAGTGCTTTTTAAGCAGCAAAATATCATTCATAACAACTGATACGTAAATAATACATGTTGGTATCTAATTGCAAAATTGTTGTACAATCTACATAATTGCTGTATGGACTCGTTTAAAATTCTATTACTGTTTGATGAGCGGAAAAACTTTGGGGCCAAGTTCACCGTGATTTAAATTCTTTTCGCAATATTTGAATATGTCTAAGAACACACAATTACTAGATTTTTACCTACAAAGGCCCTCTTATTAAACAAATATTAGATATCTCATAAAGACAAAGCTATTTTTTTATTATATTTAATGGAAAATTTATAAAAGTATGGGGGCAATTACAGGGCCTACAACCTGTCTTCGGCTGGTTTAAGTGATCACTTTATATATATATATATATATATATAAAACGTTCACTAATTCTCACCCCTCAATCTCCACATTTATCAAATCTTTTAAAGTTGTATATATGCTAGAATGTGGACTTGCTTCGAGTACCACTTTATCACGCCATCTATGGACTAAATTTGATAATTCAATTTTCCCCTTTTTTTATAAACAGAATGTATGTTATCACTATGAGAATCTGATTTGTTTAAATTCTTTTATTTTTTATAGAGGTATTTATTGATTTTTTACCTATTTTTAGCCTCTAATAACTATTTTATTTTATTACTTTTAAAACCCCCTTAAGCTTTTAAATAAACAATAAATTTTTTTTCTATTTACAGTACATGATATTAAAAATAATAACATTTCAAGTACAAATATTTCGTCAATACACGTATGCTCCTGCAACGAAAAAACGAAAAATCTATGTTATTGGCGAGTTTACCGCATAGTTATTTCTATAGATATCTACAAAGAACACTTCATATTGTCTCATTTGAGTAAGTACTTTATAAGAAATTATTTGTGTTAATCCGGGACGGCCCAACATGCTGTTGATAATTTTATGTAGAAATACTACATCACTCGCGTCTCTTCTCTAAGATAATTTATTCAAATTAAGTAGACATATTAAATAATCAACTCAATCTCAATTTTTTTCTCTCAATCTCAATCAATTTTTCGATTTTTGTAGTATGTGAGCCATAGCAGAGAAATCACAGTCGAGTTATATTCTAGTGGACATCTTAAAATATATGTATACTAGCAGGTAAACGTACGTATTGCTTGCTGCTAGGCTCTGCGGGTGGTTATTTTGGCTGCTTGGTTGCCATTGGTGACCGCTGCGCGGTTAGAGTCTCATCAGGGTTGCTTGCTTGGTGCTAGGCCACAATGCGGTCTTCGGTTACAGCTATGCGATAGGGTCTCGATATAATCTATATTTCAATCATAGAGCTTTACCCAAAACGTAAAACACGTAAATAAAATCTCGATGTAATTAAAATTATTTCACCCGTAAGTTAGCTGTCAAAACGAATAAAAATGGTGTATAAGAATCGCGGATAGACAATATTAAACAGAAATATACTATTTTATCAGTATTATGTGCATTTAAGTTAAGAATAATGGTATTCTTACTTAACCTAGAACATAATAAAATTATTATTAAACACACGAAAACTTATTCATTAACAGTGCGACGCGAGATGATCATAGAGAAGAGAGATGACAGCTTAAAATTCATACGATTTCGCAATTTACGTATTGTTATTGAATATATAAAAGAGATCGTTATTGAATATACCAAATAGAAAATATTTAACTAATCTTATCCTTAATTAAAAAACACATTTTACCCCTCTGTCGTCTCACAAACCTAGCTGTTTAAACAAGCATTATTTAGCTATATATACTACATCCTAGACGTTCAGAAAATCATAGAAATATATGAAAATAGACGGGGAGACAATGTTATTATGGATAATATTGTTAGAGAGCGGAGCGAGTTTTTAGCTGTTCTTACCACAAATCCTATAGATTTCATCGCCTTGTTGCAAATTTCATTGTAATATTGAATAATTGTCAATTTTTTGTTGAATATCATACTCAAACCCGCATAACTGAGACTCTTAGACTCAGATCTATATTAATATATATATTTTTAATATTTGCAAAATTTTAAATTTTGATCTAAATTGTTAATGCATTATTGAAATACGACTTGTATTAAAAGTTATTTGTTTATGAAGATGATATTTGAAAATCATCCATCAAAATTTCATGAATACTCAGCCGCACTATAAATATAATGAAATCATTATTAATTTAACTACCTATCTACTCAGATCATTAAATTATTGATTGAAACATAACAAACAATGAACATGTCCAAACGACACAAACAACTAACAAACATGTGTCAGGTTTCACTGACCATCTGGCTGTGATTAGCCAATACACGTTTCAGTTTACAAAAAGGAAGACTCTCTGTGAATCTATCAGTGTCATATCGCAGTGCCGCCAAATGACGCAATACAATTCGTGCAGCGCCGGACTCGTCGGAGGCCAAAGTTGATTTGAAAGGGTGCCGGCGCTAGCGTGACGAGATCATTTCAAGCGGGCGGGGGGTGTATTAAAACCATCCCTCCTTCACTCACCCCATCTCGATTGCTCGTGGTTCAAGTACATTTTAAGTCAAAGTGTTTTAAGCTGATTGTATTATTAGTGGGTTTATCCTGTCAGATACGTGAAAGGTCAATCTGTTGGATGATGTTATTAAACTTTTACAATAAACGTTTAGGATAAGATGTTGCGTATTTTTAGAGCACATGTATTTATTTTTCAACTATAATTCTAAATATCTGAAGACTTTTTAACTCATAAATACTTTCCGATATTTTTTTCAAAGCAAAGCTTTATAAATAAGAGATGAAGCAACTGATATATGTCACGATAAGAATAAATAATAAATATTTTTTGGAAAATTAATCGACCTTGAATTATTATGTATAATAAGTTTCATAAAAGCCATATTGAGTTTTTGAAAAGAATTTTAAATATTTTTATGAAAAAGTTTTCAGTGGAATTTTATTCAACATAATACAAATTGAATGAATCAACTAGAAATATATACAGAAAAAATCTAAATATCAAAAAAATATTTAGTAACTTTAACTTTGTTCTAAAAATGCAACTTCACAACAAAAATGTGTTCTCCTTAAAAATTATTCAACATAATTTAAATATGTTGAATCAAACAAACATGTACATATGAATTAAATGAATCAACTAGAAAGATATACAAAAAAAAAATCTATCTATCGAAAAAATATTTGTTGCTACCGGGTTTCGAACCTGAAGTTCTTCCTATCCGAGGAAGCGCGTTCTCCATTTTCGCTATAGCAATCAAATACATTTTCGAAAAATATAAATTTAATGTATCAATTACAAAGATATACAGATAAAATCAATTTATAAAAAAAAATTTTTTTTTTGCTACAGGAACTTATATTCTGTTATACTGTTCAATTTTTAAAAACAATCAACTTTATATTTCGGTGAATCTCAAATACCTTTGAATAAAATCCGATTGGAGACGCCAGAATTAAATTAATGAATCTATTTTTTTATTAATTTGTTCAGTGTTAGGTACAACATAAAGTTGAGTTTTGCTTTATATAATATTGATTAACTTAAAAATTCATGGCGTCATGACGAATACAAGACGAGCACAGACTGTGCGTCACATATGAATGAATATAATCATTCATTTTTGATAAAAAATATATTGATAATTCAACATTCGATTATAATTAAAAAGTTACCGTAAAATCAGAGACAGAAGGAAAAATACAGTATAGAATTTTAGATCACTGTGTAGTAAAATAAACTCTAAATGCAAAAATAAATCGGTCTGCATGAATTACGAATACACGACATGATCAATGTATAAAGACAACCTGACTCACTAAAACTCGTTTTGCGAATAAATCAGTATTTTCACTTTTGAAACTATGCTAGGCACTTTACCCGGGTGAAATCGACAGGAGCACATCACTCGTCATAGTTTTCATTATAGTGTCTTTAATTTTAGTCAATCAAATTAAACAATAATAACTCAAAAAATAATAAAAAAAAAGTTTTTAGTTCAACTTTTTTATTTAAATGTAAATACTGTTTGAGATTAAAATATAAACAATACGCATTAAATAAAATAAATTTCATTTAAAATACCCAGTATTCACATGAAAATGAAGACCATTAAAATAAACTGTTTCAAAATATATTTGCTACAGGCTGAATATTATGTTCCAGGTCGATTTCGTTTTCCTGCCATTTGAGTTTGGTAAATATTTGTTAAATTATATTTAATAATCATAAACAATTATTAATTACAATTAATTACAAAGCATATGATACCTAAAAATGTGTTGAAGTCATTAAAACAAACATAAACCCGACTTATAGAAAACGACGAAGTTCATTTCGACTTGACAGGTTTTGTTAATGAACAAAATAACCATTATTGGGGCACTGAATATCCTCAATTGATATACCAACGACCTTTATACCCACTTACTCAGAGTTATTGCGCTATCATTAAGATCTATTTCTCCATCCATCGCTATCGTCACATGTTGGAAAAGTTTTTGGTGGCCGAATTGGGTCGATCGGGCCTGCAACACATTTCAACAAGACAGTGCCACCATAATAAACACAGCCTGAGCTATGCTTGAAATTTTGCGAGAAAATTTTCCCGGCCGCATAATGTCAAAAAGTGGTGATATCGACTGCCCTTCTCGATCACTTGGTTTAACGGCTCCCGAATTTTTTCTGTGAGGGTACTTGAAAGGAAAAGTCTACGCTAATAAGCCTACAAAAATTACAATTCTACAGGACAATATTCGAAATGAAATTGCTAACACGCGAAGTGTGCGAGAATATTATGATTAGTATGGTCAAAAGAGCACGCATTTGTGCCACTACCATAAGCGGCTACTCAATGTCATATTCAATACGTAATTGTAACAAGCCAACTAATTGATAAACAAAAACAAAATCAAAAAACTCTCTTTAATTTCTTAGTTATTTAATAAAAACATCGGTCTGGAACATAATATTTATCCCGTATTTGCAATAAATTATCGTAGCTCGATGAACACCTCATCACTTGGCCAAACTAGCCAGTTAGAAGCTACAAAATTTTAAAAAGTGCCTACGCTTGAGAGATCATAATACATTTAGCTGTGAGGCTCTCCTCACGCGACTCCCCAACTAACAACCCCATTTGATCCCATTCTATTACTCCAATGAATTATCTCTAACAAATTTGTTAAGTGGATTTTTATCCACGGCACCCGCCCGCCCCGCTCGCTGCAAGTGCGCGCCCAACTTCCTCGATTAAGTCGAACAGGGTGATTGTTTGTATGCAGTTGGATTGATCGCACAAATTTATGGACTGGAATGAATGCAGGTTTTTAAGATCGCATCCTCGGTCGCGTGGGTTAGTTAAGTGATTAGATTTGTTCGTGTTGTTCAAGTTACTTTTATCGCTTTGGTCATGGATGGTTGCAATTATTCAATAGTTATAAAAATATTCGACAAAAAATTAAGCCCCTTTCAATAATAATTCATCTTTTCGCATTTATTTGAAAATGTGGGTTATTATTATTCAGTTACACACTAGGTTAGACTTTTTAAACTATTACTTAGATAAGACCTTGATACTAATTTTAATATATAAAATTTAAGTCCATTAAAGTCATTTTCCGTATGCCAAAAAATTTTCTTAATATTGAAAATTCTTATATATACGAAATATATTTTCTTATAATCTTAAAGTCAATATTACGGAGATAAATCTGCACTAAAATAAATTAACAAAATGTAAAAAAATAATAGAGCTATAAACCGTTAAATTTGCAAGACATACCATCAATTTTCGACTTTCTAAAAATATTTTGTTTTAGTGAAAAACGATTTTAAATAATGTATTGTATTTGCACTAAAACCAAATTTTATATCAAAAACACAGTAATTTCTTACTAAATAATATTTGTATTGATCCTATTAATGTGTATTTTTTATTGTTTTTATTTGCTTCATTTCGCCGCTCGACCCGACAATAACAGACTTGGAATCTGTCGCTTCCTTAATTTTTGGTTCAATACATCGATAAGATAAATTTTGATGCATATTTTAGCAAAAATATGAATAAATATTTTACTAATTCACAACGTAAGTTGAAATTTTCGTGTATTAAATGGTGTTTTACTGATTTTAAGGGAAAAAAACGTTTTCTTGAATAAAGTTGATATTTTATGTATGTTATTTTGTATGTAAGTCACAATATAATTTTATGTATCACCAAACATTTTATAGTCATCTCGTTCTATCGGAACTTTCCTTTCTAACAAGATTTACGTAACAAATAACTTATTTTAGTATTTAGATGACAATTATAAGAAGTTTAACTATTAGTCCCGGTTTGAAAGAATATATAATTCGCGTAAAATTTCTCGAATTTTTACCTTTTTTATATGAATTAATATAATCAACGTGGTTAAGAAGGGGTCCCTTTTCAAAACTACTCAATCTTTTGACATTTTTTACGAAGATGTGGATTTTTCATTATCAATTTATATTATTATCATTATACACTAATTTAAAGCCAAGGTTCTTAAAATGTACGTATTTATGAAATTATTGTTATCAATGTCAAAATTACAAAAGAGTTATAAATTATTAAATTTAAATGACATTTTTTTTATTTTTCGGTTTCTTAGTTTGCATTAATGTTAAGGCCCTATCTAAGTAATAGTTTTGAAAAATTATATATATTTTTTTCAACTTTATTACATTAGTATTATAAACATTATAATACTTTCCCAAATTGCATGAAAGTTTTATGGAAAATAATAAATATAATGTATAACTGTTACTGTTCCTTTTAATGAAAGATAATTATAACAACGATTCTTTAAATAGGGTGGCTTCACATGGAAAAAATACAAGGGGTGTAGCAAATCTGAATCTAACGATTCCCAAAATCACCAATAAGTATTGATTGAGGACAACAGAATTTGTTGTTCCTACAATAAAAAATAAACTACCTGAGCCTTTACAAAAGATCACCCAAAAAAAATGGCTTATCGATAATAAACTGTCTTACATGTAAGAATCACATAAATTGTGTAAACGGTGACTGATTAATTATTATGTTTTTAAATTAAATGTAACAAATGGATATAAATGTACCTACACACAAAACGTCTTGATAGATGTTATGTGGGTCTAGTGTTAATTTAAAAAAAAAGTAATATAAAAAACAATAACCCTCATTTTAGTAAAAAAAATGCAAAAAGATGGATTAGTTTTAAAAAAGACAAATTTAGATATGAAAATAAAAAAAAGTCTAACCGAATCAAACGCAAAAAATATTTTTTTTAAATCTATTAATATTCCATTCTCAGCTAAAATTTAAAAATAGTATATGTTTTTTTCATATAATTTTTTTAACTTTAGGAAAATCAGAATTGATAATTAGTATTAAAAAAAGTGTGCAGAAAGCAATAAAGCTTTTATCTATAACTCAGTGAATTTGAAAAAAGTCGCTCGATTGACTTAAAATGCCGTAAGTGGCGTTAATGCAAAAATAATACGAAACCAGGTCGTATTTGTCAGCTCAGCTCATAAATCTAGAATCAAATCAAACTAGTTTTAAAAATAAATTATCTTGTTAAAACTCTTAATAATTAAAACATATGTTTAAGAATGCCGACACTACACATGAAACAAAACAGAAACGTAAGTAGGAAAAAAATGGGAGTATGAAATTTTTAAATACACAAGAAACATGGCATTAGTTTATTTAATGATGTAGTGTTTTCATATTTTGAGATATCATTTCAATATTCAAAATTATAAATGAAAACATTTTTTTGAAAATGTTCAATTAATTTGTCAATTTTAAATAATATTCATAATATTTGGATGTGAATTTATTAATGCATAATTTTTATTAATTTTTAAGAGAAAACTACTAATGTTGACTTAGAATACTAGCGTTACTTACATTTTAAATAGATTTAGAATCAAATTGTACTATGGGTGAAAAAAAATGAATTTACTTATTTAATAATACTTCTCACATTTTCTTTAGACTTATACACAGATTTATTTTTATAATGAAAAAATTATATTTAAAAAAAATACACATTTACCAGGTCTCGAACCGGCTTAGTTGCCGGAGCTCCATAAAACCCAAAGCGAAGCCTCCCAAAAGCTGACTGTATTTTATAAGGCTTGTACATTTTATAGCAGTAGTTATCAACTACTGAATTTATTTAATTCAGTGGTTTATTTACTTTACTTACTCCAATGTTGACATCTCACAAAAGAATAACCAT
Organism: Eubasilissa regina; assembly: GCA_022840565.1. Classification (NCBI taxonomy): domain Eukaryota; kingdom Metazoa; phylum Arthropoda; class Insecta; order Trichoptera; family Phryganeidae; genus Eubasilissa; species Eubasilissa regina. The sequence goes on from JAINEB010000025.1 coordinate 19,807,926, forward strand.
AAATACAAACATCCATAGACCCCCACGAAAGTAAAAACCATAAGTGATTAACTATTTAAAATATTCCATGTTATTTGAATTCATATGTAGTTTATTTATTTATGTATATAAATACTTAATTAAAATTTGATCGATAAAACTCATTGGTTTGGGGTTCGGGGGTCATTGAAACTTTCATATGGCAAGATTGATGACAGCCATCATGGCAGGTATCAACCGGTTTCAATGTCATAACATAATTATCTTAATCAATTCTAAGACTGATTAAATGATTAAGGTGTATTTATTGGAGGTAATTTACATAATTTAATTTAATTGCTTTCCATGATGTTGGAAATGTCGATAAGTCATCCTAAGATGGATAAATTTAATGTACAAACTAAGTGTGAAAAATACGAGTCTATTATATCGGGCCTGACCGGCTAGTTGCATCTGGTCTAGCCAATCTCCTATTACAGAGATTGATTCATAGCATTGAAAGATGTAATATTTTTTTAATGTTATCTCGCACAGATGACGTCAATTTATGTCAAGTTATCCTGTAATGAAAAGGGGAGATGGGGGGTATCATTATTAATGGTGATCTTGCATCGGGATCACCCACAAGGTTCCGTAATCAGGCGACGCAGTGTTTCTTAACTTGGGATACTATTTAGTGAGCATGCAAATTATGTGGTTAAACCCGATTTCAACATTTTAAGTACGATAATATTTAGAAATGTTCTAAATATGCTCTATTCAAATTGGTAAATAATTTGTTATACAATTTTTTTTTTTTTTTAAATATCACTAGTTGATCCTCACCCTCAACAAAAATTCGGCGGGGTGATAACGCCGCTGATTTGTTCCAATGTTTTTATAAATTTAAAAATATAACGCATAATAAAATCTAATCCTCTTGGGTTTTCTGTTGTCAATTGTATCGGAGCTTTTCGAAATGGACTATCTCCAATTTGCGGTACCGATGCTGTACGTGCGGTATCATTTGCACGCTATTGCACAAATTCAATTATCAAATTACTTTAGTTGGTGGGTGCACAACCACCAACCACCCCCGCCCCTGGCTCGCGACCCACCCTTATCTGAAATACTTTCTGCAGATCTGCAAATGTCAAGTGAACTACTGTGCAAAATGAATATCATTTATAAATTAAAATAGGTATTAGCCTTATTTGCAAATAATACGAGCATAATTAATATTGAAAATGATAACACGATATGTTTTTTGTATAAAAAGGGTCATTGATGAGCATTTTATGTGAAGTAGGTTTTATAGAACGCCATACTCTTCTCTTTTGATATACAACTCTCATCTAATACATTAATATACTATAGTTTTACATACATATGTACATACGTCAAATAGATTCAAGGATCAATGTAATTTTTTTTTTCACGAATATTCTTGGATGGTATCCCAAAGACAAAACGACCAAGAGAATGACCAAAACCACGGTCTCGTTGGGCAGACGAAAATACTGGAACGAGAGTGGCATAGTCATGGGGAGGTCTTGGCAGCGGATTGACAATGACGATCAGTGTATAATAACATTTTTATATTTAATTACGTATCAGTATCAAATCGAATTTTCTCAGCAGAATTATGTTTTTTTTGGTCAGTACGATTTTGTTTATTGGTCAGTACAAAAAATATAAATATTGTAATATTTTTATTCAGTTCTTTTTATTGGTTAGATTTTTATTACTTACTCCTATTTTATTATTAGTACTGATTAAAAATGTTTACGTATTTTTAGTAATAAAAACCCTTTAAATTTTAAAAGTCAAACGTTTGCGTGATGTTCGATAGAATGATAGTATTTCATAAACAACACCTTATTTTCTAAAACATTAAAGTCTTGCGTTCCAACAAAAGCCGGAAATTACTTGTATGGAACTTGTTTGTACTCATTTATTGAAAACATCGATGTTCGGATATTACCGGCAAAGTCGTAAACTTCTTTACCAGTTATCGTAAAAATACATCGACTTACCCAAATAAGGCTAATTGAAGTATCGACATAATAGTACGATGTTTTAAAATAATTACTGGTAAGTTCGACATTAATCAGAACCTCGTACTAGTAAGTGTGTATCGCAAACGGAGTGGCTGAGAAATATATATATATATATATTCAGTACATCGAAAGGATGGTGACCACAAGAATAAAGTGATTGTTGGTTTGGCAAGTTCAGGGGTACACGACGGAGTTGTGGTATCAGTATTGATGGATGGACGTGGAGCTTGACTGGCAAAATAAAAATAAGTAAGTAGCATGAATACAGTCGAAATACGAATGGTTAGGTATTCCTGCATGTGACTAATCTACTTATGTACAACAAGTAAAATAAATTCAGAACGAGAATGCAAAACTGATTTCTTTATCTTCTTTTACTAAAGCAATCCACCATTGAAGAGTGATTCATGCCATTTAATAAATTACATAAAATTGTATTTGTTTTAAATATTAAAAATAGCAATTTATTATAGGATAGAAAACCATATTATTAAAGCGAATAGATTAATCAAAAGTTAATGGTATTTTCGTTCAAAATTTTTGATATTGTAGACGTCAATTGTGACTAGTTACGAGAAAAAAAGTATCACATGTTAGCTGGATGTCAAAAATTACCATTGATCAAATCACTGTAAAAAGAATTGGAGATCCACGATGAACAAAACTGATATAGAGTGAACACGATTAAGAAAATGGGTGAAAAATAATCGTAAGAAAGTTATTCAAAGTGATCAGAAATAGAGAACTTCCGCAAACAGCTCAACATGTCCAGGTAAATTGTATTTAAGATAATCCTTTTGGAAACCTGTACAATCGATGAACATGCAAGAGCAGATTTATTATTAATATGGAAGACGCAACAGTTGTATTTTAGGATAAAAAAGGGTGGATTTTTACATTATACATCCCCCCCACACGGTAAAATTGCTTAATGATTAGATTCATCATATAGGTAAAGCTGTGTAATTACTGCCAGAAGATATATGAGTTGCAAACTGTGCAACCTCCATTTATTTTTATTTTAAGAAAAACACGAAAAACAGATGAGAGCTTGAAGAACAATATATTTATTAATGCCCTTCTTATCATAATTGATAATCCCTGTAATCTGGTTTAAAATAAAAAATAAATGGCAACTATCAAATCAAAAACAAGCTAGTATCCACTTAAATTTCAGAGTAGCAAAGACTGCTATTGGTTGAAATCTAATATAAATGGCGGTTAGAAAAGCAACTGATTTTTCAACTAAACCTGTTTTGTATGATCACTTTACATTAAACATAATGCATAAAAACATTATGAGAAGTCAACTGTCTTAAATAATAGAAGAAAAATAAGAATTTTCAAAAAACGTCAATAGATGGCGACAGCATAATTGGTAATAAATAGTGAAATGTTCCATCTTGATTTAAAATATACAATTTCCAAAAATTTGATAGATGTGGTAGCGTGGATTAATAGGTGAACGTTACATTGTGTAAAGTGATCACATAAGCCAGCCGATGATAAGTCGTAAGCCCTGTAATGCCCAAGACTTCGATACTTCTCATATAAAAATAATATCTTCATCTCTGTGAGACATCTTAATCTAGAAGAAAAATAAATATGGAGGTTGTTAACTTTGCGACTAGTATCTATCCTTAATTATAAGTATTCTTTAATTTTATTAATTTGTCTAAAACTAACATTTATTATTGTGTGTTCAACGTTCATTTTCTCTTACTTTATGTATTAAACTTCAAGATTTTGATTTTATTTTAAGTTACGAATATTGTGAAATATTTGCTAAGTTGATTATATTATGATAATGCGTATCGTTTAATATTTATATATGTACGTAAGAATACTTATAAGTAACTAGTACAAAAGAAAAACACGATTTCTAGTTAATCAGGGTAAAATGCTGTATAATATTGACTTTGCCAAATGCGGTAACACAATTGGTCTGAAGCAACTGTCCATACAAGGGTGGTCACGTGACAGTCGCGTGCGCTAACCAAACTGGCCCTTACTATGCAATTATGAATGTTATTGGAAAGTTTATTATGTTGCTAGATCATGTTGTTCTCCAACAGTAGATTGAGACAAAGTTATATATATTTATTAAAAGTGAGAAAAGTTTTCAACTATTTTTATTTCTGTACACATTAATTTATAAATATTCTAATAATTTCCAATATATTTAATTTACTTCTTTTATTTTTTAATATTCTGGTGGTACGCGTTCTAATTTACACAAAAATATGTACGATATATCATTGCAATAAAAAAAATATTGAATGGTTTAAATAACCATTGTTGATACCCTTCAATGCCAAATTAACATGATCTGAGGACTTTATTGCAGAAAACCGCATTGTTTCCTTGATTAGCCTCCTCAATATCACCCCAATCTTCATTGTTGACGCAGCCAGTCGAATATTATTCATTATTCAAATATTTTTATAAACAGCTCTCGATTCCCTATGGGGGTATAATATATTGTTATGGTTTCAAAGGCAAAAATCGAACATGTAATATCTTAAAATAAATCGTTGTAATTGAAAATGTTAAAATTCTTTCAGTAAAATTAAACAAATAACGATTAGTCAGAAATCTTGGATGATCAAATCTCTAAAACTATACATTGTCAATTTTTTGAAGAATCAGTTGTAACTGTATTTATATTAATTAAATTAAATTACACGAATAAACAGTTAGTAAGAAACCTTGGATGAACAAATTTCTAGGACTGTAGATTGTGATTATTTGATAGAATTGTTTGTAACTGTAGCTATAAATATAAATCGGAAAAGAACTTTTAGAATCTCTATTATCAAGCAGTCTGTTTGACTAACTTGATCCTAATATTCATGTCAGTTTGTCGCGCAGTATTCAAATCTACATACCTATCTCGAAAACGATTAGTCAAAACTCCGCAAAACTTGGCATTTTCACAGTAAATGGACGGAGGAAGGACAAAAAACTTAAAATGAATGATTTATTCTGAAGTTTATGAAATGTCTTAGAAAGATTTTGAAAGAAATCGAGACGTTCTTCATATCTTGCAATAGTTGCTTAATGAGAGTTATTTATTTTATCTTATTGCGTAATATTTTTTGAGTAATTAGATCGGCATTATTTGGATGAGATATATGTATCCGAATAAAATAGATGACTCTTTCCCAAATATCAAACAAAAAAAATAGTTGTATATGTATTTGACAACAATGCATCTATAACAAGTGCTTTCGATAATTCCGAAAACATTTCAATACTTTTATTATATTAATTTAAAAAGAACATTTAAAAACGCTAATTTTATTAATTTCAGTAATTTATTTTGTATACGATTCTTTTGAAAAATAATTATGAGTGAACTTTATAGCAAAAGGTCAAATGTAAATTAGACGAAAAGATAAATTTGTGATATTACGACTATGTATAGTTGTGCTTAGGTTTTCGGTTTTTAGTTTACCGTTTTCAGAGTGCGCGTAGGGGTGTTTTTTGTTTGTCATTAATACTTCATATGCACACTGGATGTGGCGTTGCGAGGCCTTTCATATAATATTCTGTGTACAAATATAGAAAGGCACAAAAGAAAAAAGAAAAAAGCTCTACGGATTACTCCTGGGGGCCTATGGAATCGAAATGTGGATATTATAAACTTCAAAATTTTACGAAAATTTTTTTACGATAGAAAAATTAAATATCTAGCACATTTTTTTTATCCATACAACCTAGTATTTTGAGATTAATTATGGTAATAAATATAAATGACGTAGACAATAAGAACCTTCCAAAATTTGTAATGGCATTTTAACAATCAATCTAACTAACTGGATTATTTTGATATGATTATCAGAAATAGTGCATTGAATTTGGCAAAACGTTAATACAAAAATGTACGAATGGTTATCTTTTTTTAACAAATTTTACTAAACATTATTATTATTTATAGTTATTGTTCCGTATTCGTAATTATTTTATTTCTACACATAGTCAATGACTTGAAACAACATTATTATTATTAAATGTAATGTTATTGTCACCAATTTTAGTTTTGTTCCTAACTCTCAGCCCACTCCTAACCAGTACACATTGTTTCTTTAGCTCGACTGATTTGTTTTTAATTTCGTCAAATTCGACGAGATTTAGAGAGGATGTGTCCTTAGATGATCATTTTATGTTGCATCACTGGTTTATATACCGATATGATTTTGATGTTTCGTGGACGGTGATGTTCGGGTGAGGGTTCTTATTCCGTAAGTCATCCTGGTCCGCTATCGAAGGATTCCCTCATCCCTCATCATTTCCTCATTTCCGATTCCCTTTTTCCCATCCATTCATTCCATCCAATTCCACTCACCAGTGATCGGCGACTTGCGTTGGTCACAGTTTTAAGCATTTGTTATACAATTTCAGTTTTTAATTTATCATATCTTTATTTACCTACATATGAATAAATTCTCACAAATAAATCTACCTTAAGGGATTATGTTTAGAAATAAATGAAATATTTTTCACTTAACAGTCTTTTATTTTATATATTCTTTTAAATGGTATAATATCCACTGTAAAATTATTCATGGTCGTATTCTTGCGAATGGAAATACATTACTATAAGCATTCTCTTTTAGACAATCTTACCAAATATTATAAATATTGCGATATTTATATAGCATCCAAATAAAAAAATCATGAATTATGCACGTCAATATAGACTAAAGAACAAGTATTGTTCAAAATAGGACGCACACAAGAGAGAAAAATAGAATACCCCGATCGCCATCGGAAAACACTTTTAGAGTATTGAATGATTCGAAAAACAGCATTGTGGAAAAATTAATTCGTAAACGGAAGGCGGGAACCGGTAGTGGGGTGGGGGTGTTTTAAAAAACTTTGGCGTTCCAAATAATAATGGAGCTTTTTGGCATTTTAAAAGCGGAAGAGAAAATTTGAATAGACTATGTTTTTTGTATGAGAGTTCGCGAACCGCCAAACTTTTGTGTCGGGATTTCCACCGAAAAAATGCTTTTGTTTCAGTCAAATGCCAAAAGCTTCACGTTTTTTCCGCTGTTAGTTGATTTTAAAAGTCACCTAATGCGAAGCATAGAATTCGATGTATCAGAAAGGAGTATTGTACTTTAATTGAATAATTCTTTGTGCTTTTGTTAAATTTTAAAGGTGATAAAATGTACACGACATTAAAGACGATATTTTTTATAGTCATTATTTACTACTGTAATACAGTACTTACCTATCGATGATGACAGGATCTGAAGGTGTCTCATTTCTATTCCCACAACTTTTCTTATCACAACACCGACTGAAACAAAGTAAATAATATTTATAGATAAGAATAGTATATAAACAAACATATGTAAATATAGACTACAAAGTTCAATCATTTTATTAATTTGTGAAGATTTTATCCATTACGCGTTCACTAAAAAATTCGTAAATGTTGTTTGAAGAAAGTATTATAGTGAAGACTCTAGATAAACAATAATAATTAATATTAACAAATGAGCCAAAAAGAAGATTTTCAATAGATATGCATCGGTAAATGGATGAATGTTTACAAACAGATACTAATAAATTAATTATTCTAAAATATTTAATATAAACACATAATATATTTTTTTTATTTATTATCTTAGTTTAATAACCACAATTGAGTTTAAAAAACATCTACCGGTTTCGAAAAACATCTTTTCCTTCTTCAGGATATGTCAAAACTAACTAAAAATATAGCATTGTTTTTCTATTTATCCAGAATCTATTTTTAATTTTTTAAAAAAAAAAAAACAACAATTATTTAAAAAGTAAATATAGTAGTATATTTACTATACTATATTTACTTTTTAAATAATTTTTTTAAATAATTGTTGTTTTTTTTTTTTTTTTAAATTTAAAAATAGATTCTGGATAAATAGAAAAACAATGCTATATTTTTAGTTAGTTTTGACATATCCTGAAGAAGGAAAAGGTGTTTTCCAAAACCGGTAGATGTTTTTTAAACTCAATTGTGGTTATTAAACTAAGATAATAAATAAAAAAAATATGAATCTTAACCACCAAGTTAATATTGCTAATTTTAAAAGTACATAATATATTACTTATAATTTCATTTAAAATGATTTAATGTTTTCTTTAATTTTATATTTCTGTAAATTTGTAATGCTTTGTTCATGAATGAATTTTACCTTTGTTTTCTTTCTGTGTAGAAATATATATTTTTCTTTTACATTTGGAAAAATAGGACGTCTAAAATACTTAATAAATCAGCTATTCAAAACTTGAACTTACTATTATAAATTATTTTTCATTTACTCATTATATGTACCTATATTTTGAAAATTTCACTTCTCAAAGTAATGGGAAATATATATATATCGATGTTCTATATAATAAACACGTATCGCGTGTATAAAGTTTTATAAATATGAAAGAGAAAATACGTTTTAGATGTTTTGGTTTTATGAAGAAAACAGTTGAAAGGAGCGTAAGTCTGGTATTGTAAAAGAGGCCTGCGTAACCATAGAAACCGGACATAATTATTTGATAGAACCATATAAAAAAGTTACAAATTGACATGTTCAAGAATGTACCCATGTCTGAGGATGGTAACAAAAATTTAATGCAAATTAAATTAATCAACTAGAAATATATACAGAAATAATCTATTTCCCTTTTCATAACCGGTGAAATGCGTTACCAATTCCGCTATATCAACATAGTACGTTTACAATAAATTTTTGAAATTATGTTCTGTAGCTCTTTAAACTTGATAGATTCATTATTCCATTTTTAAAAGGAATTAACTTTGTATTGCGATGAGTCCCAAATACCTTTGAGTGAGTACACACTAGAAGACTCCAGAATTAAATCAATAGTTATTTATTTAATTTGAATTGAAAATTCCATAAAATTATGTTCTGAAATTGCAACTTCACAACAAAAATGAGTTCTCCGTATTTTGTAACTAACCATGTGGACCATTTATCAGCCAACATTTCATAATGTAGGCATTGTTTTAAAATTCTGAACGATTAATGAAAGCTATGAAACGATAAATGTCAATTTTGCAAATTAAAATTATATTTTTTTCACCATTTGCGTCTCAAATACCTTCAACGTTCAGCTTCACCTCTAACATACTCGTACTTTATAGCGACTTCTCAGCGTGAACGCTTAGCATCCTACCCCGACAAATCTTCCCCTTGTCCTTCCCGCCCAGCCGCCCAACCCCCGGGGGAGGAGCGAGCCCCGAGGGAGTCTGTCCTCTGCCTATTCACTCAATGTCTTTGCCCTTCGCGGAGGGTTGGCTGTAGGAAAGGGACGGAAGGCTCTTAGTGCCATAACAGGGAATACCAATCGACTGCGCGTAGTAAATCATAGTGGATAGGGGACAAGGAAGTGATCTTGGCAGGGCCTTTTAAAACTAGTATTTCCAGAACGAGAAGAAATCAATAAAATAATAAATTGTTTATTTTGCTATCATCATAAAAATGTGCATCGTCGAGATTATTGTGACATTAAATTTAATGTGAATCAATCAGACTGTACTCAATATTTGGAAATATTTGAAAAATACCAAAAATTTTGAATAAACTTTCATCATCATCCTAAAATTCGTATTTTATTAATCTCGTTAGAAAATATTACACAGATTTTATGTAAATAATACTTGGGAAGTAATAAGGTTTCATGTTTCAATATGCAGAGTATACATGATGTAACAGAACTAGTCCATAACACTTTGTGGGTGAATACCTGACTAAATTACGAGTCGAAAATGTTCAAGGGATATGTGCCTAATCTCAACTATGTTAGAGAAATAAGCATTTCAAAAAAATCGTAATAATGCGATTACTTCGATTAATTGAAATATTTTATTGATTTAAAATTATACATTGAACACAAAAAATTAAAGATCATCGAATTTTAAACGGCTAGACTATTTTTTGATTGATATGATTTACGGTCTGAAGCAAAGATATAGATTAATAATTGAACAATTTCGTAAATATTTATTTTGAAGTACGTAGACTTCAAGCTTGCCAGTTGGCTTCTCTTTTGTTCAGATTGAACTTGATAGATTCCCCAATGTGTGAGTGTGGTGGCGAGGAGGAAACCCTTAACCATGTCTTTTTTGCCTGTCCATTGCGGATCACAGGTTTTTTTTTTTACAGTGGTCTCGTCAATGCTGATTTTCAGCTCCCGGTTAACTTGTGTCATCTTCTTTAACTTTCTTAACTCTTCAAGCTTAATTTATATAGTAGCAAGTTTTTTGAACGGCAATGGTATTGACTTGTAATATAGTATTTCATATTCTACAATATTATTGTACTTTTTTCTATAAAGCAAAGTTTTTAACTTGATTATTAGCACAAATCACTCTTGAAGGGTGGATTGCCTATTTAAAAGAAGAAGAAGAAGACTTCAAGCTTAACACGCTTTTGTAAAAATTTAATACAATAATACTTTATATTTTTAAATACTAATTAAATGTATTAATTAGATATATATACATATATAAATAATTTATTAATATATTTATTAATATATTTTTGTTGCTACCGGTATTCGAACCTGAAACTCTTTCCAATTCGGAGAAAGTGCATTATCCGTGTGCATTATGTGTTCTCTTTAATAATAATATTTTCCGTAACAGTGCAGTATTAGCACATATTCCTTGAACATTTTTGACTCGTAATATAGACAGGTATCCACTCATAAAATATTGTAAACTAGGTCTATTACACCCTGTATAATCATACGTTTAGTAAACAAAGTACCAATAACAATATTTTTGGCATTATTAATAAACATATTGTAAACAAAGCGACTAGTGTAAGATTAAGGAATAAAATCTGTCGAGAAATCCAGATAAATTTGAAAGTTCCTGACTTACAAAATACTAGCGATGTGAAGGCACGGCCAAAAAGTTTCCCTCAAATATGATACCCCACCTGACCCGAGCCGCCGTGCGCCGCTCGCCGTGGAGAAAATCCGATTCCTTCGTGGAGTACCGACGCATATCAAAACTGTATTTTTCTATAATGTTCGGAATTAAATATTCACATGCGTGTACGGCCGAGATGACGCCCTGAATTAGTTATGGGATGTTCGGGCGGGGCGGTATAAAGTAATGGCTTCCAGAACAGACTTTTACGGTCGCCATCTTTACACTCAAATTGATCACTGGCAATTAAAATGATTGCGTGTCTGTATTCGGATGATACTCCGATATTCAATTTATGGGTTCAATTATAAAACACTTCATTAAATGTATCCATTTTTAAAAAGTGAATCAATATGATATTCACATTCACATTATTTCTCTTATGAAATATCAAATATTTTTCGATCAATATTAATGTCTTTATGTATCGTCTGATATATTACTTTGGATGTTTTATCTACCTCTATAAGTTCATCCAAACCATAAAATTTTCCTTCGTAATTCTATCCATCTAGCATATTTTGAGTACTCTTTGGTAGATCCACATCTCAAGTCGCCTAATCATTTCTTTGGTAAGTGTCTATGCTTCCATTTCATAAAATAATATCGAGAACAAATAGCATCTGACCATTCGTATTCGTATTGTGTATATATAATATAATAAATATAAAAAAATAATGTTTCCACTAATAAAATAAAAATTTCAACCCGATTGGAAAATTTTAGGGAGCAATTTGAAAAAAAACATGAAACTGAAGACCACCCGTGTAGCGTTATTGTTGTTAAATTTTCTGTTTGACTTGGTTTCGTTTTGATACAATATTATATTTTGACACATCTAAAATCAAGTATAACAATGTAAAACATGGGTTAAACATTTTTTATACATCATCATCCATCTTTCTCCATTATGATGACAGAGCAAAAACGTTGCACGGTTGCTTCTGGCATTTCTTGAATCGACCAATATTGTTGCTGTCTCATTCAGGGCCGGCCGCATCGTTATATGGCATCTTTATCGCACTCCAACCTGTATTATTTTAGTAATCCAAAAATTCTCGTCAGAGTGGCACATTTTTTTTCAGTGATTTCTTATAGTGGCTTGGACGGTATAATTATTTTGATGATTAAAGATATTTAAAAATCGCTTAATAGAAGAACACTTCTTACTATTCTAAAACCCCGATGATGGACCCTACAATGGAATCCGAAAAGTCGGCCAGAAAGGTGCAGATTACCCCAGAAAACTATACCCACATAGAAGTTACATCAGAATATGTTCTGATAGGTTTTTGAAATAATTAGGAATATCTTATGGATATTTTAATTTATTGCTAATTTTAATCATAATACATTTCTAAGGTGTGTTATTACGGGAACTGAAATAGTGATGGTTAAATCGTTATTGTGACTGATTGTGTTCGATTGTAAAGATGATTGGCCACAGATTATTCGTAATTACTGATACACATGAAAAGAAATTTCCAACAGTTAAATATTAGTTAACAATCATTGTTAAATCTCTGTTATCAATCATCGTCACGATCACATAACGGTTTACCTATCACTAGACCGAATACGCGTCTTACAGCGAATCTATGTTACGTGTACACGAATGAGACTTGCGTTAAAACTCATCTTAAGTTTTGCATAAACAATAACACAACTTCTATTAATTTTCTATTGTACTAACGACGTAGATCAGAATGTCTAAAAATATAAGAAATGACAATCTTCTCTAAAAAAAAACATTATTAAGTAATCAGTATTATAATGCATTTTTTAGTTGATGTGAATGAAACCAATAACTTTTAAGACACCCACGATCCGGCTCTGGTCATATTACACAGCATTAAAGGTATTTTGATTGTTGATGTCATATATTTGAACGTACCTGCACATGACTTCGTGTGTGAGCAGGACCCGGCACATCTCGGGGTTCTTGTCTTGCCCCTCGTACATGATTGGCTGAAAAGATAAAGAATAGAAAAATATTAAATACATCTAATGATTAATGGTTCTATAAACCTTCGGTAGCAAACAATATGGCGAATAACGTTTTTCCCTGTCTTAATGCGCGTAAAGTTGGAGTTCGGCTATTGTTATTTGGTTGCGATTTTTCAAAAACACTTCATTTGTAGGCAGCGGAGTCGGCTATGATTTTATGTAACTAGATATGAGAAATTGCAACAGTTTATTTATTTTACATCTTCAACAAAAAATAATAATATATAATTTAAATTTTAGATGAAAGAGATAATAATTCAAGAGATAATAATATATAATTTCAGCAAATCGGTCATAATGGCGTTCAAATGTGGAAATGATCAGCAAAATACTTGTAGATAATAAATGTTTGGAACAAGTAGATGAGTTTGTGTATTTGGGAAGTATGTTTGATAGAAACGGAAAGGCTGCGAAAGATATCGAAAGGAGAATGATTGCAGGGAACAGAGTGAATTATATCTAATGGGAATGGGAGATTTCTTAGGTGTATGCGCGGCAGATCCATTTATGACAGAGTAAAAAATGAAGAAATAAGAAAAGAATGTAAAGCTGATCTTAGTGTAGTGAGAACGATTAAAAAAGGATCACTTAAGTGGTTTGGTTACATAGAACGGTTGAATGAAGAGAGAATGGTAAGAAAGATATGTGAGGTAAGTATTGATGGCATCAGAAATAGAGGACGTCCGAGATTATACAAACGAGATACTGGAGGATGGTCATGTTAGAAGCCTCAATAATTGGCTTGTATGAGAAGATGTATTAATATGGATGTAAAGAGAATTGTTAGTCAGGACTAGTGTGGCGCTCTATCTTCTCTGCCTTCTCTCGCGGAAAAACGGCGTGATGGTAAGTTAGTTAGCCAGATTATATCTCTCTTTTGTGGCTGGATAGGATGTGTCCTGTATTTTCTCTTCTTTAAACAATCTATTATTATTAATCTATTTTCTGATACTTTACTGTGTTATTTGATCACGTCGTGTTTATACTTATTTGTATATTTTATTTTTTCTAATAAAGTGACATTAAAAAAAAGATCGGGTACAATGAGAACGAACTTTGTTATGGGCTGCTGTGCGGTATCGCCCTGTCACTGTATTCGAGGCGCTATCAAACAGCCGCCTTTATAGCATTAACAAAATTCCAACCAGGCGGCGTAAGAGTAGGACTAAAATAGAAGCCTTGAGCTTATTTAACGGTCCTGGGAATGTGGTGGGTTCGTTCTCATTGGACGGGATGTGATTGGGCGTTTAAAAAAAGATCAAATACTTTGGCCATAACTTCAATGAAGATAGTCAAGATGATGATAATATCAAACGACAGAGGAGACAGTTAAGCATTCATGCAAATATACTGTCAAGGCGTTTCTACCGATACAGTAAGGAGGTGAAAAGCATTATTTTTAAATCGTTCGTCACCAGCATGTATACCTGCGAGCTCTGGTCGAATTACAAGTGAGTGACGCACAACCGTCTACTAATTCGATATAATATAATAACTCATACAGAATACTGTTCTGGCTGGCGCGTTATTACAGCGCATCTACAATGTTTGCCGAAGGCCGTATGCATTCAATTTTTTTGTAAATTTCATGTATTGTATTTTATGAATTATTTATATAGAAAATTGGGTTTTGCACAGATAACTCGACCACGCTGGAATAAACATATATTTATTATTATTTTATTATTAAGGAAATAAAAATTCAAAATGAATGAAAGAAGAGAATATATAAGTTTAAATGGAATGTTTATTTTATTCTTCAAAATGATCTCGTTGGAAGGGAATACTTTTTAATGGGAATATCTAGACCAATAATAACTCTGGGTTAAAACTTTATTTGAAATTGAACTAAGCAAACTGTTTGTAAAGAAACCATTATTGCAAAAATCATCATAATCCTAATGTAGGTTATGTTAATCCTATTCGATATTCTAGTGGAATCTAAATTGGAAGGTGGAAGGTGGAAGTAAAGGAAGGAGTCTAAATATACTATTACACAAAGAAAATATTTGTAATAGTATTTTCGATTAATTTGTACAGGTAACTTTGTATTGGCTACGTTAATTACTTTGATGTCAAATGTTTCTTCTTCAGAACAGACGTAGACCAAATGATCTGTATTGACAAAGATACAGTGTATCATTGTTATTCAGTCTGAAGCACTAACTGAGATGGGCAGGTCATTGTGTGCACATGGAAGATACACGGCTTTCAAAACAAGTTGTTTGCATAGCTATATTACGGAAAAAGAAGACAGGATAGGTCGAGGAGAAGATTCAAAAGCACCCTGAAGGTGAATCTGAGCAGATGTGGCATAAATCCTGAACACTGGGAAACTGTGTCTCATAATCGAGAACAATGGCGTCAAAAAGTACAAAGCGCAGTGCAAACTTGCAAATGGAAGAGAGGTGATGCAATAACTGAAAATAGGAGAAAGAGAAAAGAAAATAAGGAAGATCCGTCATTCAGAAACCCACTGTCTAGCGGATGCACAATATGTGAAAGAGTGTGCAGATCGAGAATTAGGTTTCTCAGCCACACTCGGACTCACAATCGATAACCATGACATACGTCATCCTCGTAATGAAGGACCGCCGAAAAAGCTATAGCCAACATCAAAGTAATAATGGGTAGCTTGTTAAGACGCTGGCCTAGTGATCTAGTGGTCGGGGGTTCACGCCGCCTCGTATCGTTAGACCAGCCAGTTAGTCATATGTTCATAGAACAAGCATTTAGCTTAATTTGAAAAATAGTAAGAATATTGATGTGAAATATATTCCATGCACGGATCTGTGTTTTAAAAAAAAACACAAATGTAATGCTGTAAACATTTAAAAAAGTTATTTATGAGTATTACTCACTAATTGGTTTAATTGAAATAATTGTGTTGAAAATTGACAAATTTTAAATTTAAAAAGTTTTTAAAAAAAGTTGATCTCTAATAACGATAAGGATATTTTCCAAACAGATTAAAAATTTAATAGAATTATATAAATATAATGTGTGAATCACATTAATTATTAAAAATATAAAATATTCGATTGCAAAAGTTCTCGTTTACATCATCCATCCAACTAGAGCTGAAAGATGAATTGAATAAAATGACAGTCGTAAAAGTGGTTTCAACTGTTGGGCGTAAGGTGTTATCTCTGCGAGTATTGCGAGGCTTTATCTGTGTCTGTGTTGCGTGCCGATGTGGCACCATCTGTATATTGTGTCTAGTGTGGCACACCTCGCCTCCTCCCAGGTGTACCTCGTAAAACGTAATTACACTTTACTCAGATCATTAAATGGTTGGGCAACTCGCCGCCAGGGTTCCGCGGACGACCGTTAAGCGGCCAAGCAAAGTCAAACAAAATTGCGAACGACATTATTTGTCACTGTTTTTTTTTTTAAATAATAATTATATACGACGATTCGTTAGTTTTTTCAATTGAATGTGGTTTTATATTTTAAAAGTACACTCTAGGGATTGAATGATATCAAAAAGAGGACGATTACGTGAAATAGAGTGCTCTAAAAATAGTTATCACCAATAGTAAGTTGACATCCGAAGCAAGACTAGCGGGGCGCAGTGAAGTTACAACGCACAATAGAAGTCAAGCCTGGAATTGGTAAAATAATGATAATCTAAAACGAAGACTACAGTGAAAATGTGGACACTAAGACATAACGTGTGGAATATACAAGTAATTAGTAAAAATATGTAAATTTATTTTTAGCGTAATAACATAGTTTAATCATATGTAATATATGAATGAAGAAATTATGATAAAGAAAATATGTGATCAGAATTCAAGGCAAGTGGAATAGAGAACGTCTTCAAAAGACCTGTAATAAACAGATATACCAGATAATATAGGATGGCACTACCTGGTAGTGATGAGCTCAAAATCATGCACCGTTAGTTAATCACTGATATCTTTGAGTTACATTCACTATCATTGATTGAATATCTGGAAATACCGTGATCCGTGATTAATTTTTTTAATCTATTTATTTTTGGTTGTGAACCGTGATTCGGCGCGTGCACATTTGAGACAATAACTAATATTCATAAATGAATGATGTTATAATTCGTGATCAGCGCCATCTAGTAGATTTTAAGCATTTGACCTTAAAAATAAACTTAAAGCGTTTTAATTACATTTGTAATGATATTAAATTAGATATATATTAATTATTTATGCTATAATATGTTTTTCACGCAAATGAAGTTTAAATAATATAAATAAATACGCTCAAAATCATATTTTTTATTTTATTTCGTGTATTGTGATATCGTGCGGTGCGTGCGCATTAGTAATGAAACTATGATCACAGTCACAGTTTTCGATCACTGATATTATTGAATATCAATCACAATCACACTAGTGAGTCAAAAGTGGCATTGTTTCTCATCATTACTACCTCGGTAGATAATTCAGTCACTTTTAACATAACATATAGGATGGCTTCAGCATTAACGATCAACGAACCCGGGTGGGAAGATATATGGAAGTAAATGAGACAAGAGTATTAAATACGTCTAGAACAGAAGCTTGCGGTGTTCTATCATATCTGCTCACTAGTTAGCCTTTAAGTTAATATATTTTTATTAATTGGAGTTAGAAGTTAATATTTTTGAAGCAACGATGATCAAAACAACTGATACATTTGAAATATTTTAAAGATTAAGATTCGTCAGTCAAACAATACACGTTCATATTTGTTCGTCTTACTCACATAATGACATTGTAAATACTTTTCTCTCTCTATCATATTTATAATCTGACATTGAGTCGTTTTATATACAATGCCTGGATTAAGATGCATATTAGTTAGTGGCTATGTGGGGTAGGAGCCATGAAAAAGGTCAAGTAGATATTATTTATGTTTACATACATACATACGTATAAGTTTCGATGAACTGCAAATATCAAAATACGTCATATTCTAAGAATAATATTCTCTAATGAATATTTCACTTATATGTAAGAAATTTAGTTACTAGTGTCGTAGTGAAATGTCTAACTCTGTACCTGTAGTACAATTATAGCTTATTTCGATATTTTTTTTTGTTTTTTGAGTTAAAGTGAACCATTAATGAAACGTATCAGTTAAATAGTTAACGAGTTTAATATAAATATTGAAACATATTTAACTATATCATAAAAAATAAACTTCTTCTTCTTCTTAGAGAACACTCCCTTGTCACTGTTATATGCCAGGTATTTTACTTCTCGGTACCTTCTGCATCTGGTTCATGAACGTGTCACTCCGTCCTCTCCTTTCTATATTTTTTCTTCTATCACTGTTACAAATATATAATGCCGGAGGATGTAACCTGAATTCTTCCTCATTTGTTTATTATCGTCCTTAGAACAAATCCATTTATCTTTTTTTTTCAAAATGTCGTCATTTCATATATTTTTTAAATAATATGAGTATCATGCGCGTAAATAATATAGTACTTAACATTCCATATTCTCAATGATATTGTGGAGTATCATAATATATAACAGACATGCGAAAATAATTTGTAAATCAATAAATAACACTCTCATTCAAGGAATATGTGCTAATTTATCAACAACGTTGTATAGTTATGCAATAATTTCATTGATACTGTCATAAGGACATGGTCCGATAGGTTTTAGATTTTAACAGTACCTGTTAAGCAGGGGCGTGCAGTGCATACAAGCAAAAAAGCTGCGCATAACTAAAAATTCTGGGAAACAAATATAGATTAAATAATTGGATTAACGGAAACATTATTTTATATTGTAAGAAGGTATTATTTTACGTTAAAATTTAAACTTTAAAAATATTATTAATAGTACTCTAAAATAATAATGGCAGGGATGGATAAACGACGGATTAATTTTGTCTAAAGACGTTGATTAAACGAAAGTATATAAATTATACATGATTGTATAATATCATTGGTAACAGCATAATGTAAATACCTACAGCACGTCACTGCTATTAAGACTAACTATAATATTCTCAATTCCAAATCCTTTGGTAGATACAGTTACATTCACACGTCTCTCTTTTTAAATCAAATCACCAGCATTTTTAAAACTAAAATTCTTTAACGAATAATTATTAACTTTTATACGTTATTACATATTATACTGCGTCAATTTCGTCAGTCATCTTAATTTCCATTACAACTTGCAGTGTACCAACTTTATCTACTGCATTAATAAGTTCCTATTAATAATAATAATAAGTCGACTGCAAAAAATTGTTTAAAAAAAATCGATAACTCGATTTTTTTTTATCTCTAATTGAAAAAAGATTAAGCCACCATCCACATGGTAACAAATCTTCTCTTATTTAACGACTCTCCTTAACAAAACACCGCCAGGAAAGTTCCCCTCGCGATAAAGGATTATGTCTCTTATTAAAGGTAATCCTTACGATAGATTTTTCCCTGTTTAATTGAATATGTAATGGAATGGCTTAGTGGCCTTTGTATCGAGAGATATTCGGGGATTCCCGGAGACTTAGTGGCCAAACAAGGGGTGCTGGTGGGGCAATATGCTCACTTCTGTACTTACATGTAGCTTATTTAAAATAAATGCAGAGAGGGCGCCGACACGAGGAACTGTTGCGGATGCACATGGGATGCATAAGATTTAGATAAGCTACATTTAATGGTTGAAATCACAGCAGCTTCGAGAAAAATCTAAATTAGTGAAATATACATATTTTAATGAATTATGTTGTTAAAATTTTTGTGCTGATTAGTTGGATTAAGTAATATTAAAGATATTATAATTATAAATATTTTCATATTTAAAAAATCTTAGTACATTAATAATAAGACTATAAATGTATTCAAATCGGGCCTCAGTCCTGATGAATTTAATTGTAAATGCTAAATAAGATAAAAACCAATCGACGTCAAAATAAAATAAAAGATGGAATGTTGGTCATTAAAAAAAACCGTTATTTAAATGCAAAATGGAATAAAATGTCTAGAAAAGTGAAGTGGAGTGACAATATTTTTCTCAGGGTTCTAGAGTGCAACTGAGCAAAATTTAGAATTATTGGCATTTAACACATTATCGATATACACATTTATATCTAGAAGGTTGAATTATGGTGGCCAGGCGGAAGGGAGAGAGTATCTATGTTTTAAGCAAGGTCCTAAAATATGATTTGGATCTGTCAAAGGGTGTAAGATAGAAAATAGACAGAGAGAATGACAAACATACAATCAATTTTACAAATTTACTCGAAAATATAATGATCAAGTGTATATTTGTATTCTGAAACGCATCTATCTATTGACTGACAAATGGGTAGTCACGATTTTAAAATATCAAAATACTCATTTTCTCATTAAAAAGATATTGTTCACAATATATGATATACATAAAAGTGCATTTTAATAAGATTCGTATTTAAAATACGTTTTGAGGAATAAATGATATTAATATTTTTTACACAAATTTTTAGGCCGTGGATTCTTTTTTTTTTTGAAGAAGAAGTATTATAATAAACCGTATATACATGTATGTAATGCTTAAACAGTAGCTTAAATAACTTGGAATAATATATTTCGATTTAAAAATTGGAACCTTTTCAGACATTTACGACGTAATAAATTTGATAATATTCAAATCCGATATGTAGTGATTCTTTAACAATTTCAGTTTGTCTTGTGCCGTAAAGTTAAACCCAATTTTCTACAAGAGAAAGTATCAAACAAATTGCGTGCGCTGCAAGCTACGCGGCTGGGAGACGAAGAAAAATTGCCGGGTGAAGACGCGAGTGGGGAAACTAAGTTAGCTCCGGTGATTTACAAGAAAAGCGCTCTAGGGGTCTGCAGGCTGCGACTCGGTAATAATATGCTTTTACAAATCTCTGTGTAATAAGCTACTTTATCAGATCACGTTGACGGCGTACATTGATTTATTCAGTAATATTTTAGATAAGCGTCCAATATTATATACACAAATATACTCGTACATTTAAAAATCATTATTGTTTTCATTGGTGTGAGGGATGATCGGATCAGTTGTATCAATTCGGTGTAACTCTAGATTTACGTACTCAATGATTTGTTTTACAATTTAGTATTAAATTACTTTTAAAATTAGCAATATTAACTTGGTGGTTAAGATTCATACCTAACTCAAATTGCTGCTAAATTATTACTAAATTTACTTTTTAAATAATTGTTGTTTTTTTTTTTTTTTTAAATTTAAAAATAGATTCTGGATAAATAGAAAAACAATGCTATATTTTTAGTTAGTTTTGACATATCCTGAAGAAGGAAAAGGTGTTTTCCGAAACCGGTAGATGTTTTTTAAACTCAATTGCGGTTATTAAACTAAGATAATAAATAAAAAATAGTATTAAATTTATTGTATTACAAATTCCTACACAAAGGATTTATCTAGGGATACAATAACAAACATTTCTGAAAAAATTGACCTGTTAAAAATATGGAAATGGTATTTTCGTTACTCAGCGTGATCCATCACTGTGTTTTAAAATGTTTAATGTAAAAAAATACACTTTCACATACATACAAAATTTACCTGATTCTTTCTAGGGCCGGTACATATTTTAACATGTGCTTAATTTGATTCCACTATAGGAAAATGTTAGTCTACGCTGGATTCGCAAGTATTTGATTAATTATGAGATGTGTTTTTCGCAATTGTTTTAACGGCTGCCTTTTCATGATCGCATTTTATTATTTTTTTTATCACCGTTATGTAAATATTCTAAATAACTAATAAATAAATTTAATGAGTTTAAGTAAAAGGTTAAAATGTGTTCGCAAAAAAAACAAATATATATTTTTTAATGTTTAATGTTACGCAAATATAAAGACGTCCGGTGAAGCTGACGTAGCAAATGTCAGTGGTGCCGCAAAATATCCCGCAAACGGATACTGAAAAGTGAAGGTATTCATTCTAGCCCCCTCCTCTCTGCATTCGGCCTCCGCATTACTCCCGCCCACCCCACCACCACCCGAGAAGCCGCAAGCGTCTCTAACAAATCAAATTAGCAGCCAATGTGTTTTCACGCCTTCCTTAGACGGCGTCGCGCCGCCCTGAGAGGCGTAATTCCATTCTAAAAAGGATTTCATCGTGTGTGAACAACGATTTAAAATGTGATTCTAGAGTTACATATAAGTTGAGATATGATGAGAACATTCAATTCGTTTATTGTTGTATATGATAATTTAATATCGTGTTATTGTGACAGTAATTAATTAATTGAAAATTCGCCATTCAGCTAGAAATAAGAAGTTTGTATGAAAATACTGCTGTTGCAAAACGTAGTGTCTAATTTTTTAACTATTATATAATTACTAACATTTGATGGCAAATATATTGTGGTTAATTTTAATAATTAATAGTTTATTAACTATTTTTTTATAAACGTTATTTATAACGTTTGTAAAGACATAAAAAATCCATTTTATTGAAAAATATTGTTGTTGCGCTAGCGAGATTCGAACCTGGATCTGGCGCTGTAGCATAGTTGGTAATGCACCTTGCCCGGATTGGAAAATTGGAAAAACAAACAAACAATTCGAATCCCGGTAGCGTAACAATATTTTTCGATAAAATTGATTTTTATTATTAATACATTTAATTAGTATTTAAAACATCACACAGACCTATGTTCTGAATAAGTACAACTTTATAATAAGAATGTGTTCTCTAATAATTATCTTATTAAATAATATTTGCAAAATGTTTAAAACCCATGTCCAAGATGTTATCTCAATGAGACTTTGATCACTGATACGTAATTTTAATCTGCGCGTAAAACATATGGGGTGATGATACATAAATCGTTTCACACTAAACTCTGCATTGTCTATTATGCGAACTCGAATCGAATCTCGAAAGATATCTTACCTGCATAATCGAAGAGCGAGCGTAAGAAGGTGTTTAATAGCAAACGAGGCGAGAGTGGTATGCCAGGACAGAACAGCATGGCATTCTATCCTCTCTGCGCACGAAACGGCATGATGGAAAATTAGATAGTCTTATTCTACTCTGCCGTATTTTTAAAGAATATAGACAATCATGCTGTATTTATCTCTGCCGTGATTGTGATTGGACACCATGGTCAACGTAATAAGACTCCTCGGGGAATTATTTGTACGGCTATATAAATAAAGTAACTTTATAAATATAAGGAATTAATTACTGAATGATTTTGATTTCGCTCAAGTAAAGTAAAAACGATACAAGAAAATAAATTACTGTAATTTCATGATAGTTGATCATTTTCAATTCCGCAAAGATTCTTGTTTTCTCTTTCATAAATTTGTTATTACTACTTACTATTTTTAGAAAGGTAAATGAATATTTATAAGATATCACATCTTAAAATAAATGTTATACCTTGTAAAAGAAAATTAATATTTAATCATTTTTCCATTCCAAAATTTTTTTATAATTATAAAATCAAAGTTTATATTTATAACTAGTATTTAAAACATATCCTAGGATGACGCAAAAAATGAACATCGGATATAATTTAAATAATTATCTTCCTACGTACATAGGACATGATTCAAATAATTACCAACAGCAGCATTTCAATATTCAAATTTCTGCCAAGTTGAATATACATATTTGTTTTCGATTCGAAAAACATACATTTTGAAGCCGAAAATATCTACTAAGATTCATAGGAAATTAATACTTTAATGTAATGTTTCAATTTTATTTCAAATTTATCGTCGCGTGACACGTAGAAAGACATTTCTGGGTTATTAAATATGCCTTATTTCCTCGATTATAAGACACATGTTTTTTCCTATTTTGGTTTCTGAATTCTCGGTGCATCTTACAATCGGTGGCATCTTACAATCGCTATAATAAAATGTTGTGATGAATCATCACTGATTGCTGGTAGTGTTTGGAGGGGGGGAGGGGGTTAGTTGGTCCACTGTGGAGGATCGGGTAGTCGAGTTACAATAGCCACTGCTTAAACATGTTTAATTAATGTTGTCCCTAATAACCGTTTAAAATGTCGGTAAGAAGACTACATTATGATGCTGTATTGAAAAGAAAAGTGATTCAGAAAAATTGGACACTGAATCTGATGAAATTTAAAAAATCTATTGGTGATCGTACGTAAATAATATGCGTATTTTTAAATCCTTTTTATTGTGATTGTATGACTTTATCTATTATAATAAAGCTTTAATTTTTTTTATTAGTATATAAAAATAAAGGTGCGTCTTGTAATCGAGGAAATACGGTATTAATAGTGAATGGAACAAAATCGCATTTTTTTTTTTTTTTAATTTTCATTGTTAGCTTGGTTCAGATTGACATAGCGCAAGCTGATCGAGGGATGCTGTATATTTGCATTCGTATCGCCTTGATTCATCGCTGATCAAACAAAGTGCACGTGGGCGCGTGGCAGGACCGCGTCAGATAAAGTAGGGCTCCGTTGGCACAAAGGTTGCAGGCGCCCTTTCACAAGATACGCCTCGCGCTAAATAGGATTGACTGAAGGTTACATTAAAAATATCGCCTAAGAACAAGTGTAAATATTGGGGAGTTGGTGAGAATATATATTATAAACAAGCGATCAAGCTAAAGTACAACTTTGAAAGGTCTTCATCATTGATGAATGAAAATATAACAGTCTTTAGGAATATTAAAATATGAGAATGTATTTAAATTTAATCTTGAAATTCACCGATCCTCACTTCCTTCAAAAGTTCCATAACATTTTACTACGATATAAATTTATAAAAAAAAAACAATTATAAAAGATTCTCAAAGTTAGCATCAACTGGAGAACCGTTATTAATCGAGCTGATAAAAGTCTAATACAGTCCAGTCTAATCAGACTCATAAGATATAAAAAATCGTACATGTTTCAGACACATATGGAATACCATCTTTGCGTAGTTTTTTTTATCTATCTATAATATAAAGATTTACTAAATACCCATAAAGACGTTTTTATACATTATAATCCGCCTGTGAACTAAAATATCCCGAAATTTTCTAACACAATTTTAAACAGCATATTTTTAATGTTCTGGTGAGTCATAAATTATTAGATGGTCGGATTAACTAATTATCGATATTATTTAATAATGAGTTATTGGTATAACTAATCTTCTTCTTTATTGTGTGGTCGATGCTGAGCGTCATGGTCTCCTGATCTATCTAGAATTGTCAATGCACAATACGTCTCAATTTCCTCCAATCTTGAATAATGTACGTTGAATTTAGCGTTCGAAGAGGACCCTGTTAACTTCTTTATTTGGTCTATCCTTGTAGGAGTCCTTTTGCTCGTTTTATCTTAACTGTATCTGTGATCTTGAGACCTTCGTCGTCCATCTAAAGTATTCAAGAATCTTTATTCTGAATTTTGTTGAAAGTTTTTCGATAATCGTTCATTCTTTGAGAAGAGAAACCAGCACTATTTTTCGAATGCATCCAACTGTTCATTTCCGCCTTTCTCAATGAATGGTTTTTCAATTCCATGAAGAATTATTGAGTTCTTTCTATATAACTGATACCTACGTTCAGATCAGAAATGATTTTAAATTAGAATCGAGTCATGTTTTTTTAAAAAAGTTATTAATATCTTTAATAGGAATGGTTTAACAATTATTGTAACTGTGATTGTGTAACGATTATTGGTAACTGATTATTCATAATTCTTCAAGCGATCACTGATGCACTAAAAACTAACCCTCTAATAGTTAAATTTCAGTTATAAATCATCACTACAATCGCACATAATCACAGTCACAATAAAGATTGGCCGTCATTAATCATTAATTAGTTTTTTTGGAAATATTTTACAATTCTTATTATAAAATGTACTATTTCTAGTTAATTAGCTATATTACAGTTTTAAAAAAATTGATAACAGTTTAACTACACAAAAGCTTGTCAAATCAACCAGATCATTTACTGAATCATAAACACGTGATCAAAATTGAGCCATATTGTAAACAAATGCCCGTCTGCGTTGTAATCAGGGGCTATCTAATATCGATATCATTGACATTATATCGAAGCTTTGGCGTACGGATATCACGTATATAACATGCTAGTACATTGTTTATCCAGCAATATACGTATGTAGTATCTATACCATATAATGTAACGGCACCATATTTTACGCAAGGCCTGATTTGTTATTGGAGTTAAAACTTAATTTTAGATAAACTATATTTTTTGGTTCACCATTTTGAATTCAATTACAGAAGTTGTCCATATTTTCAGATTTTAAAATCAGAACATCAATATTTTTATTTTACCATGTCGAAAAAAAACTGAAATCTTATCATAGTTAAACATATATTCACAAGGTTTAACATAAAAATAAGTATTAGAGGCAATTTAATACTTTTACTTTTTTGTATGTTGATAAGAAAATGTACAGGCAGGCTCCGTATCCAGTATAATATTTTTACAGGGAAGCAGACGTTCGCCTCTAAGGTTACCTTATGATTCTCTGAAATGCCTCTCGGGCATACATACATTGCAATTTATGCGAAAGCATTTAAATTCTACGATTTAAAATTAATCTAAATTCGTTTATACGTAAAGTAAGTATTTTAATTATTATTTTTTTGTTTTTAAACAATTGCCCAAAATAAATAGGTTTATTTAATAAATCATACGTCCCTTAAAACAAATTTGATTAATTATGATATTCCTTTTTATATTATAATAATTAAGGTGTCAAACATGGAAGTAAAATGATGTCTTATATATGTATTATTTATATTAGTATTTTTCTGTAAAATTAATGTACTAAATACAAAAGCATTAAACTGCATTCATATAACTGAGTTTCTATCTGAAAATACACAGAATATTCTAGATAAAACTTATAGGCATAATGTAATTTTTTTAACAAATAATCTAACGATACACGAGATATATTATGAGAATTGCTACAAAAGTAGAATTAATAAACTGGATTAAAATTGCGTATGGTGAATTAAAACTTGATGAAGTACGGAATTATTTTGAATATAAAAACTGAGACACCATTTCAAACATTTAGTTTAGATATTAATGTTTTCATAGGTATGGAATATTTTACTATCGCAAAAATAATAATGCTACACCTAGAAAATATTTTTTAAATGTACTGCGTCTTACTTACATTGATACAACACATCAATATAAATAAATGAATATAAATCTTATTACCTCGGTATTTACATTTTTTGTCTAGAATATTACAGCTATATTTACTGGTATGCACGTTTCGCTTATACGATCGCACATATATTGTATTAAGCTACATTTAAATATGATTTTTGTTTGTATTATCTTTGATTTAATGTACCTAATGTATTACGTCTTTATTAGCTAGTGGATTAGAATATATAATTATAAATAAATTTAGTAATATTAACTTTTCAATAATAAGTACATATGTATGTAGGTAAATACTTTTACTTTATGTATAGGTTTACACGTGCACTAGGGTTAGTTAAGTGAAGTTAAGTTTAAAATTTTAAATTATAGTATGAGTAACTATTTAAACTGTAAACCAATGTAAATATGAAATTCTTGAATTAAAAATAAAAATGTTTTTCTATGCCGACATGTTTGCTGAAATTAAAGAGTCTTCGGAACAGGTTTAATGCGACTCGACTTAAAACGAGGCATACAGAGCAGTGAAATCTGGTAAACAGCATCACATTGTTTATTTAGAGTTGCCTTCGCTGAGCGCCGCGATACTTTATTATGAGTTTTAGTGCCGGGGCATCATTTTACACCAAAGCCCCGTACAACGGGCGCCAGGGGTGGGGGTAATATATCGCTGAAGAGAATTTATGTTAAACGCAACAAATATTACAGGAGCCATAAGCTTACAGGTCTGCACACAGATTTATGGAGGTTTTATGGCGCGGAACGGGGTAAACTTGCGATATAATGTGATCATTTGTTATCGCTTCAAACACTTAATGGAGTCAACTATTAAAAAAATAATTAACACCTAATAAGAAATAGAATAGGAACAACGTACAAAACCTATTTTGATATTATTTGTGTTCCGTATTCGCAATTATCATTATTTTTATATAATTATTATATTATAATAGAACACTAATACTTCCATAACTTGAAACAAATGTTATTGTAAAATATAGTGTTATTGTCACATGTTTTAGTTTTGCTTCTACCCTTTAGCTCACTTCCAACCAGTACACATTTTTTCTTTGGCTCGACTGGTTTGTTTTTGATTTCGTCAAATTCGTCGAGATTTGGAGAGGAAGTGTCCTCGGGTGATCATTTCATGTTGGATCACTAGCTGTAATTTTGGTGTTTTATGTACAGTGAAGTTCAACAGAGTTTTGCCGTGGTAGTTTCATTCATTGGATTAACTTATCTATTTTCCTTTCATCTATCCCTTCTGATTCCATCACCCACCACTGCGATCACCATTTGTGTATTAATTTTTTAAAAGTCTGTCAAAAATCTTACAAATTTTACTTTTATTTTAATTTTAATTTTTACTTTGTGGTAACACTAAACCCGTGGATAGCACGACATACAAATGCCTCAATCCTGCAACAAAACCAAACACAGCAAGCCTTATCTACGGCCGTGAAAATAATATTAAGACTATCCTGGGCACGGTTTTGAGCCAAAGAAAACTTAGAAAAACGCGACAGCGGTAGATAGATACGTTGCATTTGCCTGGAGAGACTGTAAGAGTGCAACAGCGGTGGATAGATACGTTGCATCTGGCTGGAGAGACCCTGGAGTCAGCTGCGAGGGCGACCCAGGACCGAGACTCAAGGAGGTGCTTTATAAGCCGAGTCTCATCTGATTGAGGTCACTATATGTCAATACTGACAAGATAGTCCTATTTTCATGGTACGAGCGTTTAGAGTTGTTTTAAAATAGTAATAATTTTGGTGTGACATGTATTCCGTGCACGTATTTCTATTTTTTTTTAAATTCCTTTTACTTAGAAAATATAAGCTATCGTAACATACCGTACTTAAAAGTAGGCAGAGATGATTAAATACCACATACTCCTATTCTGATACAGACCTTTTGTTTCTTCCACAATCATTTATCGCCTTGTACACGTTTATTACTTTTTTTTTTGAGTGCAAAGATTCAGATATCTAGCTAAACTAGTAATCATTTTATATTCATTTCAATAAAACGTAAACGCTTCACGTGAATTCTTTCAATAGTGTAGAATTCCTTTCTCACTAAATGATCAATTATAAGACAGGTACTTTTACAATAATCATAATAAAAAATAAAGCTGTTTAAAAATTATTTTACATTTTGATATTTAAAAAAATCTTTTAATTGAATTAAGTTTTTAAGGACTAAAAATAAAAATAAACGAAATTATAGAATTCTATAAATTCTTATAAAAATCTTTCATTGTAAGACATTACGAACTATGATCAATAATTGTTTAATACAAATAATAATACTTAAAGTATATATATAACAACATTCTCTAAATTTGTAATCTCCAAAATAGCACGTTAAATAAAGTCCATTAAATTCCGAGAGTTACTATTCTGAGATTTATGTTCATTTCCTCGGTTAAGGAATAACCCAAAAGATTT
Organism: Eubasilissa regina; assembly: GCA_022840565.1. Lineage (NCBI taxonomy): Eukaryota > Metazoa > Arthropoda > Insecta > Trichoptera > Phryganeidae > Eubasilissa > Eubasilissa regina. Next base: position 19,837,471 of record JAINEB010000025.1, read on the forward strand.
CAACTACGAACAACAATAACGCCATGAAGGAAAAGATGTTCATATTAACAAAATACAGACACATGTGACGTCTTAGTTTCAACGGGCAGTTAGCCGGGTGGTGGGTGTGTATATTCATCGTTATTGCCTGTATGAAAGAAGAGTCCCTACATCTAGAGCCGTAAAAGGAAATTTACGTGTACGGCATAACCCTTCGCCGCAGTTAGTCTAACAAGAAGCCTTCTCATGGCTTACTCTTTCCTTCACGGACAGGGACGTAGCGTAACGTTGACATTTTCTTACAAATTATCTCGGCAATCATAATATTAATTTTCATGGTATAAAACATCAATTCATTACGGATGTTTTCTTTTGTTGAGGTTATCTTACTAATCCTAAAAAATAATTGTTTATTATTATTTATTGCAATTATTGTGTAAAATAAAAATTATAATTATCCAATACCACAGAGAAATAGTTGGTATATCTCAATTTTGTTACTTCTATTATCAAATACTAATTAAATGTATTAATTAGAAAGATATACATACAAAATCAATTTTATCGAAAAATGTTGTTGTTGCGCTACCGGGATTCGAACCTGGATCTCTTTTCAAACCGGGGAAGGTGCATTATCCAACTATGTATTAAAGTACTGTCGCTGTAGCGTAATGGATAGATCCAGGTTTGAATCTCGATAGTGCAACAATAGCAAGGTATTTGAGATTCCGTAGATGGCTTTCAAATAATGGAACGATAGATGTATTAATTTGAAAAAGGGTAACTTTTAGGTTCGAAAATTTGTCGTCAAAAGTACTGTCGCTGTAGAATAGTTGGATAATGCACCTATCCCGATTTGGAAAGAGATTCAGGTTCGAATGCTGGTAGCGCAACATGAATATTTTTCGATAAAATTGATTGTATATGTATATCTTTCTAAATAATACATTTAATTAGTATTTAAATTATCACAGACCTATCTTCTGAATAATTACAACTTCACAATAAGAATGTGTTCTCCTTAATGACTTATATTATCAGTGAATGTGTTGACATACTTGTGGTCTAGTAGTTATGATACCTGCCTAGTGATCTAGTGGTCGGGGATTCAAGTCTCGTTCCAGGAGGCCATCAAGTTAGTACTATTTTCATAGCACAATGGTTTAGATTAGTTTGATAATAGCTAGAAAATTGATATTACACGTGTCCCGTGCACACATCTCTATTTTTTTAACAAAAATTAAGTGTACACTGTGTGTTTTATCAAAACAATATAATTAAATTATGACTATATAACGAACTTTTCAACAAATTATAATTTAGCGTAATTTTTATTTTTCGCTCAGGTCTATAAAATAATTATGATTAAATAATAAAACTGGGAATCATTCTTAAACGAATTTGTATAATGTTAATGTTTAATAGGTTTATTTTTGTGTTGTATTTTTTATATATGAAATATGCGTTACAGGTCTTGTGCTATGATCATTAGATAAACTTGGAGGTCTTGATGGATGAGGCTTAAGCCTCTTCGTAATGATCATATATATATTGTTTACTGTATTAAAGTTAATTAAGAAGTATAAGTAATTTTCAATTATAATTTTTATCAGTTTAGCGCACGCCAATGGCGGTGAGAAGCGAACAGGCCATAAGCGTCCCGTGAACCGCGACTGTGCTATACCCAATTAACAAGGATTTATGGCTACCAAATAATTAACTCAAAGGCATCTTCTTCTTCCTACATCTTCAGCTTAACTTCACACAGCGGCGGGAAGCTGCCTGCTCCACTTGAAACTTTTACGAGCAAGGTCGTTACGCATAGGTACGTGTTTGGAAAAAAACAGTAAGTAATCTACTTTATATTTCTGAAGGTATTTTATAGTAGCTTGCATAATTTTATTACCTTTTTTATGGATCAGTAAATGAATTTTTTTTCAAGTTCGAAAACGATAAGATTATACACAAGTAAGGTTGGACACAAAAATAATATTTTAAATATCAGAATATTATATACATTTATAAATAATATGAATATACCTTTATAAATACATCACATAATATTTTTGATTGTGGAGAATTGAATGACTTAATTAACTTATCTAGTGGTTTATAAACATTTAGGACGTATCATGATATAAATATTGTTAAAGATTTATAAAGATTGTTTTAAGGCAAACTTATGTAGATTGTCAATGGCCGTTCTTAATAGCCATGTAAATAAAAAAAAGTCTACAAAATTATTTTAAATATTTGTTTTTTTACAGTCTGTCAAAACACTTTTTTTTTAAACGGGAGACGATATATAAACTTCGTGCAATGCATAAATACATACATAAATTCCCTTCACTCCCTAATTCGAAAACTGTTTAAACATCATTACGCATTCCTTATCAAACAGACTTCCCGCCATAAGGGCTGTTTTGTGAATCGGGAGGAAATAACAACACAATCAGTTGAGGGCTGATTGGTCCACGGGGTAGGAGGGTGATCACGTGACTACCACGCGACTGACACGTGATAGATTGTCATCGGTAATAAATGCGCTAAAAAATTGCCACAACTTTGTGACCGCTAATGTTGTCTTGATTTTCTTGACAATTTATTTTGATCATTGTCTTTAAATACAAAATGCATAAGACAATAATTTAACCCTTAATCTCTTTTTAGAAGATATATTATGCAGTAAGTAATTATTAAAATATATAATTTGTAACGTTACAAAAATCAATACTTTTATCTGAAAAAAGAGGGGAGATAAAAATTATTAATTTAAATATAATTCATTAATTTTTAACGATAACGGTTATTTATAATTTTCGTAATTAGACAACGTTATAAAGTTAAATTAAAAATACATATATTCGTGTATATTATACAGACGAGGAAGAAATACTAGATACGGAAATTTGGTTTGCGGAATACATATTAAATTTAATGTTTGTGTAATATAAATTTTATTTTTTATATAATTAATTTATCATTTCTTACCTGTTTTGTTACCGAGTCAATCAGCCTTACGAAGATGTCCTGTTCTTGTCGCATACCTGTGGAATAAAATAAATAACGTGGTGTTATTTTCATATAATGTGTACAAAATATTTAAAGTGTTCTAACCAATAATGATGTAAATAACATTATCATTATGGATGTCCTTGCTATCCATACCTACACAAACCATTGACTGAAAACGTAGATCTTAACGATTTGTATCGTTATGTTGGCAAGATTCGTTTAATTTATACTATTATATTTGAGTACGTCACAATCGACGAAGCTTACAATGTTTTATGGTAGAAATCAAATCATGACGATTATCGAAATTTGAAAATACGAATGATTTAGTGTATTTCGAGAAAATCGATAAAATTTTACACGTATGAGTATATGGAAGGTATTCTACCAACAAAGAGTACTATTTCATTCCTAATACATCAAAGAGCATATATCGTTTTTATACAGTTTTTCAAACTATAAAAACTACCGCAACATTATATAAATTAATACGAGCAAATTAACATTTATAAATCTGGTAAAATTTTGTTTATATTACTGATATATATTTTTTGTTTATGCAAATAAACAAAATTTTACTAGATTTTTGAATGATAATTAGCTCGAATTAATATATTTAATGTTGCGCACGTGATTATCAAAATTTTAAGCAAAATTATTTAAGTTTATTATTTGATCAACAGGCAACGTATTCAAATTAACTAACTTACTTCATAACAACCTTCAATAATAATAATACAAATACTATTATCGTTGTTTTACTTTACTTTTAGAGCTTCAATATACATCTGATATTTTTCAAACCATGTTTCACCATTGATAATTTTCCGGTAAATATATTTTTATTCCTGTATTCCTTTTTACACTCTAAATGCGCTTAATTTAATACAATTTAATACTGTAAATACATAGATAAAAAATTCGTTACATGTCTCAGATAAATGTATCGTCTCACCCCTGCATAAAATATGTTTCATTTTCATAAATAAAGCTAAATAAAATTCTCTCCGACAGAGAACCGAAACTCAGTCCTCCACATGAATAACCACTGTACAATCATATTTAACCATTCTACAATCAAATGGTGCGAATAGAGCATAGAAATATTTTTTTAAATATTTTAAACTCTTTAATAATTAAGCTTATTAAAACTCTCAAAAAGTTTATCTACTTTTCAAATAAAAGTAATTTTAAGTTTATCGAAATGTAAATCAATGTCCTAAATTTTAACACAAAAAGCCAATTTTTATTATATTCTAGATGTCTGTCTATAAGCGATAGTCTAAAGGGGAATAGCAAGATGGTAGAGAACTTAGACCGTGAGAGGTAGCAGAAATCATACTAATCTATTTTATTCCAAAAATATTTTGGATGCACTTGGTATCCATCCCGGTACCAGTAATGGTGAAAATAAAACACAAAATGAGAGTGTATAAAAATATTACGAAATTTTGTACAACGATATTTTTGTTTTCGTAACAGATTCTACTGGGGTATCTGCTAAATAAACATACTCCATTTTAAAAGTCACACGTTAAAAATATATAACTAATAAGGATAAATGTACTGGCTTCACCCGATATTCAGACTTTGCACAGCAAGGAACTCCGAAGCTAGAAAAGTGTTCATGAAAAGTCTACCAGTCATCCCATTTGTCTCATTTACCGCGCGGCCCCTCTGTACCCGGAATGAGAGCACAATTTGTTAACAGGTTAAAATTACACGACACAACATTTATTTTGCACCACTGTATTGTGTACCAGTCGCGCACAACAGATGAGTTACCGAAAATCATATTGGGAGTCTGTCGTTTTCGACGTTCGCAATCAGATGATGTTGCCATTCATTTTATGAATGTTCACGACGATTGGACCATGGTGTCATATAAATGTATCATGGCCATGTCGATTTCCTGAACATTTACGCATTCAATAAAATTTAAAAAGAATATCAATTTGTCAACGTATTTATTTACTGATAATGCTCAAATGTGAAAAGTAAATAATTGTAATGCTTTCTAATTATTGTATAAATTTACATTATGAGTGTTATATCCTCAACCCGATTATACGGCTGCAAACAATGGTGAGACTTCTTGTGTGCGAGAATTCAGGTAGTCAAGAACACGATATACAACAATACAGTTTATTACAGATCACACAGGTATTAATACAATATAAGAGATGTGCTCTTATATAAGATTATATACGAGTGCCACGCTCTTTTATCCATTTACACTACCATTCGTGCCAACATGCATGCATCACATAACGCGATACATTATAATTAGGGAAATAGAAACATCGTCTAAGAATATAAGAATATCTCCAGATATAAATTTAAAATGAACTAATGAAGAAAAATCTTTTAATAAATGTATGTACAGATATCTGTACTGTTTCTTCTTTATTATTATGATTCCCAAATAAACACAGAGTATCCCAGAGATAATAGTCCAAATGGAGCCTATGGTTAGAGGACATCGAGTATTCAACGGTTTAGAAGTTATTCGAATGTTTGTGATTCTCAGATTTTTTTTATAACTTTTATAATTAATTGTAAACAATAATCTAATTACGTGGTACCTACATTATTACAGCATATGTATGCCAAATTTCATTACAATAGGTTGAGTATGTATGGTACAGTGCTCATTTTTGTAGAGACAAGAAAATCACAAAACTTTAAATAACTTCGAGACCGTTAAGTTTCATGTAACCCTATTTGAAGTCATTGATATTACTTAACCATTTTGACTATTATTTTTTTTAACATTATGTATTATTTAATACAAAATATTATAAAAATAAACAAATATAAATGTTGTGTTAATCTCATCATAAATTACAATTTTATATATTGATATAATAAAATGATGAATTGAAGATTTCCAACAAATTTTGTTCCATCAAGATCGACTACCAATTCTATATTTGGTATTAATACGAATTAATTAAGTTGTACATATTCATTGCTGTTGTAATTAAATATATTATTATTAACAAGGAGAAATAAAACTATATCTAGAGTAAATTTATGTATCGCCTTCCATAGATACTTGTAAATTAATTATACATTAGCCTTTAAAATAGTGACGATATAGCTCAATGACATTACTATGAATAAATTTTAGTTATACCAAATTATGTTTAGAATATTAATTTTTTAATAAAAATATCGTTGAACTTAATTAAAGTAACATTAAAACCTTCGCAATACAATATAAACACAAACAAATAAAGACGGATGACTGGTAAATAATATAATGGCGCAAAAGTGTATTTACATAGTAGATAAGAAGAGCGCAAAAAACTCCCCAAGGACTCGTCTGAAGAAATACAAGGCGGTACAGGCGTGCCTAGTATTTACCTGTGCCGGCTATGACCCGTTGCGGTACCACGTAGATACACCTCTGGCGGGCACGCTTCGTAGAGGCACTTGCATATCGCATCGCTCGGTGTACACTAGGTACATTACATTTACCACGGGCAAATGTTAAACGTGTTTCTATTGGTATCAATTTGTAATATATTGTGTGGGATGCGATGGGAATGGATATATGTAAATTTGTAAAATATATGATAAAAAGCTGATTGAATAGGTTATGACTGTCTTTATTTAAAAAAAAGTGTACCGTAGTGGCCCTAGAATAAATAAAATATGTAAACTATTTCGAGAAAGAAAATTATTAATATATTTATGAACTTAGAGAATTAAGAAATATTATATTAATGTATTAGATATTATATTAATGACACTACTTGGCAAAAAAGGGCTAACGAATTACATACCGTGGACAATTTTCATAGTTAATAATTACATTTAAAGGATGCACGTACAAAATATAATACATGACGAATGACCGTTCATTCTGCACTAACCCTGGTGAGTGACTTTAGGTGAGTTTCAAGATTAAAGATTCATCCATGTATACATCCAAAGTCTTTTGGCACTTAGACACTGAAAAATGTTCCCAAAGGCTACCAGCATCTATCAGTAATAATGTGTACCTTTCCTTGATTCTTTATTTTAACTAACCAATTTGAAATTTGCATCCGAATAACGGTGATTCAAGTTAATCTTATAGGTACTTATATCGCAGGCGCTTAGCTAAGATTAAAAAAAAAAACATCATTAATGTAACGGATTTTCAAAAATGAACTTATATAAAAAGATATATTGATAAAAAGAACCATTATTATTTTGTCGATTTCATTATGTAGATTTGTGAGGCGTAAGCAGGGCTACCACAAGTGCATAAAAATGTTACGAATTTTTCAAATTTGTATTCAACATTTCTAACGCAGCGTACGTGACAAATTTTACCGGAGAACTCGTAGAATAAGTATACTTTTTGCTAATTGTTAGATCGTGTAACCGAAACGCGGTGCAGAGCGCTATCGTGAATGAGTTGAGAACGCTAAGCCCCATCGAATATGAAATATACACTAAAACACATACTCACTTATATTAAACATCATACGAATTTCCCCGTCTTATATTGCACACTTACACTGAAGCACCTCAATGCTACATTTCGTAACGCGAAAGTCTACGAATTTTATTTTTATACATCAAATTTAAATGTTATATGCTTAAAGCATCGTGAAACAGTTTGACTTGCATGTTTATAGCGAGAAATGGGTAATACAATTTGATATTCCTACGGTAACAGGTAGTTTCATGTTTGAATATTAAAATGGTTTCTCTGTAAAATAGTCATTCAGTTTAGTTACAGATAAAGTAAATTGTTATGAATGTTTATAAAGTACCTGTAAGGTAGTTAGTTAACCCTTAAGGTTGATAGGTTCAAATCTGTTTCGTGAACTTTGAAATTAAATATTTTAACGCAAATATTAATATGATTTTTGCTATTGGAATAAATTGAAAACTGAGTATGCAATAAAATAATTCATTTTGTATTTATTATTTAAATCAGAAATGCATTTCATAATATATGCGTATACTAGTGGAAAATGTCGACTTAACTTGTATAATTAGGTTTTACTTATATTCAAGAAAAATCACATTCTACCATGGGTATATAACCGTATGTTTATTACATATCTACATTCAATGTTTGAGTGAATACATTGGAAATGCAGTCGTTCTGGAGCATGCGTGAAAAATGTAGGTACGATAGAGTGATTAACAAATTAGGAGTGTAGATCTGTAGCATTGTCGATAAAATAAAGGGGGGCTAAGATGGTTTATTCATGTGAAAGGTATGAGCGAGGCTATGATTGTAGAGAAAAAATATGAGGTGAGACTTGAAGGCAACTAAAATAGAGGGCTTCCGCAAAAGACTTAAGAAATAAACCAGGTATTAATTAGATAACAGTCCTGATAAAAGCTTCAGCAACCGGAAAGCGTGCATGAGAAAATGTATGAAAGTGGACGAGTATATCACGAAAGAAGAGGCATCTTATCCTCTCCGCCTACTATTGTTATAAATTACTTAGCTCAGTTTTATTTTATACGTCACAGCCTTAATAAATTGTTCAATACTATTACAACCCTTGTAGTCATAACATAATTTACATTTGTGATTAACTTCGAAGGCTGTTTAGAAGATTACTGGTATTTTATTACATACATATGTGATAAAAGACAGGATAGTGAATATCATTAGTTTATTTATTTTTATTATATAAAAATAAAGATATTATTCCAATTCTACACAGACACTTTTCGCGCATATTATTGATCTGCAATTTATGGTTAAAAATTGTACTTTTTTTATCAATAAATTTTATTAAAATTATTGTTTGCTCAAAAATCACAACTTACGCGTTTTATTAGAACCTAAAGGCATCTAACTGATTCAAACCAAATCATATAATCTTGCTAAGGTTTATCCCTTTTATGAACAAACAGATGTCGGCATAACTAGTATGAATATTCTAAAATGGTTAGCAAAAGGTTTCTGAGGTAATCCACAATGGTAAGGTCGTTCTTTTATGACCACATTGGACTTAATGAATGATAATAATTAATAATTGTCAATACTTAGTAAATTTCCGTTATTTATTTATGTGCACAAAATAAAATACAGTTACAATGTATAATTCAATTCATATATTTTTTAAATATGTATTCCAATAACTTTGTAATAATTTAATAATTGTTATTATACAATTACTTTGCATATCTCGTACGTAAATATTTTTGAAAATCAGCAATGTTTCATTTCCTAGTAGGTATACGTCGGTAAAAGTATTTTTATAAACCACCACCCTCATAAAATTGACACTAATAAGTAAATGTCGCTATAATCAACAAAATTAATGAGAACGTTTAGTTTAATACTACCCTGTCAAAGGAGAAGCCGCTATCCCGAAACCGCTTGGTGTATAGTAAAAGAAAATTTGGAGGGATTAAATATTTAAAATTAATGTAAAAAAAAGTTCTATTTTCCTAATCTTTCCCTTTCTATGAATGTGCCACGATGCTTTTCAACTAACGTAGGAGAGCACGGTGCTTCATTAATAGTTTCTCTCAGTCATCTCACTACCCTCCCTACCTATCCGAACTACTGTCATTTAGGCTCACGCACAACAATCGCTTCTAAAACAATACATTGTGTAGCATCTCAAAACATTCTTTCAAAAATTTTAATAGATCTTTATGAGGGAATTTTAATCAACTCTGGAAGTATATTATTTACCACAATAAAAATAATAAAAAACAAATTTTAATTAAAAATAGTTTTTTCTTCAAATTTTACACAATCACTTTTATAATCATAATATTTATAATCATATCAATCATATTTTATAGATAAAATGGTTTGTTTTTGCCACTATTATTTTTATATTTTTCAATAAATCTACTTGGTTTGGGAGCGATGCACCCTTCCTCAGTTAAGTTGTAAGGATTGCAACTAGTTTTACTTGGGAAATACTTTAAAAAAATTAAAAATTATAGTTAATGAATATTTTAGATGCCTAAACAACCACAATTATTCAGAATTTGCAAATCACCTAATATAATGTAATTACTCTTTTGATTTAAACACAGGTTTCAAAATCTTCAAAATCAATACTAGGGGCTTTCACTTGGATAACCTAGAAGCATTAAAAATTAAGTCAAGTGTTAAAAAAACTTTAACATTACAAGAAATCAAATTAACTTTGTAAATAGGCCTCTCTTAAACCTGTTTCCATTGTAGTTACTTGGTCCCTACTTAATTTGTACCACGCCCCTATTTTATTATTGTACCTATCTTTCTATACTTGTAAATTAGTTTTAGTACATTTATTGTCTTGAGAAACAGAGCATCGCTCCCGAAACATGTAATTTTTTTCAAAAATAAAAAATTGTTCGTGGTAAAAACAAAGTGTTTTATTATTTTGTTTAAAAAAATAGTTGGTTTACCATCTGGTAGGTATACAAAGGTAATAGAGTGTTATATTATTTTGTTCTGACACTTTTTACGACTTCTTCATATATGGTCGATAGTTTCTAAAAGGACCATCTTCTAGTATCTGGTTTGATTGTTAACGTCAAAACTTCCGTCCACGTCTTCTACTTTTGATACCATCGACACTTGCATCTTATACAGTTCTTATCATTATCTCCTTATCCATTCATTCCACATGATCAAACCACTTAATCGATTCTTTTTAACCTTGTTCACTTCTAATTTGATATAATTGCTTATTGTTCTGGTTTAATTTAATTTTGAATACATACATATTATATTTAATGTATTTATTTTTTTTAAATAGAGACGCACGGAATACATGACACATCAATAATATTACTATTTTTAAACTAAGCTTAATGCTTAGTTTAAAAATAGTAATATTATTGATGTGACGTGTAGGACTAACTTGATGGCCTCCTGGAACTAGGCTCAAATATCCAACCACTAGATCACTAGGCGAGTAACGTAACCAATAAACCACAGGAACGTTAATTTAATTGTTGTATCTTTCATAGGAATACATAGATATATTTAAAAAATACCTTTATATTCAACTCTAACCCTGTAGAAAAGTCCCAGTTGTGGAGTAAAACCACGTGCCCCATACAAGCTGTAAAATTCTCTGAGATTCCCAAATTAATAAGGGTGGACTAAAATAATACATTCCATTTGAAATTGTGCACAATGAAGACTTAACATTTCACAAGTAATGCAAGATGATGCGGTTACACAGAGTTCGAATCCCCGGAGAGCAGAAGTCTCAACAGCAGACCGTAGATGCTAACCGCACATTTAGAAGCTCGCAGCTTTGCTGGTCAAATGAACACTTCGGTATAACAACCCCCAGGATAACTAGTCGACACCATCAAAGGAAGTTGTTGCAAAGGACAAAACACGTCGACGGTATTTATTTTTAATACGTACAGAACTATATTAAAACGATAATTAAATTCCATAGTCCATTAATAGGTAATTAAAAACATAAGTAATCAATTACTCCAGATAATATGTACTGTATACCATTATATTAAGTCACGATACATTAAATTAAGTATGTACTATAAAATTGTTCACTATTTATTATTATACTCGTTAGTAAAAACACAAATTATTAACGAAAATATTTATTACTATAAATTTCATATAAGCATGCAATACCATGAATATATTATTTTTTTCAAAATCATGTTACAATTTTCATATTTTTTAATTAGCGAATTGACTAAGAAAGAATTAAGAATTTGAATAATTCCTTTCAGTTAGACATTTGGAAATTTTAAAGCAATTTCATTTTATTTGCTTTTAAGGGTTTACTCCAAACTCATTTATCTGGAGCTTTTACATCAATAACTACTACTGACTACTTAATTTGAAGGTTTTTAAAATGTGTCAAAATATTAATTATAATTAAAAACATTTAAATTAGTGTTACAGAATACGGGCAATAATGTATAATTGCCCATGTTCTGTAACACTAAGTTAGTATCTTGTACACCCAGAATAAGGAACGATGGTTCCGAAACCGGCTGGTGAATTGTTCTTAATTATATTTATAATGAATTACCACAAAACTATGGCGGAATATAATGGTATAAAATATTAATTATTTTAATAAAGTGTAGTATTTCATACAATTTGTATTATTTATCTATAAAAAGTGAATTATATATTGTAAAATAAATTAACGCGCCTATCATATCGGCACATTCTTCATTGCGATAGGCAAGCAATGCAGGATGAGAAAAAAACTCTTGTCAAGATATCATTTATTGCAGATGTTCATCTCAGAAATTTAATAAAAACACGTCAGATTCTTCGTACCTCTTTATAATGTTAACCTTCGGAGCTTATAGGGGTTCTGGATTCCTGTTACATGATTAACCGGATAGCCATTACTTGGAGCTTCAATAGATAACACTTTTTTCGCACAAATACTTTTATATAATATAACGACGGAAACACCTTTGAATAAATATTTATTTATCACTCATATCAAAATTATAAGTATATATTTAGTGATTATTTATATTATTAAAACAAAATTGATAAATCACCTAGAAATTGCAAATAAAAATATGAATGATTTTAATAGTAAACAATAGATGTCTCACTAAAATAGAAGAAACACATATAAGAAAAAAATTCTACGTGAAAATTCTCTAAGCGTTTCATCTAATTTGTTTTAATTATTAAAGAATTGCAACTTTATAATAAAAATATGTTTTCATAAAAAATACACATATTTGTAGATAAATATGAATATGATATAAGTTATCGCTTACCATTTGCATAAAGAAGTTGAAGCCTGTATTGAATTCCATTGTTTGTCTTTTGTCCTTCAGTTTCCTGTAAAAAAATATTCTCTTAAAAATAAATCATAGTCGGATATATAAATAATTGGATATTTTTTCATCAAAATAAATCGTTTCAACACGATCAACAACACAACGCTGTGTTCATTCCGTTTAAGAGTGTTTTTATTACGGACATATTAAAATATGACATACTTCTGCAATAATTATTTATATTCTAACATCTGTCATATATAAAACCTCTTACTAATACATCGATTGACATTAAACAGACATAGATGTTGAAATGTGATACAATAAATGACAAAACGCTTTTTAAGGAATGGCACAAAACCGTCACCAATTTTAATTTTTTATTTACATTGTGAACAAAATGATCAAATTAATAAATAACAATACGTATTAGATTTTTTTTAAAATTTGTATAATAAATTATTTCGATAAGCTTGAAAATATAATAAAAAATATAGGAAAACTTCCATATATGGTTATTGTTGTTTTAATAATAAGTACATTAAAAATTTTACGTAAACAGATAATAACAGTATACGTTACATTAATTTAATTGCTTTCATGAAGAAAACCATATTGCTTTGTTATAATTATACAGTTGTTGATTAAGTTAAACAAAGCTGAATCGCATTTTGATAGAGCGTTTGTCTTCCACTCGTCACGTGTTTTTGTCATTTCGGGACATTTGAATAAGGGAGTTCCTCCACAATAATTATAATGTACGTAATTACGCACGTTTTCCTAAAAATTATTAATAATATCATTCAAACAGATTTATTTCAACCTTAATAATACTCATAATATGATATAATAGTAGGTGTTTAACGCGAAAATTAATCTTGTAAATGTAAATTATATTAAAATAAATATACCATTAATTACATCATAAATATACGATTAATTACATGGATAGTGGACAAGACTGGATCGAGTTCGGAATGAGTACATCTGAGGAAGTTTTAAGGTTATATAAGAGAACAAGACTAGATAGAGTTTGGAATGAGTGGGTTTGAGGAATTTTTAAGATTACATAAGAAGACTAGAATGGATAGAACATAAAATGAATACTCCAAATAAAGTTATACGGTTCCACCCATCACAGAGAAGATGAAATAATCCAGGCTGATGTGACGTAATGAAGAGACCAGATGATCAAAATTAATTTACTTATTTAAATAAAATACTAAGAAGGAAGTTCTCACGCCAACTGGTGGTTAAACATCGAGAAACAAATAAAAGAACCCCGCATCAGTCAGGATACCGTCCAGGACAGGTCGTCCCAGCGGTTCTTTACAAGGAGAGCTGACCCAAGTAAATAGGAAAAGGCAAAGATGAGGTAGAAGACAGAGAAGAATTCAGTTTACTTGAGGGTTATTTTAAAATATTGATCATTAAATCATAAAAATGAAAATTAATTGTCGCATTGTTACAATTTGCAGCCCACTAACAACGAATTAATATTTATTTTTAGAGTACCATTTAGAGGATTGCCAAACATAAAACGTTTTATTTTGTATAATTAGTTATGAATGATGAGCGATGACCGATCGCTTCGTAGTTTAGGGTTAACGATATGATCAGGAACGCTAGTTTTGAAAAATTTAATGTCTTAATTTAAAAACACTTTCTAAAAAACACAAGTTTGTGTAAACAAGTGACACTCGTCACGCTATTCCCCAAAGTATTCTCGCTGGCCCCTTTTCCACGTGGTTAGCTAATTTACCATGTTTATGTTGATGGCATAATTAATCTGCTTAAAATACAACGTACCTAATGAGAATTTAATTAATCCGAAATGCTTAAACGCGGAAGAGTTAACAAACTTTTAATAAAAATGTTTCACGGTGAATTATGATTCTAAGAAGTTTTCATAATATTATGAACGTATATAGTTTTAGTTATAAAGTAAACCAAAATACATATATGTGCCCATTATTATGAAAGTGGTCTAAGTCATGTTTCTTTCGTTTCGAGATATTTAAAGGCTTGCCTTTTAATGGATTAAAAAATATTTTTATATTACACGACGCGTTTCAAAATTTATTTAATCTACTAGATTTATAATTTATTTCTATATATAAATGTTGCATGCAGCTCATGAGGAAATAAAAAAAATAAGGTTGAAATGACTTACTCTGTTATCAAAATAAACACTAGCGGAATACCGTTGAACGTTTTAATAATACACAGAATATAACGCTTCAAATTTTTCAAATTTGTTACAATTTGTTACAATTTGCATAATTAATTTAAAACAATGTGACGCAAAATAATTATTAAACTCATTTTTAAAATTTTTTTGACCTAGATCAGAGAGCGTTTACAAAATAATAAAATACTACAGAATTTTTGGATCAATGCAAATGGTAATTTAACAATTGGAATACATGAACACTAATAACTTAATTATAAATTACACGCGTCTACTTATTAAAATGTTATTTTGGGTACATTGCGATTGTAAACAGGTGAATAAATCTCACAATTCGATGGTGTACGTACGTTCGTAAAATTTTTTTTTTCTTATAGTCAAGGTGAGATTTGAAAATAGTATGTTGCCAAATCGTCGAGTAAGTTTGTATGATTTTAGGATACAACCTGGGTCGGTATTATTTTGCCGAGATTTTATAATCTATAAATACGAAATTACCTACTTACTTACCTATCTACTTTTTAAGGCTCTGAACAAAACATGGGTATCCTGCCCCTCACCTTGAATACCTTTCCCCCCCGAATACATGTATATTATATTGATTACCAATTCAAATATTCAATTTTGTTCAGTTGTACTTTAGGATCCTGTGTAAATTATAATCATCCCACTCTACTCCCCCGGACATTACACTCTCCCTCTACCTGGTTCAAATTTTGCGCAAATCCTATACACCCCCTAAATCTTTATTTTGAACTAAATTTGAATCCCTGGCTGATATTTCATTATAAAATGAACCCTTCTTTCGTCATGCTTTTGTTATTACAATAAAAATGGATTAAACTTTTTCCAATAGTGTTTTTAAAATTAATAAATAATTTTATTATTAATGTATTTATTGGTCTAGGAAAAGGGGATATGGAAGAAAAACATCAACAGGTGATATGAATTGACGGTATCTGAGGTATTTCTTTATCATGTTATTAAGGACTACTATTCACTACTCGTATACGAGAATTGCTTGATAATAGCTTAATAATTACATAACATAAATACAGGATGTGACAGATCTAGTCCACAATATTTTATGGGTGGATACCTCATTAAATTACGAGACGAAGATGTTCAAGATATATGTGCAAATTCTCCACTGCTAAAGATTTTTTTATTTTTACAAAATCGGGTTAAGCTTGAAGTCTTCGTACTTCGAAATAAATATTTCCGAAATTGTTCTATTATTTGTATTTTTGCTTCAGGGCTTATATAATCTAACAACAAACAGTTTGGCCGCTTAAAATTCGATGACCATTTTTGGTATTCAATATATAATTTGGAATCAATAAAATATTTCAATTAATCGTAATAATCGCACAATTACGATTTTTTAAATGCCTACATCTCTGACATGGTTGAGATAAGGCACATATCTCTTGAACATTTTTGACTAGTAATTTAGTCAGATATCCACCCAAAAAATATCATGGACTAGGTCTGCTACAGCCTGTATATTTAAATAGCTTAAAAATTACATATATAAAAAATGACAATTTTATAAAATAATAAGGGTTAATGATAGTGAGTAGGTAATTATTTAAAATCGGAACAGTTATTATAGGTATACTTCTAATCATACTTAATACCTGGTCTTTCTCGATGAACCCAATGAAGGCAGTCCTCTCGATCTCTATTGGTTGGCCGGCTCTGTCGTACAGAGCTACCACAAAGTGGAAAAAGTTACTCTTACGTAGGTTGCTCGGAGGCTGCTTTTCAAAGTGGGCACGTCCGACACCAATACTGAAAAATTACATTCAATTATTAACATTTATTATCATATTTTATTTAACACTTACGAAACAGCACTGTAAATAATAAAGAAATATGTAAATAATGTAAAGCTGATCTTAGTATAATGAGTAATATTAAGAAAGGATCATTTAGGTGGTTTGGTCATATGGAATGGATGAATGGAGAGAGAATGACGCAAGTGTTGATGGCACCAGAAATAGAGGACGTCCGCAAAAGACTTGGCACGATCAGGTATACCAGACCCTGGAAGATGGTTCTGTTAGAAGTCACAATAACCGGCGAGCTTGTATGAGAAGATGTATGAATGTGGATGGAGCGAGAATTATGTGTCGAGACAGAAGAGTATTACGTTCTATCCGTTCTACCTACCTCAGCGAGGGAATGGCATGATCGTAAGTATAAAAAAATGTAAATAAATTTTCTAGATATAAAAGTCCTGCACATATTATGAAGCAAAAAATCTTTCCGACTAATTAAAATTCTCAATATCATTGAACTAATTTATTGCTACAATGCATCTTTATCTAGCAAGCCCTTAAATCATTAGAATTAATATATTTAATTCATAAAAAGTAAAAAAAAATATGTATCAAAATGGATAATCTCTGATTTTATTTTTTAATTGTAACGTCTTGGCCGCCTTAATACACATTTGCCAACCTTATTATAAGTTAGTTATAATTGCCAACCTTATTATAAGTTACTTATAATTGAAAACGTTATATATTATTATTTTTTAATCAATAATAAAGAGAGATGTGAGATTAGGAATATGTATCACAATAATATTACCGTCATAGTTTTTTTTTTAATATAGAGAAAGAAACGATAAATTGTTTAGGGAGCAGCACTTAAATTACATTCTTAGATTTCTACGATTGTTCAGAATTTTTATGTTTAGTTTTCTGAGCCATTCTGCCATGCGCAACCGATAATTCTGGCCAGTGTTTCGGATCCTATTACAACGTTCATCATCAGGGCTATTTTCGCTGACGTGTAAGTGTTTATATTGATTACAATATTAATTGAAACAAATATAATACCAACATCGACACATACTGCTTATGATAAGGTATTGCAAGTCAATGCTTATTAATAAAAATAGCCTTGATGACGAACCCTGCAATGGGATCAGCAACGTTAGAGAGGTATGTGACAGAATAGCCCGAAAACTATACAGCGAAATGATTCACCACTTTGGGAGTGGTTGTAAGAAGACCAAAGAAATTAAATTAGTTCCACAGGCGATAGTCATTGCTCCAAAGAGCATTAAGAGCTCCAAAGAGTATTAAAAACACCCATTTTGGACGACCGATCCAATGAGGAGAGGCTGAGAAGTATTCCGACAAACTCAGCACATTCAACATTCACAGCTTCGTTCTTGCGAATGTCTTTATTCAAATGTATTTCACACGGTGGGGATGTTTTCGAAGAATGCCTTATTCTTAATCTGGGATGATGACAGTCGCTTAGTTCGACAATATGAGTAATGATGGTCGCAATGTGCTTCTCATTGTTAGCATCGCAACCGCTACAGTTGGCTCCCCCACTGGGCAGTAAATGCAAACAACGAAATGACAGTCTAGAGAAATGTGTCACATTGTTTTCGAAACAAAAATGCATCCAAATTTTGCATATAGAATGCGTTTCGGGGGTTGCATGCCAGTTAACCCTTTTTGCAGTTTTTTTTTTTCAAAATTATGCGGTAAATATCCCGCTGAGGAATAACTCGCCATGGCTGAATAATGCCACCGCGCTAATCCTATTTGCCTAGGTCAGTCAGTGGTCAGGTAAAAACTAATATAACGAACACAGTTAACATGCTGATTATATTCTCAATTTGTTAACATATTTTATTGTTTAAATAATAATGGCAATCGTTAGCGTTTTAAAGAGATTTACGTAGGTTGATTTATTTTAAAGCATTTTTTAATACAAAATCATAGCACTTTATTAAGTATGATATTTAAAAATAATAATAACATTATTTACATTATTTGCGTTGAAACAGGCATTTACATTCCGAACCACACTTGTAGTATGATGATCTTTCATTTATTATACCTATAAATAATAATCTATCGTCATTGTAAATAATATTTTTATAGATACAAATAAATGCTGAATTTTTTATTATTTAAGAATATACAGATGTAACATAACTAATCCACAATATTTTTGGGTGGATACCTGACTCCATTATGAGTCGAAAATTTTCAAGCGATATGTGCAAATTCTTCGCCATTACAGAAAATATTATCGTTTGAAATTTTTAACCTTTAAGTCTACGTACTTCAAAATAAATATTCGCAAAATGCATCTATCATTAATCTTTATCTTTGCATCAGGCTCTAAATTATGTAACAAAACATAGTCTAGTTGAAATTCGATGACCTTTAATTTTTTGTATTCAATATATAATCTAAAATCAATCATACATTTCAATTAATCGAAATAATGGAATAATTACTTTTTTTAAATGCTTATATTTATTATAGACAGTTTAAATTATGCACATATTTCTTGAACATTTACGACTCGTAATTTAGTCACGTATCCACCCATAAAATATTGTAGATTAGGTCTGTTATACACTGTGTAAAAGAAAAATAAAGTTGTATCTCTGTTAACAGGTTTATATCGTCTTGATGCAAAAACTACAGCACAGAACGGTAAAATTATTTTATATTAACTTGCTAGTTAATATAATACATGGGTGGCCAACCCGCGGCTCGCGGGCCGCGTGAGACCCGCCGAGTGTCTACTTGTGGCCCGCGGAGCACATGCACACATTTTTTTCTTTTAGTGTATATAAAACCACCAAAAAAACAATCCTATGTGCGTAGTTCGTATCATATTTCATATATGGAAGTATCTCAGTATATTGATTCAACAATCGTGACAATTTCTTCTATGGTATATTCGTATTAACAAGCAATCGCAACGATAAGCTGATTTCAAAAAGCGCGCACGCCACTTGCGTGGATAGCCATGAGCATGAATGCGGGACGGAATGCGTCGTGCGACCGCCTGTCTGTGGCAAGCTCGCATCGCCGTCGTTTGCTTTGAATAATAAAATAGATTTTGTTGTACGGCCCGGTAGAAAATCTCATTTCTAAAATCTGGCCCGGCTGCTGAAAAGGTTGGCCACCCATGATATAATACATATATTGGTACTCTAGTTAGCGATCAGATATTAGGTTTTAATAATTATATATATTTCCAATACTAAATTGATAATTCTAATTGATAATTAATAATTGATAATGAATTGATAATTCTGGCGTCTGCAAATCGGTTTACTCAAAGGTATTTGAGATTTTGTAAAAATAATGTAGATGGCTTTCAAATAATGGAACGACAGATGTATTAATTTGAAAAATGTAACATATAGTTTCGGAAATTTGTCAAGAAAAATACTGGCGTTATAGCACAAAGGTAGTGCACTTCCCCGGATTGGAAATAAAGATCCAGGTTCGAATCCCGGTGACGCTAAAACAATATTTTTCGACAAAATTGATTTTATATGTATATATTTATAATTATACATTAATTTAGTATTTAAAATATCACAGACCTATGTTCTGAATAATTACAACTTCACAATAAGAATGTGTTTTCCTTAATAATATATATTTCCTCCTGATTCCAATAATCCTTTTCCAACTTTTTCATCAAAGTTTTCTTTATCACATTCAAATTGATGAAATATATTGCGCATCTACCATTTTTAATAAATAAGTAATTTTTTATTTTATTTAGTTTTGTTGCTTGTGCAGTTTTGACAGTTGAAATAGAGTAGGTACAATCTTTGTTTTGTTCAACATGTGCAGAAATGAGCATCGCCACCGAATAATTTAAACAAATACACCCTCTGAAACGCACCGTGATGCATAAATTATGCACTCAATTATATTATTGTAGAGAATATAGAGAAAACGGGGGGCTAATTTCGTACTACAAGGGCAGGAGGCGGGTTATGCTGGCGGGGCTGGAAGGGGGAAGGGGCTGCCGCGGGCAAAATTACAAATTGGGGGCTCAACTAACCACCCACTCCCCCATTGATTCGCCACTGTGCAATATTGGCTAACGAAAATGTATATTTATTTGATAGTCGCAAACGAAAGTGAATTGCATTCCGATTCTTGGTGGCTTTAAATAATGCAATTGCTTTGTGCAGCTGTATGTCAATTAGATAACTTTTAAATTTGTCATCGTTCTACGAATGTAATAAAGTATAAAATTGTATTTTTAATACAATGGTGTACTTGACGACTTTGCCATCTTTATGTTGTTTCCTTTTTCAACCCGGAACTATTAAAGTCAAATATTAATATTCCAAATGCATTCTCGTCCACTCTCCCATACGACATTTATCATATGGGTGACATAGACCCCTATCTAATGAGGGAACGGTCCCTTGTGACATTTAAAAAAAATCTCTACAGTGTAAAGGATTCTATAATTATCACTTATTGTAAAAAATGTTAATACACAGGGTGCAACAGATTCAGTTTACAATTATGAGACTAAAATGTACATGTGAAATATTCTGGACCATTATGTGGATTTAATTTATTTTGTATGTATATTATCATGAATTTTTAACCAGAGCGTTAGACTTTTACAAATATTACATTGTTCAAAAACAAAACAAAATTGTATAACAAATGAAGAAGAATACATGGAAAAATATTACGTTTATCCGTTTTTTGATGGCTAAAATTCCCTTCTCTGCATCTGCCACTTTTTTAAGAATACATCATACAAAATTAATTAACTTTTTTGAAGGTCAATAACACTAATAAAAATATATATAGGTATAATTAAAACTATGCTGGTTTAAATAATATGGATATGTTGGTACTTATAATAATTTTAATTAATATTTGCCATATTATGATTTGTTTATACTTGCACTTGTGTAAATAATTTTTTGATAAGTAACTCGGGCACATCAAATATAACAATCAGTAACGTAACTAAAAAAAATTTGTCCCCAATGCAAAATGTAAAAAAGGGTCCAATGTAGTAGTGTTTTTTTTCTAGATTAGATAAGGTTTTTTGCACATTGTTTCCTTGAGAAAACATAGGCCGACGTTTCAGTACGATAACTCGTGGTATTGTCAAGATTTTGCCTCAAAAGTTAAGGTACAATCAAACTTGTTTGTGTAAAATTTCCCTCAATTGAATAACAGTTTATTGTGATGGCTTTAAAATATGTAGATATAACACTTTTATGAGAATCGATATTCGTAAATGTATCGAAAACAAATCTTTTGTGGAGCGCTAACATTGTGGGCCCATATTTAATGTGGGTCCCAATGCACCACATCTACTGTAGTTACGCCGCTGATAACAACCCGATGCAAGAATAACTGTAAATTTAATCAAATAAAAATATTAAAGAATAAATAAAAATATAAAAAAGCTGTTATCCTTAAAAAAACAACATTTTTTATTGATGAGAATACATTCTTATTGTGAAGTTGTAACTATTTACAACATAGGTCTGTGGTAGTTTTAATACAAATTAAATGTATCGAATATAAATTATTGGCGTAAAAATAAAGAAAATGACTTTCAAATAATGAAACGATAGATATATAAATTTGAAAAGTGTAACATATAGGTTCGAAAATTTGTCGTCAAATCATTGTGTTGGCACAGTATAATCGGTCAATGAACGTTCCACGGATTGGAAGAGATCCAAGTTCGAATCTTTCTAATTAATACATTTAATTTATGTATTTTTTTTTTTTAATATTAAATAAAATTTACATTTGAAGTACAGTTTTAAAGTGATTGGTGATACATGGAAGGTCAAAGGACTCTCTGCCTTCGTATAAATCTTCTATGTGAAGAATGTGCCTGAAAAAATCCGCAAACAATGGTTCGCTTTAGGATATATAGAGCACCGGATAATTATAGCTGTAATTTTATCCCAATCGCGAATTGTCTGTCAAAAAAATGATGACAAGGAAGAAGAAGAAGCAAATTATATGATTAATATAAATATATAATTCATTAGCAATATTTGAAAATGACCAAAAACACACAATTACTGGATTTTCACCTACAAAGGCATTGTTATTAAACAAATAATATGTATCTCATAGAGATATATTATTTTTTCAAGCGTATTCTAGTGTATGTAATGTGTAAAAAACATTTTACAAATAAATAATATTGCTATAAATATATATATTTTTTTAAATTCTTATGTGTGACATATATGCTGTTTTAGGGAAATTAATATCAAATTTAGTACATAGATGGCGATAGTGTAGTGGTACTCGAAGTATTTTAACATATTTAAATATGTACAACTTTAAAAAAAATTGATAGATATGGAGATTGATTAATGGATGAGAATAGTGAACGTTATATTTGTATAAAGTGATCACTCAAGCCAGCCGAAGACAGGTCGTAAACCCTGTAATTACCCATACTTCAATATATTTCCATTAAAATATATTTAAAAAATGGCTTCGTCCCTATTAGATATCTATTATTTAAAATACTAATTTAATTTATTAATTATAAATATATACATATAAAATCAATTTTGTCGAAAAATATTGTTTTTGCGCTACCGGAATTCGAACCTGGATTTCTATTTCCAATCCGGGGAAGTACACTACCAATTGTGTTATTAATTTATTATATTATTAGTATTATCAAATTTTCGAACCTATATGTTACACTTTTTCAAATTTGTTTCTGTCGTTCCATTCTTTTTGAAAGCCATCTACATTATTTACATCAGTACACAGTTTACAGCAATTACAACTTCACAATCGGAATGTGTTCTTCTTAATAATATCTATTATTTGTTTATATAATTCATTCTTGAAGAATTTTTTCACAGAAAATCATTAAATCAAAGATTGTCTGAATACGTTTTGTTTAAATATCCACCAAACAAAATAAAAGAAACGCGTGTAATGGAGCCAATTATGCAAACGAATTGATTAGTTTACCCTCTGATCATTCCCCGTTATTTCGATTTCGATTATTATCTGCGTGTATCGACAGTATATGTATACATTTACATACTCGTACAACAGGACGGTGTCAACGCATCAATTACACTTCCACCCACCAATCTACATTGTCAGTGTTTTCAAATAATTTCAGATGACGTATGTTTTACACTTCATCCGAATACATTGAATAGATTAAAACTTGTAGTAGAAAAAAATGTAATTTTGCGACAAATACAAATATTCTCGTTAAAGTTAGCGTAAACGACAGAAAGTTGTGCATTTTTTTGAAATATTATATGTTTGATTTGATTGTAGAAGGTCAATCATGCTCAATTTTTATACCTTCCATGCTCGGTTTGTTTTTTTATCGGCAATATTAATTATCATTGTATTTGAAAGGACTGAGTAAAATATCGAAAAGAGGGTGACTGCAAAGAACAAAGTGAACGGCGCTTTGAATGGAATTATAGCTAATGGGATCTTGTCAAATGAGGCAAGACTAGCTATCCGCAATAGAGTCCTGATACCGACACTGATGTATAAAAGTGAAGCCTAGAGCTGGCAGAAGAGGAACGAAAGTAGACTGAAAATGAGATCACTTAGGCGTATATGTGGTAAATTCATTTAAAACAGAGTAAAGAATTAAGAAATAAGGAAAGATTGTAGAGCTGATCTTAGTACATAAGAAAGGATCACTTAGGTGGTTTGGTCATATGTAACGGATGAATGAGGAGAGAACGGTAAGAAATGTGTATGACGCAAGAGTTGATGGCGCCAGAAATAGAGAACGTCCGCGGAAGACTTAGATGATGATTAGAGATGGTCATGTTAGAAGCTACAATAACCAGCGAGCTTGTATGAGAAGATGTATGAATGTGGATGAAGCGAGAATTGTGTTTCAGAACAGAAGAGTGTGGCGCTCTATTCTTTCTGCCTACCCCCGTGGGGAAACGGCGTGATGGGAAGTAAATAAGTAAGTCTCTAGGGTCAGGGACAAATTTATGGTGCAGAAGTCTGGGGTCTTGAGATAACAGACTTTCAAATTGATAATATCACAGCATAACGTGATCTACGAACAAGCAACACTGATATAAAGACGATATTTTCCGGGCCGACTCCATGGAGAGAAACCGAGTGTATACAAAATCATGAATACCCGATAGCAACCTAGCACAATCGGATCTGCAAGTGTTTTTGGAGCTAAAACATTTTTTTAAATTTTTAAACTTTTTTATTTATTTGTTGTTTCTGGTTTTACTTCCCTTTTCTTAGTGATTGATTCGGGGGCTCCCTGGAAAGCGAATCTCTTCGCAATTGCGACTTTGCTTCATTATATATATTTTTTAATTTTATCAAAATTGTACCGGTACTCAAATATTTTTTTAAATCGTTTATTTCCAATCTCCATAAATTTTATTTCAATTCGTAGCATTCAAATTCATATCAAATTGTACGATATATATATATATATAATACATTAATCATACGACCGAATGATGATCGACGAATATAAGTCCATGTGTCTGTTCGTTATTTAACGCCAGACGATCATGCAATGTGTTGATAACATAAAATAGTGGTGGCACTTGAAAACGGATAGGTATTGATATTAGTAAACATTGAACGATTTTAATAATATACTGAATATGTTTATTACTAACACTATTTATAATAATGTGTATTCTATTATCTTTGTGTCGTTATTAAGAAAAAAATAATATTAATGGATCTCTTGTGGATAAAAATACAACTTTAACAAACAAAATGGCAGAGATTGTGGTAAAAGAATTTAAACCTTGTCACGTCTTTAGCTTAGCTGTTATCAACATGGTTTATCGATTTTACATATAAAACAAAAATATACTTATTTTTAGATGCTTGGGTTACGTTATTTATAAATAAAACTATAATAATAATAATAATAATACATTCATTAGGTTCACTTTTTACGTGTATTATTTACTTAAATTGATAATTAATGTCTAATAGTCTGACGTATTACTCTTCCAAATTAATATTCATTAAGTATACATTTTCACCAAGTTAATTACCACGAGTGTTACGTACCGAGGGTATGAATATAAAAAAGTAAATACAACATATCAGTAAGAAAGTAAGACATACATTTGGGAATCCTGCCTGCTACACCAGTAATTTACTATACTATAGCAGACAGTGTCTAATCCTTACATTTTTCCAGAAAATATTGTACAATTTATAATATTTATTTTATAAATACTGTTTGGGACTTATTAAATACACTTGAACGAACTAATGTTCTGTGCCTTCTCTTCCCTTCCCCCCCTGCTGCTAGCAAGCGTTAGTCGATAGGCGACCCTGAATCAGAACAGTCAAAACACTGTTATCAGTCTCGGAGACTTCATAATCTATTGTGTTCAACCTTTGGCGAAATAGTGTGATATCCTATACACTCTACTACATAGTAGTCCACTGCGTTCAGAGGTGATTGGAAGACGCAGGAGAGGCGGAGTTCGATGAGTCCCTTTTCCTGCTCCTTTGTTTTCTGCCACCTAAGGTGCGATTGCGATACTTTCTCAACTGCAACTTATACAAAAAAAATTCATATTACCGTAACAATTATGAAATTTAGTATTAAGTAATTATAATTCCGTAAATTATTATACGCAATTACATAAGTAAGAATTGTTACGATGAATGATGTCAGTGACAGGATGGATTTTAATCCGAAATATAGTTTTTGTTTAATGGCCGCTGTCTGCAGTCCGTCATTAACTGGACTGTGACAAATGCCACACATATTTTACAAATCGTGAGGTGGTTAATTTCGTGACGACAAATCCACGCCCTTTTCTCTAGAACCTAAAGACTCATTAATTATCCTTCAATATTAATTACACGCCAGGCATTTGTTTGCTTTCATTCTGTATTTGCCTAATAAATGCTAAATTATACATTTGGAAACAAAATAATTATTTTAATAAAGTTCCCTCGGTATTTATATGAATTTTTAGCTTTTTGTGATTTGTCGAGATAATAAATTAGCTTTCAAAATCAGACGCGACGCTACTATAGAGTAATGAAATTTATGTTTTGTTTACCAAAATGGTATAGATAGGTACTAAAAAGATATTTTAAATAATAATATACAAGATAGTCAATATGTATGAACGTGGTATATATCAGTGGTATGGTAAGATGTACATTAGACTCAACATTATTGAAATTATTCATTTCAATAACAAAGGGATGAATCCGTTATTATTTTATTAAACAATAGTAGCAATTTTCGAGTAGCATAATCATCTTAATAGCATACATACACTTATTACAGGAGTAATCCGTATGCCATACATTAAAAAAAATATATATCTAAAATATATGTTGGTGATTTTTCACATTATATAATGGATACATATTCTATCAGAAAATATTTTTCAGATATTTTAGTTACTAAATTTATTTGAGTTTATTAAATAGGTAGGAAAATATAAAGGTGTTAAGATATTAAAGGTAGAAAAGAGTGGAAGTTAGAAAGTTGGGAAAACCTAGACATTGACATAAAGTCTAGCGAAACGGGTACAGTCCAACATAAATTGTAAATTGTTCTAAAATAAATTAATAAATGGTCAATTTTGATATTATTTTAATAGTAATTACTGTGATAGTATTTTTTCACCTTTCAATCTTAACATTGGTGTAATATCTATTGCTATACAATTATCACAACTAATAGTCCAAGTCCAGATTTAAGTCGGATTTTGAGATTCGCTTCGAGCACGACATGTTTTGTTGCTCAAAAATTAATAATTCTAAATAAATGTAAATTTAAAGTAATTAAGTATGTATGTAAAATGATTTACCTTTGCATGTTTTCTGTATTTAAGTCAAGTACCCAAATGTATTGCATTTTATAAAAGTTACATTCAAAATTGTTTATTATTTTTATACATCTCTCTTAGAAATAGATTATGTCATTAAATTTTTAAATATTTAAATAAATATTTTTTCTTTCTTCTTTTACTTATGCAATCTACCCAAAAGATTTGTTTAAAAGATATTGTTTAAAAGATATTGTTTTTTTTTTTTTTTTGAAAATAAATGGATACATTAAAACATAAAAATAAGTCAAATGAAAATATATATTTAATAAAAAGTATACAAAAAATATCACCAATAAGAAAATTTGACATATTCGTGAGCGATACGAATGGAATTCCTAACGGATTGTTATTCGTGACGTCGCGACGACGCGCCAATTAATAACGACGCCCTGGGCATAACGGCCGTTACCTCATAAATGATCCCAAATGTTTACCGCGCTTAAAACACGACAGAGTTTTTCGACTTCGCAAAATGTTTAGCCACTCGTGAAAGTGTTTTATGGGGCCGCTCACTAAACTGACTACAATTTAATCATAATTTACTTTTAGGTGTATTATTTCCGTTTAACTATGGCATTTATATATATGATAATCATATTCATAACACGGTTAATTTATTAATCTTAAATCGTTAATATAGTGCAAGACAAAGTCACAATTTTATATAGGTACTTTATTACTTATATTAATTTTACAATCAAAAACCTTTAAGGCGTTCATCATCCTTCACATAGTAATAAAATTCAACGATTTGCATTTAAAATTTTGATTTAGTTAATTTATATTTTATTATTTTATATATATATACGAAGCTGGTGCCTCTTTTAAGTAAAATAGCGTTTTATGTTTTGGCACGGTAGAAAGTGCCCAGTTTCATAAAGTAGTGCCCGCTTGAATTAAACATATAATTTATTTAGATATAAAATATTATTTTTGTTTTCAGATATTTGGGGAACTTAATTTATTAATTTTTTTTTTTTAATTTTTTTTTTTTTTAAATTTTAGAGTTTTTTAATATAATGAAATTCATATTCAATTCATAAAAGTATATTATATCTCAAATTATTCATACTCACCACATATAATATAATTTATTTATTTAATTTATTTATTTATTTATTTATAAACACATATTTATCGATATTTATTTTTATCATAATTAAAAATTAATGCAAGCATATCATATGTATGAAATTGGTTTTATAAGAACTTACTTCACACCTTCTTATTTATGAACTTTAAAGTACTATTGTCACAGGCATAGAGATATGATTTTGAATTTTTTTATTCCAGCACGAATAAATAAAAATGTCGAATAACGATCATTTTCGCACGTATTTTGGCATTTTCATGTAATTTAATCAAGTCTTTATTTTTTGTTCACAGAATTAATAATTTTTATCGATACACATACGCAGTGTATATAAATTTGTCTAAATATACTGTTAATGAAGCATATGATTTTAATGATAAAAACCGAAACAATTAAATATTTTATTTTCATGAAATACTCGGATTATATGTAGGTATAAATATATAGGTATACGTGTAATTTTGTTATATATTAAAATATATATTTCCTTACCAAAATGTCTAAACTACAATGTTGACTTTTAAACACAAAGAAATTAAATTTCCCGGAAAAAATTGCAGGCTCGACAAGCCACTTTCGTATAGCTCATTTAATTAAAAACAATATCGTATTACAGTAATACAATTAGTTCTCTTTAACGCCGGCAGAGGTAATGAGGTTAATTATGACTCCGTCTTTTGGACAGGAGGTGGAGGTATGGGGCTGCGGTGGGGAGTGCTGTAGCTCATTTTTCCTTCACTCAGAAGTGAGGGTGGGTTCGGGGGTGGGACGAGATTAATTAACCGCGTTTTCAGCGCCGTTGGGGTGGCTAAATTGTTTAACAAATTCGCAGCAAACCCGAAGTATGTTGGATTAATTGGCCAGGCAACACTGATTAGTCAATAATTGAATCATTATGAAATATTGAATGGTTATGCAATATAATAAAAGAAAATAAATTTATAAGATGAGAGTTTTTCGTTTTTTATTAATCAGTAAATAATTATTTTACAGCAGTAATAAAAATTATCACCCATCTTTAGAAGATAACATATAAACTTTTTTTATAAAAATTTCTGCAGTCTCATTAATATGAATAATCAAATTATTTGTAACTGTGTATACGTAATGAGGAGATAAATATTTTGTAAAATGGTTTTCTCATTATAATTTCTATAAGTATTAAATAGGGTTAACGAAAAATGCACAAACAGCTTTTATTACACAAACAGCTTTAGTTTAATAATTTGAATTCAAACTCTCAATATTAGAGAATTTTATATATGTTACATGTAACACACATAGTTCACAATATTTCAGAAGTATATAAATACGAAAATGTTCAAACCGCACGGGCCTGATCTCAACTATGTCAGAAATATAATTAATTTTAAAAAGTCGTCATTATGCGATTATTTAAATAAAGTATATTATTCATTTCAAATCATATATTGAATAAAATAAAAAGTGATAAAATTTTTTTTGTCCAGATTATTTTTGTTGACGATTTAGGGCCTAGAGCAAAAATATACAATAATAATTAATTTAGAATTTCATAGACTTACCAAAAACTTAACATGATTTTGTAAAAATCTCATACAATAATATTTTTATTTATAAATAAATAAAAGAAGAAGAAAATAAGAATTTGTAAATACTCTTTGAACTTTTTTGACTAGTAATTTAAATAAGTATATATTGTGGACATCTTGTATATAAATGTTCAACTTATCTTTGCACCAGTTGTTTGAAAGATCTATTAGTATTTGTTCAAAGGGATATTATTAATAGTTATACCAAATGGAGGGGACTCTTTATCCAATTATTCTTCACATCAATATTGTTGCTCTAGTAACAGGCTTATTTTTATTTTCGTTCAGGGGTTTTAGGGAGGGTTTTGGTGCAAATAATATTGTACAAAAGTTGAAAGCATTTTATCTAAAAATATCAATCAACATAATATTTATAAGAAAGTTAATAATATAGTTTCTGAAGACTTTACACACACTACCTACGTATTGTATGATTATTAAACAGAATGTACAGAATTATTTTGGAAGATATAAGTATCTACCGATTTAATGTCATGTTATCGAAATGATCTGCACTGAATATATTTTACATTTTTATTCACAACAGCGTTATATTATGTTATGTAAAATAGTGACATTTGCTCGCTCTCGTGATAAACTACTCTGTTTGTTTTTTATACGCGCCACAAAATATAACGTAAATGACTTTTACATAGGGGGATGAATTAATAATGCTTGCCACTTGGCTAGTGGATAAACTTAAACACGCTTTATTTCTAAAATACACACCGCTTTAGTTTACTTAGTGATAAAAAAGCGCTCAGTAGTAACATCATTTTTAGGTGATAAAATAAATCTTTAAACTCTTATCTGTACATAACCTTTTAAATAATGTTAATAGTTAAAAATATCCAAATTCAACTGTCATTTAATACTCACTGTATGTTATACCGAGAAGAATGTAGATGTTAAAATTTTTCCTTGTATTTCTGTTTTGTCTAAAAATAGCTAAAAAATAAAAATAACATGATGTTCATTTGGTATGTATGTATTTGTAGTGAAAAATTATATGTGTTCTCATTGATGGTAATTAAGTTTATCAATCATTATTTTTTCTAGCTTGAACCAATAATGTCATCAAAAAATATTCACCCTTTCAAATTTATCCATTTGAATGATTGAATCTTAAGTTCAAGATTCCATTCAAATTCACTCTTTCACCAAATTATTCCCTTCTATTATGACTGGCTAAATACTACACTTTCTCGCTTGGATTCTCTCTCTTATTTGTCGGTATTACAAAAACATTCATCAATTACAACCTAAAATTTAATCCATATTCACGTTCGGATCCACTAACACAAGATTTGATTTTTAATCTTACAGAACTAATAATTTATAAATAATACAATGTTTCATTATCCTTAGTTACCATTTTGTTGTGGGTTTAACAATGTATACTCCATTAATCCAATATTCCGATATGTTTCAGTCATATTTATATATTTAAAAAAACGAATTGGAAACGTACCCTCTACATTCTGATTTAATATTACTTTGATAATAAATTGCAGAACACATAAATAAACAGCAAATAACGAATCGATCCTAACTTAATGCGTCTGGTAGCTAATGTAATAAGGTAGGTAATGTTTTAAGGAATTTGTAGCACCGCGTATTTCTTCATCCATGTCGTACAATTTCGAAAGAAAATATTACAAAGGTGATTCAGGCGGTATTAAATAAGAAAAAGCACACACTTGTATTATAGCAAATTGTGCTGAAAACAGAGATCACGACTCTTAAAACTGTAAATAAATATGTAAGAAATTATACCTATATAAAAGGAACGACTAATGAATATTTGGACAAGCGTGATGCATGAAAATCCGAAAAAAGCTTTAAAATAACCAGTGATACATAATTGTATTCTCTCTTATACTTTTGTAGAAAAACCCAAACAATAAATATCTACAGGGACATCCTAAAGCATTTCGCCTTTGCGGTGTTTGAACAGCTCTTAATGACGCGGCAAGTAAAAGGCAACCGCCCTTAATTCAATTACCACCCACTCACCGAACGAAGGACTTTCGATGGACGTAGATGGACTGTAGGGTTTATCCTTAAATACTTTAATACAACACAAAGATCTCGGTAAAAGATTCCTCCAACTGCGCCATAAAATGTAATCTTTAACATTTTAGAATATAAATCGAAATTTTAATTACTTTCACAGGCATTTAAAAAAATATAATATTCAATTTATCTGAGGTGAATATATACATAGACAATATTTACTTGGTATATGTGTCAACATTACAATATATTGTTTTTTTCGTGTAAAAGTTAAATTATAGCTACTTCTAAATAATACTTAATTTTTAATATTTACTGCAAAAACATTGTATTTAGATAGTTTTAATAAAATGTTTACAATTAACTTGTTTTATATTAAAAACGAACCGGTTTCAAAAAAATCATTTTAATTTGTAAAACTGATGTGAATAAATGCAAAAATAAATTTAATTTTATGCATAATTTTTCTGCAATTTAAATATTAGTCTCTTAGATAAATTATTTTTAATAAATTTTACTACAGCTTGCGTGATAAATAATTTGAATGGTTTTATCTACCTATGAACAAATTTTTCCCAAGAGCCTTGTTTTAAATTTTCAACGTATCTACTTATGAATAATTTTATTATTACTTTAAAAAAAAATATATATATATATATTGAAGTAGCGCAATTTATATAAAAATATATTTTTCAATATCCACAATGATAACTGTAGCGTGCCATATAGATCATAATGCACACGTATAAAAAGCAAAATGAAAAATAAATTAACCAATTACATTGAAACCACCAGTGTGTATGTATATTCAAACAAAAATAAATATTTTAAGTATCGTTTTTACTGACTTGGAGTTGTCGACCAGACTTGTAGGCTGCATCCAAGCTCTGGCCAGTGGTTCTTCCTTCAGAGACGTGACAGGACCGCGGGGTTGAGCGTGAAGGGCGCCACCAGCGTCTCCGTGGTGGAGGCCAAACATCAAGCCTCCTAGAAAAATGATATGATTGATACGTACCATATAGTACAATAGTAATAGTAAACTATTATTTTAACAAACATTGTGACTATTGGTGGTTTAGTTTCTAGTGTACCCGAAGAACTATGAATAATCAGTTACCAATCAATGTTACAATCGAACACAGCCATAGTCATATTAACGCTTTACATAACGTTTTAATCATCTCTATAATATAAGTCTCTGAAAGTTTCAATACATAACATTATTTTAACACTAAACTTAATATTATGCTAGTACAACAGTAGTTTTGAAGTTACTTTTGAATACTACTAGGATACTAATAATACATAATTTTTTATGACTTCAACTAAAAGAAGAAACTACATTTTAATTACCTAAAGCTAAATCAACAAAATCTGCAACTTATGTAAAATTATCTCTAATAATAAGTGGGTTCATTTTCGTCATTAATAAATAAATACCTAGTTATATTAAAACTGAATTATAAATATCTATAATGAATATCCATAGAAGCCAGAATTTGAAATAATGTATTTCGGTTATACGAGTAGTTAGACGCAAATAGCTACCTGCTTAATAAATAATTTCTCAATGTATCTCAAGGACATACAACAGATAATCTGGAATCATTTTAAAAATCTCGGTAAGTGGAATTGTTGGGGACAAACTTTGAATATGAAAAAATAACATTTATCATTTAAATATAATACCAAATCTAAAATATAATCTTTCAAATGTGTACTGTTTGTTCTTAAATATTATTTATTTAACGTTGTTTTTTTTTAACATCCTTAGTCCTTATGTAACTACCCATTTGTTTCTATAAATAATGAATCATTATAAAGTATCTGTTGATCTATTAGAATACATACCTTGGTAGGTAGGTAGGTACGAAAAAGTATTTTACTGTCGCCCTTCTACTTGTTTTTATTATTTTTATTTAATTCGATTATTCTACTTGAGCAACGTGAATATCGCACTAGACACTTAACTCAATTTTCCATCGGATTTATCAGTAGCGCGCCGTTCAATTTAACCAATTAAAAAATTCTGAAAAATATTTCAATATCCGCCAATTATTTACGTATTTAATGGTTTACTGTTTATATAATTATCTACATAATATACTGACATAAATAGAATTGTGTACCTAATGAATTTTTTAAATATACCTATGTTTCGGCCCATAGCGGGAAAAGGTTTAACACTGAATACCTACCTTTATAATAAATCTAGGTATGTAAGTAAAATTATCAGAATATTTATTTTACACTTTACACATTACCTTATTATTTAACATACCTGTATTTGATAAAACCTAAATTAACCAATTAAACATTCGTTCAGATTTTATCCATTAGTAATAATACTTATAATAGTAATATGATAATAATACTTATTATAGTAATAATACTTATTATAGTAATATAGTAATAATACTTATTATAGTAATAATACTTATTATTAATATGCCAATGTGAATTTGTTTCATATCTTATATTAGATTTGTATTATTAACCCCTTTAGACATTTATTTTCTAAATATTTTTTTTCCTAACCAACGGTTCATTTAATAGTGATTTTTATTTGTTGAAAACTGAGTTTTTTACCTTTCTTCACGTGAATATTTTTCGAGCGAAAATATAATTTTACAAAGAGTTCCGAATCTACATTTGATAATAAAAAAAAAACTACCTTCTACAAAAGTCACTGCCAGATAGGTAATCATATATTTTATACAAATTTATTATAATTATACGCTATTTTATTTTAAACTTATTTTAAATTAAAATATCAATGAAGTAATCAATAGCTTTATGAAATAAATAAAGTAAGTTTAATGATAAATATTTAATACAGTTAGATAAACAAATAACAAAATTATTTGAGTATCCAACCAAAATAAATACCTACCCAACTATTTTTTTATAGATTTTTAATAGATTGTGTAGTCGGTTTAATAGTTTTGTATATCAAATTGCAAATTAATTATGTTATATTATGTTTTTACATACAACTCTCATAAGAAGAAAATTAATCTTGACTTCAAAGTGTTAAATAACTAAAAAAAATGAACGGGCTAGATATAAATTAAATTATTATTAGAATTAATACAACTTACCTAAATAATATATTAACTTAGGTAATAATAATTAAAATGTATAATTAAGAGATTATTCAGTAAATCTCAATAAATTTTTGTATTCCTAGGTACTTACCTGTATAAAAATCGGTATCGTTTTTATAAAATTACAATCAAATTTAAAAATGAGACCATAAAACTCAACTAAATATTATATTTTATGTCTGTTATTTTTAATTATTATGTACCATTTTTTTAGAATGTAGGTGATTTAAACGTATACTTACTAATTTATTTAATATATCTATTATTATTTAAATATTTAACTATTGTATAAGGACAATAAAAATACAAATAATATACATATAAAAAAATATTTTTACGGGTAGGTACCTAATATACCTATTTTGTTAATACTAAAGCCATTCTTGTTAAAAAATATCTAGAATTTACCTACCCATTACCTATTACAGTAAGAATTTTAAATATCATTTCAGTTTTTATTGTGCAAGTTTCTAATGTGCCTACCAGGCACAGTATATAGAAAAAAACCTGTATATCATAAATAATTTCTTAAAAATAATTCAACAAACGTGTACTATAGCGCCAAATCAAACAAAATATTATTTTCATAAGATATACATTCAGCGGCATAGAGTTCAAAAGATCACAGTTCAAATCACACTCAAAGACTACTAACCTGCACTTCTCGGGCCTGCTGGAGGATAGAGTTTCCGACCCCAGGCCCCTACAGGGTCCAACTCCAGCGGCGGCCATGGCGAGCCGGTGTAACCAGCCGCGGCCGCGTTCAACTCGTCAGACCGAATCGTGATTTTTTGGCAACCCTGTTTCTTAAAACTACCGAACGCCGAGCAATTCCAAATCACCACAAAATTAAATTACGCTTGGTAAATTAATCCTCTTAAAATTTACCGTGAATTTAATTTTACGCTATTTATCATGATTTTATTTCAGATTGTCGCATATTTTTGAATTATTTTTATAAAAATCACACGCGCTTTCACATGCCGTCGGCAAACAAAAACGTTTCAAAAAATCACTTCACTTTATAAAAGCACACAATTATTTCAAAAAAAAAATACGAGTCACT
Source organism: Eubasilissa regina (assembly GCA_022840565.1). NCBI lineage: Eukaryota > Metazoa > Arthropoda > Insecta > Trichoptera > Phryganeidae > Eubasilissa > Eubasilissa regina. The sequence goes on from JAINEB010000025.1 coordinate 19,873,881, forward strand.
AAATGAATGATAAATCACACACTAATTATCTGATAAATATGATTCATTGAAATAATGGTAGATATTTCAAAAATCCTTTTTAAATAATTTAAATTAAAAAGTTACTTTTTTTTTTTTAAATTTCGACAATAGTTATTTTTGATAAATGCAATAAATTACTAGGTAATTAAGAAATGTCTCGAGATAAAAATGTTATTTTAAAGTTTAGGGTCACCTCCGATTTCACCTGTTCGCGATGAAATATTTATCTGTCAATTTTTTGTGACAATCGTGAATGTTCGCAAATGAGCTCGGAAATGTTCGCGACCGCTGTGTCAGGCGTCGTCCCACGGCGGGCGGCGGCGGAATAATGCCTCAGAGATTTTGCTGCTACCACGGAGCGAGCTGTACCGTGCTGGGACCCGGGGGCGGGGCGTCCTCAGGGGCGGAGCCCCCTGGGCGAGGTCAGACAGGGATGGGTATACCGGGGACCCAGGCTCGCCGGGTTGTGAAAGGATCTGTTTGATTTTCAACCAATTTTCCAGAATTTATTCCTAATTTTTAATAAAGCATTATTGCCATTCTTCGAATATAACAAATCACTTTATTATATTATATTCAATTGATAAATTCACATTAACTGTAACTGTATTTACTACTATCTATCTAATATAATGTAAATATATAGTTTTCTTAGAAATAAAAAATCTTTCTAAAGTACTTAAAATTAACATATATGTTTCACTTATCAAAAAATGTATGATTACAATATAACATTTTTAAGGTAGGTACTTACCTAAATAATTATCTCAATGTTTTATTCATTCCTAAATTGTCCTATAAAACATCCAAAAATTCCCACTAATTATTTTTGCTACACATTTTTCGTTCATATTGCGTGGGATAAATGTTTTTTATATTTTATTTCCATTCGGTTTTCTTTTAAATAAAATATTATTCCCACTTTGGAGGATTGTTGCAAAAAGCATCAGCGAATTCAGAAAGGTTCTTTGGGGAAAAGCGTCCAGGGCCGGCGGGCGGTCCCGGGCGCCGGCCAATTAGGGCCGGCCTCAGCGGGACGAGGGCCAATGGGAGTGTGCGCCTGGCTGGCTCCGCCTCCTGGGGACGGACTGAGGTGGGGGAGTTCAGACCCTAAAGCTTGGCTTTCACACTATAAAGTTTATATTAATTTCAACATTAAATAAAGATCATCCTTTGGCTATTCTCAGCAAAAGTCTCAAAATGAGACCAATATACCAATTATCTTATTTAAAAATAGGTTAAAAATAATCGTTATTTCAATTGACAATTGTCAAATATTACACTTATAAAAAAACAAAAATAGTGTTTGAAACCACGACTGAATATTGAACCGTAACCTTATAACCAAAAAAATAATTGACTCTTAAGCAATTGTTTAGTAGAATATTTATTCATAAATATTGTAATTATTTTAAATAATATATAGTTAAATTGTATAATTTATATTATTAAACATTATTCTTGAGTATGTTACTTTTTGACCTAGTTTTAATAATTAAACGAACGTTTTTTAATCGTTTTTTTATAAAATGAATTAAAAATATGTACAAAAAATTAATTTATCGAATAAATATAATAGTTATTACCAGGATTCGAACCTGGATCTTTTATTATGCGAGAAAACGCATTATTTAGTTTCACTACATAAACTGAGTAGGTTAAAGATAAATTATATTTTTAAATAGCAATCACCTTTATATTGCGGCTAATCTCAAATACTGTTGAGCATTATAAGCTAAGAGATGCTAGAATTATATAAATTAATTTTTATTAAACTTGGATAAACTTTGATACAACTCACATACTACTTTTACTTAACAAAATTTAATATACATGTCATTGCCATAGACATAATACACCATGAATAAAATTTTACCCGAACGTGCGTGTTAATGGCACATTAAAAATACAGCACACTTATATAAATTAATCTCAATGATTTGTAATGTAATGCAATTGAAGTAGTTTGTAAAAAATGCAATATTTAAATAAAATTTTACGTATTATTATTATATGTCAGAAGATGTATTATATTAATAAGTTATTGAAAAGTATTGCGATCTTTTAGATCTTTTTAAAACTTTTCTATTAATTATGATTTAAAATACTGACTTTTCAATTATAATTTAAAAACAATTTGTATTGTTTTGTCAGTTTTGCTTTACTAAAAATACACATTTAAATAAAAAGAGTGACGTTTACCATGATTATAGACTTTAACTTGTATTAAAAGGCTGACGTACCTAATTGAAAAATATATTTATAAATTAAAAATGAACCTGCTGGTCAAGTATTCATTGATTCGAGTCTCAATCCATGAGACTATCATGTAAGTTTTATTTTCGAACTAACGATTCCATGTAAGCATCTCGATATTTAAAATACTACGCGATGCCGTCATTAACAATCGATCATTCAGATTATATATTATGTTAAATCATTAGTAATTCCATGTGATGTACCGATGTGTTTTTTATTATTATTATTATTTTATTAGTTTATAATTAATCTATTTGAAAACATGCAGTATAAATGATGATCACGTAAAAAATCTATCAAAATAATGGTGCAAAAATAGGTTTTAGACCACTTTCATCGGTTATATAACAAAAGTATATTATTTATATTATGTTGTGTAATACAAGCTTTAGTTAGAAAGCCCAATGCGCAGAGCGCAAACCCTCCAAAGCGAATTCCTTGGCAACCTTCACCAAAGAGAGACGCGGTATACTAAATAGACTAAAGGCGAGCGGGACAGGCGTACTTTGACCTGTGAAGGTGACTTTAGGGAAATTTCGACGCAGAAGTGAGCGGTCTCTGGCGACGCAGCTCTAAGCAGGGCTCTTCGCTGGGAATAACGTCATCATGCTCGGGGTTATGGAGTGGGATGATTTGAACCCCATAAATCAAGACTTATGTGGGCTAATCCCTGAAGGGATTCATCACAGTCGCCAGTTATATCACGAGACCTGTTGAGTTTCGTAGACTTCAATTATGGACGATTTATACCATAGTCTGTGTCTTCGTTACAAATAATTCCCAAATTTTCCATTTAAAAGCTAATATTTATAATAGTTAACTTTTAAATAGGATAGATGGTATTAAAGATTAAGGAGTAGGTATTATTTTCAGTAAATAATAGTAGGTAGTGGCAGTGGCGGTCGGTGACTTTTTTTGGACGGGATGCTGGATAACACTACATACTATCAAATGTACAAATATAACATATAATCGAAGGATATTCAATGTTTCAAGAACTCGACTTCAAGTATATCAAACTGTCAAAAATACAGATTTTATGTAAATAATATATTATATCCACTCTACACACGAATATTACACATAATGCCTGTACCTACGTATGTTCATCTAGAAGTCAGACTCTGCTCGATGTGATCTTTGTTCTACCCTTTATGTTTATCTCAGCACACGATCAGTTAGGTAGACAAGATCTTTGGCTGCTGTATTTTGTTTTTCACATATGATGTCATTTATAAACTTTTCGTATATCGTTTAGATACTATTTAATATAAACTAAATATACCTACTCGTATTAGTCATACTGAAATATACTGTAGTGAATAGAAAACTTTTCGTTTAGTTAGATAGGTAGTTACTAGTGGCGGTCGGTGACTTTTTGTAAAAGGGATGCTGGATAATAAGTTTATAACTAATATCAAATATAATATGTAATCGAAGGATATTCAATAAATTGGCTTCAAGTATTCAAACTAAACTGTCAAAAGTGCGTCACGCAAACAAAATCCTCAAAACAATCCGCTCGCTTCGTAATATGTATATTCTGTGCATTATATCCATAAGCAATAAGTCGTTTTTTGTACGTTGGATGCTGTTAATGAACGCGTATACAATATTTGAATACCTCGACATGCGGAACTGAATGCGCATACACGAAAGTCGAATACTTTCAAACTTTGCGAATACGAAAAGAATGGTAGAATCCATTGTTACTGGTATCTGTGTGTTTACACGATTCATAGATATTCGAAAGTTGAGAATGTATATGTATTTTGAGTAGCTCCGTACGCGCGTCGTGTCGTAGTGTGCGTTATGACTGGTCTCTAAAGAACATGACGAATATACATGCAGCAGTATTGTTTTCGGCTAGAAACAAAAAGTCCAAAGCTTTTTGACTCTAGAACACAAGGGATGCGGAGCATCCAAAACTTGTATGAAGTATTTAGGTACCCAGGTATTTAGTATATTAATCCAAATGCATTTAGATTAACAATTACTCCAGCAAAGCTACTATTTTGAAAGGATGAAGTTGTCAATTAAAAATCACCAGTGACACGCGTATTTACAGCATAATAACATAAGAGCAGAACAAAACAAGGAATATTCATTTACCAACATACTTATACCGTTATGTCTTTTTTTCCGTAAATATAGACAGATATTAAAAAATGTCACACTTCTTTGCAAATATATAATTCCTGTTTTGGACATACTTTGATATTTTTTCGCAGGCGCGCTTGTTGGTTGCTGTAGCACATGATTATAATTCTGTGGGCTATCCATAGAGTGTAACGTGTCACCAAGATAGCCTTTCCAGAGCCTTTTAAATCCTGTAGTTTTATAATTAACTAACTAACTTACAATCACCCCGTTTCCCTGAGGGGATCGGCAGAGAGGTTAGAGCGCCACACTCCTCTGTCCTGACACACAGATCTTGTCTCATCCACATTCATACATCTTCTCATATACGCTCACCGATTGTTGAGACTTCTAATAGAACCATCCTCTATTATTTGGTTTACCTGGTCATGCCAAGACTTCCGCGGATGTCCTCTATTTGTGGTGCCATCAAAACTTGCGTCGTATATCTTTCTTACCATTCTCTCCTCATGATTCATCCGTTTCATATATGATCAAACCACCGAAGTGATCCTCTCTTAATCTTACTCACTATACTAACATAAACTTTACATTCTTTCCTTATTTCTTCATTCTTCACTCTGTCATAAATAGATTTACCACATGTATGCATAAGTGATCTCATCGTTCCTCTTCTGCCAGCTCCAGGTCTCACTTCATTGGCGATATAATGAACGATTTCCTATTTCTTGTATATAATTATTTTGGTGTTAAACTTGTTAAATATTTCAGCCAAAGAATAGCGTGAAAATATGATAATTCAAACAACTTTAATGGTTCCGACTTTTATCAATAATCAAGTACGTACCTTGGTAGGTATATAAAAACTTTTAAAAGAATAAAACCATAGCGAAACTTCAAGTGTCAGAGGAAAAAGAAAAAGGGTGATAAGCAATTAAATGTCCCTTCATCCCTTCTCGTCAACCCTTCTCGACACGGAAAACTTCCATTATTGAATTACCATAAAGTTCACATAACGCTTCTTATTCTTAATTCACAGATAATGCTGCTTTCTTGGAAAAAAATCTAAAATTTATAAATACTGCCAGAGAAAATACTTTTACGAACTAATCAAAGAGTAAAAGAATACGAACATTATTTATGAACTTCTCCTAAAATATAATCTTTGCAAAAAAAAATTTACTTTTTCATTATATTTTATAACTTAATATTTAAAAAAATTAGATCCACATAGCTTCTAAAGTTACTGAGCCATTTACGTTTTTTTGCAGGCTTTGAATTCTATTTGTCATACATTAAGCAAAATAATATTATTTTATTTTAAATGAATAGAACCAAAACTAAATCTTAATTTTATACATAATTTAATATTTACAGGTAAGGTATATCATTAAACATAAGCCACATCTTTATTTTTGTTTGAATAACAATCACATCTTAAACAATATTTTAATTTTATTTCAGGCTGGATCAGTAGAGCAGCAACAAATTATCGGCCCCCCGAGCATGTATATACCTACCTACACCGTGTCAAAACCACAATTTTAATGGTTTCATGTTCATAATTATCAATTTTATTATCAATATTATTTTATTCATAATTATTATTATAATTGTCTTATTTCAATAGTAAGTATTCTTACTATAATTAAGCGATTTTAATAAAAGCTTTTTAATGTGTGAATGTGGTGCCGAGGAGGAAACCCTGACCATATCTTTTTTGCCTGTCCATTGCAGATCACAGGTTTTTTTTACAGTAATCTCGTCAATGGTAATTTTCAACTCCCGGTTAACTTGTCATATTCTTTCCCTTAACTCGCCACATTTAATCTATATAATAGCAAATTTTTTGAACGACAATAGTATTGACTTGTAAGATAATATTTCTTATTCAATAATATTATAGTACTTTTTTCTAAAAAATTGAGTTTTAACTTCATCAATGGCACAAATCCCTCTTGAAGGGTGGATAGCCTATTTAAAAGAAGAAGAAGAATGAAAACTTTTAGTATCTCCGCGTATTAGCACAAACACATTCAAGTAAGTATGTGATATCGTTTGTTTCACATCGTTAGCGAAATTCATTCTATAATTTTGTTAAATATTGTAATTTTGACTTCGTGCAGGCATTTAACAAAGATATCTGTTATTCAATTTTTGTACTTCATTAGGAATAATAAGTTAATTAACGTAGTTGAATTCTTTTTTTAGTTTTGCTTATGAGCTTGTTTAGCGATTCCGGACCCCCCTGGGGACCCGGGCCCCCGGGCGATTGCTCAGGCGGTAGTTACGCTATTGGACCAGATGGAATATGTTACGCTGGTTGCAAATTATTTAAAATCATATCCCTTTTTCATATAATATGACATCAGTGAGTAAAGTAACTTAGTATTTAAGTAATGGAATAGGTAATATGTAATTACTTTAAACGTGACCGTATTACGTAATACAGTGCAGTAGGAAATATACGCGTAAATACGAATAGACCATAAAATATATAATATGTCTGCCTTTTGGATAAAACTGTTTTGTACAAGGGCATGGTTGTAAGACAGTTAATCGAATTAAGTTGTCCTAAATTACATTTTTTTAAATGTTAGAAGCGCCGGCGCATGAAGCAATTTAAATTAAGGGTAGTTGTTGGACCAAGAGAGGGGGTGGACTAATGAAGCAAATTCTACTTAATTTGTCTTAACACCGCTTGGAGTAAGATTAAAGACTCTGAAATGCTTTTTTATTACAAGGTTTTTAAAAGTCTATAGGTTTTAAGTAGATTAGAGAGGGACGCTTTAAGGTTGCTTTTAAATATTTAAATGTTCCATTCTTAAATTCTGAAAACCACTTCTGCGGTGTAAGGTAGGTATTTGTGTAGAGCCTCCGTGTATACTGTTTTAATTTACTTTACAGTCTTTAATATCACACTAATTATAAATATGATTAAATTATTTGGAATCGGCTCTTGAGAGAATCACTCTACGACTTAGAAAGTAATGTTTCCTCTAAGGTGTGTGTGCTCACACGATTTGGTATACAAAAAAATATAGCGCGTGCACAATTTTTACAAAACTTCTTCTTCATTTGCTGCCTTCAAAGGTTGGCGACCATTTTGCGGTATATTGATTAATTCTGTATTAGATCATCAACATTTTAGACACTGAACCATTTTCTGAGGATGATTTCTTTCTACCTCTCTACGCCTGGGAAGGGTCTGATGCTGTGCAGGGAACTCGTTCGCAAGGCACGGGTCCAAAAGCCGTGCAGCAGAAATGACGCGATGGATATATCTTCATATTACCAATTCAAATCTACCTCTCTATACCTCTGCTACCTTCGTCTTAGTTGTAAAATATCATATTTTGGAGAATATATATGCAGAGAATGTGTCCGAAGTATGCAACATTTCTTAATATTTGTTTTTAGTTCTATTGACTTATTTATGCGTCTTAATACATCTTCATTAGTAATGTAATCAATCCAGGCCAGTAGCCAGTAGCCTTATACTGGTATGGTATGGTTTTCTTTCCCAGTTAACAAATAATAGCATTGGTCATTAAAATTGTACAAATGATTTTTTGTGCGCACACCGTGATCCGACCTTAAAAGGAACATTGCATGGTTAGCTATAAATAACTTATATTTATTGTATCTACCTAAGTACCTATTCATTTCATTATATATTAAGTATATTTGTCGAGCCAATCTGATCTGTATATATTCACACACGAAGCTTGTCTTTTGAATAAATAATTTTATATATAGTTTTTTAACATTTTTTAAATCTTTCTTTACTTATCATTCTATCACTTTATTTTCTTCTAAGTTACACTTTCTTCTACATATTTTTATAAATGCATTTATGATAATTTATTAATTTCACTGTATAATTATAATTTTTATTATTTAACGATTTATTTTATAATTTGAAAGCTGGGAAAATAAAAGCTTCTGTCTAGTCTACCAGAAACAAGTCAATAATGTATATATTTTAAATGATCAATAAAATTAAATCGTATAAAGCACAAATATGATTTGGAGTTTTTACACTTTTGACTGATGTAGATGGTTTTATTTTTATTTTTGCACTTTTATTGGTGTAATTTGTATTCATTCTGAAAATTTAAAATATACTTACATTATATTCTTAATATTTTTTGTTACACACAAAGATGGCTGTCGTAAAGATTTATTTATTATACTAGTGTACATTAGTCATACTATAAAATTAACAATTTATTTATAATTCTAATTATTATTTATAATTTAAACCATTCATATTGTCACAATTTATTATAGATAAAGGAGAACCCTGTGTTAAGTGGGTTAAGTGAATTAACAAATCTAAAGAAAGTCGAGAGACGCAAATTAAAAATTGGTTTTCTTATAAAAATGTGTTGCGAATAATTAAAAAATTGTAAGACAAAATGTTTTTCCATTTTATTAACAAAAGTAAAAATGCAGCATCTACTATTATTAGAAGATAAAACGATATAAATGATATCGATAATAATGCGCTATTGGGGCGACATCTATTATTAGATTTTTGAGAATTTGTAATATTTTTTTTAGTTTAGACGAAGTTCAGAGTACTCTGAATAGATCCAGATGTTAAAAAAAATCAATAATCTTTGGTATATTTTTACTTTAAATACTTTATACGTCCTTTAATCTACTTTAACGACATGAATATGTTTTTAAAATAATAAGTTTTTTTTATCTGTATGTACGTGTGTAATTATTCTTATTGCTTTATGCGTATGGAAGTGTCAAGTAATTAGTTAATAGATATCCATAATCATGTTACTAATTTCTAGAATATGTGGTAAAAAATATATCATAAAATAGTTAGTTTAGGAAAGTTTTTTTTCATGTATGTTCTAAAGGGTGTCCAGCGGAAAATTTTCGAGTTTAATAAAAAATTACAATGTCATTCTCATATTTTATTTATTCAAAATTGAGTTTAACGATGCTAATTTAACGTTTTATAAACAATATTGTCTAAATGCTGTCTATTTCTATCAAGATACTCTTGCAATCGGACTCTTAAATTTGCGAACACGAGAGGAAAACGTTGGTTTAATGGCAGTAATTACACGGAGGATATTTTCTTATAGGGCCTGAATTGTTCAAGGATTGTTGCTGTAAACTCTTGACTTAAGGTATTCCCACAAAAAAAAGTTACACAGTGTAAGGTGCAGTGACCGAGGTGCCCAAAGTATGTCTCCATACATGCTGATTAATGTATTGGGAAAAATTCCCTTCAGCTTATCCATTGAAACTCTAGCTGTGTGTGGAGTAGCCCCGTTTTGATGAAATTGTATTCTGTTTCTGAACCTGGGAAACAGCTACATTTGCGGTACCAAAAACTTGTCGACCATTCGGCAACACACGTCAGCAATCGCTGTCTCTCGCTGGTTAAAAAAATAAGGGCCAATTATCCCTCGGGCAGAAATTACACACCACACTATCGTGTTTGAACAATGCAAACGTTTTTTATGGCGTTCTCTTGGGTTATCAAGGCACCAGTAGCTCATGTTAAGTTTATTAATATCGCCATCCATATGAAAATGTGCTTCACAGTAAACAATATGTTTTTAAGCATTCGTGCTATTCCAAAACATTCCAGCATCGTTCTTGCCAAGGTTTTACCTAAAGAATAGTCATTTTTATTGAGAAACTGCACGATTTGCAGTTTGTATAGGTAAAATTCTGTTTTTTTTTTCAAAATAACGTGCACTGTTGATTTTTTTATTCCAGTACAGGCTGAAAGCTTCCTTATCGATTTACGTGAATTGCGCATAATTTCACGTCGTACTTGAGCCACATGTTCTGGCATCGCTGCTGACATTGATGGTCCCGGAGGAGTTTGGTTAACCATTGTTCCTTCTTGTCTGAACTTTTGAACCCAATACCAGATAAGCTGCGTACTCGACCCATTACTTACTCGTCGAATATTAAAGTGAGTACAAATAGCGCGACGCGCACGAACCAATGAATCACCGCACTTTAAATATTGGTCAACCGTGAACGTGCGGTGCGCTCCCGACCAGTGACTCATTACGATTGGCAAATCCGCAAATTACGCGCGTCAAACAATATCCCTTCCACTTACCTCACCCTAATGGTTTACGACCAATTACAATTTAATGTTGAAATTTTTCCGCTGAACACTTTATACATATATCAAAGTTGCAAAATAGGATTTGACTATGGAGTTTTGTTGAAAAATAATGAATGTTTATTTTTTAGGATTCTAGTGAATGCGTACATATAATATAAATATTTTTTTGTTTACATCGTTCTAAATTTTCAGCGTATCAAGATTGGCACGAGTGCTACGTATTTGCCATTCTTGTTTTTGATTAATGCAAATATGCATCTACTATTTTTTAACACTTTAATGTATGTATGTGTGTATCTACATGCAGAAATACAACGTCTTTAATGTATCCAGAAATTCACAAGTGCGAAATCTCCGCGCATACATAATTGATCGTCCAATATATCTCTACCACATGAAGTGTTGAAGAGAACGCGCTCATATATGAGGGGCGCCGAGTTTGATGCCTTGTAAGGAGCGTTTCCTATTTGAAGAAACCAATTTGACATCGTAAAGGTACACATTACACTAGTCTTTTTCGTTTAGGCGATGGTGGTACAAGACGCAAGCTTCGTGGTCCAGTAGAAAAATATATTAGTTATTACGTTTTATGTAAAAAAAAATACATCTTTACACATATACTAGGTTCTCATCATATCTACATAACCCTGAAAATGATCCATAATAGGTACAAGTAGTTACTAAGAAGAAGTTAGAAGATGTATGAATGTGGATGAAGCGATAATTGTGTATCAAAACAGAAGATTTTGGCGCTCTATCCTCTCTGCCTACACCCGCGAAGAAACTGCGTGATGATAAGTTAATTAGTTACTATATATATATGAGGAACAGTATAACTACCGCTTAGTACTGCTAAATAAATTCAGTTAGATTTAGTTTACAATAATTATTCACTGATGTAAAGCCTTGCGACAAATTTTAGTTTACATATGTTTCTATATTATCATCGTCATCATCATTCCTGGCTCTACAACCCAGTATCCGTTCTGGTCTTCCTAAGAATAGCTTTCTGCCAATTTCTGACGCCTAGAATAGAAACATTTTTATTTACATTTTCCTGCCACCTTATTTGGGTCTAATTATTTTTCTTCTATTTTTAAGTCGGTAATAATATAAATATATGAAAACGAAAATCTTTAAAATATACATTACGTCTATAAATTTATTGTTGATAATCAAATTTATCATGAAAATAAAAAAATCATTCAAAATAGTGGTCAAATCAGAAGTGCTATGTTGAACGCAATGCTGAACTCTGACAACTTCTACGTTGGTCGCCAGGCGTCACCAGATAGAACAGGATACAGACTAAACAATTCGTGGAATTATCAAGGAGGCAACAATAGTGAATAAAGCCTGCGAAGAGCGACTCCGCTGGTTCGAGTATCCATAGCGACGTGAAGAATGTTAGACGTTGTAGGGCCACAAGCCGACAACTGCTGAAAAGATTCCTAGGAAGATGACTCTGTTTCTTAAACTGCAAGAAGATATTTCCTGATTGGTCTTACTATCGCCAATTGCCAAGTTCGGGTAATATGGAAAAACTATGTCCAAAACACTGACCCCAAATGAATGGAATAGAGTGAGAAAACTCGCAAAATAAAATATAATAAGCAAAGGCAATAATTTCAATACATTTATAACTTATTAATATACAAAAAAGACGAACAAGCTTCATAATTTAAGAGATGTTCACTGTCTCCTTAACTGGACCGAAGTCAGTACTAAAGGGGATAGGTTCATCCGTTGTCTGTCATACAAATATGAAAACCATTATTATTATTATTATATATATAAACATATTATCTAAACTAAAAATATTAGAAATGAGGTAAACATGGTTTTAAAAGAATTTGTTTGAGTTAGTCCATCGAGAATTATTTCATATTGCTCGGCAAAATGTTCTCGGCTTTGGGAGCCAGATATAGGATAGACGGAATGCATGGAGAGTACTCGATTGCGTCAACAGTGAAGAAATAGAAGAATATCATAGTGATAACTTTATGGTAAATTTATTTATTGTAGGGTAATCGTACTTATTTCGGTTAATTAAATAATCTTGTTCTAGGCGGATATTGTTTTTGAATAACTAAAAAACACAATACAATTTTTTAATTCTGTTTTTATTTATTAAATACATAATTTATTATAATTACGTATAAAATATAATATCGTCGGAAGCCGTCAAATCAGGTGATTGAGGAGGCCGGTCGATATTACCACTTTTTGACATTATGCGGCCGGAAAAATTTCTCGCAAAATTTCAAGTGTAGCTCGAGCTGTGTTCGGGGTGCCACCGTCCTGCCTTGTGTTACACCACATGTGTTGTAGGTCCAATCAATCTAATTCGGCTACCAAGAAGTCTTTTAAAATGTGACGATAGCGATCACCATTAATGGTTCCAGCATTGCTATTATTATTTAGATAAAATGTTTTAATAACTTCAACACGTTGTTGAGACGTTAGTTACTCTATAACAAATTGTAATTAACTACTCTCTATGAATACTATCTATAAATTGAAAAATATTTGCCAAACCGAAATGGTGGCCAAACAAAATCGACCTGTAACATAATATTCACCTTGTACTTAAGTCGATAATTCGATTCCGGCACCTGGAAATCTCATAATATTTTAATAACAGAATTCTTAGAACTCAAAATAAATTAAATTTTATTGTTAATGATATTTGGCATTTAATATATTGATTTCTGAAAACTCATATTTCATTCTTCTTTCTCTGATTCTCTTAAACATTTGAGTTTTTCTTTTTTAAAAATGAATTTCTTCGATGGCATCACCATTCGAAATACGACGATCCTCGAATGACAGGAGATCTTACAGAGGCGTAGCGGGGCATTAGGGCCCCCATGGGGACAATTGGGCCCCCGCCGTTACGGCCGTCCGATTGCCTCGCAATGAGAAATCAGCCCCCATCCCGAAACTAAGGAAAAGACATGAAAAAATACAGAATCTGATGTCGAAGTGTCAGCCAGGTGCTTTTAACGTTGCCCAGGGACGGGGGGCAATCTTGGATGCACTCCAATCCGTGACTGATTAATTATATGGAAATTGAAATAATCTTAAATATTAAAAAAAGTCCACCAATATTACACTAATAATTGTACTTTTTTTACACATATAGTTACAAGATGGCGCATTATCGTCACGATGTATTCCTATAGCGATGAGCAACGAGGATAAAATGCGACACATTATAATCACGATATATTCTTTTAGCGATGGTCATCGAGCTAAAGACGCGACACATTATCATCACGATATATTTCTCTAGCGATGGTCATCGAGCTAAAGACGCGACACATTATCATCACGATGTATTTCTCTAGCGATGGTCATCGAGCTAAAGACGCGACACATTATCATCACGATGTATTCCTCTAGCGATGGTCATCGAGCTAAAGACACGACGCATTATCATCACAATGTAGTCCTATAAATATAGGTAAAGAAGAAAAAATATTTTTAAAAGGTAAATACGTAATATGAATTTGTATGTATTAGATCCTGATCATTAATGACTTTCCTTCTTGATGTGCGTATAGGTACATATAATAAATGTTGACCTCTAGACAGAGATTTGGAGGTAGAGGTCGGTATAACTGAGGTGTTGCGAAAAAGATAAAGTAGACAGAAGAAAAGCTGAATCATCTTAAAATATAGGTACATATATTAATGAACAAGTAAATAATAATTTTACTTGTTGTTCTCCTGGGATGAGTTTTGAATCTCCGACCGCTTGATTTCTAGGCAAATTGGTCATACTACTAGAACAAATAAGTATGTCAATTATTCTTTTACTATCTATCTATATTTTACTACCAGTGATTAGTGTCACTTGAGGGTAAAATTAATTTTAGCGTTTCAAGATTGCTTGTCAGCGTTACCTCATGAATTTGCAAAAAGGTAATTAAAAAAAAATTTTTAGAAAACTCTTAAAGGATCAGAAGCTAAAATAATACAAAATTTAATTTATTTTTCTATGTTCGAATCAACGTTCCCTCTAAAACGGATGTCGGTACTAAGGCACGCTTAGCAAAGTAAATTTAGTAAATAATAATCCTTATTATTATATATTAATAATAATAAAATAGATAATTTTATTCTATAGATCTGTGCCTGCAATATTATCTCGAAAAATTTGGCTCGTCAAAAAATTCACATATTTTACAAAAATATGTGAATTAGCCAAAATTTGAATGCAAAACAAATATACAATTTGCTATTCATCGGTATTATTTCTTATGAAAACTTTTGTTGAATATTTTTAATTTATTGACAAAATAATAAATTTTAAATTTAGAAACTAAACTAAACTAACTATCTTAACATTTTTTGACAGCTGGTCAGGACTGTTACGTAAACATAGTCATGATTATCTTCTCACTATGACAAGATCAAAAAAATAAAGCAGAAAAGATATTATTGAAATTTATCTGAATAATTATAATAGTATATTCAAAGGTGGTTAAAACAAATAAGTATTTTTTTACTTATTATTAAAACCCTATAATAATTATAAAACATTTTGATTACTGGACAACGTAGCTTATTTTGTCTTACTTCCTTAATCAAAAATCACCCTATTTTACTTGCTGCTTCCCCGGTAGTGTACAGTTTTATTATTGCTACCAGGCGGTTATAGGTCGTAGGAGGTGACCGGCTTACGCCCTCGGGTGGTCGTACAAATAACAGTTTATGGACTCATTTAGTGGAAAACAATTTGGTTTACGTGGGAGCGTTTAACTACCATTGCGCCGACATGCTCTCCTGGTACATAAAGGAGAACACCAGAATCAGGAATCAGGACCGGAAATAATGTAATGTAAATAAATAAATGTAAATTTAAATAGATTATGAATATTGTTATGGTATTTCCATCCATTTATTCTCCTTTCTGCATAATGGCATATATTCTGCATTTAGAATTTTTGTGGATAACTAACAAAAAAATGCTAGTCCTTTGATGCTTTAGTTTCGTGGTTTGCTTCTTTTGAAAAATAATATTTAAGTATCACAGTTACAAATTACGAGTAGGTATTCGCCATAACCTAGCCTTGAACTGCCTTCGCGGTATAGCTGCTTTATTTTAAATAACTAGGATTTATTATTAAAATTTATTTTCTGACAAAAGGAATAAATTGAAAACTTAATCACTCAATTTGAAAGAATTCTGTGTAAAGTTGATTGATTAATCAGATATTATTACTTTATTGTAAAATTGCTATATATGTTGTCCAAGCTTTCCTATACTCTAATTTATAATTCTAGCCAAGGTAAAGTATACAATATAGAGTAAGCACACAACGACTCGCAGTTTCCAATGGAAAATCAATGAAAAAGCGATTGTAGACAATGTTGAAACAATGTTTATCTTTATTTAGGATTCAATATTACACTCGGCACACCTCTATTGATATTACCGCCACCTTCCGATGTCGTTAGAGTCGCATAACGGGCGCTGTAACGGCCGTTACAGCCAGCGAAGTCGTTTGGCAAAACTATAGGTGGCTACAGGGATAATCAAAAGTGTACACACGAAACTGACTATTGTGTGTGTTTGGGTACAAACAGGATATGAGAAATTCATTTGAAGGGATCAATTTTGATGTACTCGCTCGCCTTATTGGGGTGTGGGAAGACCTCTTCGGGTAGTTTGCGGGAAGATGGGAAGCGGATATTAGCGGAATAAAATTTTGTATGATCATTAGTAACCAGGAACTATAATACACCATTAATAAATTTCTTATGGCTTAACCATTTAATTTTTTACACTTCAAAAATATTATTGATTTGTATCTTATTTTCATAAATTTGTAGCTATCAGGCGACCAAATATATTTCTTCTTAAATATTAGCAAAATTACTTTGTACAATTACATATGATATAAATAATAAGGCAAAATACTCTGTTTAAACCACTATTTATTGATATACAACATGTTTCGATATCTATTTTATCTTCTACTATGGGTAACTAAGTAGGAACTAATATGAAAAAACCAACCACTTTATAGTTTTGTTTCAATTTATGCTTGTATTTTAAATTTCAGTATGCATTGTTTCCTGAGGAAGATACCATAAGTATCGAAACATGTTGAATAATCAATAAATAGTGGTTTAAACAATGTATTTTATCTTATTATTTAGACAATATATATATTTGTCATATAACTATTTGCTTTAACAGCTGGTGCCAGAAGCGTTGAACTTAAAAAAAAATTAAAAATCGGGATACAGTAAGCATAACAAATCTGAAATAAAAATAATTAATACAAAATCTTACGTGAATACTTTGCATTTTTTTGTAGTAATTTAAAGTGTAACATAAAATAGTTGTGTAGCAGAGTGATATTGATTAACGTAGTGAAATCAGTGGAGAAATTAAAAGTGATAGACGGAATGAAATCAAACGAGAGAGTAAAATCGATCGTGTTAGTAGACTCGGAGACAAAAAAATGCGTTTGAGTAGGAGAGGAAAGAGAAATGAAAGATGGGTGGGTGAAACTGACTGAATATTTCCCTTTTTAACGATGACAGTTAAATTAAGAATCTGGACTTATTTTAATTTAATTCGTCTAACCCCTACGACTATTAGATATATTAAACTCGATCAAATTGTTTAATTAATAAACTTATAAATTGGTTGAATCTTATTCGTGAACTTGCTTACAAGCGTTACTTGCGTACAAGTACTCCTAAAAAGTTAACACTAATCGCGTATTTAAACCGCAACTCTTATTGATCATTATTCAACCTGTCCTGTGAAGTGAGCAGTTTGGTTTTGAAAAGGATTAAATAAGGGTTTATATTTGAAAAAAAACATACTCAAAGGATCCTACCAATACAGACCATTCACCCTTCGTACAAAAGGCTGTAAATTACGTGCTCATTCACCTTTAGTTCTCCGGTATTGTAAAAATAGAGGGATTAACGCATTCTTTAAATTAGAATTCTCGTATAGTTTAAAACATTTTCATTGATACGTGGATAATTTTAAAATGCTATACACTAAACATAGTAAGTCAATGGATATCCAGGCAGAGAAATTCATATAAGTTATTGTGTGAAACACAATAACGTGTAATAGAAATGGTAATGAATCAATAGATACACTATCTGCACAACTCTGTATTTTGTAATACCCAACACAACTCCTCTATCGATTTTTAATCCAGTTAATTTAATTACTTTATTTTGAAGATAAAAGGTAAAAAAAATATAAAGAAAAAAAATCTTATAAAGATTACATATTTAAATGTTCGCACAACAATTCTCAATTGTCAAAATACATAAATGTGCGCACAAATAATAATTATTCCAAAAACAGATTTTTTTAAAAATAAATACATACATTATAACAAATCATCAGGAAAATAATAAAAATATATTTTTTTAAATATTAATAGTACGTCTTGTCCGGTTTAGGTAAAATATCTCTCTCATTTGATTGTTAAAGAGGGGAGGGATAGGGGCTGAGCCATCTTGTCTCAGACATATGAGGTAACAACAATGGAGTAAGATTTTTTTTGGGGGGCCCTATTCGGAGAACATGGTGAAATTGTTATTTTTTAATATAATAAATTTTAACTTTGCATATAATTGTATAAAGTAGTAGAACGAAAATAGTGGGGATCGGATGAGGGATCATATAGGCCGAGGAAGTTTATGGAAGGGTTTGGGATGGAAATTCATTTAGACGATAAATCGTGTATGTGTCATTTGAGTGAGGGTATGTTTGAGTCTTTGTGAATGATTATGTTTCTGACAAACCAGGATAAGTTTGTGATTCTCCTTAGGATGTAATTTTGTTTGGATTCTAAAATTTGTGTATTACTTGAACCCCAGATAGGGCTCGCGTATGTGAGTATAGGATGAATGATTGCTTTGTACTAGAGTAATTTGTTTTGTAGGGATAGTGAATTGTAGGAATTTAGAAGAGGGTATAGTCGGTTGTAAAGGTAAAGCATCTTAGAATTGTCATTACAATATGTATGGTAAAAATAAATTACACGCGTATATAATATATAAGGTTATTGAAGTGCAGTGACAGTATTTTTAAAAGATGACAAATTCTGTGAGAAAATATTAATAGCTTTATAACAATGGCCCTTAAAGTTACGACACATCCTAGACAGATAAAATGTTAAGTTTGTGTTGTAGACTAGTATATTGAAAGTAAGGGAATTCCTCAGTCTACGAGTTGGCACATCTGTAGTCTTCTGTATGAGAGTAAATGTAATTATGAATAAGATCACTAATATTTAGATAATTGAAATATGTCAGTCGATCTTTAGAATTCCCCAAAGTACCTACCGTTCAATTCCATATCTAAAATCAAAATTTTACGGTAATCTTAGATATTTTTCTGGCAGTATCAACAGTTTTCGTACGTAAGGATTCAACATTATTTCGATAACTTTGAAATAAAGCTTTATACATAGTAAATGTGATGATATATTCTTGTTGGTCGTGCATGTCGAAATCGGAGATATGTCATGTTCCTCCGGGATAACGCATGACCTCACATAGACACTAGAATGATTAATAGTCTCGGTTATAAACTGAGATGCCATCTCGCGTAAGAGATGTAAAATGTCCCCAGACATAATCTGGCTGTCATATTTTCTTATTACTGAATAATTACAAGCGTTGTTAACCTCTAAATTATTCTAAATGGAGATGAATAATTTTACTCGTTTCTAAAAAAAGCTGACAGAGAGATAGTGTATCATATCGAGAAGATAATTAATTGGTTTATCTTATTTTTTTAAATAAATTATCATATTAAAAATTTAATTATTATTCATTTGTGATAAAACAATATTAAAACTGACAATATAATATAAAAATATTTTTTTTAAAAAACCAAATACTACCTACTTATATACCTACCTATCTTTATAAATTTAAATGAATCGAATGAAAACGTGGAGGTATAATATTAATTATATTAGTACATTAATTAAAATGCATCAATCATTTTTTCTAACGCGTGAAATATTGCAAGGTGGTTTCCTGAAAACATTCAAATTTTCTGTCCCTTTTCTACGTTGGCGTAGACATCATCCCCTCTCTTTTGTCACCCTCATCCACCCTATAGCTGGAAGTTGCCGTATGTAAAATGATAATCTCTAACGAAGTGCTAGGCCCTGTTGAGATTTGTTTCAAATCCCATATCTGTTTGCCAATCCATCAAGGAGGTGTCGGCTCTCTTTATACGGGCGCTTTCGTCATCTTCCATTTGTTCATTGCTCCTGATACGTACAGAGATAAAATAATATTGAAATTTCGAGAAGCATAGATAAATAATGTGATTATATTTTGTTATTAAATTATTTATTATATTTTTATTTGTTAACCTTGTTTAATTAATCACTTATTGAGTTTAAATACATCTACCGTTTTCAAAAAATACCATTTTCTTCTTCAGGATGTAAATACTAACTAAAAATTGTTGTTTCTTTACCAGAATCTATTTAAAAAAAAACACAATTATTTAAAAAATAAATTTAGTATCTAACTCAAATTGTTACTTAATACAAATTTACTCGAATAATTTTAGAATGGAACTTGTAGTTAAATTTAGTTGGTTTTTTATAATTTTTTGATTAGTTTCACACGCTTTATTTATCTCCAACGAGTCCAAATTATTTAATTTATGACCAATACCGTTTATATGCAAAATTGACAATCCCAATTTTTTATCAAAACCATGTCCATTTTCTATCAAATGATTAGAAAATTCTGAAAACCCACTACTGTTCAAACATCTCAAATGCTCCATTACTCTTATATTAAAATTTCTACCCATTTTACTAATATAAAATGGAGCACAATCCTTACAACTAAGTTTATAGACACCAGAATTGTTAAATTTATCATCTTTGTCTTTAGAATTTATGAGTAAATTTGCTATATTATTATTTGTATAAAATGCCGGTCTAATGTTTCGTGGTAGGTGTTTAGATATTAGATTCTAAAAGTTATTTATGTATAAAATCCTTCGCCAATAATCATTATTATCATTATGTTTTATCTGTGATTTATATAAATATTGATTATTGTAATTTTTAAATTTATTTTTTAAAATAGTGTCTATCAAACCTGTATTATACCCGTTATTAACTGCTATCTTTTTTAATTGTATTCAATTCAATATTGAAATTGGATGCTGACATAGCTGAATATTGACTAAACGATGTACCATGGAGTGAAACCCTGAATGTTTGTGTGATAATGACATTCTGTGACAATATACTATATGCTATAGACAAACTAGTATCTAAAATATTAAATTATGTAACCATAAATTATATTTAAGTATTTAGAATACTTGTATACACAGATATTACAGATTTTTTTTTTACAACTATTTAATCCTTTAGCTATTCTATATGTACATAATTTTGATGTTGTAGCGTGATGACGTATGCATATCATAAAATTGTGCGTACATAGAAATTTTGAAAAAACAAACAGATATTGCCTATTATATATTTATGTAGAGATATGACAACTGTAGTATATTGACTAATTAAATTATAACTGCTCTTTTTTCTGTTACGTTTCACCAAATTACTTTATTTGTATTATTTGATAGGTAATAAGTAAATATTAAATTATTCGTTATTATTAAACAAACCGCAATATAATTATTATGTAACTTTTTGATTAATAGTTGTTTTGCATGATTTTTGGTAACTTAAAAATATAAAGAACCTAACTTCTTTGAACAACTTTTTATTTATTATAACAATTTAAAAATAATCTTTAAAATAAATAGAACTACAAAGCATCTTAAAAGAAATTTGTCTGCAGGTTCATAATTTAAATTAAATTAAGCGTTGAAAATAACTTAAACTCAGTTTAAAACACTGTGGACTAGGTCTATCACACCCTGTAAAAATTGTATATTTTTTCAAAAGATTGATTTTTCTTAAGTAATTTTTAAAATTTCCTTTAACTTTACTATAACATGATTTATAAGCGTTTATTACCACTCTAAATGGAAATGACTGTATATTATATTAACATACCAATTACGTATAGGATAATGCATCATTTTTGTTTATTAACATCTTCTTATCTAATTTTTTTTCCCATGATATATTTCATTTATAAAAAAAAACGCTGTTTATAAAACCTCAATAATAACAATGTAGAAGGCAATACTTGCTGTGAAACTGTCTTATAGTTCGGCAAAAAATTTAATTATAATGTACATAAACGTAATAAAGTTGAAATGAATTATGTAATTTCGAAACACATTTATTTTTCTATTTTATCTTATATTTAATGAGTCTGTCTCATTATTTAAGACTTCATTATCTTAGGTAAAGTGAGAAAATATATTACGTTAAACATTTATTAATTGTGCAATAGTTGTGTTTTTTAGATAGTCATACATTGTATGGTATTTATGTTTTAGGAATGAGTTAGAAATGCTTGATTTATAATTGCGGTCACTTTGAATCGTTATGTTAAACTAGCAGCCAGTTTCCATCTTGATAAATGAAAAGTCACTAGGTTATTACGTCAAGAATATATCAGTCCCTTAATCTTTTGAACGCTACTCCCAGCTTTGACATTCCAATACTCACACTCGACACATAATTTTAAATAACTAAATACGCTTTAAATCATAAAAATAGACGACTTACGCATAAATTATCGCCTTAGATAGAGATAAAAGGTTATCTTGTTCAATATGAAACGAAAACATGGTTGTAAAAACCCGTAGAATGTTTATAAATGAATAAACATAAACTCCAAACAAAAACATACATAACGGTACAACAATGCGGCCGTTGCTAGAAACGTGACAGATTATCCATATTTATAACGAAGTACATTTTTATTTTATAAATATCTGAATATGTCAGCATCTTCAAAATATCTAAATATATATTATAAAAATATCTGAATATGTCAGCATCTTCAAAAAATTAGGAATCTTTTAGTGTATGTTCAAATATTGTATGAAATAGGCGTACTATGTGATTACGGACTAAAGTCGCCTTATCGACTAATGATAACTACCGCGTACAAAAACTAATTTATACCGTATTAACTGTAGATACTGCATCATTCAATAAGTTAAATGACACTATAACTAAATTGTATAGACAAAATATATATTTATTTATTTTATTTAAATAAAATTAAATACACACATCATAGAATTGCTTTAGGGACTGTTCTACATATTCTTCTAAAACTCTTCCTTCAGCAAGTCTCCTTCCTATTCTATTCTACATCCATTTAAAACGGGATACACCTCTTCCACCTTAAAACAAGGAGAGATGTTATCTAGTCTAATAATATGATTACATTTCGTTGCTATCGCTATTGCATCTGTATTTAGATGTGTAAGTGTCATTGCCAGTAAGAAAAAATACCAAAGTAGTGAAAATGTCGAACGTGTTTATAATGTCTCTAGATTAAGATTACTTAAATTTTTTCACTTTTATATATTCAACAGTGCGTAAATATATATTTAATTTGAAATGAAGTGTACCTTGTTTTTATTACGAGTAAGAAAAAATGTATATTAACGAAATTGTATGAATTTTTCTGACTGTCAAGTATACTGAGCATATGTCATCTCGCGTAATCAATCATCTGTCAAATATATATTCGTAATGTTTGTTTGTTCAGTAATTATTTGTTGTAAATATGATAAAAGTTTTTTCAAGAATGTCTTATGGAATGACAAAGAATAATTAATTATATGTATAGATCGTATTTCCTCGATTACAAGACACACCCTTATAAAACAAAATAAAAACTTTATTATAATAGACAAAGTCATACTATCACAATAAAAAGAATTTTAAAATATGCATACTATTTATGTACTATCGCCGAAATTTGTTCAAATTCAGTGTCCCATTTATCTGAATCACTTTTCGGCTAAATTCCACTAGTAATCAGTGATGATTGTGGAATTTTATAGCGGTTGTAAGACGCCGTCGATTATAAGATGCACCCCGAACTCAGAGACACCAAAATATGAAAAAATATGCGTCTTATTATCAAAGAAATACAGGAATTCAAAATTGACCCTTAAGAAAGCCGTTTGTGCAATTCTTGGGAGGGTAATACAAAATCGGCTGTCGCAGATTGCTTGCTGCTATGTAGGCGCTTCGCGCCCGATAATGGCCGCTACGCGGCCAGTGGTGACCGCTGTGCAGTCAGAGCTTCCGTAGAATCTATATTTTATCTAAAGTAATATAATAAGGGTGAAAATAAAAAAAATATATATATACGAAGTTAATATCAGTATTTATAAATTTTCAATATTACTTTGTGCATTTATGTCTTGTTAGTATTCAAGGCCAAAGTACTTATACATTATTCTCATGTATATCAAAAACCACCAGTCCAGGGTAGGTCATAATCCATTTCCTTTTTTAATGGATTTAACGAAGCCACCTCGAATCTCCTCCCGGAAATGTATATATAAAATATTCAGGCTCCAAAAATGCCAAACGTGTTTCAAAAATATATCTGGGTTATTCTCCTTCGTTTAAAATAAGAGTTTTCAGAAAATGTACACGTGTAACTCTCCATATAAATTTCGCAGTTGCGTAATATTTACATACGTATGATATACAATTTATGGCATAGTAGATATAATTGAATTGACATGTATTCCGTGTACGCATCTCTATTTAAAAAAAAAGAAAAGATATACATATAAACACTGAGTAGCTTGTTGGTGTAGTGGTTAAAACGCTGGCCTAGTGATCTAATGGTCGGTGTTTCGCGCCTTGTTCCAGGACTCCGGCAAGTTAGTCCTATTTTCATAGCAATCCCGGGAAGGTGCGTTATCCAACTATGCTACAGCGACAGTACTTTTGAAGACAAATTTTTGAACCCATATGTTATACTTTTCATATTAATACATCTATCCTTCCATTATTTGAAAGCCATCTACTTTGTTTTTACGGAATCTTACATTGCTTTGTAACATATGGGTTCGAAAATTTGTCTTCAAAAGTACTGTCGCTGTAGCATAGTTGGATAATGCACCTTTCCCTGATTAGAAAGAGATCCAGGATTGAATTTTTGATTAAATTGATTTTATATGTGTATATTTCTTATTAATACATTTAATTAGTATTTAAAATATCACAGACCTATGTTCTGAATAATAACAACTTTACAATAAGAATGTATTCCCCTTAATAATAGGTGTACCAGAAAAGAATGTCGTTTTTTTAATAAAACAATTTGGTGTTTTGGCTTAGATCAAAATATAATTGCCATCGTTTGATATAACCTCCTTCCACCTCTCAGTCAATTTTTTAATACCACGTTCATAAAATTCAGTTGGTTTTGATGTAAAATACTCATATATGCTTTTTGTGATTTCCTCATAATTTTTGTATTCTTTTCCGTTTAAAAAGTGTTGCATTGACCGGAACAAATGGTAATCCGATAGAGCAAGATCCGGTGAATATGGTGGGTGACGTACAATTGTCCAACCTAGGGCTTTAATTTTTTCTTTCGTAATTTTTGAGGTATGCGGTCGTGCATTATCGTGCACTTTATTTCTTCATGAAATGGTAAAGCATAATATTTCGAATAAATTCCTCATTCAGTACAAAGCTCTCCATTGTACATAGGGTTGTAATTTTATTTGTTTAAAAGTCCTAGTACACTCCAGGTATACGTAGTCAAAGAAACAACACAGAACACGTTGTAAAAGTTCGACTGCCGAAGCACAACTGACCACTCAAAAGCGATAACAGAAAAAACGACATTCTTTTCCGGTACATCTATTATTTATTTATTGTTTATTTGTATTTTAAATAGGAAAAAATTAAAACGTTTCGCAATTATTTCTCTTCATTCGTATTACTACAAAAATACTTATTACTACGTTTTCATTGGTTATAATACATTATTTTTGTCATCGGGCATAAATAGGTACCTACCGATAATTGTAGATATGTGGTGAGAGCCATCTATGGCACGCGGAGAGTACTACCAAACTGGCCGAGCGGACGTGTCCTACCTTACTGCAATTTCTGTATATGGTTTAAATGTATTATGAAACTTGAAGACTTTGTTGCCTTTCGAAATTTTTCGTAAAATATATTTATTTCAGGTGCATAATAAAAGAGACCTAGGCGTTTTTTTTTGTCTATAGTCTCACAGTGCTTTAAATCGCCGATGTTTGATACATATTGCTTCCAAATGTTTTTAGACGTTCAACGCAACAGTTTTAAATGATGCTTTGAATAATTATTCTTCATACTTCACACATGTACATTTTTTTTACCGTTACCGTAATTTTACACAATTTTGAGGACAGTTCTAATATTCATAACTTTGTACCATCATTTACTGAGAAGAACTTTTCAATCCAGTGTTCTGTATATGGAATTGGAGCGAAAATAATAGTAATTACTTACGTCAATCTCTTCACTTTTGCAATCTAAGGTAGGTAAGTACATTTTTCAGCTGTTGATATGAATTATTTTATGGTATATTGCGTTCTGTTACATAATATAAATAACATTCGATTGTTAAAATAATTATTGTATATAATTGTATAAGAGCGATAAAAAAATTCCGGGACCTTTCTTTCGATTCCTTCCCCGGGACACTGCAAGTAGCTCTGAGATTAAGAAAACCCCTAGTTAACGTATTGGCAGCTCACCGCTGTGTGAGACTATTTAGTGAACAATTAGATTAACATCGAATAAGTGTACTTTGCCCGATTTAGCTTTCTGAACAGTTGGTCTGGTCTGGAGCTTGGATCTGCCTCTTCCATCCAACTACATCGCTACAGGTAATGATTTAGCTTGTCTACTGTATGACTTTTCTGGGTAAAAAAAGTGTTGATAACCAGCCTGACAGCCAAAATCCGTTGAACGGACTTGTCCGTTCTCGTACCTTGGTACGAGAACGTACCATACGAGTACCGTACGTACCATACGTACCGTACGTACCGAACGTACCATACGTACCGTACGAGTCGTACCGTTTCTCGTACCTTGGTACGAGAAAAAAAAATATAATTTCCTTATCTCCGACCGGACATTCATTACACATAGCAACATAAAACAAAGAAAAGTTAATTAATTTACTTTTGTACTTTCATTGATTTTTTTAAGTAAATTTAATTTACTTATTTCACGTTATAATAAAATAATATTTGTATAACTTATTTCTGGATCAATGAACTGATGATGCAAGATCAACTATCACGCCAGTATTCCCTTCCCCATCCATGATACTTCATAATTTTTTAATTGATAAGATTTTCATTATGTGCGTTTTCGGAAGAAGTAGCTATTTCAATGTCCGTATTACCTATATATAATATAATACATATGCTGAATACTAAAATAGAAAAATTTAATGTTGTTATACAGTTGAATTCACAAGGAACTCATCAAATACCTACAATATTTTGATAAAAAAACTTAAGGTTCTAAATCTTTTAAAGCAGCTTTTAGGCCACAGAGACATCAAATCATCAACTTAACTTTATGTATGTAAGTATATATTTTTTTCATTTTCATAATTTCAATTCTATTAAAATTTTCGATTTAACAATGTAAACTCATATTTATTTAAAAAAAGTTCAATGCCTTAATTTCTCGTTGGATATATGTACCCTAGTCTCCCCAACAGATTACCAAAAAGGATGCATTGTCCATATGTATTGTGTTGGTGTACGCATCAGGCTAACAAGTGCGCAAGTGGAATTTGATATCTCGGCCACATTTTTAATAGAGAAAACCGCCCCCCGAGTAACCTCTCTCCCCATTTTATATATCCTCTGATTTAATGCCAGCACGTGCCATTATTTGTTACACAAGAGAGAATATATAAACGCACATAAGTACTTCAATGTAGATATTTATAAAAATAGCACCAAATAATATTTATTATTAGTGTTATCAAATATAAGTGAAAAATTAAATGCATCAATTAGAAAGATACACATACAGATAAACTCAATTTACCGAAAAAATATTTTCATTGTCACCGGGATTTGAACAAGAATCTCTTCCTATCCGGGAAGTGAGTTATCCAATTATACTACGATTAAATTTAATTTCTCTTGAAATAACTGCAACATATAAATTCGAAAATTTATCGATTATTTACAAAGCTGACGTACAAAGACAAAAATGCTAAAACATATTTTCAGTAAATTGAGTTTATCTGTATTTATATCTTTCTAATTGATGCATTTAATTTAGAATACTCTAGAAGAAGCCTCAAAAATCGACGACCTACCCTCGCGGGGAAGCGATGTGATGATGAGTTAGTTATTAAGGAGAACACATTCTTATTGTGAAGTTGTAATTATTCAGAACATAGATTTGTAATATTTTTTTAAATAAAAATTAAACGTATTAAATAGAAAAATTTACATATAAAATCAATTTTATCGAAAAATATTATTGTTGCTACCGAGATACGAATCTGAATCTCTTCCTATCCGGGGAAATTGCATTATCCGATTGTGCTACACAGTGCATTGACGACAAATTTTCAAACCTATATGTTACACCTTTCAATTTGATATATCTATCATTCCATTATTTGAAAGTCATAATTCCATAATTTTTACAGAATCTCGAATATCTTTGAGTAATTCGATAAGAGACGCCAGAATTTTTAAATTAATTTTTATTAATTTTTTGGACACATGATACAACTTATATATTATCAAAGAGAACGTATTCTTATTGTGAAGTTGTAATCATTGAGAACTGACGGTCTGTGATATTTATTTAAAATACAAATTAAATGTATTAAATAGAAAGATAACGGGATCCCGGTAGCAACAACAAAATTTTTCGATTAAATTGATTTTATATTTATATCTTTCTAATTAATACATTTAATTTGTATTTAAAAAAAGTTGCTACATATTGTATTTACATCAGATTATATTTCTAATTAAATAAAGTATTTATAATATATTGTATTCTTATAGCACAAACAATATATTTCAAAAGAAACATAAATAATTTGTTTTAATATGTATTTTCATATCTGAACTTCATTCTGATTAAAATAGTTTTATGAAATATCTAATGCTCTTTAAATAATATACCTACACTGTGTCGGCAGACAGGAGTCTAGTTGGCTACGTGTTATAAGCGGGATGGCCTAACAATTAGGGGTAATTTTTGTAACAGTTGGACACATTTGCCCCCCAGAGCGCTCCAACTAACACACAGGCGACGCACGTGAATGCGTATTAAAAATATTTTATATTTTTGTATACTGTGGTAAATTAAATAAGTAATCCATGTATGTTAATATTTTATACTAACAAATCTATTAACAAACAAAATACTTACATCTTGCCAGCAATCGTTTATAAAATAAGCTATATTTATAATATTTAATTTATTTGAAAAATATATCTATGTACTTGTTGCAAAATAAAAGAGTCATTTTTTATGTAAATTTTGTTAGTAATTAATACGTTATTGCAATTTCTAGAAAATGAAAATTGAATGCATGTGAAGGTACTTCCAAAGTTTAGTTCAATTAACGTTCAAGTTTTCTGCATTGAGTTCCCTTTCTTCGGAAAAACTGCGAAATAATGTGAGAAATGAAATTGAAAGCACAGTACAGAATGACGGAGAGTGTATTATCTTACATAAATAATTACACAAAATACTTGGTTTAAACCACTATTTATTGATTATTCTACATGTTTCGATATCTATGGTATGTTCTTCAGGAAACAACGTATACTGAGATGTCTAAATAACAACTATTCAGAATTTTCCAATCATCTTTTAGATACAAATCATTCTTTTGAAATAAAAAGAGTTTAGTAATTATACATACAAATACTAGGGGTTTATAATTAGATAAATTTGAAATTTTAGAAATAAGAAAAAATATGAATAGCAAGCTGAATAAATAACCAAATTCTCTTTGAAAATAGTCACCTTTTAAATTTGTTTTCATATTAGTTCTTACTTATTCACCACTATATAGTTTTATTTTTATTTATGCTTGTATTTTTAATTTCAGTATACATTATTTCCTGAAGAAGATACCATAAGTATCGAAACATGTAGAATAATCAATAAATAGTGGATCAAAGTATTTTGTCTAATTATTTATATAAAATGAGGCCACAAAGAAATTTTGCAAATATTGAATAAATATTATCTTTCAGCTTACTAGACATTTCAATGACTGCATGAAGCAGTCGGTAATTATAAGAATTCATCTATGACTGAAAATGCATGGAATAATTAACGAGATATACTATATTAATGAAATAGGAATTAATTTCCATTAGACAATAATTTACAATTAGTTGAAAAACATTAATTTCACACAGGGATACTTGTTTATTATTATCGTTTTGATAACTCTGAAACATTATTGAAATTGCACCATTCATGACGTCGTCCGCCACTGCTTTTTGCGAACATCATCTATCATAACTGTCTCCCAACGACACTAACTGGTGCATAAAAATGCTGCAGAAAGTATTCAGGGGTGCATTGTTTGCCCTGTATTGTTGCATAAACTTATTTAGTACTAACAAGCCCCGCGCTACACTTGCCCATCACACGTCCGAGTGCCCCGATTGTTATTCTCTCGACAGAGACGGAGTAATATTTGTATGGAATAAATTATGCGCGACGTATTATATTTTTTATATGAATGATTTATTGAGATTATATTTGGCAGATGATTTACATTACTATTTAAGGGAGCATTATTAGGCGAGTATAAAGAAACGAGCGGACAAGACGCATGCAGCTGAGATGGGCTGATGGGGTCACAAGATTGGACAAATTAATAATGTTTATATTCGTGATTCTTTTAATGCGGTTTGTTATGAACATGTTTAACTATTATCTGAGAATTCATGGTGCATCTACCTACACACGAATTCACCATGTACAAACTATACATCATGTTAACCTCGCCAACGGCAAAATAGGAACACGTACATGGTATTTTGCTATGTACTTGCATCTGAGTTCTCACGATGAATAAACACCTGTTCTTATTTAGTATGTATAATAATATATTTATACGACATCAGTTCTCTTTGACAAATCTGCCTTATAAAAATAACTTGAGTTTTTATTTATTGACCGAGAACATCCTGAATCTTCTGATATATTACCTACACATATCTCTCTACTACGTTTATTATTAGTCAAGTCTGCAAAATTATATTGAGTTAAAAAAAATAGCACTTGAAAAACATTATGACAAATGAAATTACAGTCATTATTTTGTACGTAATATAACCTTTATTCTTAAAAAAGCCAACCTCAGTAGTTTGGATATACTATGCGAAAGGACGAAGATAACGTGATTCATAAAATCGTGAGTAAGCTGTCAAAGAAGAAGTAAACCGAAAGGATAAGACCGAGAAGATCATGTGCACCAGAACTTTAACAGGACAGGACAGGACAAAGTGGATCGGAATCATTAAAGCTGACCCTAAAAGAAGTGGTTAAGACGAGGAAATAAAATATTTAAGAAGGCGAGGTTTCTCCAAACACTCTGGCTAACATTTCGGATGTCATTGGCATGAGACACATGGCAGAAAAATAATGTATCGTGATATAACATACCATCACGCCGACCGAATTGAAGGATATACTGTACTGTATACTGTATATTGGCATTTCAGCCTTGCCTTGTCGACTTCCATATATATTTAAATGAATGCTTGTCAATTGCTGACAACATATGGCCAACCTCCAATACCTACGTAGTTTTAGTAGTTTATCTATTCTTTTGCGGACATGCTCTATTTCCCATCATTTTCTCTCACTCTATATTCTACATATAAAATGGTCCAAATCCTAAAACATCACCCTAAATCGTTAAAAAAACAAACAGCTTCCTTCTCTAAATAAAAATGCAGGCCATATGGGCCACTCAGCCTGGATGCTCCATATAATAAAGAGCGGTGCTGTATATAATGAAGTGGCAGTATTATCTATTGTGATCTGTATACGAGTAAGGTGGGTAGCTATTTCGCTGGTGAAAATGGTACTCTGATATTTGATGCAGCCGACATGTGTTTGGTAATCAGAACTGGTTCATCTAAATAGAATCGGATGTGATTACACGCTCATTATTACGCTAATAGTATTATTCCTTTATTCTCATACTTTTACAGAGATATATGTTATTTATTATTGCATTCTTAAATCTCGGAAGCTGGTAGGCTGATATTTATTTAGTCAGAATTCATAATAAAATATCAGTACGTAATAACAGCCCAACCAATAAAATGTTGACTAAAAATATTACCGTAATTTTATTATTTATAATGATCAAAATCTAAATATTAGATACTGATCTAAAATTCGATTGAATACTGATACTTAAATCTTTATACTAATCGAAATGTTATTATTAACTAACAATCAAGAGGCTGATAGGTGACCCCAAAACCGGCTGTACTGAAGAAACTGTCAAATTTCGCGGAAATACGTGGCTGCGAATAACAATGGACAGAAAAGTGGGAAACACTTGGGGTGGCCTTCATCCAGCAGTGGATAGAAACGGCTGATAATGATGATTATTTGTTTTCTAAAATACTTATAATTTATTATGAAATTAATGTAAAACCGGTGATTTGTTTATTTAAGTAACCATGTTTCTCTTTTCTCTTTTTGCTATCTTTATAATTCTTTATTTTTATTATTTTAGTATCCTAAATAGATCTCATTATAATTTTACATGTCTTCATATATATATTTTTTTAATATATGATTAATGTGTTATTTTGAAATGTGCATTGATATTTAATTTGTTTTAAAATTACTGTTATGGTAAAGTAAAAAAATAGATATTATGTAAGATTGTTTAATCGTGAGTGTATAAAGCTATAAATAAATGTTACACAATAGAAGTACATTTCTTACGTCTCTGAATTAGGAAATATACATTCAGGACATGAGAACAAATACATTCATAGGACACATAAAAGCTCTAACACGCATCATTTATTGCGTAAACTTTTGTAAACTCGAAACAAGCAGGTGATTTTGAGTGAATGCGAGGGCAGCGTGTCCATCCAGGACCCTTTAAGGCCACCTCCAGGGCCCTGGGGGACGCATGCAAATGGCGGATTCTTGTCGAGACCCAACAGCCCCGTAACGACTTCTTCTTGAAAGGGCTCATGATAAATTGTCACCCTGCGCCCGTCCGAGGCTGGCTGAAACTGAAAGCTCGGGTTGTAGCTACTGATATTATAATAATAATAATAATAATGGATAATTTGTATAGCTCCATTTTCGTAAAAACTTTCACCTCAAGGGCACTTATATAATAATAATTATTATTATGTTTGTAGTATAATAGCCCAGTAATGGTATTTGATAAAGTGAGATTTTTGAGAAACTGAATGTGTTTGAAGGTTCCATAGAAAATTAAATGAGCTAATATTTTGAATATATACACATATTTATCGGTTCATACAAAACGTCACCATACAACCAAAAGTGAATAATCGTAAAGTTAGTTCCAATTGATCTTATGCGTGTTGACTAAAATTGACTAACTGATATCAGCTGACCAAATTTGCATATTTTATTTTTTCTTTTGTGTTTAAGTATTTTGAACTCTAAAATTTCAATATACTCGTATACTTAAACAATTTTAACTAGATCTAATTTCAGCTCAATCATCAATCCGAATGACGCTAACTGATGAAAAGCTATCAAATTCCAACTCAAAATAAGCACACTTACTTACGTTTCATATTTAAAATATTTAATTAAAATAAAGATTGATGATTTTTCTAATTTTATGTACCGACTCAAATTTTTAGATAAATAAAGAAATTAAGACATTTGTATTATTTTCGAAATCAACGACTTTAACACTAATGATGTCTTACTACTGAGTGTTAAGATTTGAAATCCTTCGCCGAACCAATTATAGTTGAATATATCTAATAAACTGAAAATGAATAATGAGAAAATTAATATTGGATACCAGATATATTTTAGGTTTTTGATATGAATCACAAACGATGTTCGGCACCAGATAATTCAAATAGTTCAAAATTTCGAGACCATTGTTTTTGATATCTTGTGCCATTATTTTGGAATTTTTTTCAAAACCTCTAAAATAGTATATAAATAATATACTTAGCATGATCGCGAATAATAATTTAGAACGCATTTGGTATATGCGGGTAGGGAAAGTACACGAGCGATTTCAAAAATTATTTTAACGAAATAATTTTGATAATTGTTGATAATTTTATTGGGGGACATCACCAACCAAAACTATGTTCTGGTTCCGTAAATTAACTATGGCGAAATATGGAAAAAAAAAAATAGAAAAATCTAACAAATTAGTCTAAGATATAAAAATACGGTTTTGTTTCGTTGATCATAGAAATTTATGGGTAACTCTCCGTGTAATTTAAAAAGTTACTATTCGGTATGAAATTACTTTAATATTTTATTTCACCCTCCCTCATCAGCCGAAATACCTATCATCCTACCCCTACATCTACAACTACAACTTATCACAAAAATACTTTAAAATTTTGCCATGTTCTTAGGTTATCTTATTTTTAGGTTCAACATTTATTAGCCATACCTTATTTATTTAACGCATTTTTACTTTATTTATATATTAGATAGTTTACATTAGCGATTTGATATATAATCTCACACTGATTAATATTCCGGACTTCGGGGGCGTAGTGCGTATATAATATATTCATTGCATAAATTATGCTGATCGCATTGATAATGAATAAATGTTACTTTTATATCACCATCGCATATCATAATCATGATACTTCTAGATACTCACCGTTTCCGTTTATTAGTTTACGATAACGGTGATTTCTCACTGAATCATAAAAATATTATTATTTTTCTAACTTAACAATAACTCTAATAAAACTAACTGCTTGTACTATGAAAAATATAACTATTTTGGTAATCTTCCGGGACAAGGCTTGAACTTCCAATCACTTGGTTAATCATTATCATATAATTATCAGTAAATTACGAACCACGGTAACAACAGTACTTAATCTCCCTTAGTAATTACTTATACTTATAGATATCAGTAATTAACTTCCAGTTCGCTATGACCCAAGTAATCATTAATATATATACATATATACGAAATAAAGATTTGTCCCTTAGATTTATTTAGTTTAGATACAGTAACTTTTAATAATAAGTATATTTGAAAATTGCTGCGCAACGCCATCGAGCGGCTGACGTTTCACCTCACATAATATTTGCGGGTCATATGTAAAACGTGGCGAATGTACCGCGATATGGAGAGCGGTGCGTGGAATCAGGACCAGTACGCGAACATTTCTTCATTAGTGTTCCACCCAGCAGGGCCCTTCGGCCCCGGCCTCCCCTTAAGAGGAAGATATTGTCAAGTTTAGTAAAAGCGGAAGAGAGACATATGAGCGTGTTAATTAGGTACACGTGGACAAGTTGATGTATATGATCACGTTTTACACTTAACGCGTTAGGTAAGTTTCAGCAAGATAGTAATCACACCATCACTCATTACTCTACTGTATGGCTCTAGTCACTGTCATTTCTCTACTAATTCTAGTCACTGTCATTTCTCTACTCATTCTAGTCACTGTCATTCCTCTGCTCGCTCTAGTCATTGTCATTACTCTGTTTGATCGAATCACTTTTATTATAGACTAAAAACTAAAATTATTCCACTTCATCTTTCATTACACTACTCACTACCATTGTTCTATTCACTTCTGTTAGAATCATTACTCTACTTAATATTATTGTCATAATCATTACTTTACTCTCTATCGTTGGTCTACTCGCTTGATCATTACTCTACTCACTAATCATTGCTCTATATGCTTCTGTCATAATCATTACTCTACTAACTCTATTCACTATCATTGCTCTACTCGCTTCAGTCACATTCATTACTCTACTCACTATAATTGTTCTATACACTTCGGTCGTGTTCATTATTCTACTCACTCTACTCGCTCTAACTCCTATCTTGCTTGCTTCATTCATAATCATTACTTTTCTCTACTCAATTTATGAAAAGTCTAATTTATTCATCTGTTTTTTTCTTTCTAAGGAACTTTTAAATAAAAATAATGAAAATATATTGTTATATCATGATCTTAATACGGTGTGTGTTTGAAAATTTATTCAATATTATCTTTATTTTGAATTGATAATTGTATATTAGTCAATTACGTACCAAATTCATATTGATAAAATCTATAAAAAGTTATTGTTCAAGTAAATGAAATAATTTTTAATAGTAATAGATTGCAGTGAATAATTTATCGATAATATCTGATTTATATTACCATAGGTAGGTGTCTTCCTTACCGACATTCGTGGTTATTATTTGGGCTGACAAAACACACCTTCCACTAAATAATGCAAATCATCACTGTTAGTTATCAAATCTTAAGTATCAACTAAATTATTCTTCTACCTTCTAATTATTATTTTTTAATTGTTACTACTTCTTCTGTCGGTTCTTTCATTATTGAAATCTGTGTCTTGTTGATGTCCATGATGATTCTTTTCTTCTTTTCTGTGCTCCTCTCAGTTTGGAAAGGCACTGCTGTAGGATAGCCAGTAGCTCATTAGTCCGGTTAGTCAATTAAATTGGAGATTGCCATCTTTCTCTTCAGCAACTTTAAAGACATTTTTAATATTTCGAAATTATCATCCTCCATGCAGACAAAGTATTTGAAAAATAAAAGGATACGTCCCACGCAGATTGTGGATAATCTATCTTGCATGCTCAGTTGTTACAAACTTGAGGTATTATTCCACATTACTGTCTAAGAGTTTGTAAGTGTTTTAGTGTAGATTTTAATACATTATAAATGCATCTAGTTACTTTTCCCATATTTTGTCATAACCTAAATTTGAAAACTGCAGGTGAAAACTCAACTATGTGAATTTTTATGATAATGTAGTTATGCATCTAGTTTTTCAGATAGAATAGTATACAGTTTTATATATATTATTTAAAGTAGGTACGCTTTGTTCTCGTAATTGCGAAGTGAGTTTACCACCAGTCGCTGTTAACCCCGACTACACCAAGACCTCATTTAATTACTTCTATTTTCTACTTCAGGTGCCTTCGAAAGATACACCGGCTCACGATAATCCTTCAAACCAATCATCTAGAGAATTGATCTTACACCGGAAGTGATCTACAGGCCGGAAGGGGTAGAACTTCCGGTCCAAGATGGCGGAAGCCTCGGACGAGAATGACGTAAGAGTTGAAGCTTAGGGGGATGGCTGGCTACATCCCAAGGGGTAGTTAGCCCTGATTCGATTAGCGTCTTACAAGACGGTCGTGTGGTTTCACGGTAATAAGGAGTCCTTAATTAGGTTGCTGCTTGTTATTATGTGATAAACTCCGAAATGGTTAGGGAGTGTACTACAGTGGACATTGTGTTATAACATCTAGGGGTTCAAATGTACCTTTTGATTATGAAAGGGTTCGTGTGGATAGTTTTGATAGGAATAGGGGGGCAACTTTAAATATGTACCTACATTATTCGGCAACATTCTTGAAGTTATCTGAAAATCTTCATTTTTGAGATTTGGAAAGTTTAATTAAATCATATTTTACTTCATATTTTATATTCAAACGAACTGTGAAAAAAAAAAAAGTTTATTAAGGTTAGAAAAATCAACTTAACATCAAAAATACATAAAACATATATAACAACATTTATTAGAAGCTAATTTCGATCTACAAGATTTAGAAACGAAATTGATATTCCAAAATTAAAATATACCGCAACCCAAAATCACTATCAATGCATATCAAATCAATATCAATGCATTTAATTTTGTAATAATTTCCCCATTATAATTAGAAAAATTACAAACTTCTATAAATTTGCATCTGAAGTAAGAAAAATATGTACACACACTAACTGAAACATAAATTCTCGTATACACTCCTTCCCTACACACGAATCCTACTCTCATAAATAAGAAATAAATGTTAAAATATACATATATATATATATATATATATATATATATATTATATACTGATTATTTTTAAAATGTATTATATTTTCTAATAAAAAATATATATATATATATATAGGTATATAAGTCATGTTATTCTAAAGGTTTTGTAAAAAATCTATTTAAAAAATTATTATTATTTAAAAATAAATCTAGTACCTAACTAAAATTATAACAATGATGAAAGATGTGGAAATTAACTTAATGATACAAAACAATTTAGAATAGGACTTGTAGTTAAGTTTAT
The DNA here is from genome assembly GCA_022840565.1 of Eubasilissa regina. Lineage (NCBI taxonomy): Eukaryota > Metazoa > Arthropoda > Insecta > Trichoptera > Phryganeidae > Eubasilissa > Eubasilissa regina. The sequence continues at coordinate 19,911,679 of JAINEB010000025.1, forward strand.
CACGATTTTTTTATGCGAACAGTCATTAAAAAATTAAATAAATATCAGATATCTCATAGAGACGAAGCTATTTTTATTATATTTAATGGAACTATGGAAATGGGTATTTCAAAAGTAGACTGAATATAACCTTTCGGTCTTTTGCTACGCTAATTTCACTACTCCGCTAATTTTACCTACCTAACGAGACTTCTGAATATCAAATAGACACCGTTAACAATAAAGCTGGCAGTTGTTGCAAAGGTCATCAACGTCAGTTACACAAGCGCAAAGCAGAGAAAAACACATAAAGAAATTATATTTGTATTGTTGAAGGGGCTCACTTCATTATAACTACAAAAGCATCCGTGACGGTGTTCATGGTAGTCCGATATTAGTGACACTTGCTAAAAATGTAAAGAGAAATAGTGTCAAAAGGGAGCTAAGAGTTCCCCCTATTTCGCAATGGGCATTCACAATCATTCGTGATTTTCACCCGCCCTTCAATAAATCGAATTATATCAATAAAATATTGTGCGCTTATTCAACGCACATGATGATTATTTCCATAAAAATGAATTCGATAACCGTACGAGTATTGAAATCGATTTATCGTCATATACGCAATATGTATTTTGCAATTCTTAACGAGCTGACAAATGTTAGTAGGGATTCGGGCGTACTTGGGTATATTTCACCAAAATGTATAATGTAACAGCTTCAAAATTAATAAAATATGGAAATCTTTTAACATTAAAGTAATCCGTTAAATATGATAATACATTTAAGATTATGCGAATATTATAATGATCGTCTGACGTATTTATAATTTATTAGATTAAGATTCTACAATCAGGATCATAATAATAATAAGATGACGCGATTTGTAAATTTAACACATATATGCCCGAATTGGACCATTATGGAGGCTGCCGCAGGAGACAGATTAGAATAGAGAGGTCTTCTCTAAATGTGAAAACACGTTGAAAGACAATACCTACTGCATATACATATATTATAATGATGTATAACTATATAGGTAACTAGAATATAAAATTAAATGTATTTCTGTCTGTTCTCTTTACAATTCTACACACTTCAAACAATCTAAATCAATTTTTGCGTAGTTACTATCTAGGACTCTACAAAAACATACGCATCCTCACCCTCTTTCTCGACATCAATGTGTATTAAATGTAGTACAATCAGTTTAATATTTTAAATACTAATTTAATGATATATTTATAATTGTTGCATTAAATTAGTATTTAAAATATCACAGTCCCATATTCTGAATAATTACAACTTCACAATAAGAATGTGTTCTCCTTAATATTAATAGTTTCATATTTAGTAATAATTAAAATTTCAAATATTAATTAAATGTATTAATTAAAAAGATACATATAAAATCAATTTTATCGAAAAAAATATTGTTGCGCCACCAGGATACGAACCTGGATTTCTTTCCAAACCGGGAAAGGTGCATTTATCCAACTATGTTACAGCGACATATTTAATGACGACAAATTTTCGAACCTATATGTTACCTTTTTAAAATTAATACATTTTTATCGTTCCATTATTTGAAAGAGCCATCTACTTTGTTTTTACGGAATCTCAAATACCTTTGAGTAATCCGATAGCAGACGCCAGTATTATCATTTCATTTATATTTAATTTTGAACACTTTGACACCACTTATTTTTATTAGGAGAACACATTTTTATTGTGAAGTTGTAATTGTAAAATCAATTTTATCGAAAAATTGTTTTATGTGTATCTTTCTAATTAATATTTAAAATATCACAGATCTATGTTTTGAACAATTACAACTTCACAATAAGAATGTGTTCTCCTAATAATTAAAATTTCAAACACATCTCCCACTATTCACACTTTAAGACCAATACAAAATAAAGAAACCTTTTCACTAATTCCTAGTCCTTTATTTTAAATTATAATTAAATCTGAATCTCGAGGAATGCCGGCAACGGATAGCTAGTTACATACATTTATCAATCCATATATAATATACACGAGCATACGTACATTTTTTAACTCTATCATCTGTGGTGATGGTGCGGTGCAGACGACAAACAACTCTTAAAAACACGTGAATTGAGTTTCATTATTAATGTGGATAACGACCTGTATGTGGATATTTAACATGATTTTTAAGTAATTATTAAATCTCACTAATTTATGTGGTTGAATTTTAGATGCAACCGATGATGTTAAAACGTATTCTAAACAGAATTAGAATATTGTAATGAGATAAACCGATCCCCTCCTTCGTGACCTGCAGATCCCCTCGCAGACATTATGGATGACCCCAGCATTGGAGCGGTCAATAATGTATTACCTTCCGTGCACTTCCTAAGTATTCACATTAGAGGATCGATAACAAAATGCGTGTACATTACCGGTGTTAAATTTAGAATAATGGGTTTTCTTATCCTATATACATATCATGACTTTGGAACAACAATGCATCGTCTGAAATTTTGATCAAAATTATCTTTTTTGTAATAAAAATTCTAACAATTATTTTCTCTTTCATAATCCTACTTGATAGTATAGAGGATAACAAGCAAACAAAATAATATTTTAGTAGCGCTTGTAATATTTTTTGGAACAACAATTATTGATTTGAATGCAAATAAAATGTGTGAGTTATATTATATAACGTGCCAAAAATGAGGAAACACTACATAAATATATAAAAAATCATCTCACGGGCCATGAGATCGAAAATTGAATATTCAAATCTTTGAAGCTCAGTATCTTAGATTGATAATGTAAATAGTAGATAATACCGTATTGTTCCATAGACATATCGATTGTATTTTGGTCAACAAACCTAATTTTTATTTAAAATAACTGAATTTAATCTCATTCTGAATATCATGGAACAGGTATCGATGATGTGATGTTATCCAAAGGCATAATTAAACGATTATTTTGAAGGGAAGATACATTTGTATAAGTACCGTTGCTGGATATAGAGCCGATGTAGAACTGCGGTTGCAATGTTGCGCATGCACAATAATTTCCTTCATATGTTTGAGTCATGTGGTGAGCCACATGCAACCTTAGAGACATTCACATAGTGTGGCCATCTTGTAGTGAGTGGTTGAAATGTTCAGCTCGCTGACGGTGAGATACGACCCGTGATTCGTTTCTTGAACGCCATAAATTAAAAGCAGCTGACGTTTATTGCCAAGTGTTTCCTGATTTGGTGACAAATGATTTCCATTTTTTCCTTCATCTGAAGCGATTTCTTGGTGGCAAGCGTTTTGATGACGATGATGTACTCAAAGATGGATGAGTACAGACATGGTTTTCATCCCAGGCGGCGAAGGTGTACAAAAATCGGTGCCCCGTTATGACAAGTGCCTTCATAATGATGGCGACTATGTTGAGAAGTATGTAGTTAAGGTGGTAGCGTCCGAAAAAAGTCAAGTATTATAAAAATGATGTTGTGTTTCTTTAAAAAAATTTCGGGTACTTACGCCACGTATTTGTAAATACTTTCTGTTTATAAATATTGAACAGGTTATAATTTGTAGGCATACGTAACTCACTCCGTAATTAAACGATGCTTATATTAATTACCTTTTATGCTTATTGACCAAAATGATTTGTTAGCCAAACGTTTGTTTTTAGAATCTTCAGGAAAATTTAGAAAATGTTGGTTACATTAAAATTGTCGATGTAAAATTACTCTATTCAAAACATTTTGGAGTACGAGTAGAGTTGCTTACTAGTAGTTAGATTTTTATTAAATTTTTTTTAGTAGGTATAACTGCATCGGTACTAAAAATTAATTCTGTGACTATGATAGACGACCACAGTTCCATAAAGAAAATTCTAGAACATTGAGGGATAAAATGATATAAGGGTTCTATTACTATCACTTAAACTTACCTCTTCCCTTACCTTCTCACATACGTCAAGTAATTTGTAGTGCGAGAGAAATATATTTATATATATGTAGCTACATATTTTTGAATGAAAATTATATTAATAGCCGATTATTTCGTATACACTATTTAAAAAAATAATATTTGTTTTACATTTATTTGTTGCACTCAGAGTGACATGATTCTGTGTCAGATACATTAAACATAAATCATCCTTAAATTTGCATCTGGCGGTGGATGTGTGAGTCACAATTGCAACCATTTAAATCGTCAATGTTGGATGCTTTCCACGCCCGCCATTAAACATTCAGTGACACCTATCGACGTTGCGACTAATCACCCTAATGGATCATGGACGCCTCACTAAAGGTTGGTAGGTTTGCGCCTTGGCTATAGCGTGTTATATCCCGGCTACTTTACGGCTTATCAAAGTAGATGAAATTTAAACGAGTTAAATTAACACCTGCATATTCTCATTGTGTTCGTTTCTATTTTTACTTTGAGTAACATGTTAGGCCAATGAATGCGGTTACTTAGAAGGCCACTTGGGATTCCAAGGATTGGTTTTTAGGTTAACCAACGGGTTCAATGAACCCATAAAAACTCTTGGGACTAAAATATTATATTATATAAATGTATAAAATAGATTATAAAAGACCCGAAGCCATAGCTAGATCACTGTATTTTGGGTATCGGTCATGTGAAGTTCTTCTCAAATAAATAGATAAATTTATCTTGCAAAGTGTACAAAGGATATACTTCTCCCTTAAATTCAACACTGCCGGAGCGAGAAACATATTTCGCAGATTTATATGTATATGAAATGTGTATTCATCGTATTTTGCATTGTATGTATGAGCTTTTATTAAAAATCGTTCGAATTTCAGAAAAAGATGAGTAATTTTTTTTCTAAATTATAAAACTACAATCACAGACTATCGACTATATACACAAACTAATGAAAATTCTTTGTTTCAATATTTTAATTTTTGTATCACTCACGTGATGACATTAGTACTACTTACGTAATCAAATAGCTCCTAGACTTTTTTTAAATGTGTGACTCGATTGAAACGAAAATTTAAACGCTGAGAATATAATATGCTTTATTGTAAATAATACGTCTTGTTTACACACGTATTTAATTTTCGAAGAGTAAATACTTTTACTGTTACATAAACGTGTCATGAACTATCGAATTTATGTTTCCACAAAGAATGTGTATAGAATGTTCCTCGTCCCGCAACTAATGTTCCTAACCCTTCTCATATATGTACACTTTATTTCACGTTTATTCATTTACTATGTGTCTATAATCCATTATTTTATTTGTATTTATTGCCTAATCTATTTATCTTATTTGAAGTCAGTTACATTTTCCTTTAATGAAAAGGTGCAAATTAATGTTAGTAAATTTTTATAATGAATACTACGTGAACGTTATTTATAAACCAACATATAACCGATTCTCAAATTAATAAAAAGATAATCAAGATAAAATATGTAATAAAAATAACATTTAAGGATTGACTTTCGATTGAAGTGTGTTTGATAGATACCTACTAGATATATGATTTTAATTAATATTTTTGAACACTTTACTGTCCGAAATGTCATTAGATTTGATCTGACAAAATTTTTTATTAGATTATGTTCAATAACATTTTTACCAAACCATTTTCTTGAAAAATAACATAAATGAATCAGTGGCGGTAGGTGACTTTTTGTAGAAGGGATGCTGTCGGTTTTCCAGTATCCTGAATGTATTTTTTTTCGCAAATGATCGAATTTACAACACAAAATTTTTACGTATTAATGTTTCAATTATACATACATTCATACAATTCACAGCATTAAAACACGTTGGTGATGTATCCATATTATTTACTGTATTCATTTTCTATTTTAATGATTAATTAAATAGAAAATCAACGGATATTCAATGTTTCAATAATTCGGCTTAAATTATCAAAAATGCGTTATACAAACAAATTTCTCAAAACAATCCGCTCGCTTAGTAATATATATGCTATTCTGTGCATTATACCAATAAGCATTAAACGTTGGATGCAGTGAACGAATGCGTATACAGTATTTGAAGATCTTAACGGGCGGAGCCGAATTATACTTTCAAACTTCATGGATACGGAACGAATGATAGGATCCACTGTTGCTGGTATCTGTGTGTTTACGTGATTTCATAAATGTTAGAAAGTTGAGAATGTATGCGCGCCCCGTGTCATAGTGTGTGTTATGACAGGTCTCTAAAGGACAGGACGAATTTATTTGCAGCGGTGCTGTTCTCGGCTAGAACTTTTTGACTCTTGAACACAAGGGATGCGGAGCATCCAAAGCACGTATGAAGCGACCGCGCCTGAAATGAATTCGTTGCCATGTTAGTTAAATCATCAGTTTTCAGAATTTGTTAACAGGCTTGAGTAAATTTGTCTAACGTGTTAATTAAAACTGGGTACAAATTAATTTATTAACATACTTAAATAAATTAGTCTTACAAGTTTAGTACATAAATTATATACAAAACTTCTGTTTGTATGTAGGTAACCCAATATACATTTTTGTCGCTAAGATTTAGTGGATTTATCGTGAAGGGAGGCGCTCATTACTGATTATTTATCTACACATATCACTACAAGGAAAATGGAAATGTACATAATACATATTTCTACCTTGGAGAAGAGGGCCAGCGTCCCCTGGGCTGTAGCGCTTGTCCAGGAAGGTAATCCAAAATCATTTTTCCGCAATTCGATCGTGACGCGAATAAATAAAATGACTTTTCAGAGCAGGAAACGTAAAAAGTGTGTACATCTGTGTCTTGATAAAATTGCGAACCAAATTTATTAATAATTCTGCGTAATAACATCAATATAACAAAATTTATCAAATAATTAAAGTTATTTATTTTTCATAACGAACAATATTTATTGAGTGTAAAATATGTTAAGTTTAAAACATTAAGATAAAATACACATATAAATCATATCTACAGTAATACGTATCTTAAATATATTTTCTTACAAAATGTTTCAGTTGTGTATTATTTAATAATTATATATTTTTATTATATAAGATTTGCTATATTAAGAAGATGATAAACGGAGACATTGATAGAAATATATATCCATAATTAATTAAATATGTATCTCAGTTGCTGTGTACTTTGTAAGGATCATTAATCACGTAAATATGATAATACTAGGAATCAAACCCCGTGATTTACTTTGGAAAAGCGATCGATCAACCCGGCACGTCAAAGCTTCGTGGGGAAGAATAGATATACAATGTGATGTATTGTAGGTATTTTTTTCAAACAATTTGTAACGAAAAGGCAAATAAATAAGCAACAACGTAAGGAAATTCCGACAAAGGATTTAGGTACCTAACTGTAAATATAACTTATTGTACGTACTATTTTGTGTACACAACATACATAATGTGTTTCCTAGATTTTCTAAAAAAAACTTTAACTCACTGTGAAACAAGCAGCCTATGTGATTTTTCAAATTCATGAAACATATTTAGCTTCGTTTTATTGAATTACACCAAATTGATATTGTAAAAAAATCATGATAAAATCTATGGATGAAAAAAAACATCTATTAGCAGGTATAATATATTTTTTAAGCAATATAATATCTGTAAAAATAATCAAAAATGAACACTATTTTTATTAAAGTAACTTTTTTTTGTAGTATCTGGTGTTTTCTCTTCACTGACATTTATTATACTGAGTTCTGGCGTTCTGCGATTCTTGAGAACTATTGTTATGCAGGGCCAGTTCTCATCCCCTGGGATGTAGTGTGCCTCTCAGCCTCCTGAATGGACCGATGCCGTCCCCGCAGCAGGATTTATAAATGTAGCCAATATTTTTCTTTCTTCCAAATGTAATGACTATTTGTCACGGACGTCAAGCTTGGACTCGACGCATTACGCACGCCCACAAATGGAAATATTTTGCCAACTTCTCAATTATTTGCGAACCTTTGAGCAATCGTCTTACAAACCTGTAATATTTTACTTTTTAGATTGTTTCTAAAACTGGGCAAATATTGACATAAAAATATTTGTCCATGGAGAAAATATTATCTTATACCTTTATTAATAACATGCTTGTAGTCTAGATGTAATGATACTCGCCTAGTGATCTAGTGGTCGGGGGTTCGAGCATCGTTCCACAAGGCCATCAAGTTAGTTATTTTCATAACACAGGCGTTTAGCTTAGTTTGAAAATAGTAAAGATATTGATGTGACATTTATACCATGTACACATCTCTATAAAAAAATCCAATAATTTCTACACTCGATGCACATCCCATAAATTAGAAATGTACGCAGATATTTATATTTTTAAAAATTGTGTTTATAAATCACTTTGAAATAAAATATAAAATCTGAACCGTAACTACTCTTTGGGTTGCTCACACTTTCTTTAATTTTGGGGAGTGTTTAGATAGTTTCTACAAATATATAAACTCCTGTACAATTTATCAACTAGAGCTATAGGTTATGTCATTTTTCACTACGAAATTAATTGTACACGACAAATGGGTTACAAAAGTGAATTAAGATTATATATTTTGGTATATTTTTTACTAGCATATATCGTATTTTATATGAACAAATTAGGAGTGAATATAGAACTGTTTGTAGCATAATCAAAAGAATAAAAAAGTGATCACTGAGATGGTTTGGATATGTGCAACATAATTATGAGCAAGGAGAGGATGATAAAGAAAACATGAGACGAGTATCGAAGGCAACAAGACTAAATGGCGTTCGTGAAAGATACAGATAAACTAAATATAAGCAGGACGACTAGTGGCGTAACTACAAAATTAGTCCTCAATACAAAATGGGCCTGCTATATAGGTGCATGCAGTGGCGTGCAGTAGGTATAGATTTAGAATATGTCGTTACCGATGATATTATACTATCATACATGTACTACAATATATGTTGTACATAGCTTTCGTTTAATCAACATCTTTAGATAAAATGAATTTGTCGTTTTTACGACCCTACCATGTATTTATTGTAATATTAGAGTACTATTACTAGTGTTTTTAAAGTTTAAGTTTTAACGTAATATATTATATATTATTTCATTTATATTTGTTTCCCAGAATTTTTACTAATGCACAGTTTTTTTGCTTGTATGCACTGCACGCCCCTAGGTACATGTGTATGTATAGGTACTTCTATAAAAATGATAACTTTTTATTTATTGTATGTACTTATAGTATAGTGTTCATCTACTGATTACTTAAACAATTAAAACAGTCTAACAATTATTTTTAAGTGTAAATGTGGTTTTGAGATTTTCGCTTCTTTATTATTATTATCGTTAGTCTACATAGAAAACTATCGATGACAAAAGTTTTGTAAGGGGCAATCTTTTGAGCCCCCGTTTAATGTGGGCCCCAACGCACTACATTGGCGTAGTTACGCCGCTGAGGACCGCGCCGCTAAAAGCTTCATCAATCGAATAGCGTGCATGAGAAGACATGACAGAATAGCGTGGATTTTTTATCCTTTCTGACTATATCTGCGAGGAATAGTACGTTAGTCAGCTAGTTATATCGTATATAATATTTATTAGAGGTATCATTGCAGCGATTATTTTAATTATTTATAACTTGGAATTATTACAAATCTCACTCCATGTGTACAGCCGATGTCATAAATATGCGATCTGCAAACCACAGAAAAACATTTCCCTGCGAACCTAATAATTACATTTCAGCTATAACTGTGTCGGCTCAATTATTCATGTGACAGGTTGACGACCGCCCTTCCGTCCCCATCCCTCCGCCCACCCCTGACATCGGTCTACCCTAAAATGAGGCGCAAGTCACACAAAACTTATTACGCGATAAGTGTCGAGGGAGTAATAAAGCGATCTCAATGTAAACACTCATTCACATGCAAATGTGACTAACGGCGAGCGGTGGCGACAAAATGTGGGCGGCGCTGGTACGAATTTGTTAAATATTTTAATAATCCTACAATATTAAGAATTGCACTGGTCACATTTGATGATAAAAAACTCTTCTGGTAAATAAAACTCTTCTGGTAAATAAAACTTTTCTGGTAAATAAAACTCTTCTGGTAAATAAAACTCTTCTGGTAAATAAAACTCTTTAAGTTTTTTTTTTTTCTAACTAATTTACCATCATGCAGTGTCTCTGCGTAGGCGGGCATAGAGGATAGATCGTCACACTATTCTGTCAGGACCATCATCCATCCAGTATCTGGTTTAGTTGGTCGTGCCAAGTCTTCCGCGGACGTCTTCCATTTATGGTTTCATCAACACTTGCGTTATATATCTTTCTTACTATTTTCTTCTAATTCATTCATTCCATATGACCAAATCACCTAAGCGATCCTTTTTTAATTGTATTCATTCACTTTGACAATATAAGTTTTACATTATCTTCCAATGTCTTCATTCTTTACTCTGTCATAAATAGATTTGCTACATATACGCAGAAGTGAACTCATTTCCATTGCATTCAGTCAAATTTCGTTCCTCTTTTGCCAGCTTCAGTGTCAGTACCAGGACACCATTGGGTACCGTTAGTCTTGCCTCGATTGACATTAGATATTATTCCATTTAAATGGCCGTTCACTTAATTCCCTGCGCTTACCCTCCTTTCCTTTTTTCTCATCCTTTCTGTTTCTATTAAACAGGTTTTGCATACACAACGCATCTGCTTGTCTCAAATGTTAATTGCTTACATGTATTGGAATTTATAAATATTGGTATTCGAAATAAAACAGATATAAATACAAAGTCATTAGTGATAAATTTCTTAAATCCTATCATATTTGACATAAACATGAAAACGATACGAAAAAAACATAAGACGAAATAAAAGTTATGAACACACTAATACGAAAATCACTCTGTATCGAAGAATACTGAAAACAGGTTTTTAAATACTCGCAATGAAACAGAAAATAGGGATATATAGTGTCGGTGAACAAATCGTAAATAAATATCAGATATCTCATAGAGACAAAGCTACTTTAATTATATTTTTAATGGAAATGATACATAGAAAATATGGGGGGTAATTACAGGGCTTACAGCATGTCTTCGGCTGGCTTAAGTGATCGTTATAAGTTCAGCATTTTCTCACTATAAGAGAGCGCAATCCAGAATTGATTTGACTTATAGGAATGCTGAATTGACTGTAATGCTGCACAAAGATTGGCAAATTTACGAAAAAAAATATCGACGCAATAAATAACCTTTGCGATCTAAATTCTTTGATTTAATTAACAATATTTATACATCATTTAAAATTATTTGAGTTTGGTATTATTTACTGCATAATACATGCAAATTGTATACCTTAACTAGTGATGTATCCGGCGTTGCCCGGGATTCAAATGTAGTTACAATTTAAAATAGGTGATAAGGGGATGGGGGAGCGGGGTGCTATTGTTTTGCGCAGGCTCTTAATAATAACGATGATGCAAAATTTGGATCAGGCAGGTGAAGAGTGAAATGTTTAGGGGTGGTGAGGGAAGATTATTTTTTCATCAGAGTTCAAAGCGCAACTAAGTAAAATTTGAAACGGATTGCATTCAATATAATACACATTTATGTCAAGGAGAGGGAGGGATGTGGCTCTATGAAGGGGTCTATGTTTTGAGCGGGACCATAAAAAATTACTATCTAAAATTTGGAAAGGATGGTATTAAATATAAATAATACACATTTATATCGGAGGAAGTGCTTACGTTTATCGCAGTTCTAAATAGGGACTATACAAAATTTGAACTTGAACTTGAACCCGGTGTTCAAAAATCTGTGCTTAATTATTTTAAATTCAATATTTATGGTTTTACCATGCTTTATACTCTGTAGCTTATATTTTTTACATTTACAATAAAACATTGCTTTTTTATGGTGTATTTACTTTCAGTGAGGATGAGACGTCTTGGCCATCACGTCTGAGGTGAGCTAACATGTGAGGAGTTGCCAGATATAATGTAGTAGCTATCCCTAGCGTCAACAAAAGTAAGTGTAAATGCGTGCAGTAATGATGTTATAATTTTAATTTAGTCTAATATACCTACGTTTCTTTAATGCACATGTATTATGATATCTTGCGTAAGATTAATAAATTTATAAATAAATGCTTATTAAGAATTAGAAAACATTTAAAACATTTAGAAAAATTAGACTACTTTAAATTTATATCTGAAGTCAAAAAATATGTACACACACTAAATGAAACATAAATTATCTCGTATGTACTCTTTCTCTATACACATAGAGAGGAAATAAATGTTAAAATATATATATATATATATATCGTACTGATTATTTTATAAATGTATTATATCTTCTAATATTAAAATAAATAAAATCTTTTAACACCAAAAGAAATAAAAGAAATTGAGTAAAAATTATTTACATTTATAAAATAAACCAATTGTTAAATTATTACTAGGGTTGGTGCTGACCAATAAACTAATTTATTTTCATAGCACAGATCTTTATTATTATAATATATAGATATATAAAAATGACAAAATATTAAATGTGTGAAAAATCTTATATAATAAAACAGATTATTAAAACTTTTCGAAAACATCCAATCCATTTTAAAGAAATAAAGACCAGATTATTTATTTATTAGAAATTACATATCTACATGTAAGTATTTAAATGCCTGTCTTACTAGGTTTTGGTCATGCTAAAGCAAAAAAATCTTAATTAATCAATAATCAGCAAATATAAATTGTTAATAATATAATGTTAAAAAAAAAGAAATTATAGACCTTAGATCGCGTAGAAAAGATTGTTGCCTTCAGGAGACAGCTAAAATATATATACTATATAGTGAAGTCATATTTTTTTAATGGTAAAATCATTGGTGAGACAGTTTTTAAACATATATTCCAGAATTCAATTCATACGACGTAATCCATTCAAATATATATTTTTATATGTTAACTTTGTTTTATTAACCACTTATTGAGTTTAAATATATCTACCGGTTTCAAAAAATACAATTTTCTTCTTCAGGATGTCAACACTATCATTACCGGTAGATGTATTTAAACTCAATGAGTGGTTAATAAAACAAAGTTAACAAATAAAAATATGAATTTTAACCACAAAGTTAATTTTGCTAATTTCAAAAGTATAAACCATTCAAATTCAAAATCTATACAGCGTTGAGTATAACGTATTTGAATAAAATACACGATGTTAATAATTTATAGTAGGTACCTACAAATGAACGTGTGCGAGGACATATCTAAGTACATATCTACATGTGAATATGTGTGAAGTACCTGTCCGAAATATATCTTTACTCCTCGTGATAGCGAGACATTGACTTGGACACGCCCAAATGATTTGTGTGGCATTTTATGTTCCTAAGTAATGGTTTCCTAGATAAATAGGAAACATAGCCGTTTTAGCATATTATTAATTACTATATTTAATTAATTACGGCTTGTAACCAGAGGGCGATTACATCTATTCTATAGTTTATTGCCGTCCTTATTAGCGAACTGAGACCAAAAGAGTAATTACTGGAGTAAAATGTGGGATAATCCACTTATATTTTAATATATGTCTGTACATATATAATAAAAATTATTTTAAAATTAATTAATAGCACGAAATATGACGAAGTCTGTGAATTTAAACAAAAACAAAAAGTACATCTCGTAATACTTCGGCCAGAATTTTAAAACAAGTTAAAAAATTTATTAAAGAGAACATATATTTATTGTGAAGTTATAATTATTCAGAACATATGTCTGTGATGTTTTAAATACTAATTTAAGGTATTAATTATAAATATATACCTATAAAATCAATTTTGTCGAAAAATATTGTTTTGGCGCTACCGGGATTCGAAACTGGATCTCCATTTCTAATCCGGGGAAGTATTATATAATATATTAATATATTACCAATTGTATTATAGCGCTAGTATTTTTTATAACAAATTTTCTAACCTATATGTCACATTTTATAAATTAATACATCTACATTAATACATTTCAAATAATGGAACGACAGATGCGAGATGTCATTTTTTCCACATCAACCTTTGTCACCAACTCTAAGAGTTGTGAAAGTAAAGTATCATCCATGAACACGCAAATCTAATAGTGAAATCCTCATGTGCTCATGGACCGATCTGAGATCCGAGACACCATGATGTGTGATATAAAATATTATAATGTATACCTATAGTTCTTCTTATATGTATTATATATACACTTGAAAACTTTCAGTGATGTACAGACTTATATATTGATATAATCATTATATATAGGTACAAAAAACTTGCGTGTAACAACATATCCATCATTCTAGACCGTTAAATGTCAATATAAAGATTTAGTTAAAAAATATATAAATACCGTATACACATATTAATATTTTGGTTTGAAGATCAACCCTCGATTTTAGTATAACCGACACGAGTTCACGATGTTCAATTTGATAGAGATTCAACACATGCACACAAAGGTTACCTATAACTAAAGACACCTACAACTATATATTCTTAAAAGTTTGATAAACTGATGCATTAAATTAAAAACATGCATTATATTTTGACTGTTATAGGGGAGATTAAAATTTACCCAACGGATGAACTGAATATCAATAGTCAATATACAGATTTTTTTATATTTGACGTAGCTAGACAAGTGGTAATGCTTGAATCTATGAGACTGTGTGTACACGGTGAGCTACGAAATCCAAGAATTGTCTCCAAAGAATTACAAATGAGAATAATTCCTGTCTCAGGGATTGATTTGTTCGAGACGACAATCTCATAAAAACCTCTTCCGTGAACATGGGGCATAACAGACAACATGCCAAACTATCAATCGATGGTAATCAAGTAATTGAAAGCTTAAACCTAATCTCGGGAGTCCATTAATTTAGTCGTACTTTACATAACACAAACACATAGATCAGATTGCCGTCCTCTTCTCCGATTTTGTAAAAAAAAACTATTCACATAAAATGGTACATGTTTAATATCCGGATGTACTTTTAGGGTGTGTGTAAAATACTGTGTATTTTTTATGACTTCTTTATTACATATTTTAGGAGTTGTTAAACATTTTCACCTGTTTTAAAATGTGTATGAAAGTAAAAATATTTTTAAATAAATTATTATTTAACGCGGGTGGTAGTGTCGTTAATATAATTTAAAGGTAAAATAATTCAAAGATTCTAACATAATCACAATATAATACCTACACTAATAATTATTTTAAATTTTACACTCCCATTCTACACATATTTAAATTTTTTTTTCTACATTTTTATTTATTTTTTATTTCTGTCAAATCTTTATCTTTCTAATTTAAATTAAATAACACCACAACAGTACGAAAAAAAACCGGATACTTTAATACAGACGGCAGTATACCAAAATAGCCAGGACACAGCTGTATATACCCGAGATGGAGTCTACTGCATCCCACACAATAAACTACGAGTATTATACATAATAGCAATATAATTGAATCTTATGTTTATTACGTTATATTATAATATTTTATATTCACCTCTGTTACAACAAAAACATGTATGTCAATAAAGTCTAATAAATAAATAAAAAAATAGGAAAAAAATAATTTTGGTATGTTTAGTCATTCTTCATTGTTATTCATTATTGTTTTAATATTTTATTGGAAGGATAATGATATTGACATTTATTTTCATTTTTTATATTTTGTAAACTTATTTGTGTCCAAAATCATTTACACGGGTCCCACAAGTGGTCCCAAAAATGGCAAGGGATTCATTGATTTAACTGTTCCGATCAGAAAGTTCACATCGCAGCAATATGTAAAGCCTTTATTATAATCATTCCATTCTGGCTTTCTCCAGTTGGTCTCAGAACAAATATTTTGGCATAAAAGTTCACCTTCGCTTATAATATTAACATGTGGGTTGTTCAGTGTGACGAAGGCTATGCCTTGTTGTGTTGCAGGAGAATAAATAATTTTCCAGTACCATTTTGGAACAGGCAGTTTACCACCATCGAGCAGGTAGATGTCTGTCAGGGTATCATTTTCATTGGGAAGCTGCAGAACTCCAAATGTACCTGTATAAATGGTAAAATCTTCTTGTCTCAAATTAGCTACATCCCTGGCAATGTTCTCGACGCGTAGCCAGTTTCCGGCGTTTACAACCTGCCATTGTGGAGCTGCATTGACATAAAAATAAGTCGCGGTACTCCAACTTTCTAAAAGAAAATCAGCGTCTGGTGCCAAATGACCTCTTGCTAAAAATGAAGTGGTGCTGAGATATTTGGCTACCTGATTTGATCCTAAAAGAAGAGTGAATCGCTTCAACTGTTCGGTTTGCTTGTATTGGTTGGCCGTTGTTGTCCCGAAAGTAAGGCCTTGGTTTCGAAATGACGGACGGTCCGAATCAATTTGAGCATCTGTAATTGTAAAAATGGGAATTTTTTTTAAAGTAATTCAAGGGTTGCAATCATAAAAATATGAAAAACATTTAAAATAATCATATCAAGGTCAGTAGATTCTATTAACCGAATAATTGGTTTCTTAATGAGTCTTCCGAATGCCGGTGCCCCCGAAGACTGAGACAAAAAGAGACCAAAACAGAATCTAAGAAAAAAATTAAATGGATTTTTATGATTAAATTAAAATAAACATAACTCTACAGTAAAGTAAAATCATTATAATATAAATATAATATAATGCGACATTTCAATTGTCAATAATTGGTATGTTTGTAATCCATATTCATACATTACTTCTTATCCACATTTACCTATGCATCTTCTCATCCAAACTCGTTAACTGTTCAGGTTTTTTCCAGTATCAGATTTATCTAGTCATGCCAAGTCTTCCGCGGACGTGCAGTATTTTTGATCCCATCAACACTCGCGTCATATATATTTATATACTCTCTATTAACTAAATAGTTATTAAAAATCACCTCTAAAGTTCAAATTAATAAAAATGCGTAGAAACGATATAATTTTATTCAATAATTTTTTTTAAATTGTTTCGGAGATAAGTTTATAGACCTCTATAATCACATATATATTAAAATAATCTATAATAATAATATATTAAAATAAATATACTTGTTTTTTAGTTCTACTATTCAATTTCCGTGAGACGCGTTCCGCCTTATGATGGTATTATCGATCTAACCCTTTTAAATTCAACAACTTGTATTTATATGAAATCTATTAAAAATGGACGGCTATATAATTTTAAATATTTAAGGTAACAATGGGAATTTTGCGTTTTCATATTTGGGCACGATCCAAAGAAACAATTCTGTTCAAACACTAAATGAAATTTTGATGAAAAATTATATATGAAAGAGGATAGCCATACAATTTTATATAAATGCGGTAGAGACAACATTATTTAGGTTAATTCTTTGATTACATAATTTTATTTTTATGTGAATAATATTTTTGTTTAATTATTAACATTATTAATTTTATTGTTAACTCAATTTATCAACTAAAAAATAAATACCTAATTTCAATAACAATAAAATATTTTACAATTGTAAATTAGTCTTGTGTGTTTTGAATGTAAAGGATACAAGAAATACATAATAATGAATTAAAAATTAACTACTTACGCGCTATAGATTTTCCGTAAATAGTATTAATGGCATAGATTGCTGCTTCATTTCTCGTATCATAGCATACTTCTACTTGCGTTGCAAATCCCTTTGAAGAATTAAATCTGAAAACATACAAAAGTATATGATTTAAATATTTAATAATTAATCAATAAAATACTTTTTAAAAAAACTTTACATATTCAATTGAAATAATATAAAATATTTTAAAATTTTGATTTCGGTATTAATACTGCCATGATTGCATGTTCGATGCAGATCGATTGCTTTCTACTAATAAATTATAAAAAACGCCCTGAAAACATTATTATCAGTTTCCTCATCACACAGATTAAATACATGTCACGTATTTGGATTAGAAAATATAAGAACATTGTTGTTCACAAATTACATTTACATGCATTGTTGTACAGGGTGTTCAATAATGATTTAACGGATTTTATGAGGCTTTATAAAATTGTTGTTATAATGATATTGATATTTTGGTCAACAATAAATAAAAAAAATAAAAAAATATTAACCCTAGATTCATGAGTGTCCCTCGACCGTCTGCACAAGGATTTTTTGTGATTGAAACGTCACTCAAAGAGTTGGCTGCACAGTAAAAGTTGTTGAGAGGGTACTGTACGTTATTGTATAATAACTTGTTATCGGCGACGCACGGTAGAGTCAACTCCTGTTTTCCTGAAAAAAAACAAAATCTCATCAAATCTATGATGAAATAATCTCCGAGATTTAGTTGAGATATATCTCAATGTCATATACAAGTGTTGAGACTTTGATTTGGCGATAAACTCAGAGATCAGTTTGAGATCGATAGAAAGAGGCAAAAACTCAAACCAGTGTACACAACGTTTGATCTGACAGTGAGATTTGACAAAAAATACTATAGTTCACTACAATTATCTATTCTGAAAGTTAAAATAAGTCAATAAACTTTATCATTAATAAAATGCATTAAATTACTGATATTTATTCATTTATAATTACAGCTAGGTAAATTCAAAATTATTTAATTGAGAACGACAATGACATTTTATGTTTGACTCTTGTGTCTAGCGTAAAGTAGGGTGCGAGATGGAAAATCTCAAAGACATGGTTCGTACACGGGGACTACTGAAGCTGAGAGTTGTCTCTAAAGAATCTCATACGATCTCAAATCCGTATCTAATATTATTCTATATTATTTTAAATACCCTCCTTGATTTAGTGCCTTATGTGTCCATACCTATTATTAGCAGTGGCGTGCAGTAGGCTTAAACTTAGGTTATGCTGTTACCGACATATAAATGGCATCCAGCTATATGAATGAATATCCGGGGCTAATCATCAGCTGCAGCGTGTGAGTGTTATGTTAAATACTAAAGATAATTATTTGTATTCCATTTAATCCGTCTCCGTTTTTTCGTAAATTCACCGATAACATCGTTAAAAAAAGTTAACGATCTTTTTAATTCTAAAAGCAATTCTCTTTCAATGCAATCATTAGAGATCCGAAATTCGAGTCTGATTTTGAGTATTCTGTAAATAAGTAAGAGTTCATATTTTTTATTTATTTAATAAAACAAAGATAATAAATAAAAAATATGAATTTTAACCACAAATATTGCTAATTTTAAAAGTATAAGTATGAATTCGTTTTAGTGAACCATATAAAAATTTTAATTCATTCTTAAGGCGATCAAAATCGAAAAAATGTGAATAAAATAATTCTAATTTTTAAAACAATTGTATTAGAAATTAATAATTCTTAAACGTAGAAAATAATTTAGAATTCATTATTTTAAAAAAGGTAAGTTCTTTTATTGCTCCATACCCTTTTCTAAATTCGCTTAAAATATTATCAACGATTCCTATGAAAACGCGATTGAAATATATTTTAACATCAGCGACATTTCTTTTAATAATCAACTTGAATATGAATTACACGCTTCTCACACTTCGCAGATTGACAGATAACAAATTGTCCGTTTAAATACGCCGTGGAAAAGAGTTTAGTTAGCGAAAAACATATGTAAAAGTGTTTTACTCGGAGTTTTCAGTATGGGTTAATCCCCTTCGAATTATGCATATAAGTAAGAAAATATATGGTTTAGTACGTTTCTCATAGGGATTGAACAAACAAGTTAGACGCGACCGACGCGTGCATTCTAGCAAAGTGCGAAGACGAATGGCAATGAAGTTAAATACAAACGAGTCGCAATTTTTCATACTGTTGACGGCTCGACAAAAATATAGCCATGGTTTACGCTAATCCGGGTAAAAACGGTTTTTAGTCTTTTTATAAGATAAAAATTTGTTTTTGTTGTACAAAATCTTTAGTAATGCACAACTTTTTTGTTTGTGCATTATTAAAGATTCTCACGGATTCGTGCACGTCCCTGATTATTGGTGGAGTCAACCTGAACTAGCAATTGTGAATACTAGCCCATGTAGCTTATGTTGTTAAAAAGAGTTATTCCTTACACAAATTTAATATTAGTATATATTCCATCCTAAGAAAATTAATATCGATGAGATAAACCAAATAATAAATGAAATTACCAGTTCCAAATACAGTATTAGACTTTCCGATACATATAAGGGTGATGTTTTCATTTTCATGAAGAGATATTCCGGATGATCCGGGGACAATCAAGCTCGAGGAACCGGAAGCCTCGTAGTACAGAGGATTCAGTTTCGGAAGGTCCAAGTTCAAGTCCCAATGGCATCCGGGGGCTGAAATCATACGAAATCATTTGATAATCATAATAATTATGAAACCAACCAACCGGCCGGAGAATCTTATGATGTATTTTTTTAATAACATTATTTATTTTAAATTACGAATCACAGATAGGCACTTATAGGTATAAAGAAAACAAAAATTATAAAAAATATATATTACAGCCATGTCTCAAAACTCGTATAAAAAGTTAAGTAAATTTCGTATATTGCATTTTGAATGCAGATCAGAATGACCAACTAATGCAATCCATTTTAAATAATATATGGAGTTTCACAATTCTCTCATATAACATCCCTTTTAGATGAGCTACATTGGCTCCGGTTCCCTGAAAGAGTTGAATTGAAATAATGCGTTTGATATACGAGGGGATATATAACATGGTGCTTCTGTATCTTCAAGAGCTTTGCATCCCAGACAATTTTAATGGTAGACGTCAAAGTTTCAGGTCACCTTCTACATCACCCGCAGGAAGGGTTGTAGAACTGACAAGCCGTTGCCAGAAGTCTAAATTAAGTGAGCGGACATTTGCAGTGGCAAGCCCAAAAGCGTGAAACTGTTTGCCTTGCGACATAAGAAACAGTACATTAAATACTTTATTTAAGAGGAGACTAAAAACGCACATATTCAAAAAATGATTTCCATAAGTTCAAACAACAGTTTTTAATTTTACAAACAAAGATAAAGTAGGACTATACGAGTTCATGTGTAAAGTGCCCTTGAGGTGATTTTTTTTAATGAAAATAACGCTATAAAAAATATCCATTATTATTATTATTATTATTACTATTAATCAAATGCTTGAGGTTAATTATTGGAGCTATGAGATCAACGCCGGTTAATGGATTGCAGGTAGAGACCTTGGAGCTTTCTCTTTTAATTAGAAGGCAATATTTAGCTAATAGATTTGTAATAAAATATTTCAGAGTAACCAACCGCCCTAGTCTTCGCGTATCTCGATCATTATCAAATCTCGTGATCTCAAATGCGTATTGGAAAAATAAGCTTACTCCTCTTTTATATCAAAGTTTTGCCAAATACAAAGAATTTATTTCTCGGGTTCAGTCAAACCATCTTCTGCCTATTTACAATTTTCCTTTCTGCCATCACATTTTTACTCTCAAAAAAATCAATTCCTTCGGAATTGACAAATATTCTCCAAATGGAAAAATTCTTAAATATAAGTAATAGTGAATGTAGTGGCTAGAACCGAATTTTTACTGATGGATCCAAACTCTAATCAACTAGCTACACAGTAGCTGCCTGTAACTGCCCTAGTGATGGTGATCAAGGTTCATTCAAACTACCCAAGGAGACCTATGTCTTTACAGCGGAGTGCTTGGCTATCCGCGAAGCGCTGAAGACATGTAAACCAAAGAAAATGCAGAAATGTCTAATATTTTCAGACTCCCTAAGACCACAATTAAGTCCTCCCCCTTTCGCCATACTGATGATCAATTATGCATGGAAATTAGAGCCATAATGTATGATCTATGATTAGGTAAGATCGAGATTGTCTCGGTTTGGATCCCAAGTCACGTAGGCATTTCTGGTAATAAGATGGTGGACTCTCTGGCTAAAGAGGCAATCGCACAAGGAGATGACGTATTTTCCTCCATACTAGTTAGTGATCTTCTCAGAATTACCAAAAAAGACATTGAATTCCAGTGGCAAACACATTAGGATCAAAGCAAAGTTTCAAAAGGTCGACACTACGCCTCCATTTAGTCAACTATCCCAACTCGTTCCTGGTTCCGCAGGATTAAATTGAACAAGATAGAGACGTCAATGATTTGTTGAATGCGGCTGGATCATTGCTCTATCTGTTCCCACCTTGCCAAAATACACGTGCTTGATTCCTCAATTCGCGAATGCCAACAGAAGGAGGAGGGTCTGAACCATATATTCTTTAACTGCCCGATAAGTATTGATATCTCGTCCCTTCTTCAAGACCTAAGTGAGCTAAAAATTAATTTTCCAACGATACAAGTATTACTTGCGGAATGCCGCTATTCAATTATAAAATTAATAATAAATTTCCTAAAAATTAATTCTATCCAGCTGTAAGCATGCATTTAACTGGCAGTAAACCGCTCGACCATTGAGTTGGTCCACATGGAAAAATCCCCATCGCTAGATTCCTCTGTCTGGGGCTGCTCTCTCAAGCTTGACTAGTGGTTGGCAATAACATTCTATCATTGGGTGACAAGCCATTCATTTATTAAAATATATATTATTATTATATCGATGGATGATGGAAGGGCAAAGTCTCATTCGTGTACACCAAAACATGTATGCGACTCTTTGAAAGATATGTCATTTTTGTCTTGTATATTTTGTACACACAGTAAATTGACGAATTTATATACACCAACGTTTACCGCTAAGTCTCCGAGACGCGAGAACATAGTTTCTTCCAGGCGTGATTACTCAACAGAGATGATTAAAGATGGCGAGGAAGACCTTAGGGTAGACGGTTATATGGCGTTGAATTTTTCAACGCTAGAGCGTCACTGCGTGACCTTGAAAATATTTATTATGATCAAATGACAACAAAGTACAATAAATAATATAGAAAATGTCACATTCTCAAATAAAAATCATCATAGATCAGTTCCTATGTTCATTCATGACACATATGTATGTTCATTAAATATTATTATACTCGTAATCAACTAGTTACTTGGATTATAATTATTTATTGTCTGGTTCAAACGTTAAATAACTATCTGCTCAAAAAATTGTCTTAGACTTTGTTTTATTATTCAAAATTATCAACCATATAATCGACGCGGACTTAAAACCCGTCCAGATTTATTTATTTTATTTTTAATCATACAGTCAACCAACAGGTTTTTATACTGTTGATATCATGTATGTAATAACAGTGAATTAAATTAAACAAAAAGCAAACAAAAAGTTAATATTATATAATAGTACAGTTTAGCCATTTTGAGAAACGATATTTAAAAATAGTTATAAACAAGGAGCTACCTTCAGTGTTTCAAGGTGAGGCGATAAAATATATTATTTTCATTTTCAAATACGTTATTTATATGATTTAATATTTCTGGTTTAGATTGAGATTAATTGTTTAATATGTTGTTTAGAACTCACTATTAGATATATCGGGTGAACTTATCTTGTTTATCACATACTTCGGTCAAATTAAGGAGACAGTGAACATTTCTTACATTGTGTATTTATAACTGTATCAGAAAATCTTAAATATAATTTAGTATTGTAATGCGAAGCGCACGGCTTCTAAAACCAATTACCAAAACATGTTTTAGTGTGCATTTGAAATAACAATAAATAACCAATGACATGAAAACATGTTTAAATGCATCATTTGAAACAACAATAACTAACCTGTTGTGTGCTTTGCGCAGTATTAATCAGGTGCAATATAATTTTGCAAAAATATTAATAAGATGAAATAATTTCATCTCTTTAAAGACTATACTACATTTTTTTTTTTTTGGATTAGCAAAATCAACTTTGTGGTTAAAATCAATTATTTTAGATTGTTAACTTTACTTTATGAATTAAATACGTCTACTGGTTTCGAAAAATATCATTTTCTTCTTCAGGATGTCATTAACTAATCAAAAACGTATGTTATATAGTTTTTTTAACAGAATCTATTTTTAAAAAACAATAGTTATTTAAAAAATAAATTTAGCACCTTACATAGATTGTTACTTGACACGAAATTATTAGAATAATTTTTAGAATAAAATTTTAGAATGGGACTTGTGGTTAAATTTAGTTGATTGTTCTTAATATTTTGATTAGGTTTACATGCTTTATTTATTTCCAATAATTCCAAATTATTTTATTTAATTTAACACAGTTTACATGTAAAATAGACAATCCCAAATCTTTATCAAAAGTATGATCATTTTCCAACAAACACAGTTTAGCACAGTTTACATGTAAAATAGACAATCCCAAATCTTTATCAAAAGTATGATCATTTTCCAACAAACACAGTTTAGCACAGTTTACATGTAAAATAGACAATCCTAAATCTTTATCAAAAGTATGATCATTTTCCAACAAACACAGTTTAGCACAGTTTACATGTAAAATAGACAATCCCAAATCTTTATCAAAAGTATGATCATTTTCCAACAAATGATTAGAAAATTCTGAAAAAAACATTATTATTCAAACATCTCAAATGCTCCTTTACTCTTATTTTATCTTAATCCGTTTAAGTCCCATTCTAAAAAAAATTTCCTAAAAATTATTTTAATAATTTTGTATCAAGTAACAATTTAACTTACGTACTAAATTTATTTTTTAAAAAATAATTATTTTATAAAAATAGATTCTATTAAAGAAATAATATAACAAGTGTTTTTAATTAGTTCAGATTTATTAGATTTAATTTAGTTAGTTAAGAAAATGATATTTTTCGAAACCGGTAGATATATTTAATTCATTAAATGGTTAAGAAAACAATGTTAATAATCTAACTTAATTATTATACTTAAAACTCGATATAGACTCAGGAAGAGAGAAACTATGTATATAGGTTATCAAATTTATAACTATAATTCTACCGTAAGTATAGTCGCCATAATTAACGCTTAAATTACACTTAGCTGGAATCTTTTATGTATATTTAATAGAATTTTGTAAATTGATTATAAAACTTGGCGGTCCGCAGTACTTTATCAATATTAATTATATTTTATAATATAACTTTTTTATTTACCACAAAGCTGTTATTTTTATTTATGTATTAATTAATTATCACTTAAGTATTACTGTTACTATGATCTCTATCAAAGTGAATTATTTTTTACGTATTTAAATAACATTCATAACTAGCTATTAGCTAAACCGTTAAAAATAACGGTTTAGCTCATGTCTAGTTAGTTACACAAATCTCACGATCACGGTTTCTTTTTACCGCAATAGCGACGGTTTATGTTCGACTGTTTCTATGATTGGTAATTGATTATTCATCATTCAGCGAATAATCACTGGTATACAATAAACAAAATCTCTAACAGTTCCTTCCCAGTTGCTAATCATTTTAAAAATCAAGTACCATTTATACAATCACAGTAATAATAACGCTTTATCTCAACACTACTTAAAACATATAATCTAAGAAACACATTTTAAATCGTTAAAATAAAAAAGTCAGTATATGTACTCTTCTGTGTGAACAAAATATTATATGTAATATTAATTTATAAAAATTAAAGATTTGTAGATACCGCTTTGATTATTTTAACGTTGACTGATTTCATTAGATAACTACAGGATGGACGTGCACTTACGTTAACTATTAGTGTTAGTGTATATCCATTCAGAAAAAGATACAGTAGAATTGAAACCAGACGGTAATATAATACATTATCAGTGATCACCAAATTCTCCAGGATGTTTCTATCTCTTTCAGCTCATGATGAAAGTAAGAAATAATTATTTTCCTGCACATTATAAAGGGTTTTTCTCCAGTTTGGAGAATGGCACATCCAAAATCAACATTTGCATAGAATTCGTAATTAGTTTTAGACTTATCTTCTCTTGTTTTATCTTAATTAAATTATTCAATAAACAACACTCAAAGAAATATCTTGTAGAAAATAACTATATTATTAATGTTAATATTTTTTTGCTTAAAATAACGACAATTATTTTCTTCAAAAATAATTATTAAGAGAACATATTCTTATTGTGAAGTTGTAATTATTCAGAACATAGGTCTATGATATTTTAAATATGAATTAAATATATTAATTAGAAATATATACATATAAAATCAATTTTATCGAAATAAGGTAGATGGCTCCTTCAAATAACGACACGATTAAATGTATTAATATCAAAAAAATGTAAGATATAGATTCGAAAATTTGTCGCTAAAAATATTGTCGCTGTAGCATAGTTGGATAATACACCCTCTCCGGTTAGGAAAGAGATCCAGGTTCGAATCTCGGTGGAGCAACAATAATATTTTTCGATAAATTGATTTAATATGTCTATCTTTCAAATTAATATATTTAATTCATATTTAAAAAATAATTTTAAAGTATGTAGATTTAGAGGGTGAATACTTACATAATTGGGCACTTGTATCGAGAAACATGACTAGTGTGAGAAAAATTACAGATTGTTTCATCATGACTGCAACAAGTGACTTAATGCGAACTGTGCGAGGGGATAACGTCGACTGAATCTATTTATACGTATTGGATATTTTTCTCAAAGTGCTTATATCAGCTGTGTCAACTGTCAACTTGCATAAGTTCCTCAAATATTAAGAATATTATTCAAGAGTGTGTAACAATTGATAAATAAATAGAAAATTATGTTTCTCCAATATTATTAATATAACCATCTCCGGTAATAATAATTGTATAAATACGAATTCTAACAAAACAAAAAAAAGATTTAGATTTCACGAAATGTCATAGATGTTAGTTCCAATAATCTAGACTTCGAAATATATATATATACATATATATATATATATATATATATATATATATATATTTATATATATGCGGATAAATAACATGAACCATTCAGAAAGACACGCAAAATAATCTATCAGTAGAAAATATATATTTTATATTATACGAGTATATTTGAAATTGCAACTACACGAAGATAAGTGTTATTATTTTAAAATATATATATAAATATATATATATATTATCTTCGTGTAGTTGCAATTTCAAATATACTCGTATAATATAAAACATATATTTTCTACTGATAGATTATTTTGCGTATCTTTCTGAATGGTTCATGTTATTTATCCGCTTGGCTTGCATTTTTACCGCTTGGCTTGCAAGCGAGTCCGACTATTTTGTTGTCAGATTGATTTTTAATATCCAAAAAAAATGAGAACATTTCGTAAAATGTGATATAATTACATCAAAATTAGTTTAATATATCAATAGTAAAAATACTAAATTAATGTATTAATTATAAATATATACATATAAAATCAATTTTGTCGAAAAATATTGTTTTAGCGTCACCGGGATTCGAACCTGGATCTTCATTTCCAATCCGGGGAAGTGCACTACCTTTGTGCTATAACGCCAGTATTTTTCTTGACAAATTTTCGAAACTATATGTTACATTTTTTCAAATTAATACACCTGTCGTTCCATTATTTGAAAGCCATCTACATTCCCCGGATTAGAAATGAAGATCCAGGTTCGAATCCCGGTGACGCTAAAACAATATTTTTCGACAAAATTGATTTTATATGTATATATTTATAATTAATACATTAATTTAGTATTTAAAATATCACAGATCTATGTTCTGAATAATTACAACTTCACAATAAGAATGTGTTTTCCTTAATATCAATAGTAGTTTAAATAGTTTACTAATTTACTTACTTACCTATATTACGTTTTATTTCGACAATTTCCGGTCGCTATCTTAGATTATTAGTTTTACCATTGTTTATATTTGGTTTTTTTCAAATTGTTGCCCAGAATGATAAAAATCACTGCAGAAGACCGTATTCTGATCAAAAATTTGCGAATTGAAAAACGTTGGGGTGCTAGGAGAATGATCACAGAGTTTCAAAACAAAGCCTGGAGTATAGATAGACATTACAGCATAACTGGACATTACAGCAGAACGGAGCTCCATCTCACACAGCCAGAAATACAATCAACTTTATTCGTCGTGAGAATGTTAATTTCATCGAGCCAGGCATGTGGCCACTGAACAGCCCTGATAGATTATGTAATATGGAGTCTTTCGATGATTTCTGATTTGCTAATTATTGTGCAAAAAAATTACATTAAGAATTATAATTAATTATATTATGTTTTGAAATAACTCATGTGTTATGAGATGTTCTCACTTTTTTGGGTCTCTTTGGGTCTCACCCTGTATATACCTTAAAAGTGTAAATGTTATATGTATAAAAAAAGCGTTATATGTGTTAGATACCTGTACATACAATCCCTGCATACAACGTATTTTTCTTGCTCGACAAAATATCTGTGAATTCAGTTAAACAATCAAAATAAAAATATCACTGGCGCAAAACGGAGCCCGATCTCTCGCGTTGCAGGCAAGGATTCTAACCATTACACTGCCAAGAAATCAATGAGAAGTACATACATATCTTTAATAAACAAAAATACGATCTTGAACTTTGTATGATACTTATAGTATGATTGCTTTGTTTTTCCGAGAGTTTTTTAAGTTATTTGTTTTTTGGCTTATTTATTTATTATGGCCAAATACATTTTTTACCTTTTAAATAATTATGGAGATGTACTTAGGTTGAGTCTTACATAACTTCTCACATTTATTTTACTTTCATAAAATAACAACACCACTATTATGCATGACCTTCCCACAGCAGCTTATCAATTCCTTCCTCATCAAATTTGAAGGTTTTTCCATTCAAAAAGTTCTGTAACGAACAGAAAAGGTAGTAGTCTGTCGGAGTAAGGTCCGGGGAGAAAGGTGGTTGTAGTAAAATAGACCATCCAAGCTCAATAATTATTTATTGAGTCACCCTTGCTGTATGTGGTCTCGCATTGTCGTGGAAAAGAATAATGTTTTTGCGATTGAAGAGTGCATGATGCTTTGCGTGAAGTTTCTTTTGGACTTTTTACAACTGCTGAACGTACACATGAATCTGCAGTAATCGTTAAATTTGAATTCAACAACTCGTGTTGAATTATACCTTGACAATCCTACCATATACAAAATACAATATTATTTTCACGAATGTTTGCCTTCGGATCTGGTATGGTGCCCGATCGGTTATTACCACCATTGCACGGTAGCACCATTGCCTTGTTTGAAATCTCAAAACATGACGAAAATGCACTGTTTGACTCATAATTTTAAAGGCAACAGATGAACAAGACTATAATGTAATTTGCACCATACAAAACAGTTGTCAAAAAACTAACAGAACCCTTATCTATTTAGTGAAAGCATAAACTCGTTTGTCCTGTTGATTCAGAGTACGTAAATACAAACAATAGATTCTATTAATTAACCATATCACATTTGGCATAAGCCATGAGGTCAGTCCAATAGTATCACATATTTCAGCAAAACACAAGGAATTGTTAAAACTATTAGCTTAAAATAATTTATTTTATTTTATTAGACTCACTTACCGTTTACATATTTAATATCGACTACTTTGCAAATATTATAACCACACAATTATAATTTAATATTTTTCTATATACAGGTTCTTCAAAACTGATTAAACAGTTTTGAGGAGTTATGAAAAAGCAATGGGGTATATAGAGATTTTTTTTTAAGTAAACAGTAGGTATATACCATTTATAATCAATAAATTTGGAAAATAATGTCCACAAGATAGCGTCGATCATACTGTTGGAAACGATCTCTGAAGTTTTGTACACCTCGTTCAAATATATCGCAGAGTATGGAATTAATTTCTTAAATAATCCGTTCCCTTAGCTCTGGTAGAGTGTGAGAGCGACGTTTAAACTCATTTTCTTTGCGCGGAATGTTGAACTGTCACCGAAAAGCTCTTTGCGTCGCGATCACAGATCGGATGTTTTCAAAATATGCGCGCACAGTAAAGCCCCGATGTACTCGGTCCAAACCATGTTGGTTACTGCAATGGCACCTGCACCTGCCTCCTCCCATCATCACCCGAGCATTGACACCTCCTAAATGCTTAGTCGGTTCTACCGCACCCCGTTTAACTTAGCTAACCACCATTTTTTTACCATCTTTGAGACGACATACTTTCTATGTCCGTGTGATTATACTTTAAATAAAATTGTTGTAAAAGTCTTCCGTAATAATTGTGATAACTGATTGACCGACTCTTGTCCTGTTACATTTGGTGTTACTCTGGTAGACAAGTCTTGTGAGCCCTCTACACAATATACTCGTTTATATTTAATAAAGGGCCATGTACGAGTAAAGCGCCTGTGGAAGACAAATCACTTACGCAAGTGTTCTACATATTGCGAATACGGATAATAGTAGGCACAAGCTATTTAAAACATAATATTTAGATTATTTCATGATCAATTATTAATAAAAATTAAATTAATCAATTAGAAAGATATACAGAAAAAATCCATTTATCGAAAAAAAATTTCTGCTACAAAAATTATTACCATAATCAATTTTATGATTTCGTATATTACATCCCTATAGACTGATTTTGTGTTTAAGATCACGAAACCATGGAAACAAAAATAAAATAAATTATTCTTTTTTGATTTTTTGCTTACTTTAAAAAAACCTAAACCTAAACCAATCAGCACCCCAAAAACTAACTGCACGAAAGACTACTGCGTGCCGACTATGACGCGCTGGCAACTGCGTCAAGGCCAAGGCGCGCAGTACAACCCCGACAATAGTGCGCAGACAAATTGCGCGCCGACATTAGCGCGCAATACAAAAGTAAAAGAGAACATTTATTCCCATGTATTTCATCTTATAGAGAATTTAAAGAAAAATTAAAACATACTCAATAGGTACATGAAAAAAATATATAATTCGGAATGAAATGACAGTTTTTTTATCCTATTTTTCAGTTTCATTACGAATATTACTTTATTTTTTACAATCATCTTCTATCTCTTTTTCCGTTTTTCATAACCATTTAAAAAAAAAATATGCAAGTAAATATTTTTTCACTCCCTCTATATCCTTAAATTTTTTGTTACTCAACGAGCGTTTCACAAACCTTGAAAGTTGATAATCTATAACTTTAAAACTTTGTGAATATAATGGACATAAATAAACATCTCGTTTCATCTCTGTAAATATTAGAATCTGTTATTATTGCAAAATAAGGGTGTATATTGACATGGAAAAAAAACTTCCTTTGTATTGGTCGAATTCTGCATTTTTCCACCAGTTTTTTCTTTAATGTGTTCCATTCTTGATGATTCATTCACAAAATTTCAATGCTATATGCACCATTTTTTAAATATTGCAATTTACTTATATAATTATATAATGGCAGTTTGCAGTCTTTCGTTAAACTTAACATATTTAATCCATAACCTTATTGTATTGTTGAATTATTATTTCAAATGGTCCTGTTCTTTCACTAATTGTTCACATAACTTATATACTGATAAATAATGAGTATGTTTTACAATTAAAATAATTTTTAAAATTAAATAAATCTCATTTACTTTTTTGTTCGAAAAACTATTCATGAATTCAGTTAAATAATACGATAAAAATCTCACTGGCAAAGAACCGAACCCCGAACTCTCGCATGATAGGCAGGGATACTGACCAATGAGATTTGTTAAGATGATTAATACTAGTTTACTAAATAGTTCAACAGGAATAATGTTAAGAATATATAAATAATAATATACTTCAAAAATGTAAATAAAGTATGTCAACATTTTAATTCTAACACCAAAAAATCAGTTTATATATTTATATTAAAATCAGACACCATAGTTGATAAGAGGAGTAACAAGGTGATAGCGCTACCTTTCACTAGCTTGTTTAGCTAGTGAGAGGTACCGGGATCGGTGCGACTTCATAAAGGTTTTGGAAGTGCCTGGTATCGGTAAAGGTGAAAATAAAACAATATGAAAGCAAGAGGATATAAAAATGATACGAAAACTTTTAACGCAATTTTTGTGACAAATTTTACTGGGGTATCCACTGAAAAACACAATCTTCGTTAAAAATATCTACTACCATCGAAGTAATGAAAAACGGAACAGTTTTATTTTATGTTACATTTATTTATATTTAATTGTATACCTTACCTTACAGATTATCCTAAATATTCAACAATTAACAATAACAATACGAATAATGTGATCTTATTCCATGCACATGATATTTTTTAATTTTAATCTGAAAATTTTCAACCAATCAGTTTCTTCAATACGGAGGAAGCCTAGTGCTGTAGACGTCTTCGAAATAGTGCTTCTTTAATAAAATACATATATAAAATAATAAAGCTGAAAAGTCAAAATATATACAACTTAATAAATGTTGTTAAGCTTTCATATTGGTTCCACTTAATGCTTTACCGCTGGTTTCTCACAATATGCATTTATTCAAAGCAAAACAAATGAAAATGAGCGTGTACAAATGAAATGGTTTTATGATGTAGCAACAAATCGCACGAAATGTTAAATATTTTTATTTATGTGGTGCGATTATATTTATTCACAACATTTCAAACATTTGTAATAAATGTAATATCGATACCTTAATCTGCAAAGCAGCTAACTCCATTTTTATAAAATATTCAGAAGGAACAAAAAACTGTTTAATTTTGTAATTAAATGGATTACGAAAATCCCAAAACACATTTTGGTAGATTGTTTATGCAGAAATAGGGTGGCTGAGAAATTTTATTGATTTATCTCGTACTTATAGGAAATATTTAGAGTTAGCTGAATTTCTTTACCAAAATTGTAAAATATTATTGGGAGTTAGCTGATTTTCCACGATAATGTAGTGCATCGATTATGATTTTCGCGGACGTACTCTATTTCTGGTGGCATCAACACTCGAGTCAGATAAAAATTTAAGGTTTTTGCAAGAATCAAAGGTTTTTCAGCACGTAGTACTTATTTATGAATTCACGCGTTTTAAAATTGATGGGAATTTTTGGCTTTTAGTATACCATAGAACAATAAAAGAGGAAAATAGTGGCATCAAAAACGGTTTTTTAACCATGGGTGGAGTTAGCTGCTTTGCAGATCAAGGTATGGATATATATTTTTGAAGATTGCGTGATATAATTAGTCGTGGTAAAAATTTAATCTACGTGACAAATATCTTAAGACAAATTTAGAAATATTTATTTACTCTTATTTATTTTATAAGGGGTAACGCAATAATAAACCTATGCATTACTTTATAAAATATTTAACGATTCTTAAAACTTGTGTTTTAATTTTTTTTTATTGCAACCTGTACCTAATATTTACTAGTAGTGGTTAAACCGTTATTATGACTGTACTTGTATTCGATTGTAACGATGATTTGTATACGTAATTCTTCGAGCAATCGCAGGTACACTAGAAACTAAACTTCCAACAGTTAAATCTCAGTTACCAAATCATCGGTACAATCAAACACAATCACAGTCATAATAACGGCTTACCCAGTTTTGAGAAATTGTATCAACATGTTTAATGACCATAATATATAAAATTTTGCAATTTATGGAAATATAGAGTGCTGTCAGGGAAAACATTAATTTAATTTATAATAATTAACTTACACTCATTATTTTGTGAAATATCTATCACTATGTGAATTATAATAGTGTGGGGAATAACTATCATATTTTTTTGTTAGATTCAATATTAGGAGTCTCATTTCTACATCTCAGAATGTTTCTTTTTATTTATGAAGAAACAGTTTGTGTTAATCTTATACGGTAAAGAGTTATATCGGTTTCTTGAACTCGTGTTTTGCTTTCCTGGCTACTTCGAGAAATATATAGTATACGATTATCTATAATAATAAGAAATGCAAAAATATTGTAGGAAAGATTGCGAGTAATAAAAATGAATTGATTATTACACGAGTGTACCATTTTGCAAAAAAAATCTGCATGCAAATGAATGCAATGCAAGATAACAAATATCAATTAAATTTGATTATCGTGTCGTTTTACAATAACCAGTTGGTAATATTTTCAAAACTCAATCATTCCAATAATTGAAATATAAAAGAAATGAAACAACTCAAATAGAAGGCTAACGTCAAACGGCATACTTCTGCAACAAAAGCCTAACACAAGAGGAATAGAAGATGTATATATCTTAAAACATATAATATATTAATGGATCTGAAACCTTCGTCCAAACGTCCATGCATTAGACTTAGGCATATATTATATAGTATTTTGATAAGTATATAATGTAATCTTGGAACTTAAAATACACATTAATTATAATCGCAGGAAAGAGAGCATTTATTTTCATGAAACATCATGTCCTATTAATATTTAAAAAAAATTATAGCTTGTTTTTCCTAAGTAAAAAATTAAACAGGTAATAAATACATTTCTCAAAATTTTATGTACAGCACGTTGCAGAACATAAGTTATAATAATTATTGTGGTTGCAGTTAAAACAAAAACTATCTTATATTATAATTAGATCGAAATGAAAACAAGCCTAATTTTGATGAATCAAAAAATATCGTGCTAATATGAAAGAGTTCCTATAATTAATTAGTGTTTTGATGATTTGTCATCTTTCCACAGTCGGCTTAATTTGGTCATCAACATCAACTCACTTCAACCACTTGAAAGCGCATGATTTTTAAATATCAAAAAATCACAAATTTTCAAAACTATGTGCCAAGGAGCACATCACAAAAGAAGTTCATAAAATTTTTCATAGAAATTAACTAAGAGCTAACAGCGGATCAGATAAATCCTTAGATTCACTTTCTGCAGCCTTTTTCTTGTTATTTTTCCCGAACTTCTTGTCCTTGATCAAGGCAAGTTTTAATTTTGTTTTTGACGTTTTTGGTTTCTTTATGACTTCCTCAACAATCACGGAGGTCTTCTTTTCATCTTCTATTTGAGCGAGCCTTTCGATGATGTTTTTGGGTTCCGACAGAGGCAATTTATCTTCTATTTCATCAGATTCCGGGCTGCTTTGATCTGCCTCGCTGATTGTTCCATTTTTATTTGCATAAACAACAACAAAATGAGAATAAGCCGAATTGGATGGAGCATTTATGTCAGCGAAATCTCTGAAATTTGCAAACTGGTCGTGGTTGTATGGTCTTGAATTGGAGTTTCCAAAATAAAATGCTGGTCTTCCGTGACCGTTGTTTCCGTCATATGGATTATTAAAGCTATCTGCGTACTGCGATTCTGTGTCGCTACTATCGCCAAAGAAAGTGCCACCTGGAATAACTCCGAAATTTCCAGAACCTAAAATTCCATTCGCATCAGAGACCCGCGAAGGTGTAGACTTAATGTAATCGTTGCTCTTAAATCCGCCGAAAGATGGTGCTTGATAATTCAATAACTGTTTTAGTGGGTTTGGGCGCTGGCTATAAGCGCCTTCTTGATTGAAGAATGACGACGTGGGGCGCGAGTGTCCGAGTGGTTGGTGTCTCGGCTGGAAAAGGTTTGCAAACGAGGGAAAAAACGTTTGGCTACCTCCTTGAAGCTCTATTGAGTGATCTTGTATTTCGGCGTTGTCGCTAGATGGCACTGGTAAGTCTGGGATCCGATGCGACTGGTGATAATGTACATGCGGTTCATAAAATGCACCTACGCCTCCATATTCCGCTGCTTCCGCAACCAAGTCTAATGCCGGACTTTCTGCTCGCTTTCGGTGAACGCTGGTAGTGTCTGAAAATAAAAAATGTTATTAATATTTCGATAAAGTGTGGTAAACAGATAGATCATTGCAAAAACAAAATCTTTTTATTTTGCGAAGGAAGTAATTGGTAACCAAACTGGTATACAAATTATTAGAGGATAATTATTATCAATTAACTATTATGAAAATGTTCAATCAAGTGAATAGGATAAATAGATATATGAGAATGCAAATTACATTTCTAAATTTTATTACGTAACTGTAATTGTAGCAGCTGCTTTTATTATGAGATCACTTCCGATTTCATAAAACACCCGGAATTAAATACATGTTTATGGTTTAAGAGTAACAAATAAGAATAGTAATAATAATTATCATTATTTGTAAATAAGTGGGTTGCACCTTAGTGAATCTTAAATTACACGTACGATAAATAAAGGAACTAACACATAAAAAGAAGAAAAAAATGTTTTTATTGCATAATGATTCTTACGTATTGTGATCGAGTTCGTAAAAAATATTATTAATGTATTTCAACAACTTAAAATATTATTGTACGAAATTGCGGTATCTTACTGTATACATGTAGGAATTATAATGGTGTAAAAAATAATGTAACCCAGTTATGTATGTACTTTAATGATTTTCTTTACATTTATTAGCCGGTACTTTACGGCTTCAAATTATATTAATTTAAAATATGTAAAAGTGAAGAAATTACAATACAATTAATAGGTTTACGACTTCATAAAAATCAATGTAAATTTACTGTATTTTGAGGATTCCATAACCGCACTAGAAAATTACGTACTAACTTATAGCATTTCTGTGGAAAAAAATTGCGGTAGCATAAATAAATTGTTAATAAAATATCAAAAAAAAAGTGATGTTTTTGAGCAATTTTTATCATGGAATACGATAATTTTACATTATATGTACTTAGTATAATATAAATGAAATAATAAAAAATAACTAAGGAGAAGTAAACTTTTAATTGTAATTTTTTTACGTTACTTAATTAAACTTAAAATGATGAAAGCATTAATAATAATAATATATATAATAATGAAACTAAATATACCATCGAAGTGTAGTACATTGCAAAATTAATGAGAACAAATAGACGAATGAAACCTGCTATACAGAAAAATAATCATTATTTGTCAAGTTGATACTTTACTTATTTTACCTATTATTTAAATAAGTAATTTAATTAGCGACAACAATCAAATTAAACCAATCAAATTATTACAGCATTTACCTCATTTTTCGGCGATTTGTTAACTTTATAAAGTTTCTTAACAACTGATGCATGGTCTTAGTATTGAAATTCATAACGATTATTGGTTTATATTGATTGACCAATTAAGATGCACGGAATACATTTACGTCTGTGTTAGATTATTACAAAGATGCTGATATGAACAGGAAATCAATCGAAAATGAAAGTTGCCAGAGGTAACGGAATTGACGGCTAACAACTGGACACCGACTTCTTTCAGAGATGGTAAACCAATATAATGAATACTTCCGCTTGGCGAACATAATGTATGACATCCGATACACGTGCTCCGTTTTTTGCACTAAGAGATTGTAAAGTTTTAAAATAACTAGTTTTAAGGGATCCATTCATGTTCGATTTGAATTATTCTGACATTATTACATATTATACATCTGATTTAATTCAACAGATGTTTGTATCATATGTACACATTTTTTTTAACATTGAAAACAATACTGAGAAAATTTAATAGATATTTCAGTTTAATGTTAATCAGAATACACAGAACTGTCAGTCATAACATCAGTTTGAGATCCGAATGCAACAAAAAGTAGTATATCTGCAGTAATATCATCTTCCACTTTCAAATATTAATGTATTCTCGTTCATTATTAATGTTTAAGCTTTTAAATAGCTTGTAACGAATATCTAGATTACCTAATCACACCAGATCATTCGCAGATGTCCTCTGTTTCTTCAATAGTACTTTAATTATTAAAAATATAAAATCAAATTTAATATGTGCAGCGTGTTGTAATATCGGGTAAATATATATATATATATATATATATATATATATATATATATATATATATATATATATATATATATATATACTTTCAGTCACAACCCGTGTTTTCGTGAGGTTTGCACAAAAATACTAACAATTATCTTTATAGATATAATTTATTAATGTTCGTTACACCACAGGTATTGTTCGGTATTTATGACAGTACCAGATTGCAGATTGCCATCCGTGTGTGGATGATCCATTGTGCTTACTATACCTGTATGTCCTCCCGCCCTATTTTCACCCTTACCACAGAGCACGACTTTGTCTGTCTGATCTATGAACTTTTGAATTGTCAAGAAATGTCAACGTCCTGCTATGTGCTCGTTACACTGGTCTGATTGTACAATTACTGTTTCGGTTTTCTCGCGGCGCGTGCCGAAACTATTGTGTTCAGAGTACTTTGTGTAAATCGTCGAAGAAAATTCAGGTAAGTCGTACTTCTTGGTTGGCCCTTGAACCCTTATTGTTCTGTATTTATATAAAATTCTTATCACCTATAAAATTGAAACGGGTCCTGCCTTCAGGTAGCGAAATCACCCATTAATCAGTTCAGTGCTCGTGAAAATATTATTATCTAATATATTTAATAATGATAATATAATAAATTATAATATATATTTTATTTTTTCAGATTTACGTTTATGATTTGCTCTTTTACATTAAAAATATATAATTTTTTAATGACATTTAGAAGAATCCCTTACAGTCATCAAACAATTAACCGGAACATTATATTCCTAAGCTACGATACAGAATTCAAATTCGCCAATATTATCCATTATTTTTACCTTATTAAGTAAATCATCTTTTTTTTTTTATTAATATATGTACGCATTATTATGAAAGTGGTCTAAGTCACGTTTATTTCGTTTAGAAATATTTAAAGGTTTGCGATTGAATTGATTAAAACATATTTAAATATAAACACACTGTATATTTAGTCTACTAGATTTGTAATTTATTTCGACATATAAATGTTGCATGTACCTTATAAGAAATTAAAAAATTTATGGTTGAAATGAATATATCTATTGTTAAAATAAACACTAAAGGAATACCGTAGAATGTCGTAACAATACACTGAATATAACGCTTAAAATTTAAAAATTTAAAGGAAATTTACTCATAAATTCTAAATACAAAGATGATAAGTTAAACAATTTAGGTGTCTATAAACATAGCTGTAAGGATTGCGTGGCTTTTTATATTGATAAAACAAGTCGAAATTTTAATATAAAAGTAAAGGAGCATTTGAGATGTTTTAATAACAATGGATTTTCAGAATTTATAATCATTTGTTAGAAAATGATCATACTTAAATTGAATAATTTGGAATCATTGGAAATAAATAAAGCATGTAAAACTAATCAAAATATTATATTCAACCAACTAAATTTAACCACAAATCCCATTTATTCGAATAGTTTTGTATCGTCAAGTAACAAAATTTATTTTTTAAATAATAATTCTTTTTTAAAAATAGATTCTGTTAAAGAAATAATATAACATATGTTTTTGATAAGTTAATGAAGTCCTAAAGAAGAAAATGATATTTTTTGAAACCGGTAGATGTATTGTGGTTAATAAAAAAAGTTTACAATTTAAAATAATGGATTGATTTTGCTAATCTAAAAAATATTTTTCACAATTGTTACAATTTGCGCCATATTATATTAATTTTAAACAATGTGATGTGAAACAATTGATAAACTCATTTTCTTGACTTAGACCACTATCATAATAATTTGTTTTTTACATTACTTATGGATTATTTTGAAACATAAAAACATCGGTCGATTCTTATGTTCTGTTGCATGATTCCTATATACACTGTCTTCTTTCTTTTGGGTAGTATCTACGTACTCAGTTTTTAATCAATTATAGCTGATTGGATCATTTTATTTAAAATAATAAGAGAGTAGACAGTACCTACCTGCGGTGGTTTACAGTAGGTATCGGTTTAGGTTATGCTGTTACCAATGATATTATACAATCATATATAATATATGTACTACAATGTATGTTCTACATAGGATTATGAACTTTCATTTAACCAACGTCATTAGACATAATAAATACGTCGTTTATACGACCGTGTATGTTACGATGTATTTATTTGTAATTTTAGAGTACTATTAATAGTGTTTTTAAATTTTAAGTTTTAAGGTAAAATAATATATAAAAATAAATGTATGGACGCTTTTGTATAACACTTTTTATAACTGAACATGATTCTTTTATTGTTTGAAAACCCTTCACGTAATAACTAAACGAAATAATAATCATGCATCAAATGCACCTCGAACGCAAAGAACGGTCATGAAATCAACACTTTAAAACCAATAAGATAGTAAAATTCGCGAATTAGTAAAAGAGGAAGTAGACACTTCAACGATTTGCACGCAGTTGTAAGCATAGGTAACGACTCTATACAAAACGGATCAACCGAAAGAAATTCTCAATTCAGTAAATAGTCAATTATATGACTCGAGTAATTCACTAGCTTAAAGATAGAGTAGAGTAATATGAATATGTATAAGAGCGCTATGGATAAAGTGGTGAATTGAGGTGGTAATTTTTATAACTAAGCAATTACAGTCTATACTGGTAAATAGATGGCGCTAATTGTAAATTAATGTTTCCGTTTATGTTAATACAATTGTTCAATCTATATATTTCCAGAATTTTTAGAAATGCACAGCTTTTTTGCTTGTATGCACTGCACGGCCCTGCTTACCTATATTATTTGAATAATTTTTAAACATAATAAGATTTAAACAGTGTTCTGGAAATATTTTGTGAATCCTTCACAATAGTGACACGTCAGATATGATTAAGAGAACTCAATGGATTTATTTCAATAATTTCATCATTTTAATAAGCACCTATACAAGTTGTACCGGTACGGCAATAAGATAATAACCACATACACAACACACAAAACGCGCACAGCGATAAGTTCATACGTTGAAAGTACGCAAGAAGCGTACTTAACGTTAACACGAAGGTTTAAATAACAATGCCTGCAAAGGATGGAACGGAAAACCTTGACTCGTCACAGTTTCACAACGGAAATAATGCTCGGTGATTATGGATACCATTGTATGCGCCATTAACGCAGTTTTCATCAGCGAATCAGAGATTCTCAAAATAATTCCTGTTGTCTATGTATAAAATATCTTCTAGACAGTTGATATAATTATCTCTATCTGAACGATGGATTGGGGAAATACGAAAAGAGTAGAAGGAATTTGGAAGAGGAACAGGAATAAAGAATAAGGGGATAAATAACCAACCAGAACTAGGAAACACGACCTACCAGTAAAATACTCCTTTAGGTATCTATTTTCTTCTGGCTTCAGAACACGTACTCTGTTGTTCCGAACGAAGTACTCTTGTGCATACACTTCGGTGATGGCGCGAAGTATCATGCAACAAGAACCGTGCACAATAGCCAGATGTACAAGATTCGGCACGCACGGTAGTGAGAAAACCAAGCACACACAGTACACTATTCGTCAATTTATCATTCTCACGCAGCAGTGAGATAATTCACGCAATTTTCACAGCCTATCGTACGACTGGCAAACGATAATCGTTAATTCAAACTTCAACTTTCAACTAGTCCAAAAACCAAAGAGAAAACAACTACAGAAGAGATCGTGTTCTGGTATGGAGGGAGGAGGTAATGGGCAGGTGATGGACAGGAACCATAATATATGTCGCGTTCATATTGCGTGCACATGGCGTACATAACGCATGCTCGTCGATGAACGAACTTTTAACATGGTAATCTTTTAATGTCTGGCTTATTTTAGATCTTTGCGGCTGACAGCTGTTTCTATTGACTGTCTAGAAACTAATATAACTACTTCACACAGTTACTAATTATGCAAAACATTATACGTGCTCGTTAGGTCTAGCGATAAGATGCTCTGCTAGTGGAAAAGTTTTCAAACTACGTCCCGAGAGGCCATCAATTTATTAGATACAATTTAAAATCAAATAATAATAAAAAATAGGTTTTTAAAATACAGTTTTAGAAATCCTGATATGATACAGCGAAATTCCCCACGTGCTCATAAACAATAGTGAATACTTTTTTTGAAGCAATTACGAGAAAAGTAAACACATCGAAAATATTAAAGAAATTTTTTGTGTTATTGTTTCTTGAATGCGTACGTCATCCTAAAAACAGTTATTTTTTTAAAATACAAAAAAAGTAAAGAAAATATCATATTACTTTTAAAATTAGCAATATTAACTTGGTGGTTAAGATTCATATTTTTTATTTATTATCTTAGTTTTATTAACCACAATTGAGTTTAAAAAACATCTACCGGTTTCGGAAAACACTTTTTGTTTAAACAAACTTTTTGTTTAAACAACCGGTTTCGGAAAACACTTTTTGTTTAAACAAAAGTTTTGTTTTAAACAAAAGTGTTTTCCGAAACCGGTAGATGTTTTTTAAACTCAATTGTGGTTAATAAAACTAAGATAATAAATAAAAAATATAAAATATCATATTTTCAGTATTTTTTCTCTTTCTTGCGTTAACATATCTACGTAGCCTTGTAATTATTTTTTTAAATTACTATTGATATCGTTCAAATAAAGTTTACAGCTTACTAGTAATCATTTCTGATTCTGCCGAGTGGAATTTTTATTTCATTGGGTACTCATTGTATGGCTTGAATAGAATGATAGATTAAAACAGTGACTAGCAATTGTAGTAGCACTAAATGAATAATAAATAACTCAGAGAGCACTCCGGTAGCATCCAGAACTACCCAACTAATGATTCTACTGATGCACGGTGCAACACTGACGTACGGCGCTAGGGTAATTATAATATATTGATTATTTAATTT
The DNA here is from genome assembly GCA_022840565.1 of Eubasilissa regina. Lineage (NCBI taxonomy): Eukaryota > Metazoa > Arthropoda > Insecta > Trichoptera > Phryganeidae > Eubasilissa > Eubasilissa regina. The sequence continues at coordinate 19,954,217 of JAINEB010000025.1, forward strand.
ATATTTGTTTCTCAGAATTTTTAGTAATGCGCAGCTTTTTTGCTTATGTGCAGTGCACGCTCTTTATAAAAACACACGATTTTTACACGATGATACAGCGGATTTCACATTTCATAAATTCAACTATTACATTTTTAAATTTCATCAACAAATTTTTTTTTTTACACATTTAGTATTTATTACGTGCACTTAATACCAGTGGCGTGAAGTAGGTATAGATTTAGGTTTTGCTGTTACCAATGATATTATACAATCATATATAATATATGTAATACAATATATGTACTTTCATTTAATCAACGTTTTTGGACAAAATAAATCCGTTGTTTATACGACCCTATCTTGTATTTATTTATAATTTTAGAGTACTGTTACTAGTGTTTTTAAAGTTTAAGTTTTAACGTAAAATAATATTTTTTTACCCGTATAAAAAAATGTATGGACATTTTTAAGAACACTTTCTATGACTCAACATGATTCATTTATTGTTTGAAAATACTTCACGTAATAACTAAACGAAAAAAATATTTTTATTAAAGGTTAACGTAGGAAATAATTATGTCGATTGCTTTTTGTTATTCTCAAATCAAAAACTAATCCATGCAATCACAACATAAAGAACAATCATGAAATCAACAGGTTTAAAACAGTAAGATAGTAAAATTCGCGAATTCGTAAAAGAGGAAGTAGACACTCCAATGATTTGCACACAGTGGTAACCCTTTCTAATGTTATTCTATTAATAAACAGCATATATAACGACTCCATACAAAATGAATAAACCGAATGGAATTTTCAATTCAGTAAATAGCTATTTATATGACTTGTGTAATTCACGATGCGGCGAATAAAAAAGTAAAAATAAAAATGTGTTGAGTTGCGGTGAGTTTTTAGAACTACTGATACACAGATGGCACTAATTGCAAAACAATGTTTTCGTTAATGTTAATCCAATTTTTAAATTTGTATTTGTTTCCCAGAATTTTTAGTTATGCACAGCTTTTTTGCTTCTATGCACTGGACACCCCTGCTTAATACATACTTTATTAATTATTATTCTACACAATAGTGAGATTTTATGGATTACACGATAGCAATCGAAAGATAATAATATGCTTACTTACTAAATTTTATTGAAATTTTCTTTAAAAAATCAATAGAATTTATTAAAGGTTTCATTAAAAATCATTAATAATTTTCCATCCTATATCCTGTATTAGAATATTCTTTATGAATGTCCTGAATCCGATACCAATGTTCAAACAAAATTCATATTAATTAAATCACATTTGTATTGTGATATTGCAATTTTAAAACATAGTTCTCTTATAAATAATTAAAAAAATTATATACTTACAACAAAAAATACATCAATTAAAAAAAATATACAGTTACCACCGGGAATTGAATCCGAAACTTTATTTTACCGGGAGAACGAGTTACCAATTACACTTCGCTAGCTTTATACTATTACATAAACTTTTCTATTTTATATGTGTTCCTTCTATTTTAGAAAGACAACAATTATTTAAATTAACGTATAACTTAAATTGGTTGTGACGTTTTTCTAAAGACAAAAGCATATTTTATTTGTGATACTGAGATTATTGAAAACGTAAATGATTGAAAATTGAAATAAATTAGTTGCCTCACTTAGAACAAAAATATTTTTTTAAGTTATATATAGGTACAACAAGTCCCAGTAGCATCGTCATATTTTTAAAAGATAGATTTGTTATTTGTATCTTTTTAAGTGCAAACATCTAAATTGTATAACATTCTTTCATGTATAATTTATGTGTAGCTTATAACGAGACAAGGAAAATATTATAATTTTTTAATAATATAATGAGTTTCAATACTTATCTAACTTATGGTTATAAATTATTACACATTATGTTGTCTCGATTATTTCCTCGTTCATTTATTCAAATAAAGATGATACATTTACGATAATTTTATTACTATGAATATTATGTAGGAAGTTATTGAAATAGTATAGACACTATTCACTCTGAAAAGGTTAATCAATTCTAAAAGAAATACTATTAAAGGGTAGCATTTTAAAATGTACGGCTCTTCTTTCATTTATAAAACTTTTTTAACTTAAATATTTGCAAAATCAAAAAAGAATATAAATATTTCACGTATATTAAATTAATGGAAGCTATTTCTTTTTTACGATAAAACGAATTATTTTTAATTCTGTCTGTTTTTACTTGGGGCATTTTTAACCATTCGATTAGTTCAGAATAATTAAATATGTAATGAAACAAGTAAACAAAAAACCACGTAGTAAAAAAATTGGTACAGTAAACATATTATTTTGCTATTAAGATAATAAACGTTAATTTAGAGAAAAAACATTGTTTTACTTCTCCCTTTAGATACTTGACAAACGTACGTTTTAAATAATATGAGTTGTCAATTAATACTCCATCATTGTTATACATACCTTCAGTAATAAAATGGCCGTTTTAAAACATTAATAATTAATAATGCGCTATGTGACAAGCGGTTAATTTAAGAATTTATTTCTAGATGAATTTTAAATGTAATTATTTAATCATAACACAGTAATGGCGTGGCTATATTACAAATATAACACAGAGAATCCTAAAAAATAGACTTATGATATCAGTAGATAGAAATAAATATCACAACATCGAACAATATCGATGCACTTTTAGTAATTGGATTAAGAACAATTGGTTAGTTACGCCCCGGTGTTTTGTGTTTCTTGCTTTTTTGATTACAGTTTCTTCATATAACATTTTACAATAATAATTTATATCGTCTTCATCGCCTTCAAGGCATATAAGCTGGTAAATCACAACGTCATAAAAATATACGATACATAATTCCGATCAGCTTATTTCCCGCACCTTAAGTGTTTTTAGAAAGCCGCCAAGATGCGCATATTTTTAATTAAATTAAATTTTAACGTTCTGAGATTGCAGTATTAGAGGTTTAATAATGTATTGAGTAGGTTTTTTGTGTAGTTTCGGTTAAGACGCTGTCCTAGTGATCTAGTGGTCGATGGTTTGCACCTCGTTCCAGGACACCTGCAAGTTAACCTTATTTTCATACTACAAGCGTTTACCATTGTTTGAAAATAGTAAAGAATATAGATGTGACATGTATTCGGTGTACGCATCTCTATTTTAAAAAAATGAAAATATTAATTGCTTCCTAATTAACGTTCAAAAGACTCATAATAATCTTTAGTGTACAGGTACGACCCACAGTGTAGGGGCCACTGCTCAAGGTTTTACAACGTCTGCATAAATTGTAACCAAGCCTCCATTCCTGTAATCCTAAATGTCGATTTAAATGCCTCCTTAAAGATACGCATCACTATTTCAGGATTGGTTAATAAATGCACACTTTTTAAAAGGATGTTTAAAGAGGATACCTGCCGTGTTGAGTATGAAAAGATACAATGGTAGGTATTGTATATTTACTGAAAACATGAAACTGGTGTAAAGGTATGTGAATTATTGTTATTGATTTAATTGAACATGGTCTCGTGATAATGCTCGATAATAAAATGTAGCCTAACTGCATTCAAATTATGAGAATATTACTTTCATGCATTCAGTAATCGTTCACTAATTCAGGGTAAAGATTAGTATGTACATTTAAACACCTTAAAATTAACCACTTTTGTCGCGCACCTTAACCCGACTATTACGGCTACAAATACTAATATTTACTTATGTGTGGGAATTCAGATAGTCAAGAACTCGATGTACAATTATACAGTTTATTACGGATCTCACAATAATGGATACAATATAAGAGATGTGTTCTGATCTACGATTCCGGAGATAGAGAGCGCGCGCCCAAGCGCGACGTGCTTTTATCCCTTCCATGCTTGTTATTCTTGCCAACTTGCGCACGTCATATAATCGCTACATCATGATACATTACAGACATTAATAAATTTCCATGTCCCATAGTGAGCATCACGATCACGATCTCTTTTCAGCATTTCTACAAGTCGAACCAATCTGGATTACACTCACATATAATGAGAATGTGGCGAGCTTATAATGACTTGTTTACCAACATTAATATTTTTTCTGTTTCATTACCAATATTTAAAAACTGAATAAATTTCAATGCAAATTAAATTAATTCAATAGAAAGATTTACAAAAAAAATCTATGTATCGAAAAAATATTTTGTTTCTTCTGGGATTATAACTATGTTCTGAAAATATAACTTCACAACAAAAATGTATTTTTCTTAATTAACTAAAATTAATTAAAAAATTAATTAAAATAATGTTAATTAATTAAAATGTATTTTAAATATTTAACGTTATTTTTTGATGCAATATGTACTTAAATGATTTTTCTTGTTTATGTGTTCATTACTTTATTTATATCATACTATGCTTTTTTTGTGTCGTTTTCTTATCCATTTAAAATGTGTTAGGATTCAAGTAATTTGTCACCATTTTTTTAAGGTCTATATACTTATATATGTATTATTTTCAACAAATAAATATTTAACATCTCGTCACTCTCTCATTTCTATTATTTCTTCAGTATATTCTTATAATCTATATGAATTAAATGGAGTAGGTTATATACTGCCCGGTTTCATAAATATTTTCACTCAGAATCTTCCGTAGCGAGTTGTTCGATAGCATGTAACACACATGTAAGTTAACACAGACTTTAGTCTAGCAAAGTAGCCAGGACAACGCTGTATATATCAGAGGTGAAGTCTACTCCATCCCACACATTAAAATATGTATCATGTATGTTATGTATCCACCTCTGTAACTACAAAAATATGGATGTCAAAATATATATAAATAAATATAAATGTATCTGATGAGACACATGACAAAATAAGCGTGTCTTCTTTTAAATAGTATATATTATTTAAAAAAAAATTGGGATGGCTCATTGTGTAATCTAACCCAACGTGACCTGATCTAATGTCACCCTGTCATATCCAAGACAATATTAAAATATAAAACATAAACACATCCGTAAATAATTACATAATCACATAATATTTTGTTGTGCTAATCAAACTGTATTTTTGTTACGCAAAAAAATATACGATAATACTTAGAACGAACACGACCATACAAAGCGCGGCGGTGTTAAGAGTTCACCCATTAAAAATTTCTCCAAATTTTATGTAATATCTTAAAGAGCTTTTATAAAAACAAGATTTTTACACCTCAATTAATTATTTCTCAATTTTTGGAAGGAACTGAAGAATCGATAACAATGAAGTTTTAATTTTCTTAACCCAGATATGAAAAAGAACATGCTATATTATAACGTGTTACATCATTGGTTACAAGAATCCTCACAAGTAATAGATAATATAAACCAGTTAGCATTTAATGTATTGTGTTTTTATGCTAGGTAGCTATGTTCGGAATTTAAGGATTTTTTCTTGTACTGACGAGTATGCTACTTCAGATATTTAGTGGCGTGCAGTAGATGTTGACGTAGGTTATTAATTTACCAACGATACTATAGTATAGACTGCACGATGAATCCTTTTTTATCCGATATCTTTAAGAAAAATTAAATCAACAATTATGTAATCCTGCCATGTTATTATTTTTAATTATTGAGTGATATTTGTAGAATGTTTATAGTTTACGTTTTAATTACAATACGATTATCTTTATGAATATGATTGGTAATTGAGAATTAACTATTAAAAGATTAATTTCTAATTTATCTACAAGTGATTACTCGCCGAATAATAAATATTCAGTTACAATTGAATTCAAATCTCGTAATCACAGTCATAATCAGTTAAAATAACCGTTTAGCTCGTCACTACTTGCAATCTATATTAACTATAACCAATGTTATATCTACTGGACATGATTATGATACGCGAGGGCTCACAACAGATAAACCATGCCGGACGTGATTCTCGCAACAAGCGACCGCCGAAGAAGGCATACAAGCATACCATCACGTAGTTTTCATATACAGTCATACAGCAACAGGTACAGATCGCCAATATTATTAATTTCTTCTTTTATAACGTATATTTATAATTTTTTAAATATTTATTTATTATTTTTTTATGTATTTGTTATTTTTTTAAAACGCTTGATTGCAGAAAGTTCAAATCGGTCCGCTAATTATGATTTACTTATAAGCATTAATAATTTAGCAATTTTATAAACCTTCTCTATTGATATCCATTTTATTTCATATTCACATGAGTCTTTTATAATTTAAAATGTTAATTTTTATGACTAGGAAGAGAAAATCATAAATTTTTAATTTATTGTATAATTATCATATTAGGATCAATTAACACCATTTAAAATTATATTCAAAAATCGTTCGAAGCTGCATAAATAATTTATTACACAAAACAGTGTATGGTGAAATATTTAACTTGTGACCCGAAGTATTATAAATTCATCACAATGAAGCGCACTTTCTTTTTGTTGGTAGATTTTAATGACATTTTAAAATTAAACGAATATTAAAAATCACATGAAATATATATTTTTTAAATATTATGTAATTTTCGGATCTTCCTCTAAATTATTCGGTTTAAAACGTGTCGTTTGTTGTTTTACAAATAACGTTCATAGAACGTAATGTTTGTAAAAAACGTGGATATAATCAAATTTCGAAAAAAAAATGTGCCAGACTGTTATTTGATCTCATTATCTGAAAATGTTAAACATGAATCAATCAAAAATGAGCTTATTGATCTATTATCGAAGATAACTCGATCATTTTCTTCACTGTTCATCTCTTTATAAACGGATTGGAGTTTGTAAGGCCATGCAACAAGTAGGCCTTTAACTAGTTTTCTACCAAGGAGTGACTTTGAGAGTAAACGTCAACTAGTAAAAGAGTAATACAGTAATACATATAGTGTCTACAGAATCCGGTGGTCGGAAGTCACGTAAATGATAATACAGAACTTAGTGCGAAGCGAGTCATCATTGTTCTTGTCCATTTTATTTGTACAACTGATCAATATTTATCATCAAATCTTGATCTTTATCATTAAATACCGATCTTTATCACCAAATCTCCAAAGCGAGAAATTAAAGTCTTATTCTAGTACACTTTCCGTAAGTATCCATTATCTATTTCCGCACACTACCATTCTGAATAGGCAGCTTTAATGACTGGCATCTTACTTTCTGCCCGAGTTCTTCTTGTACAGCGAAAGTAACTACATTCACAATTTCATTTTTTTCTACCAATTATATCTTCAGATCACGATCGTAAATCTAAGGGACCAACGTGGACGACAATAATTTTCAAAATATATCACCTTAACCATGCTTTAAAAAATGTTACGATCCTTTATTTTGGTTTATTTTTTTATCATTTTTAAAATTTTGTCTTGGCTGCAACTTGCAACGTGCGAATGCACTGGCTCGAAATTAAAAATAATTAAGAAGTCTGTTACACCCTGTATAAAATGCAAACATGATATACGTATACACATATATATTATGTGCCTATATTACGGAGACTAAAAAATTACGTATTTGATCAAAATGACGCACGAATAACCGGAATTTTAACGCGACCTGTCTACTCTCACTTTCTTCTCTGTGAGTAAATCCGGTCCCGTCTTTACATTTTTTTAAGATAACTTCTCTCCGCATTGATATTTCAAGCATGTCACTAACAAATAATTTAATAGAATAATAATTATATTAATTACAACTTATTAACTAAAACCGCGTCTCACGTGTTTCGCATGCGGTAAATATCTTAGCTATGTTTTAATATTAATTTTAAAGTGTGATGTATACTAATAAACCAGTATTTATTTCGTCCTACTTCTATTTTTTTTCTTCTAAAAATGCACATTTTTCCCATAATTGTAATATAACTTTTGCCAATTTTTTTTGTGCCTCCAAATTAATTATTTAATAATAGGTTGAATGTATTTGGTCTTCAAAAATTCATATAAATATTCCTTATAATTGACAAGTTCTTAAAAAATACTACTTTCGTACATTTTTTCTAAAAAAATATATAAAACATGTTAAAAAAAGTGATATACAATGCAGAAATAAATTATGTGTACTCTATTGTTAATGTTTGTGGTGTTAACTTTGTCGTTAGACATAATTAAAAAATGCTTTTATATTTAACTTTGTTTAAACCACTGTGTTGTTTTTACGTCAACTGATTTCGATACTAACGTATCTTCGTCAGGACTGGCGTAGAACTGAACTATTCTATAAAATTTAAACGACATCCATTGCGGATGTCGTTAAAATTTTATGGAATTGTTCAGTTGTATGCCAATCCTGGCGAAGATACGTTAGTATGAAAACCGGTTGATGTAAAAACAACACAGTGGCTTAAACAAAGCTAAATATAAATATAATTGTAAATGATAAATACATGATCTTCGCACAACCAGAGCTAACATGGAGGTGAAGTTCGCAGGAGATATGAGAAAATTATTGATTTGTGTTTTAGTCTTATATTTGAATGCAGGTCTTATTAACAATAACAACAATTAACAACATAATTCTTGGTCACACTTTTAATAACGAAAGCCATATGCACCTAACTTTCGAATGCATGAATTAAGATTTGACTGGATATGATAAAACATTATTCTCTGGTTGTTCTATTTTTCAAATGAATCAGCTGAGTCATAAATATTTACCCTACCTACTTCCCATGTATTCAATAATAATTTAATTCTATACCAGAAGGGAGGTAATCTACCTTATCTATCCAAATCTACAGTGAAAATATGTTTTTTTTTTCCAGTCATTATTGACAGGCTTTCACCTGGTCAAATTGTATAAATTTATTATGACTGAAGACTGTGAGAGTTTTTAATAAATTTAACAGATAAATATGATACAATCTCCTTGAAACAAGAAAATTTGAAGATAGTAAATACTATAATACACTTAATTTATTCGATTATTTTATATTTATTGAGAAAATACACAAGCATACTATTTTAAATATAAAATAATTAAAATCCAAAAAATTCAGACACATTTAAATTGCGGTCATCGATCGAGCCTATATTGGCGCTATTAGAACTTATGTCAATTGAACATTAATCTCATCAATACAGGTTTTTTTTTTATATTTATTAGCTGACGAATCAATCAACATTATTTGTAAACTTTTGTTATATAAGAATCTAACAAGACGTTTCCGGAAGGGAGCAACCTCTTTCACAATGTAAAAAGCAAACGAATCAATCATTTTGACAGCACAATTAAGACCTTTGAATCTGTCAATTTGATGTTTTTTAAATCATTGTGACGTATGAATTGATACGTAAAATGATGTTAAATAAATGTCGAAAAAAGTAATGAATAATGATTATAAAAATGACGTTTGTGTAAATTGGTACTATCTATTTAATTAAACGCGTGATTCTGCCAATATCAACATTGACGAAATTATTTTTAACTAAACAAATAAAATTAGTGTTATATTACAAAAATTTTGTAGGTATATATGAAATAACTTATGCAGATTGCGACAAAAAATACATAGGCCCAACAGCGAGAAATCTCAATATGAAAATAAAAGAAAATCTTTATAAACTAAAAAATATTTTAGGTAGGCAGAGATCAAATTAATTCATTTTTATTAAATTTGGATAAACTTTGAAACAACAACTTTTATATTTTTAAGGAGAACTTCACAATAATAATTTGTTCTCATAATTGTGAACCATATAATAATGTAAATCACATAATTGAAACTAACCATTATTTCAGTAGGCATAAACTAGTACTTCTTCACTCGGTACCTTATATTATTAATGAACAACTAAGAAAACTTTGAAATACAAAAATAAATCGGGGAAAACATTAATTACATTCCATAATACATATTTCACCTTATTCCCATTAACGACCAAACACCTCTCACTGCTTTCGTATCCCATCACTCACCAGAATAGGCCGGCACCAAACTATATTTATAATAGATTAGATTAGATTAGATTCAAATCACTTCATGATGAGAAGGATTACACCTCTTGAAATTATAGTAGTGACAAAATAACCCAACGTGTGAATAGTACAAAGTTTAGACACCACAAAGAAACTGCCATTAATTCGGCAATTAATGATATTTAAATACATAATTTTAAAACAAGTGTGAATAATTACTGGGCAGTAAGATGAAAGTCGTTGTTTTCTTCTATTGACAGATGTTGGACAATTACAGTTCAAACAAATTGCTGTCATTTTCTGTTTTAAATAAAAAGTTGTGTGTTTAGTTACTTTATTGCGCAACCTGACACTAAAACGAAATGAAAAAAAAACATAAGTGTAAATGAACAATTAGGATGATTATTTGCGATGATGTCAATTGGCTGACTTACCAGATTCAATTTGTAATAATAATGAATACAAATTCTTATCAACAACGCATATTTGCTTTGTTAATTCTTAAAAGCTAAGTATGCTATTAAAAGTGTAACTAAAAAAAATCGGACCCAATGCATAATACAGAGAACACATTAAAGTTCCCTGAATGTGTATTATATTTCTAGATATACATAATATTATTACTACGCGGTTTATCTCCTATAATATTCACACTTTCATGACAGAAAACAAAAATATGTTTTAGGCATTTACGAGGATATGCGACTGAAAAACTCTCTGCTTCGTTTTAAGGCGATTTTTGCTTTACAGCGATAGTCTGGTTCCTAGCCCAACATATTGCCGAGGTACCTACTACTATATGAGTGTTAATTATATACATATTTTCGTAATACACAAGAGGAATATTTAAAAAAAAATTATA